>CAWUFW010000788.1:2935000-3608515 GCA_963921515.1 Calotriton arnoldi | reverse complement strand
GTGCTTGTTGTGTCATGTATTAGCCATCCTGTGAGTGGGGGTGTTGTTGGTGGTAGGCATCCAGCCCCCCATGGGTAGGGGTGGTAGTAGTGACAGGCATCCAGCCCCCCATGGGTAGAGGTGGTAGTAGTGGTAGGCATCTGGCACCCCCTGGGTAGAGGTGGTAGTAGTGGTAGGCATCTGACACCCCCTGGGTAGAGGTGGTAGTAGTGACAGGCATCCAGCCCCCCATGGGTAGAGGTGGTAGTAGTGGTAGGCATCTGGCACACCCTGGGTGGAGGTGGTAGTAGTGACAGGCATCCAGCCCCCCATGGGTAGAGGTGGTAGTAGTGGTAGGCATCTGGCTCCCCCTGGGTAGAGGTGGTAGTGGTGGTAGGCATCTGGCACCCCCTGGGTAGAGGTGGTAGTAGTGACAGGCATCCAGCCCCCCATGGGTAGAGGTGGTAGTAGTGGTAGGCATCTGGCACCCCCTGGGTAGAGGTGGTAGTAGTGGTAGGCATCTGGCACCCCCTGGGTAGAGGTGGTAGTAGTGACAGGCATCCAGCCCCCCATGGGTAGAGGTGGTAGTAGTGGTAGGCATCTGGCACCCCTGGGTGGAGGTGGTAGTAGTGAGAGGCATCCAGCCCCCCATGGGTAGAGGTGGTAGTAGTGGTAGGCATCTGGCACCCCCTGGGTAGAGGTGGTAGTGGTGGTAGGCATCTGGCACCCCCTGGGTAGAGGTGGTAGTAGTGACAGGCATCCAGCCCCCCATGGGTAGAGGTGGTAGTAGTGGTAGGCATCTGGCACCCCCTGGGAAGAGGTGGTAGTAGTGGTAGGCAGCTGGCACCCCCTGGGTAGAGGTGGTAGTAGTGGTAGGCATCTGGCACCCCCTGGGTAGAGGTGGTAGTGGTGGTAGGCATCTGGCACCCCCTGGGTAGAGGTGGTAGTAGTGACAGGCATCCAGCCCCCCATGGGTAGAGGTGGTAGTAGTGGTAGGCATCTGGCACCCCCTGGGTAGAGGTGGTAGTAGTGACAGGCATCCAGCCCCCATGGGTAGAGGTGGTAGTAGTGGTAGGCATCTGGCACCCCTGGGTAGAGGTGGTAGTAGTGACAGGCATCCAGCCCCCCATGGGTAGAGGTGGTAGTAGTGGTAGGCATCTGGCACCCCTGGGTAGAGGTGGTAGTAGTGGTAGGCATCTGGCTACCCCTGGGTAGAGGTGGTAGTAGTGGTAGGCATCTGGCACCCCCTGGGTAGAGGTGGTAGTAGTGGTAGGCATCTGGCACCCCCTGGGTAGAGGTGGTAGTAGTGACAGGCATCCAGCCCCCCATGGGTAGAGGTGGTAGTAGTGGTAGGCATCTGGCACCCCCTGGGTAGAGGTGGTAGTAGTGGTAGGCATCTGGCACCCCATGGGTAGAGGTGGTAGTAGTGACAGGCATCTGGCACCCCCTGGGTAGAGGTGGTAGTAGTGGTAGGCATCTGGCACCCCCTGGGTAGAGGTGGTAGTAGTGACAGGCATCCAGCCCCCCATGGGTAGAGGTGGTAGTAGTGGTAGGCATCTGGCACCCCCTGGGGAGATGTGGTAGTAGTGGTAGGCATCTGGCAACCCCTGGGTAAGGGTGGTAGTAGTGACAGGCATCCAGCCCCCCATGGGTAGAGGTGGTAGTAGTGGTAGGCATCTGGCACCCCCTGGGTAGAGGTGGTAGTAATGGTAGGCATCTGGCACCCCCTGGGTAGAGGTGGTAGTAGTGACAGGCATCCAGCCCCCCTGGGTAGAGGTGGTAGTAGTGGTAGGCATCTGGCACCCCTGGGTAGAGGTGGTAGTAGTGGTAGGCATCTGGCACCCCTGGGTAGAGGTGGTAGTAGTGACAGGCATCCAGCCCCCCATGGGTAGAGGTGGTAGTAGTGGTAGGCATCTGGCACCCCCTGGGTAGAGGTGGTAGTAGTGGTAGGCATCTGGCTACCCCTGGGTAGAGGTGGTAGTAGCGGTAGGCATCTGGCACCCCCTGGGTAGAGGTGGTAGTAGTGGTAGGCATCTGGCACCCCCTGGGTAGAGGTGGTAGTAGTGACAGGCATCCAGCCCCCCATGGGTAGAGGTGGTAGTAGTGGTAGGCATCTGGCACCCCCTGGGTAGAGGTGGTAGTAGTGACAGGCATCCAGCCCCCCATGGGTAGAGGTGGTAGTAGTGGTAGGCATCTGGCACCCCCTGGGTAGAGGTGGTAGTAGTGACAGGCATCCAGCCCCCATGGGTAGAGGTGGTAGTAGTGGTAGGCATCTGGCACCCCTGGGTAGAGGTGGTAGTAGTGGTAGGCATCTGGCACCCCCTGGGTAAGGGTGGTAGTAGTGACAGGCATCCAGCCCCCCATGGGTAGAGGTGGTAGTAGTGGTAGGCATCTGGCACCCCCTGGGTAGAGGTGGTAGTAATGGTAGGCATCTGGCACCCCCTGGGTAGAGGTGGTAGTAGTGACAGGCATCCAGCCCCCCCTGGGTAGAGGTGGTAGTAGTGGTAGGCATCTGGCACCCCCTGGGTAGAGGTGGTAGTAGTGGTAGGCATCTGGCACCCCCTGGGTAGAGGTGGTAGTAGTGGTAGGCATCTGGCACCCCTGGGTAGAGGTGGTAGTAGTGGTAGGCATCTGGCACCCCTGGGTAAGGGTGGTAGTAGTGACAGGCATCCAGCCCCCCATGGGTAGAGGTGGTAGTAGTGGTAGGCATCTGGCACCCCTGGGTAGAGGTGGTAGTGGTGGTGGGCATCCGGGCCCCTATGTGTATATGTGGCATTGGTGATGGCCATCCCGCCCCTATGGTGCTGCTGTTGCTGGTGTAAGTAATTTCTGCATCCCTCGGTGTGTGTGTGATATGTCGGGTACGTGAAGTTTGTTTTTGTGGTTGGTGTCTGACTTACCTTCTGCGCCGTACGCGTCCGTGCCTGTTCCGGTAGTAGATGTAGAATATTGGTAGGATCGGCACAATGGGATTCATGGTTGGTTCGTCTCGTTCGTCTTTCTCGTTGCTTCGCCTCGTCCTCGTCGCTGGCGTGTTCGTCTCGTAGCCGTGGATCGTGTTGTGGCGCGAATCGGAGCTTATGTGCGCCTCTCCCGGATGCTTTGACGTGCCGTGCGTAGCGACGGGTTCGGCGCGTACGGGAAGCGCATCGTACTTGTCCGGCCGGACGGGGCTGCATTTTGGCTTCCGTGCGACTCGATTCTGCGTTTACGAATCCAGCTCGGTCGGGGAACAGGACCTGGATTGGGTGAGTACGACTCGGTCGGAATCTATGCTGTTGTGCACATCGTACTTGCTCGTTCGGAATAATGTGCGGATCGGTCGGGAAACAGGCATTCGCATGGCTTTTTTCCCGACCGAATGGTGTTAGGTGCGCCTCCGACCGATATCGAAATCGGCCCCTATATATTTTTTTAATTAATTCAAAAAAAAATTTACATTTTCATAATATTTAAATTTGAAGATATATATTTTTAAAACACTACCCACCGTTATCCCCTATAAAACATACAAACGACTCCTAAAATTAATTTTCAATTTAAAATTTAAATATAAATATTATTTATTAATAAATAAATTCTCATTTCTTTTAAAAAAAATATAATATTTAATATAAAATATATATTTATAAAACACTACCCACCCTTATCCCCTATAAACCCAACATCCTGCACCTAAAATTAATTATCAAATTTAAATTTAAATATAAATTTTCTATTTTTTTAGAAATAAATTCTAAATTTTTAATATTTTTTAATAATTTTTTTTTTTTAAATAAATATTTTTTAAACACTCCCAAACCTTATCCCCTATAAACCCAACATCCCGCTCTTAAAATAAATTTTCTAATTTAAATTTAAATATTATTTTTCTTTTTTTACAAATAAATTCAATTTTTTTTTTTATTTAATAATATTTAATTTAAAATATATATTTTTAAAACACTCCCCACCCTTATCCCCTATAAACCCAACATCCCGCTCCTAAAATTATATATAAAAGTTTTTTTTGATTAAATTGTTTAAAATATAAAAAACATATTTTTAATACATTACAAATAACATGTTAAAACACTTATATACAAAATATTACAAATTATACAAAAATTCGCACAATACTACACTTTATCGATATTTTAACACAACGATATTATGACATTCGATATATTGTACTTCGATATTTTACTACCATTATCGAAATTTTTGATGTCGATATGCAAAACATCGATATTTTATACCATTGATATTTTACTATCGATATTTTGGTATATCGACATTAAAAATTCGGGGGCATATTAGCAAGACTGGCGATAACATTATCGCCGTTTTAGCGGCAGGAAACTGCCGCTAAAACGGCGATAATTAGCTTGCTAATAAGCGTTATAGAATTCCAATAGAAGCCCAGGTTAGATGTGCAGGACATCTAACCTGGGCTCTATTGGAATTCTAGCGGCAGTTTCCTGCCGCTAAAACGGCGATAATTTTATCGCCAGTCTTGCTAATATGCCCCTCGATATTTTGACTGCTCACCTTGTAAAGGAGGGGTCAGTAGTAAGGAGTAGAACTGACGTCAGGAAAAGGCCGCGCTGGCATTGGTCGGATCACGAGTGTGAGCCTGATTTGATTGGATAGCTAATTAGAAGCCGCGCTAGGATTGGTGAAGAGAAAAATTGTATGCAGGATTTTGATTTGTCAGTGCAAGGCGTACAGGCAGAAGATTTCAAGGGTTTGCAGAATACAATTTCCTACATCGTTCTTCAAGAATGTATGGAGAGAAAAGAAAAATGTCATTTTTAAAGAAAATTAAGAATTTCTTTGTAAAGGATAAGCCTGTGTTGACTAGAGAGGGAATTCCTATTCCACCACCGAAGACACCAGCATCTTTTATGATGATGGTAAGAGGATATCATACCTGCGTGTGGTTGGAAAATTGGATAGAATATACGAAGGATGATTGTGTGCTAGCATTTCCTAAAGATGGTACATTTAATGGGAGGATTCTTCAGAATTTGAGATTGAAAATGAATGATTTGGAACCTAGACCTAGGTTAGCTCAATATGAGGCTTTGGAAGAATGGGAGACTGAGTCATATGAACGAGAGAAATTCTGAGGTGGAAGATATAGAGGATTCTTTCCCAGACACTTGCATGAGTCACGTGAAGGGCAGATGAAACAATGGAGGAGAGCTATGGTATCAAAAGGGTTATATCCAGTGTTAATGGCTGAGGAACAGTCTGGAGGGAAGTGTAAGGAGAAAACGAAACACATGAACTCAGCAGGATATGGTGAATCAGATGATGAGTTGTTAGAGGATATTTTAATTAAAAATCCACCACCGTATCAGGAAGCAACTAGTAAGGTTACCCCAAGTGTACCAGTAATGGAAATGCCATTAACCCCACAGATTTTACATGAGACGTCATACAACAGAGTGTTGCAGGATAGTGAAAGAGATGCTTTGAATAAAACTAGAGAAGAACTAGTTCAAAAGATAAGTCAATTAAATTTGAATACTGAAGCTTTGACAGTACCAGTGACCATTGGTCCAGTAATCCCGTTGTATGGAGATAATAAGATTTGCCAGAAACCACAACCTGTGACAATTCCATTAAATAGTCCTAGAAAAGAAATAATAATTACAGATGATCAGGTTAGCGAAAGTGAGTCAATTATTTCATTAATGGATCTCCCTAATGTGGAACCTTTGACGGAAACTCCAAAGAGAGTTATGACAATGAATTTGAGAGAAAGAAGACCTTTGGTTCATACTGGAACTGGAGGCGCAACGGTAGTCACCTCTGAGGAAATAGAAAGATGGGCACAGGAAAGAGATAATCAGAACCCAACACTAAGGGGCCGATTCCGATCTGGGTCAGAAAGCTCTCCGACCGATCCGGATCCGGATTGTTTTCCGACCGAGCCGGACCCCTGCAGTCCGACCGAATGAGTACGATGCGGCCGTATGCTGCCGGACTTGGTTCGGTCGGACTACCATTGAAGTCAATGGGAGCCGGTCGTACGACGTGTACATGGGCTCCCATTGACTCAATGGGTACGTTGCGCACAAGGGGGCCCCCTGTAGTGGGTACGCGTTGGTGCCATCCGCACCATACACGCATGTATAGGGGGGACCCATGGGTCCCCCCTGTGTCCGACTCGTACGGCTACGGGTGAAGGGGGGTCCGGCACGGACCCCCGAAGTCCGGGTGCTTTTTCGTGTCGGAGGCTCCGACTCGATCCGGCTGTCCGGATCGTGCATCGTACTGGCTCGGTCGTAAAACGTCTCCATTGCGCGCCACGGATCGAGTGCGAATGAGTCGGACGGAGCGGTTCGGACCCGGAAACGAGTCGGTCGGCTATTTCGCGTTCGCTCGCATCGTACTTACTCGCTCGGACGACTGTACGAATCGGTCGGAAACACAGCCTCCGACTCGGATCCGGTAAAGCCGAATCCGATTTGGAGCCCTACCGACCGAGATCGGAATCGACCCCTTAGAATTTTAGACATGAGCAGATTGAAGGTGGAATTGGAAGAGATGATGACAGGATGTGTGGGTACAGAAAGATTGAACGCTTACAATGATGAGGAGTTATTATTTTTATGTAAGAGTATAACCAGGAGAGCAAGAGTATTTCATGAGAGATTGACTGAAGTTGCTTCAGAGATTGGAATAGATATAGGGAAATCAAAGTTGTTGCAGAAACCATATTGAGTGGACTTTACCGATAAAGATTTAGAAAGTGTAAATGCTTCTGGAAAGAGATTACAGATAAAAGAATTAATGAACATTTTGCGAAAATGGGGAGACATTGATAAATGGAGAATTAGATGGATAAGAAAGAAAGAGGAAGTACAAGCGAGAGAAGCAGCAGCTGCATTTCCAGTAAGAGAATCAAGCAAAGTGGAAAAATTGTGTCCAATGAGAGAGGTTCCTGGAGGTGGATATGTTCATGTTCCTTGGAGTAGACAAGATATTTTGTCATTTACAAATGATTTTCCAAAGCTGAGAGAAAAACCAGTTGAATGGTACAAACAGGTAGAGAGATTTGTGAAGGTTTCAAAGGTTTTATTGAAAGACTTGGATGGTCTATTTGATATAGTGGTACCTGCTGATTTATGGACAGAATGCAAAATTACAATTGAGTGGCCTAATGAGGAGTACCCTAGAGATGTAAAGACAGGGGCGCCCTCGGAGGAGGTGATGAAAAAGTATCACCAAGTGATTACGTATTTGAAAGGGAAAATCCCTCCTAAAGAAACAGATTGGGTAAAGATAGATAGAACAACCCAAGAACCAAATGAATCTGTACATGCATATTATGAAAGGCTGTTGCAGGTGTTTAAGCAGTATAGTGGTTTTGAGAATATCGGTGATAAGGATATGGGACATTTTGTGTATCGGTTTGTATATGGTTTAAAACCAGAAATCAGTCAGATGATTTAGCAGCACATGTTGTGTTGGCAAAGCAAGACAGTGGATGAGATTTTAAAGTACGCTAAATATTGCGGAGATGATATTGAAGCCAGGCGTAGGAAGCTAAAAGAGAAAATGATGTGGGCACAGGTTAAATTGGCAGAACAGCAAGAAGAGAAAACAAATGACCAAAATAATAATCAAGTGAAAGAACAGAGTCAGAATAATCAAGGAGCGAATGGTAATAAATATAAGGGACGAATGGACAGAGAAGAAGCGAAAAAGAAGTTCCTTGTCATGCGTGCGGAAAGCTTGGACACTGGAAGAACGAGTGTAAGAGTACTCAGAATAATAAGAGTAATAATGGACCAAATCAAAATGTAATCCCACAGATGCAGAATGAAGTACTTATGAATCAGCAGCAGCAGGTAGTTACTCCACAATATGAGGTGCCACCAGGTCCTATGCCAAATTTTGTGAATCATCAAAGTTTCAGTGCGAACACCGGATTTCAAGGAGAAAGTGGTAAGAATAATAGAACAATTACACAATATTTTTTACAGAACGATGAAGAACATTCAGATGTCACACAATGACGGTGCCTGAGGGGGGAGGAAGAGGAGTGCGTGCTTGGCGCATCCTTGCCGGTAGATCAGTCAGGTCCATTTGTTGATGGGAGAGTAGAAGGTAAAGACATTACTTTCCTATTGGATACTGGTGCTACCAGGTCTATTGTGAGAACAGCAGACATCCCAAGCCTACCCCTCTCGGGAGAATCAATCCAAGTCATAGGCGTGTCAAACCAACAGATTAGAACCCCAATTACCAAACCAATGGAGGTGCACATTGGGAATTTTAAGGAAATGCATCGGTTCGTGGTTTGTGATTCCAGTCCTGTAAATCTGCTGGGAAGAGATCTTTTGTGCAAGATGAATTGCACGATCTATTGTACACCGGATGGTGTCGCTTTCCAAACCCCTGATGAAGACGTGGTGTACAAGATGATGTTAGCCAAACAGGGAACAGAAGTAGATGAAATGTTTTCACTAATAACTGAGAATGAATTACCAGAAGAGTTGAGAACCACAGTTAATCCAGAAGTGTAGGATTTTACAGGAAAAGACATTGGGCTAATGACAAATATAGACCCAGTTAAAGTGACAGTGAAAGAAGGTGCAGTGTATCCAAACACCCGACAGTACAAGATGAGTCCAGAAGTAAAAGCAGGAATTATTCCAGAGATTGAACGAATGGTCAAGCAAGGTATTTTAAAAGAAGGGATAGGAAGTCCCTGAAATTCGCCAATAATGGGACTGAAAAAACCTAGCGGAAAGTACAGAATAGTGCAAGATTTACAGAAAATAAATAAAATTGTAGTGCCATGTTGTCCAATAGTGCCAAATCCAGCAGTGATCCTTTATCAGATACCTTGGAACGCAGGTTGGTTTACAGTAATTGATTTATGCCAAGCGTTCTTTTCTATTCCTTTGCACCCAGACAGCCAGTATCTTTTTACGTTTAAGTTTGAGGATCATATTTAAGCATGGTGTCAAGTTCCTCAAGGGTACACAGAGAGTCCTTCAATTTTTAATTAGATTTTGAAAAAGTGGCTAGAATCGTTGATCATGCCTGGAAAATCTGTTTTGGTCCAGTACATTGATGACCTATTGGTGGCAACAAAAACACAAGATGATTGTCTCACAGACACAATTGCATTACTGAACCATTTGGCTGAAGGAGGACACAAGGTGTCTCCAGAGAAGTTACAATTCTGTCAACGAGAAGTTAGATACTTAGGGCATAAAATAGAAAGAGGAGTTAGAAAAGTGACACCGGAAAGAATAAAAATAATCAAAGAAATGCAATTGCCTCAGACTCAAAGAGAAATGAGAATGTTTCTAGGAGTGGTTGGATACTGTAGGCAATGGATTAATGGTTTTTCGATGTTAGCAAAGCCATTAATACAGATGATCCGGAAAAGAGCAAAAGATCCGATTGATTGGAATGATGACTGCATAGAGGCATTTGTGAAACTAAGAAACTGTTTGTGTGAGGCTCCTGCCTTGGGTATGCCTGATTATTCAAAAGACTTTGGGGCCGATTCCGATCTCGGCTGGAAGCGCACCTAACACTATTCGTCCGGAAAAAAAAAAGCCGAACACGTGTTTCCCGACCAATTCGAACAGTCATCCGAACGAGCAAGTACGATGCGCATAACTGCTCAGATTCCGACCCAGCCGTACGTACCCATTCCAGCTCCTGTTCCCCGCCCGAGCCGGATCCATAAACGCCGATTCGAGTCGCATGGAAGTAAATATACAGCACCTTCCGGCCGGACTAGTACGATGTGCCTTCCGTACGCGCCGAACCCGTCGCTACGTCCGGCACGTCAGAGCATCCGGGAGAGCTGCACATAAGCTCCGATTCGCGCCACAAGACGATCCACGGCTATGAGACGAACAAGCCAGCTACGAGTACGAGTCGAAGCCACGAGAAACTCGAACGAGGCGACCCAAACATGAATCCCATCGCGCAGGTCCTACCAATACTCTACATCTATTACCGGAACAGGTACGGACGCGTACGGCGCAGACGGTTAGTCAAACACCCACTACACAAACAAACGACACGTACCCGACATATGTCACACACACATAGGGATGCAGAAATGACGTACACTAGCAACAGCCGAACCATAGGGGCGGGATGGCTATCACCAATGCCATACACACCCATAGGGGCCTGATGGCTACCACTACCACCACCCCCACTCAAGGGGGGCTGGATGCCTGTCACTACTACCATCCCCACTCATAGGGGGATGGATGCCTGTCACTACTACCATCCCCACTCATAGGGGGATGGATGCCTACCACTAACACCACCCCTACTCATGGGGGCCTGGATGCCTGTCACTACTACCATCCCCACTCATAGGGGGATGGATGCCTACCACTAACACCACCCCTACTCATGGGGGCCTGGATGCCTACCACTACCACCACCCCTACTCATGTGGGCCTGGATGCCTGTCACTACTACCATCCCCACTCATAGGGGGATGGATGCCTGTCACTAACACCACCCCTACTCATGGGGGCCTGGATGCCTGTCACTACTACCATCCCCACTCATAGGGGGATGGATGCCTGTCACTAACACCACCCCTACTCATGGGGGCCTGGATGCCTGTCACTACTACCATCCCCACTCATAGGGGGATGGATGCCTACCACTAACACCACCCCTACTCATGGGAGCCTGGATGCCTACCACTACCACCACCCCTACTCATGTGGGCCTGGATGCCTGTCACTACTACCATCGCCACTCATATGGGGATGGATGCCTACCACTAACATCACCCCTACTCATGGGGGCCTGGATGCCTGTCACTACTACCATCCCCACTCATAGGGGGATGGATGCCTACAACTACCACCACCCCACTCATGGGGGCCTGGATGCCTACCACTCCCACCACCCCTACTCATGGGGGCCTGGATGCCTGTCACTACTACCATCCCCACTCCTAGGGGG
This sequence comes from Calotriton arnoldi, assembly GCA_963921515.1. Taxonomy (NCBI): domain Eukaryota; kingdom Metazoa; phylum Chordata; class Amphibia; order Caudata; family Salamandridae; genus Calotriton; species Calotriton arnoldi. Next base: position 3,597,580 of record CAWUFW010000788.1, on the reverse strand, counting down.
ATGGATGCCTACCACTAACACCACCCCTACTCATGGGGGCCTGGATGCCTGTCACTACTACCATCCCCACTCACAGGGGGATGGATGCCTACCACTAACACCACCCTACTCATGGGGGCCTGGATGCCTACCACTCCCACCACCCCTACTCATGGGGGCCTGGATGCCTGTCACTACTACCATCCCCACTCATAGGGGGATGGATGCCTACCACTAACACCACCCCTACTCATGGGGGCCTGGATGCCTACCACTACCACCACCCCTACTCATGGGGGCCTGGATGCCTACCACTACTACCATCCCCACTCATAGGACGGGTAATGCATGACACAACAGCATACTCCAACATAAGGAATGTCAGAAAAAGACATCCCCCCAACATCATGACAAGAGTGTGTAGTCTGTGTCAAATGCCTACAACACTGAACATGACATTGAACATACAATGTGACCCCCTATCACATGTGTCACACATAAATGTGTGTGGCCTCCACAATGCAAGCAGACCATGACCACTGTGGGAATGGGGTCTAAACCCCCATCATCACAGTGACCAAAATGTAAGTGTGGGGTCCATAGCTGAAGCACATTATGAACATTGTGGCAATGGGGTCTAAACCCCCATCATCACAGTGACCAAAAGGTAAGTGTGGGGTCCATAACTGAAGCACATTTTGAACATTGTGGCAATGGGGTCTAAACCCCCATCATCACAGTGACCAAAAGGTAAGTGTGGGGTCCATAGCTGAAGCACATTTTGAACATTGTGGCAATGGGGTCTAAACCCCCATCATCACAGTGACCAAAAGGTAAGTGTTGTCATGGAAAAAGCTGCAACTGCCAAACAGCATGGATGATTCCTGGTCACACAACAACAAACACATCAGTGGCAAAGTAGTGGTTGTGTCCCATAGCAACATAGATTGGGTGAGGCAAACAGTGCAGTGCAAATAAAACATACCTTTGGCCATGTGCAGACAAACATCACCCATGGGGGCTGACATTGTCAACATTTATCAATTACACAATGACAGAAGTGACCATCATAATGCAGACCCACATATCTGCACCAATGGACACACAAATGTAGATATCCTGTGGAGACTGTAGATGTGAGCTGAACAAATACCATACCATGGCAGCAATGGGACATACAAACCATGATTATTGTGCTGACTGATGACCTAGGAGTCCCAGGGACAGCAGGGGAAATCCTCCAAACAACATACAGCCAATGGCACACTAAAGATATGCCAATGCAGTGGTGCAGATGCACAAACACAAACAGGCAGCCTCATACTGCATATCAAACACAACAGGTGATGGGGGGGGGTGTGCCAGTGTCCCCAGGCAACCACACAACACATGAGGAGGCCTGAATCCCAATTACACAGATGTGTATACAGTGCCACACAAAAGTAACTCATGGATCGGATTCCCCTATGTGGGCCATCAGGCATTGTTAGATGAGAGGGAGCCCAAATTACACGTCACACAAGCTTGTAGGAACAGCAACTAACACAGCAAGAGACAGACCCACCACAGCACTACCCCCAGTGACCCCACATTGTGGTGACACTAGCCTGCATGATAATCCCACTGTCATGACAAAGGTAGATGTCGTTCACACTGTGAACCACAGCCATGTGTCCTGAGCAACAAACTACCATCACACCTACACAAGCACAAATCAATCAGCACGGCCTGTCAGCCAAGGCCAATATGGAGGTAGGGGTCTAGCCGTGCAACAACTCACATTTGCACACACTCAACACCACACACCTTGATCTCCACCAATGTACATCAGTGAAGCTCACATGGACTGGTGACATTGCACATGCACCCATGACAATCCCAGGGGTGGTGATGGGAACTAAGGTGCAGAAACCCATCACACATGGCCAGTCAACAAGACTCGTGAATGTCTGACACACTGCACAGTACGCCGTACATGGGCATGACGTGAAATCCACCCCAATAAATGGGATCCCGGCCACAGTCACACACCAATGAAGAAGCCAAGGTGACCCACAAAGAACACACATAGACAACTTCCAACATTGCAGCTCTGACCCTGAGGAGTGGCAGCAGTCACACACACAACGTGTCACAATCACTGAAAGCTACCACAAACTGTAAATTACATGACTTGTGTAACCAACAAGTGCCAAGGGGAATCCTGACTGTGTCCCATCTACGTTTGCCCACATCCCCAGCCCTGACAACAAAGACAACTAGGGATGACAACCTGATGAACATTAGTTTGCCATGCACCCACATCCCGGAGAAACCAGGTCCAAGATGCTGGATGAACACAGGACAACTCAGCAAGCATCACAAACAGGAACATCCGTAGGGACACAGCCTGTGTAGGAAAAGGGAAGGGAACACACACAGACATGCTCACACAACACACAACACGGGCCCAGGCAATGTCACGGGATTACACACTGCCATGAGGGCACTCCACTCCTGTGGAAGGTCCGCTGTGCCAAACCTTGTCTGTGCACGACTCAAACATGTCAGCAGAACACTCGGTCAGTGAGTCAACAACTACAACACACTGAAGGCTCTGCTCACATCAGCCTGGGTACGGGAGTGTCACGTCAGTCATATGCATACACCCAAAACACGTGTCAGGCAAGTTGCACTGTATACACAGATGAGTCCTTCAACATTGATGTGGTAAACTGCATGTCCAGTGGAGATGGGCACACAGTCAGGGAAATAGAAACATTGAACAGTGGTAAGCCCACCAGATGTGCATCAGTGTAAGCCAAAGATGTTAATTTACAAATGCAAAACGTACATCCCTGTGTCAAATGCTGAACATTACACCCTCAGACTGCAGCAAAGGATGCTATAGATCCAGACTACATTAGGACACATATCCCATGGACCACATGGAGTCCATCACAGCAACACTTCATTTTCCTGATCTGAACACTATTACAACTGCAAATGCATGATGATACTCATCTACATCATGTACATCCAAAGAAAAACCACAAGTAAACAAAAATAGGCTTTATTCAGCAAATGTGAAACTAAAATTTCAAGTCCAAAAGAAACTAAGGACAATGGCCAGTCCAAATACACAGTCCCAACAGGGTGATATGTGACATCTTGTCACCCATTGCTTGAGTGCACTGGTACGGACAGGGGACATCCCCCTCGGAGGGGCATACAAGGGGCAGGCCAGGCTCCGCAGGGACAGGATCAGGGGATGCCAGAAGGAGGCAGTGATGGGGTGGTGGGTGCAGGAGTATCACCGGCAACTGCAGTGGAGGTGTCTGACTCAGTGGGGGCCGGCACCACTGTAGGGCACAAGTCAGATGGTGTGGGTGCTGCAACCACTGCAGTGGGCCGGTCAGATGGAGTGGACTGGGTCCCCACTGCAGTGCCCGAGTCAGACGGGGTGGTTGTGGACTCCACTGCAGTGCATAACTCCAAGGGAGTGGAAGGGGGGGCAGATGAGGTAGGCAGGACAGAGGGGGGGACCCGGTCTCCACACCAGTGGCACAAACAGGCAGAGCGTCTGGTTTGGGGGTGGAAGAGCAAGTGGTAGGGGGGGAGGGCCTAAGCAGTTTGGGGATGCGGTATCGGTGTGTGGGGGAAGCTGGGGCAGGGTGTGGCGGTGGAACCTGTGGAGTGGTGGCCTGGGAGATGGAGGAGAGAGACTGTGTGGTGGAGCTGCGTGGTGGTGGTGGTGGGGTCTTGCCCTTCCTGGTCCGGGGGGACTTTCGAATGGGGTCCTCAGTCTGCCTGTGCCTGGGGGAGGGTGTCCGGGTGTGAGGGGCACTCCCCTCTGTGTGTGGTGGTCGCCTCTTCCGCCTGGACTTCGTGTCAGGTGGATCTGTGGGGAAGAGGCCAAGCTCACAGAGGAAGAGCTTCTGGGAGGGGGGGTTGCAGGTGAGGCAAGGGAAGGGCTTTTGGAGGGAGAGGTATCTGAGGACTGCGGAGTGCTCGTGGATGTGTGTGTGTGTGTCTGGGCCCCATCCCCTGTGAGTGAGGTATCAGTCCCCTGACTGTGCGTGCGTGTGCGTCTGGATTTTAGCTTTTGTGTCTGTGTGCTGCTTGTGTCTGTGCTGGTGCGTGCCGGTGTGTGTGTGCTTGGGACAGGTAGGGTGCTGGGGATTGTGGATGGGGCAGAGGTAGGAGGGGTGAGGGACTGTTGCAGGAGGGACACTGCTGCCATCAGTGAGGAGGCCATGGACTGATTGGTCCGATGTAGGGCAGACATGCCAGATGACATGCCCTCCATGAATGACACCAGTTGTGTCAACAGACCCGTGTGTGCATGGAGGACACTCAGCATTGATGTCTGCCCTACATGGATCTGTTTCAGCAAGTCCACAGACTCCACACTCAGGGCAGCAGGGGGACAGAGGCAGGGGTGCGGTGCCTGGCATGAAGGAGACACGCTCCCCTACACGGGAGCCTCCACGGACATGTGGGATGGGAGCAGATGGGAGGGTGGAGATGGTGGTGGTGGCGGGGACAGACTTGCTTGATGTTGCCTCTGGTCTGCTGACACCCGCCTCCACAAGGGAGTCCTCACTGGAAGTGCTGTTTTCCCCAGCCGAGGTGGTCGGAGCTGAGGTCTCCTCAGTGTGGCTCCCCTCACCCTCCGTGCCACTGGGTCCCTCGCTCTCCCATGCAGTGGACCCAGTCTGGCTCTGCCGCTCCTCTTGGTCCGTGGAGCTGTCTCCTCCTGTGACCGTGGATGTATCTGCAAACAATCAGGATAAACAGAGCAACATTAGTCACCTGTACTGACCACACACACCACAGTAAGTACAGCACATCACAGAGCAAGCCCTGCCATCATTTGCTAGACATTGCAATAAGTGCTGACACTGATTTGAAGAAGCCCATTGTCTGCCTGACAGTCAGTCATGCAATATATATCCTACCTGTCCATGCACCCATCTGTCTGCTGCCTGTTGTATGCGACTAATCATATGTGCACACATGCACCACATACACAGTTGTTGGACATCCAAGAGAACATATGGAAATGTGTCACTCCAAACACATGCCATCTCCTGCCACTGACTCAGTACATGGGTCAGGAAAAGTGATGGGCAGAGTCTCTGTTGATATGCGGGTTTTGCTTCCATCACCAGACACAATGATGTCCTCATGTCCTGATAGACAATGCGACAATGGTGTGCATGCTGGACATATCACACTACTGCTGGATCACCCTTTGCGATTGGAATGTCATGGCACAGGCCTGTCTGGCAAGTCAGTCATACCTGTCTCCTGTCACAGGGGCAGTGCATACACACAACACCAGTCTGCACTGTGTCACAATCATGGAAGTTTTTGGAATGCAAGCCCTGTAGCTGACAGGTGCACATGTGCACCCTGGCCACCCACATCATGAGGACTAAGATGATCCCACGTCAATCAAATGAGACATTTGAGTGACTGCAAACACAAATCCATACACATGAGCACTTCACCGTCTGATGAGAATGAACCAAAGCTGCCTGCACCTCAATGTTTCATACAACATTGTGCACAGTCAAGGGATCAGAGATCTATGCATTAACCTATGAGCAGATCCCATAGTCACAACTCAGATGGCTGGCCACCCCAAATTGTTAAACACTCCAGGAGTCCAAAAAGCAAGGCCACACCACGGTGACACAGAGGCATACACCTGAGTGCACTCTTCACAATGCCCAATATGTATGCTGACACACGGGAGTGGGAGAACAGAGTGCCTTCGATGTACGGAGTAGGCATTACAGTCCTGGTCCATGTGCAACATGGTATTACCCTGAACACTAGGCAGGTGGCTATGCATGTGTCACACACATGATGTACATACTTCTGAGGCTCCTACCTTGGTCTCTGCTGCAGCATGGGTGTGTGGCACATACCCCAGACATGTGGTGAGTCAGAGCAGCAATTGGAACACATATCAAAGCCATACCCAGAGTACATGTCAGATCACAGGCATTGTGAGCAATTGTACCACCCATGCAGCCCACCACAAAGTTCCTGTAACTGATGCTGTCCCCAACTTGAACCACAGGTAACTGCAAGTACACAGTACCCAAGTGACCTAAGTCACAGACTGTAAGGGCCACACCTGTGTATCAGATGAGGAGGGGGCATGACACAAGTGAGGGACATGAGTCGAGGACGACATGACAGTTGTACTGTGGAAGTGGAACCAGGCTAAAGGAGTGCATAGAGCATGTTAGTCATAGTACACAGTTAAGGCTAGCACTTACCCCCTCCTTGCTGCTGTCTGGCCTTCAGCTGCCCATCCAGGTCAGGGAAGACCACCGCCAGGATCCAGAGCATGTGGGGGTTCAGGGTCCGGTGTCCGCCCCTCCTGCGAGGAGGCGACAGCTTCAGCTGGACCCTTGCGATCCTCCGGGTCCAGCCCCGAAGGTCCTGCCACCTCTTCTGGCAGTTGCGGATCCTGCGCCTGTAGACCCCCATAGATCATACTGCCCGGACGATGGTCAGCCAGATCTCCTGCTTCTGGTGGGCATCAACCTGTGAGGATGACAAAGTGAAAAGGCCATTACTACACATGCAACATTTCCGTGCATCACACAGTTGGATATACATGTATCAATCACAGGGGCATATGATGTACACAGGTAGTATGTCCATTGCTGTACAACGCGTATTTCTAAACACAACACGCATTCGTCCACATCATATGCAATGGCCAATGCGTGCGCACCGATCGGTCCATTGCTGTACAACGCGTATTTCTAAACACAACACGCATCCGTCCACATCATATGCAATGGCCAATGCGTGCGCACCGATCGGTCCCTTGCTGTACAACGCGGATTTCGGAGCACAACACGCATCCGTCCACATCATATGCAATGGCCAATGCGTGCGCTCCGATCGGTCCATTGCTGTACAACGCGTATTTCTAAACACAACACGCATCCGTCCACATCATATGCAATGGCCAATGCGTGCGCTCCGATCGGTCCATTCCTGTACAACGTGTATTTCTACACACAACACGCATCCGTCCACATCATATGCAATGGCCAATGCGTGCGCACCGATCGGTCCATTGCTGTACAACGCGTATTTCTAAACACAACACGCATCCGTCCACATCATATGCAATGGCCAATGCGTGCACACCGATCGGTCCATTGCTGTACAACGCGGATTTTGGAGCACAACACTCATCCGTCCACATCATATGCAATGGCCAATGCGTGCGCTCCGATCGGTCCATTGCTGTACAACGCGTCCCTGTACAAGTCACTCGCATATGTCACCATGGTTGTCACTGGTGAACGTATGCCAGCCACAATTACTTGCCAGGGACTCAGGGGCACACCTACAACACCACAGCCTGTCCACACTGTATCCTAAGGCATGTAAGGCTGCATTACCTGTTTGTGTATGGGGGTCAACATGTGGTTTTTTGGGTGGCACTTGGGGGCAGCCACTCCCAGGATGTGCACGTGTTCATGGGGACAGAATCCTTTGTGTGTTGTGCACATGACCACTGTCATGTACAACTGTTCAGTTCAGAGCATGTGGCATGGTCACATTTGCAGGTTGTGTATGTGTATGTTATGTCACATACACCCTGAGTCCCATGTGGGATGGTATGTACGTCACAGGGTGACCCATTGCCACAATTGTGATGGCCCTCCACAATCTGTGTGCATGTTGTGTTTCAGATGTCTCTGATTCCATGTGCACAATGGGAGACAGTCTCCACATCCATGTTGTTTGTGCATTGACTTTGATGTTGTGCGTGTGTGTGTCACAGACGTCCATGTCTGTCCTGCAGAGGCAACAGGGGCCACTACCTGTGGGAGTCATGGTTGTTTTGCTGACGTGTACATGATACGCCATGTCATGCCAGTGTCCATGTGGCAATACAGGGTCCCTGGGAATCTACCTGTCAAAGAGCTGTGATGCCTGGGGCACATCTGTCCTCACTTGTCACTGTGGTGTGTTTGGAACGTGACAGCAATACATGGGTACTGTGACACAGCCTAATGACTTCCCATAGCACAACCTGGAACTTGTTGTCTACACATGTTGAACTGAGATGTTAGATGTTGGCCATGTAGGTGCCATATATGTCCATACAGAACGGCACACACATCAAGTACTTGTGTCTCGTAATGATGTATCATGTGATATTGAGTATGGCCAATGCCACATATGTGGGGTGACTGACAATCTTTCTTTGTTCACCTATGTACTGCAGGGCACCAGCTGTCCATAGACCATTCCCTGACCTTGCAACCATGGTTGAACGTGACTGCATCCGACGGTACCGCTTCACCAGGCCGCTGATTGAGGAATTAGCAGGGCGGTTGGCCCCACATTTGCAACCTGGCCGGCCATACCCTACAGCGCTGACCCCCAAGGTGAAGGTGATGGCAGCCCTACACTTCTTTGCCACCGGTACCTTTCAACACACTGTGGCGTCTGCTGGTGGGATGTCACAGACCATGTTCAGCCATGTGCTACGCGATGTTTTGGAGGCGATGTTGAGATACTTGAACCAGTACATCTATTTCCTTAAACGTCAACAACTCACTGACGTCAAGAGTGACTTCTATGCCCTGGGGAGGATGCCACATGTCATCGGCTCCATTGATGGGACACATGTGGCTTTTGTACCACCACAGGCACATGAGCAGGCATACAGGAACAGAAAACATTACCATTCTATCAATGCTCTGGTGGTATGTCTTGCAGATATGAGCATCTCACATGTGTGTGCCCGTTTCCCCGGTTCTGCACACGATGCCTACGTGATGAGGAGTAGTCGCATCCCGAGGATGATGTCACAGATGCAGAACCAGCGTGCCTGGCTTGTCGGTGTGTACTGACTTTGTACCATTGTGTGTGTTCTGCAATGTAGTATTCCACCCTCTTTTCCAACTCAGCTAATGTGCAATTGTCTGTATGTAGGAGACTCCAGGATACCCCAACATGCTGTGGTTGCTGACACCCCTCAGGAACCCTGTGACACCAGCCCAGATGCGCTATAATGAGGCACATGGTCGGACCAGGAGAGTGATCGAGCGGACATTTGGTCTCCTGAAGAGCCGCTTTCGCTGCCTGGACAAGACAGGAGGGGCCCTCCCATATGCCCTTGCAAAGGTGTGCAAGATTTTCATCGTCTGCTGCATGCTACACAACATGGCAGTGCGGAAGGAGTTGCCTCTCATCCTGGATGACGATGACCAACATCCGCCACCTGTGGAGGATCCTGGCCTGGGCCACGATGCCAGTGATGATGATGATGATGATGAGGGTGTTGTCCGCACACAGCTCATCACCAACTTCTTCAGCTGAATGTGAGTATACAGAGATGTTATGTCAATGATTTGAGTTTGCATGATATGTGTTGGTGGTGCTCTGTTGCTGTTTGAGTGTGGCCATGTGCTACTTGACTGGATGCGTGCAGCGATGTGTCCTTACAGGTAGTCTGTACTCCCCAACAGTGTTGACATGTTAACTTGGTTTTGTGTAGGTATCTTGTGACATGTATTGGGCATGAGTATTGCAGTTCTGTCCTGTTCTTCGGTGCTTTTGACTGTGTGTCATGTCTGTCCTTCACAGGGTACTGTCAGAGTTGTTTGGTCAACTCGGATCCCCCAACACCATGATTCAACTTCCAGGGTGGAAGCAGTCGTTTCCCTACAGGTGATATGCCACACACCCCTGGACTTTATTTCTTCAACACTTGGTGACTGTGTGGCCACTGCCACGTGGGATTACCTTGCATCTGTAGTGGAAACAACATGTTGCAAATGTGTAATAAACTTGTGCTTCACTTTGGGATGTGCATTGTCTGTGGTCACACATCTGACTGACATTTGCTTACTGCACCTGTGGGCTAGTTAACACAGACTCTGAATAGGTGTGGTGTCTGTGCATTCCACTGTATTTTCTGGCAACATCAGTGTAGGCGATGAGTCAGATGGCCCTGGTGTGTATGTGTTGTGTTGCCCTAGTGGTGTGTCTCCCTCATATGTGTCACGTCGCCATGACTCACATGACGGTGTTGAACTTGCTGTAGCAGTTAGCATGCACAGTGTCATTTAGCAGATCATCATCTCCATGACAAAAACCACGTTGGAATCACAACAGAGGCAAGTATGGTGTATTAGTGAGTTTATTTACATACATGTGTGAGGATAGTGCACAGGATGGTGGGTGCTGTACATTGGGATTGGAATCCAAAGTTCCCAGATGAGTTGGAAGTGTTGGTAGCAGAAATGTCCTGAGTAAAGTCCCCAGTCATCTGATACATTAGTCCAACTTAAACTCCCCATGTCATGTGGGAGAGTTGGGTTGCATTCGACAGGGTGAACAGTTTGCACACAAAGGAGAATTTCCAGAACATGTGTTGGGTTCCTGGGGGATGTACATGGCCATCTGCCTCTCAGTTGTCCTTCCTCGGATGACCCCACTTCTTTCTGGGGGGACCCTCACGTGCAGGCCGCTGCGGTGCAGAGGACCCTCCACCCTCCCTGTGGCAGTTGCAGTTGTTTCGGCACCAGATGTTGTGGGCACACAGGGAGGTGTGGACAGGTTGGTGCTAATCTGGCGGAGGCATGTCAATATGTCCCTCTGCACTGCTGTCAGTTCTTCCAATGTGTCCCACTTGGACTCCATGCCAGACATGTGTGTCTCCACACGGGACATGTGGGAGTCCACACGGGACATGTGGGAGTCCAAGCGGGCATGATGGGCAGCCTGCTGCTGTTGAATGTCCTTGAGGATCCCCACTACCTGGCTGACCTCTCCGGTGCTATTCTGGTGCGCATCAGCAATGCGTACCAGTTGTGGGTCATCATGCAGTCCAGACCCCTCTGCAAACAGCGACCTCTGCCTACCACCCCTCCCACCACCCCTGGCCACACGTGCGGGACCTGCGGTGGCACGCACAGGTGACCCTAGGCCCCCTTGGGGGTTGGTACTGGGGTTGTTGTCCGTTGCTTCACGGTGGGGGGGGTCCCTGTGCTGTTGTCATTCAGTGTCCTTGGTCTGTCCGTGTCGGCGGGGGTGGTCTGTGCGTTGCCAGATGTTGGAGGAATGGGTGCAGGGGGTGCAGATGGTGGTCCTGCTGGTGCTGCATGATGACTCACACCGGACGTGCCAGGTTGGTCTTCGCCATCCGATGAGGGCAGAGGCTGTTCCACACCAGAGAGCTCAGGGGCCACCGGAGCCTGGGACAGGGACTCCTCCTCATCTGCTGCTGTGTCCCCATCATCACCTGTTTTTGGAAGAGACACACAATGTATGTTATGTTTCTGCAGGCATCAATGGTTCAAACACATGACAGTTGTGACTGTACCTCTGGATGCAGCCCTGTACATTGCATTGTCCTAAGTTGTCACAGTCAGAGGTTGATATTGGTGTGGCTCATTGTCCTGCCAACCTGATGCATTTCAATGTGGATGTTGAGGTGTGTGCATGACCAGCATTGGTGGTATTTGGTTGACATCCGGACCTCCTTCTCCCCCCAGCCTAGTTATCCCACCATGAAGCATGCCACCCTTGCAGTGGGTGCAGGTTAACTCTCAGGATGTCAGTCAGTGGTGTCCTGCTGTTGGTTGGTGCCCAGTTCCCAGCAGGACCTGGTACTCCCCACAACAGAGCACCATTGTCAGACATCTTAGAAGTGTCTTTTCACTCCCTGTGAGGTGTGCATGCTTCAGTGTGAGCTTGCTGGGCCATGTGGGTGGGGGATGTTGAGCTGTGACTACCACTCCCATCATGCTATTGCCTACACCCCCCTTCCCAGCATGCCCATACTTCCTTCCTTTTGACTCTGCTTCCCTGTGGGGTAGTGTGCCTGTGCTGACAGGATGGCTGACAGTGTTGTCCTGGCGTTTGCTTGGCTACAAGTCCCAAAAGTGTCCCTGTGCTTCACACAGCATAACCCAGTGTGGTTGTTCTTTGTGGGATATTTAATTAGAGTGTGAGGCATTGCATTCTCCCAGGTGAGTTGTTTGGAGTTTGTGTTAAGGGGGTGTGTGAGAAAAGCTGCTTGTAACTATGGTCAGAGCTGTCAGTCCTCCTTCCCACCCAGCCAGATATCCCACCATGGAACGTGCTTCCATTGCAGGGAGTGCAAGTTGGCTTTCAGGATGTCAGTCAGTGGTGTCCTGCTGTTGGTTGGTGCACAGTTCCCAGCAGGGCCTTGTGCTCCCCACAGCAGTACCCAGTGTCAGCCATCTTGTCAGTTCTTTTCCACTCCCTGTGATGTGAGCAGGGTTCAGAGTGGTGTTGATGGGCCAATTGTGAGGGTGACCAATATCTGTGACTACAACTCCCATCATGCTATTGCCTACACCACCCTTCCCAGCATGCCCATACTTCCTTCCTTTTGAGTCAACTTCACTGTGTGTGAGTGTGACAGCAATGGTAAGATGGCTGACAGTGGCGTACTGCTGTTGGTTGGTGCACAGTTCCCAGCAGGGCCTTGTGCTCCCCACAGCAGTACCCAGTGTCAGCCATCTTGTCAGTTCTTTTCCACTCCCTGTGATGTGAGCATGGTTCAGAGTGGTGTTGATGGGCCAATTGTGAGGGTGACCAATATCTGTGACTACAACTCCCATCATGCTATTGCCTACACCACCCTTCCCAGCATGCCCATACTTCCTTCCTTTTGAGTCAACTTCACTGTGTGTGAGTGTGACAGCAATGGCAAGATGGCTGACAGTGGTGTCCTGCTGTTGGTTGGTGCACAGTTCCCAGCAGGGCCTTGTGCTCCCCACAGCTGAGGCCAGTGTCAGACATCTTTGAAGTGGCTTTTCACTGCCTGTGAGGTGTGCATGCTTCATTGTGAGCTTGCTGGGCCATGTGGGTGGGGAATGTTGAGCTGTGACTACCTCTCCCATCATGCTATTGCCTACACCCCCCCTTCCCAGCATGCCCATACTTCCTTCCTTTTGACTCTGCTTCCCTGTGGGGTAGTGTGCCTGTGCTGACAGGATGGCTGACAGTGTTGTCCTGGCCTTTGTTTGGCTACAAGTCCCAAAAGTGTCCCTGTGCTTCACACAGCATAACCCAGTGTGGTTGTTCTTTGTGGGATATTTAATTAGAGTGTGAGGCATTGCATTCTCCCAGGTGAGTTGTATGGAGTTTGTGTTAAGGGGCTGTGTGAGAAAAGCTGCTTGTAACTATGGTCAGAGCTGTCAGTCCTCCTTCCCACCCAGCCAGATATCCCACCATGGAACGTGCTTCCATTGCAGGGAGTGCAAGTTGGCTTTCAGGATGTCAATCAGTGGTGTCCTGCTGTTGGTTGGTGCACAGTTCCGAGCAGGGCCTTGTGCTCCCCACAGCAGTACCCAGTGTAAGCCATCTTGTCAGTTCTTTTCCACTCCCTGTGATGTGAGCATGGTTCAGAGTGGTGTTGATGGGCCAATTGTGAGGGTGACCAATATCTGTGACTATAACTCCCATCATGCTATTGGCTACACTCACTTCACCAGCATACACAGAATTCCTTCCTTTCAGTGAGCTTCCCTGTGAGGTGGTGTTCTAGTGGTGGCAAAATATCTGACTGTGTTTGTTGGTTAGATTTGTGCCACTGCCTTACTCTATTTGTTGTTAGGTTTGTACATGTCATGACACAGTTACATATCACTATGAGATGGCATGTATTGTGTTTATCTAACTAACATACACATCTTGGGATGATTATCTTTTGGTTGCTGTGGATTTGCTAAGGGTGCGTGGTTTGACTATCCCCTTGACAGTGATGTGTGTGTATTGTCACACAATATTGGGTATATTGGTTGCGTACTCACCAGGCTCTGGGATGTTTGATAGTCCATGTACGCTCTCTGGTGGTAGGATGGCCCGCACCTTCTCCTCCTAGGGCCTGAGGTATACTGGTTTGGCAGGAGGGCCACTGCCGGTGCGATTACTCAAGGCGTAATCCTCCTGCGCACATCATACCACCTGTTCTGGATGTCTTCCTTTGTGCGCAAACATGGTGATTGTGCGTTCACCCTGTCGACGATCCTCTCCCACATCTTGGTTTTCTGCGACATGGGGGTCTGTTGGACCAATGTACCAAACAATTGTGGCTCTACCCTGAGGATTTCATCTACCAGGACTTCCAATTCACTGTCTAGGAACTTTGGATTCTTCTTTGGGGGCATGGTGATGGGTGGTGGTGGGTATTGATATGTGTGTGCAAGTGAGGGTGGGTGAGTGTAGGTTTTGCTGGGTGTATGTGAGGGTGCTATTTGGGAGGTGCTAATGGTGTGTGGCTTGTGTGATGGATGAGTTGTGAGTGTGTCTGTGGTTGCTGTCTGATGGTGTTCTGTGCTGGCAGGTCAGTTGAATTTGCAAAGGATCATGGTAGTGATTTGTGGCCTTTATATGGGTGGAATTGTGGGTGTGTCTTTGTTCCATGTTTTTTCACCCCTGTATTTATTGACTTTGTCATTGCTTGTTTGGCCCTTTTTTTTGTATTTTTCCTTTGTGGGTTTTGGGCATGTAGGAGACGTTCTTCTGACCGAGTAGGACGCTGCAGTTGGCTCGTGCGGGCTTCTCCGAGTCTTTCAAGCTGTGTTCCTGATGGGTTTCATGTGCGGCGTACGCGTCGCTCGCGGAGTATTGGGTTGCTTCGGCTCGGTTTTGTATGCGTGTCGGTCGTACGGCTTGGGCTCCGTGCGACTCGGTCTGGTTTTACACGCATTGCATCGTACTGCGCGGGTCGGAGTTCGCAGGTACGTTTCTGTCGGGTTCATTCCTGGTGCGTGTCGGTCGGTTTTATTCGCGTGGTTTCCCGGCCGGATAGCTGGTTTCCGTGCGGTTCGGTCGTTTGGCTTGTGTTCCGTACGAGTCAGTCGTAATTCACATGCATTGCATCGTACTACGCGGATCGGGCAGCGCCAGTACGTGTCGGTCGGACTACATTCCCGTACCGAGTCGGTCGGTATGTTTTCCGGCCCGAATCGGAATCGGCCCCTTTGCATTGTTTTGCTGTGAAAGAGAAAATTGTGCACTTTCAGTCTTAACACAAAGACATGGATTGAGTTAAAGTCCAGTGGCATATTTTTCAGCTACATTGGACCCAGTGGCTTCAGCATTGCCTGGCTGCTTAAAAGCAGGAGCTGCTACTTGTATGAGTCTGGAGCAAAGTGAGTCGATAGTGATGGGACACCCGGTAAAGGTTTTCGTTCCACACTCAGTTGAGATTCTTTTGACAAGAACAAGGACACAGCATCTCACCCCTAGTCGATTGACTAAGTATGAAAGAGTGATTTTGGGAGCTGAGAACGTGACTGTGATAAGGTGTACGATCATGAACCCAGCTACCCTATTGCCAGACCCCTGCGATGAAGAAGTGAGAAATGAGAGTGATCATGATTGTTTGGACGTGACTGAATCATGCACAAAGCCCCGGCCTGACATAAAGGAGACACCTTTGAAAGAGGCTGACCATGAGTTATTTGTAGATGGTTCCTGCCTTAGAACACAAGAAGGAGGATTAAGTGCTGCATATGCTGTTTGTAAAATATCTGGGGTAATTGAAGCATCCTATTTACCTGGGGTCAAGTCTGCACAAGTAGCTGAATTGGTCGCCTTAACAACGGCATGCAAAAAGGGGAAAAATTGGAGAGTAACCATATTTACGGACAGTCAATATGGGTTCGGGGTTGTGCATGACTTCGGCCAGCTCTGGATGCAGAGGGGATTTCTGACTTCCTCAGGATCTCCTATCAGAAACAGCAAAAATGTAAAGGATTTGTTGGAAGCATTACAATTGCCAAAAGAGATAGCAGTTGTGAAATGTGCTGCACATCGGTCAGGAAATGACTATGTGACTGCTGGCAATAATTATGCTGATCAAGTGGCTAAATACTGTGCCAAAAAAACAGTGGCCATAAACAGAAAAATTGAAACGGGTGAAACCAGATGCCAACTTATGTTTTTCTCAGTACCAGAAACATGGGATGAGATTAGACAACTGCAGGAAGAAGTTGAGGAAAAGGAAAAGGAAATTTGGATAAAGGCAGCCTGTAGAAAGAGACCACATGATGAGGTATGGGTGTATTTAGATGGAAGACCAGTCATGCCAGATTGTTTGCTTTAAAAAATGGCAAGAGTGTATCATGGAGCAACACACATAGGGAGAGACTCAATGATCAGGCTATTCAGACAGAGTTGGTACAATCCGAAATTCAGGGTAGTCGCAGAAAGCCTTTGCCAAAGATGCTTAACCTGTCAGCAGCAAAATCCTGGTAGAAAGACAGTGGTAAGCTGGGGAAAGATTGGCAAGGCAGAAGGACCCTTCACTAGATTACAGTTAGATTTTATTGAATTGCCCCCATGCAATGGACTGAAATATATACTTGTCATAGTATGCCTTTTCTCAAGATGGGTGGAAGCCTATCCCACTCAAAGAAATGACAGTCTTACAGTTGCAAAATTGTTGTTGAGGGAGTTAGTTCCGCGATTTGGTTTTCCAGTCACTTTGGAATCAGATAGAGGCCCTCATTTTAATAATGAAATAATTCGATTAATCTGTGCTGCATTTAACATTGAACAAAAACTGAACTGTGCTTAATGTCCAGAGGCTCCTGGAATTGTTGAGCAAATGAATGGCACAATCAAGTCGAGATTGGGAAAGGTGTGTGCATCCACAAAGCTGAAATGGCCAGATGCATTACCTCTTGTATTGATGGGTCTCAGACGTATTCCAGACAGAAAAACAGGAATGAGCCCACATGAGATTCTCATGGGAAGAGCCATGAGACAGGTATTTATTCCTGGAAATAAACTAATGAGTATAACTGATGATCTGGTATTGGACTATTGCAAAGGATTGGCTGAAATGATGCGTTCTGTCTCTCACCAGGTTGGAGAAGACGCAGTCAAAAGACAGCCAGACCAAGCGCATGATTTGAATCCTGGAGATTGGGTGCTAGTGAAGAAACACGCAAGAAAGTCGTGCCTAGCACCAAGGTGGGACAAACCGCGGCAAGCCATACTAGTCACTACCACAGCAGTGAAGTGTGCAGGTTTGCCCAATTGGATTCATGCCAGCCATACCAGAGGAGTTCCGAGCCCATCAGAACAACAAGACTAACCACTGACTGAACAGGCTGAAGCGTCTGGAGTTGTAAACTGTGAGATTGAAGAATATAGAGTAATAGATTCTGAAAGACAACCATATGACGAACAGCCAAGTACAAGTCAGGAAGAGTGTATACCAGTGATTGAAATAATTGATGATGTTATTGAAACAAGAAGAAGAACAGAACTGAAAAGACAGGAAAGTAGTCAGGAAGAGACAGGGGAAGAAAGAACACACTCAGGTGGAAAATAAAAAAGACTTACACGAACCTGAGGAGGGAAAAATAGAAGAACACGTTCAGGCAGAAGAAGAAAAGTTTGAATTAAGAACTGAACAGGATCAGATAGAGTTAAAAGAACAGGTTCAGGCAGAAGAAGAAGAAAAATTTGAAGTAAGACCTGAACAAGGACAGATAGAATTAGAAGAACAAGCTCCGGAAGAAGAAGAACAAAATATGGTAAGACCTGAGCAGGTGGAAGTAAGAGAAGGTACAAGCACAGAAAACAGAGAATCAGAACAGATTGTGCCTAGAATAAATGAAATAAAAAGAACTTTACAAGGAGATAAAGAAGGTGAAAACGCAGTACAAATCAAAAGAGTCAGAAAGGGAGACAATTGGCCAACTGGAGTAAAGAAACTAAAATATCACTTGAGAAAATCTGAAAAGAGACCAGAACAAGTAAACGAAGTCACAAGTCAAACACAATCTAAACAAACTTTGGCAAAAATAACTCGGAGAAGTCCAAGATTGAGAAATTTAAACAGGAGATATAAGGCTCCTGAATGGACTTACGTCATACTCAAGGAATTTGAATCCCTAGATCTGACTAATGAAACAGAAGAAATTCATATTGTTCAGATTGATGAAAGCAAATTGAGGCCTCCTTAAAAACGAAAAGAAAAATAGAACTGACAGAGAGAAAATAAGAGAAAATAAATTTTCTCAGGAGTAAGATGGCAGAAATTGAAGAGACCGGAAAACCAAGATGCGGATTAAAAAGAAAGTGGTTTAGATTTTGTTTTTGTAGTATTTTATTAGTAGCATTAGTATGGTTATGCCTAACAGTAGGAGTACCTTTGTTAATGAAAACAAGTGACAAGAATAATACAGATACTAGTGTTAAAGTAGATAGAATAAAAGAAACTGAAATAGAAATAGGGGTAGAAGATGAAGCAAACTATCATAATGAATCAGACTATAATACGTCTTCTAATGTGTTTATTAAATTGTTATTTCAATATGTTAGTACTATGGAGATTAATAACTCCATAGTACCCTCTTCAGTATCAGAAGGGATGACGTATCACCATATACCTTTAACGTATGGTGTGTCATGCAGTATTTTGTCAAGTTTATTTTATGCTACAGGGAGACTTCAATATTTTTATTCAGATATAGATGTAGTATTTTCAGAATTGCCTATTAGAAAGAATATAAATCCAGTAGCTAGTAGTAAAAATGCACAGTTTATGGGTGAGTTTTTCTTAACAATGAGTTCAATAGATTTAGTTCAGGCACATAAAGATAATCTAACATGTACATTAAGAAAAGAAGAAAAAATAATTTTTGGATTTAGTAGAAGAAAGGAGACAGGATTTAATAAAGAAAGCAACTGAACAGAAAACCCATGTACCTCCATGGGTTGGGAAGGAGGGAATCTATGCTAGTGGCAAGGCTCATGCTGCGATGTCCCTGGATTTTGTGAAAAGAGGAAAATTCTGCCTCCACAGATTAAAGACAGAGTATAATAATAATTACATTGGTTCCAGTGAATGTGAACACAGCTTCCTAATTTTAGGAGGGTAGGGACTAAAAGGGGGAACTGATCCTGTGTTTCCAGGAGTGTATTATGTTTGTGGGAACAATGCCTATTATAGGTTCCCCGCAAGATGGTATGGGAGCTGCTACTTTGGAATAGTTTTTCCAAAAATCTATCATGTAGATAAAATCAGTGGAACCAATGGAAATTCTAATGGACTAACACGTAGAAGAAGAGCTAGTTTTTCTGAAATTGTAGGAGATATTTTTAGTGCACTGATACCCTCAGTTGGAGTCGTTCTTAATTCGCAGAAAATTTGTAAGTTATCAACCATAGTTGATCGTCTTTCTACAGATACTACAGGAGGATTCTTAATGATTAACACAGAAATGGTTGCAATTAGGTCTATGGTTTTACAGAACCGTCTTGCTCTTGATATATTGTTAGCAAAAGAAGGTGGAGTCTGTGGCATGTTGAAAATTCAACATTGCTGCACTTATATTCCGGACAAGAGCAGAGAAATTAAAGGATATATTGAAAACATTACAAGAATGCATAAAGACTTGACCCAACTGGAGGTTGATAGTGTGTGGGGAAGACTAACAAAGAGTATAACATCAATAGGGAAATGGTTTGTTGATTTTGGGAAAGGTTTTCTAGGTCAAATAATAATACCATTAGTTATGATAATAACAGTAGTGATGATAATAATGATTACATATAAGTGTTGTAGAAGAGGAAGGAAAGAAAAAGTACATTTTGAAAAGAAAGGAAAGGGACAGAAACGAAAAAGAAAATATGATGAAATACAGCTGGAAGAAATGAAAGGCAGATTATATAAGAAAATGAGGGATTTAGAAGGAAACGAGTTGACTGATGAAAAATTGAGACGAGAAATAGAGAAAACTGAGAAGTGCTAAAGTTGGTATCTGGGATGGGATGGGTAAATTTGTGATGGCTTAAGATGCCATCAGAGAGGGGATTGATGGAGCAAGGACTCGTAAAAGAGACTTGCTCGGAACCAATCCTTTCGTTTAACTCATTAATGATTTACTACCAACGTGTTTGTAATTAATAATTCGTATTTAGAAACAGACACGCGGGACAGTGAAGCTTGCCTATGTGTTTACTAACTGCAATAACATGAATGAAGGACTAAAACGCACTTTAACAAGGAATCTTTACTGCGCATGCGTCTGCTGCATCTACGTAGTATGACGTACTAATGCTTGGAGGGAAAATCTTGCGCCTGCGCAATAGAAAATAAAATGGCCGCTTGAAAGCTCACATGCATGGCACCTGCTTGGTTGAATTAGAAAATAAGTTTTATACTAACGCAAATGCAGAAAGGGTAATAATAAATAGAATGGGTTAGAGTAGAGGTTGGTGGTGTACAGTGAAACCATTTATTTTTTTAAATAACATTTCTTCTTTTGACTTTATTATTAGTGCGCATTTGGGCCTGCCAGACTTGTCTGAATCGAGCTGACTGACTTGACCCCACGCATGCATACTAGAGAGAGAATACGAAAAGATGAGTAAGGACTTGTCACGCGTCCAAGGCCAGCGAAGATGTGCCCTGGTAACATGAGGGTGAAGAGTTCATATGAAGGAGCTTTATTCATAATATCGCAACATTTTGTATTAATAAAGTTTGGAGATGTATGGGAAAGGAAATGATTTAATAACAGTTTGAGGGGAGGGGTTTGAAACAATGGTTTAATGAAATAAGTGAAATGTAAGCATGGTGTGATGGTCATCCCCCCCCCTTGCCTGACCAATCAGAAGTTAGCGTTTTACAATATTGAAACATTAATGGGTGGTACTCGGTAATGAAAAGGTATAATTGAGGTAGTTTAGTTAGTTAGTGAGCGAGCTTATTGGGAGCTGACACAGAGCTTTTACGGGAGCACAGAAGAAGAGCTCGGGATGCTGTCAGTGCTGGGGGTGGTGCTGAAGCTGTGAGACGCTGATGAAGAAAATCGAATGCAGAGCCATCTATTTAACTTAATTGGGTTAGAAGGAAGATCGCGCAAAAACCACGAGGAGGAAGAGAGTGTCAGAGAGGGGTGCGACGCAGTCGTCGGTATCTAGAGAGGTGAAGTATCCTGTCCTGATTCCTGTCCTGAAGTCTTTGTCTCCTGATCTATCCTGGGGGACCCTTACCAGCCCTTTGGCCAGGGGGTTGGCCTTCACACCATACTTGGTAATTATAAATTCATCGTATTGATAGATGCTCTTCTCTCTCTGTCCTCTTCTTTCTGAGCATAGTTATTTGTGTGGATCTGGATTGCTAATGCCTATTTGAAACTTGATTGAATTGACACATTGCGAATGAGGGTGTTTGTACTGAAACGTTTGAGATGGTTCACATGCAATTAATTTAGATAAAGATTTTAAAACTTCCTGAGTCTGTGATTATTTAATTTTAAAAAGCGAAATGTTTAATAAGTTATGTTAATTATCACCATCAACTAGTTCCAACTAATGGTCCATTGACCAGAGGAAAGAACTAATTGATCAGTGAAAGGTTTAGTTAGGGAAAAGAAATAAATAGATCTTGAAGTATGAAAATCATAAACTAAAGATTCCAGCGGTCTACTTAGGGGCCGATTCCGATTCAGGCCAGAAATCACTCCGACCGAGCAGGACCCGGAGAGATTTCCGACCGAATCGGACTCTGGCAGCCCGACCGAACGAGTACGATGCGTATGCATGCAATCGGACTCGATTCGGTCGGACTCCCATTGAAGTCAATGGGAGCCGGTCGTACAACGCGTACGCGGGCTCCCATTGACTCAATGGGTGCGAGGCGAACAAGGGCGCCCCCTACAGCGGGTACGCATCGATGCGGATCGCGCCGTACATGCACAGGTAGGGGGGACCCATGGGTCCCCCCTGTGTGCGACTCGCGCGGCTACGCGTACAGGGGGGTCCGACACAGACCCCCAAAGTCCGGCTCCGACTGCCCTATGGAGCCGGACGGCGCGAGTCGGTCGGACTGCTCGAGGCGCGCATCGTACTTGCCCGGCTGGGGAACGTCTCCATTGCGCGGTGCGAGTCGTGTCCGTGCAAGTCGGTCGGAGCGGTTCGGACCCGCGTACGAGTCGGTCGGCGATTTCGCGTGCGCTCGCATCGTACTCGCTCGCCCGGACGCACGTACAAATCGGTCAGGAACGAGGGCTCCGAATCGGATCCGGTTAAGCCGAATCCGATTCGGTGCCCTACCGGCCGAGATCGGAATCGGCCCCTTAGTGTTTTGTGGAAGTAGTTATATGGGCCCAGGTGAGTATATGGTAGTGGAGTATCTGCTGCTAGTACGCCGCTGGATCAATATCATTACCTTCCACTTTTCCGTCAACAAATGGACCTGACTGATCTACCTCTAGAGTAGGGCCAAGCACGCACTCTTCCTCCCCCCTCAGGCAGCGTCATTGATTCGACTCAACATCACTTCCATCACATTGCATCCAAAATTGGGGAATCACATTCGTGTTAGTATTTTTACCAACCTGGTCTCCTCCGTGGAACCCTGTATCCGCACTGTATCTTTGAGCATTTACATTGTGTGGCAAAGGTGGTTGCGGGACCTGATACTGGGTAGTAACTACCTGCTGCTGCGGTGGCTGTTGCACACCTACCTCATTCTGCACCTGTGGGGTTAAAATTTGATTCCCTGCATTAGTCCTCTGCACTGATCTACACTCATTCTTCCAGTGTCCATACTTTCCGCACGCATGACAAGGAAATTTCTTTTTCGCCTCTTCCCTGCTCATTTGTCCCCTACCTCTATCTCCACTGGGTCTTTGAGCATTCTGACTAACTCCTCCCATTTGGGTTGTGGGCTGAGAATTCAACTAAGCTTCCTGCTGCTCTGCTACCTGTACTTGTGCCCACATCATCTTTTCTTTCAATTTGCGATGGCAAGACTCAATGACATCGCTGCAATACTTCGCATACCTTAGAATCTCATCAATTGTTTTGGCCTGCCAACACAACATGTGTTGCTGTATCATCTGACTAATCTCAGGTCTCAATCCGTACACAAATCTATACACAAAATGACCCATATCCTTGTCTCCAATATTCTCAAAACCACCATACTGCTTAAAAACCTGTAACAATCTCTCATAATATGCATGCACAGACTCTTTCGGCTCTTGGGTGGTTCTATCTATTTTTACCAAATCAGTTTCCTTAGGGGAAATTTTACTTTTCAAAAAAGTAATCACCTGATTGTACTTTTTCACCACCTCATCAGAAGGTGCTCCTGTTTTAGGATCTCTGGGATATTCCTCTTTTGGCCAATCTACTGTAATCTTACATTCAGTCCATAAATCTGCAGGGACAACAATTTCAAATAATCCATCTAAATCCTTCAGCAACACTTGCAGAGACTTTCACAAACCTTTCAACTTGTTTGTACCATTCCACTGCTTTTCTCTCAACCTGGGAAACTCATTTGTAAAAGACAATATATCCTGTCTAGACCACGGAACATGCACGTAACCTCCTCCTGGAACCTCTCTCATGGGACATTCAAGAGCTACATTTTCTGCTTCTCTTACTGGATGTAAATATATTTCTTTTGCAGCTGTTTCTTCTTTCTTCCTCATCCATCTACCCTTCCATCTCTCCACGTCTCCCCATTTTCTCAACACAACCATTAACTCTTTTATCTGCAATCGTATACCAGATGTATTCATATTTTCTATGTCCTTTTCAGTAAAATCCACTCTATATGTCTTCTGCAACACTTTTGATCTCCCCATGTCTACTCCTAATTCATCTGCAGCTTCTACTAATCTCTCATGTAGATTTCTCGTTTTGCAAGTAATACTCTTACACAGATACATCAATTCATCATCCTGATAAGTCTTTAGCCTATCTGGACTTATGGTCCCAAGAATCATTTCTTCCAGATCTACTCTCAACTTACATACATCTATAGGTTGTGGCTGTGTTTTTCTCCTTTGTAACCCCTTCACCCAATCATCTAACTCTTCAGTTGTTGGACCTATTGAAACTTCACTTCTGGGGATTTCCTCCAGCTCTATTCTTTTTGGCTGTAACTGCATTACTCCTCTAGGTGTTTCATTTACTGTTAAATTAGTCGGAGGTGTTAACCTAGTGGCAGTAGTGGGCTGTTCACTTTGAACACTTTCGGTGTTAATTCTACTGCTAACTGATGTTACTGCAGAATTTAGTGGGATAGTCAAGGAAGGTTCATGGATAAGTCTATTTTCAAATACAGGTATTGCTGGACCTATAGTTACTGGCACAGTTATTGCATCTATCTTCATATTCATCTGATTTAATTTCTCAACTAACTCTTTGGGTTTTATTGCCAATTCTACTTCTTCTTCCTGCACTGCATCGCTTACGGTTGGAACTAGTGTCGTTTGAGGTGTCATTGGGGTTTCCATTGACGGTGCATTTGGTGTCACCATCGCCGGATTTTCCTGATAAGGGGGTGGTCGTTTAACTAATATATCATCCAGTAGCTCGTCATCAGATTCATTCGGGTTATATCCATAACCAAATGGCTCTAAATGTTTCCTTTTCTCCTTGCATTTGCTTCCTGCAGTCTCTCCTACCGTTAAAACTGGATACAATCCTTCAGTTATCTCTCCATTTCTCCATCTCTTCATTCTGTCCTCATGGCTTTCATCATGAAATCTTCCAAACATAAATCTATTACTTCTGTCACCTCTATGTCTTTCCCTTTCATACATTTCATCTTCCCATTCTACTAATGCTTCAAACTGTGTTGGTCTAGGTCTTGGATCTAATGCCATCATCTTGTCTCTCAAATTGCGCATAACTGCCAAATTAAAAGAACCATGCTCTGGAAAAGCTAGCACACCATCATTCTTCGTATATTCTACCCAATTTTCTAACCAAATGCATGTGTAATAACCATATTTCAACATCATATAAGACGCTGGTGTCTTTGGTGGAGGGATAGGAACTCCTTCTCTCGTTATTACGGGTTTGTCTTTTTTAAAGAACCTTTTAATTTTTCCAAACAAAGTCAATTTCTCCTGTCTTGGTTGTTCGAAATACATTCTTGCTAATTATCAACAATTTTACTCAAATCCAAATCTTTGTCAACACAATCCGCTATAATTCACCAATCAACTTCCTTTGCTTCCCTAGGCACTTGACCAATGTCAGCGCGACACACTCTAACTCTCCAATCGGAGCTTCCTACGTCTCTGCTATTCTGTCCAATACCAGCGCGGCTCACACCAACCAGCTTATCTGAGCTTATCTTACCTCCGCAGGCTGACCAATGCCAGCGCGGCTTTTTGTAACGTCAGCCTCTCCTCTTACTGCTGACCCTCCCTTTACAAAAATTATTGGCACTTTTCTAAGTTCTTTTTCTCTACAATAACTTATTAGTTACAACATAAAACAATACCACATTGTCCGTTTACTAAATAAAGAGATAGTTTTTCACTTTAAAGAATGTTTCTATCAATACGGGGAAGTATAACAATTCCGCTATCCTTCCCTTCATCCAAGCTAGGGGAGGACCTGTTACTTCTTTAGGGATAAGGCCAAAGTTTCACAAGAGGACCTTTTGTTGGAAAGGAAGTCTCGCTACTCTTCTGGGGATAAGGCCAAAGTTTCACAGGTGGACCCTTCGCTATCTCACTCCTTTTCTACATACATGCTAAATAGTCCCTAAGATAACACATGGATGTTATCACTAATTAAACAGACAATTCACATATTCCCGTGTGATTTCATTCTCACACTTTTCTTCTGCCTTATTTCAGGCTAACTTTTACTGCCGGCTTCCCAGATACCTTTCTGTACCTGTGTTCCAAAAACTACATAGAAACACGACATTAACTCAATTTACATAGAATGTTAAACATATAATCAATAATCAATAAATCACCAAACTAATCAATAATAACCATCATTCTGCTACCAGTAAAACTGATCCAGCGCAACCCCTAATTCATGATCCAGGGACCAGAGAAATCTCTTCACACATAAACCACTTACCAAACAACGGGGCCCATCACACATTACCCATAAATGATCCCTGAAGACGGCGCTGGATTTAGGGGGTTTAATTTGTCAGTTTGTTATGTACTATACTATACTTCACATTAATAACGTTATATATTCCTAGCTATTCTTAATTTCAACTGTCCTCTTTTTGTCGATGGACCATTAGTTGACGAGTTGATGGTAACTATGATTAACTAAACATTTTAAATACTTTAAATAACCACAGAGTCGTTTATTCAGTTAATAATTTTATCTTTTTGAAATTAAATGCTCATAATTCATATTGTCAGTGCACACACAAGATCACATATAAGAGAACAATTTATCAAGCAATGTAATCAAAATGAATCATTTGCATCGACATCAAAGCGTGCGTAGGAAAGGGGGAAGAGAAGATACAGCATAAATACTTTGCAGAAATATATTGCAAATGTAAAACATTTAAGGAGGGTGATACCCACCAAAGAATCAGGAAAACCACTTCCTTGGCCGAGGTTGTGGCAAGGGGTCCCCAGAGATAGGCTCAGAGGACAAAGTTAACAGGACAGAATGCAGCTAAGTCTTGCAATATAGCTAGCAGACAAAAAGATAATCTCCCATTTCTATCTACCTTTGATCTAGTCCTCCTCGGACGCAGTCTCCTCCCAAACACTCCCGCAACGTTCTCGTACCTAAGGTGCTCTCTGACTCTGTGCTGATCCACTCTCTCTGTCTTGGTGCGCTTCCCTCTCGATGTTCTAGATGTTCTCTGCGTTCTCTCTCTCGATGCTCTGACACACCCCTAATTGGGATATCAATTATACCCTACTGCATAGCTCACTATCTTACAATGTTGCAGTGTCAGTAGAAACTCGGCCTGTGATTGGTTGTCACGAATCATGTTAGGGTCTCCTCATCCAGTTCTCCCCGCACATCCATCCCATACCGGTTTTAACAAAGGAAGGATAAATACATTCGTATACTACTAATATCAATAGTTATACATTTTGCAACATTCTCGTATTATGACATCCGCTTCACATTCAAATTGCACGTAGCAATGGCAGTTCCCACAGTCGCTGTCGCGTCTTGGCACGTAAACAATAGGACACAGGTCAACATGGCCTTCACACGGATTACATCAGCTGGTGCACTCTGCAGTTCGTAAGCAGGCAAAATATTTGGCGCATGCGTCTTCCATACAGAGCAAGACAACCACAGGCTGGTTCCGACAAGAGGCCATTTTCATGCAGGCCCAATCTCGTACTAAAGTAAATAAAGACAAAGGAATATTAATTCATGAAATAAAACCCATTATGTTTACCTCCCACCATACTAATGCCCTGTATTAATTAATTCCTAGCGAACGCTATTAATTTAAAGCAACTTTTTCGTTATTTGTGCACAACATGCAAAATGTGCAATGTACAACATAGCATAAACATGCATTAGTACAATTTTTCAAAACGCAAACAGTTAATACCTGCTCATGCCATCATGGTTTAGTATATTAGGTAAAATGCATATGCCCCATGTGTGAATGTGTGTATTCAGGGTTGGTTAATCCATGCAGTCAATACATTATTATGGGGTTACGTATTTTCATGAGGATATATTTTTGCAAACCTCACTCCATCAACTGCACTGGTTAAACAGTCATTCATCTGAACTTTGGCGTTGACAAGAGCAGCAAAGGAGTAATTCCGAACCGGTGTGCTTGACCTTGTATTTAGACCTACTGCTGTTACGCCATAGTAGAGAGACTCACTCACTTCCTTTCATTGGTCCTTAATGGCTTCAAGGCAGCATGCCCAGTGCTTTAAAAACCTCTTAAATATGTAGATAAGATCTCAGTAATGCCTGGGGGACCGACAGCTGCCTGATGCACAGGGGAAGTTATTGAGTGAGTGTAAAGTCATACCATCACATAATAAGTCCTCACTGGCCATACGTGAGCTATCTGACTCTGGCTATTGCACAGGGAAACTCTGTGCTGAACCTCAGAAATGCAATGCAGAGTCAAACCTTCCCTTTTGTGGCAACACTTTTGTAGCAGACAGATCTACAATGAGTTATTGGGAAGGAGATTTTGAGGTACACCCTTAGGCAGACGTCTGTGGCTGCTACCGAGGACAGGTTATAAAAAAAGATCCATAGGGTTAACTTTCTATATTGAATAAAGAACAAATGGGTAACAAATTAGGGCAACAACGTGGTGGAAGAGAAGTAGTGTAAGGCGTACAAGAGCAGGGTGCAGGTAATACTAAAAATTGTAGGCCCCATTTACAAAAGTGCACATGAAGTAATATACCTGTGACCGTGAGCAGTTTAATGTTCAGATGCAACTTACAAAGAAAAACTGTAAGTACGTAGAAAGCAGTGAGTATGTTGATCCCCAACCCTCTTAACCTTTTTAATATGGGTGGGAACATGTGCACATCAAAATACAACCACATAGTTACTACTAGGAATATTATAATCATATTTTAAGTGTAATTCCACTTATACAATGTAAGTGGAATTCTCCGCCTGAGCTGCTTAGGACTACAAATACCACTAAACAGAGACTTAGGCAACGCCTGAGCACAATCACACATATCAGACAAGACCCAGAAATGTAAGCATATAAATACAGCCCTCTCTTTGAGCTCTGTCCTCTTCTCCTTGTGGTGCATGACATCATGGAGCCAGTGACGCAACAGCCTCCAGGGTGAAGACCACCCTCTTCGGAGGAAGATAAGCTTCACCCTGAAGGAAACAGATGTTGTAGTATTGTAGTTGACCACTACAGATAACGGTGCAGAGACAGAATATCGAGTAAAAAATATCGAGTTGCTCAAATATCGAGTCATTAATATCGTGGTTCAGAAATATCGACAGCAAGCATATCGTGGTCAAGAATATCGACTTACGGTAAGTAATATCGACTTTTAAAATATCGAAGTGTTTAATATCGTTTGCAAAAATGTAGTTGTTTAAAATATCGTTTTTTTATTAATGTTATGTATTTTAGTATATATTTTATATGTATGTGATGTATGTTTTTTTGTATAAGAATTGTTTGTATTTAATATATGTGTTACATCATTTTTAGTAATTATTTGAATTTTGCGTTTTTAGTTCCGTAGCGGGTTGTGGGTTTATAGGGGAATAGGGTGGGAAGTAATTTAATTATATTAAATTTATTGATTCTTTTTTATTTATTAATATTTGTTTAATTGAGATGTTATAGTGTTAAATGTGTAAAGTAATTTATTATTAATTAATTAGTAATTGGTTGTTAATTAATTTTAATTAATTGGTCATTAATTATGGTAATTGTTTAATTAATTTTAGGTTTGTGTTGTGGTGTTTATAGGAGTAAAGGGTGGGAAGTAATTTATTTTTAAATTATGAATTATTAATTGGTTGTTAATTAATTTTAATTAATTAATTGGTAATTAATTATGGTAATTGTGTAATTAATTTTAGGTGTGTGTTGTGGTGTTTATAGGTGTAAAGGGTGGAAAGTAATTTATTTTTAATTGATGAATTAATTGGATGTTAATTAATTTTAATAAATTAATTGATAATTAATTATGGTAATTGTGTAATTGTTTTAGGTGTGTGTTGTGGTGTTTATAGGAGTAAATGGTGGGAAGTAATTTGTATTTAATTAATTAATATAGAGGGGTCGATTCCGATTCGGGCCGGAAATTTCTCCGACCGAGCCGGACCCGGAGAGATTTCCGACCGAATCGGACCCGTGCAGTCCGACCAAACGAGTACGATGCGTCCGTATGTTATCGGACTCGAGTCGGTCGGACTCCCATTGATGTCAATGGGAGCCGGTCGTACAACGCGTACGCGGGCTCCCATTGACTCAATGGGTGCGAGTCGGACAAGGGCGCTCCCTACAGCGGGTACGCGGCGGAGCGATCCGCGCCGTACACGCACAGGTAGGGGGACCCATGGGTCCCCCCTGTGTGCGACTCGCGCGGCCACGCGTACAGGGGGTCCGACACGGACCCCCAAAGTACGGCTCCGACAGCTCTTACGAGCCGGAGTGCGCGGCTCGGTCGGACTGCTCGCGGCGCGCATCGTACTTACCCGGCCGGGAAACGTCTCCATTGCGCGGTGCGAGTCGAGTCCGAGCGAGTCGGTCGGGAGCGGTTCGAGCCGGGAGCGAGTCGGTCGGAGCGGTCGGGACGCCCGGACGCAGTCGGTCGGCGACCCGCATCGTACTCGCTCGGCCGGACCCACGTACGGTTCGGTCGGGAAACAGGGCTCCGAATCGGATCCGGTAAGCCGAATCCGATTCGGAGTTCCTACCGGCCGAGATCGGAATCGGCCCCATAGTTGTTAATTAATGTTAATTGTTTGTTATTTATTTTGGGTAATTGTTTATTTTTTGTGTGTTATTTTTACTTTTAAAGGGGTAAAGGGTGGGTATTAAATACATTTTCATTACTTTATTATTAGTTGTTAATAGTAATAGTTTTTAATTTAAAAATAAGTTATAATTGTTTTTTATTATTTTATATTTCAATTTAGGTGTGTGTTGTAGATATTATAGTGTTAAAGTGTGTGTAGTCAATTAATGTTTTTTTTTAATTAATATTATATTTTTAATTGATTATTAATTATGTTAACTATGGAAGAAAATGTAATTAAAAATGTTGAAGTGTTTTGTTATTGGTGTGGTGTTATAGGGTAAGAAATAAAATAAATACATTCCTGTATTAATTTATTTTTTGCTGGTAAATATTTTGTAGTTTAAAATAAGTATTTTTTATTCATTTATTTATTATTTTATTTTATATATTTGTATGTTTTTGTTATATGTAATTAATATTAAAATATCTTTTCTTTTTATATATTTAATATACTTGATTTTTCATTTTTTGTATATTGTTTATTTATTTTTATGATTTTTTAAATTTTTAATATACATTTTTAACTGTTTGAGTGTGAATGGTAATTTTTGTCTCTCCGCTATCCAACACTTTCCCTACTGTTGCACTCACTGGAGTTAGAATAGTAATTTTTACCCATCCGCTATCTAACACTTTCCCTACTGTTGCACTCACTGGAGTTGGAATAGTAATTTTTACCCCTCCGCTATCCAACACTTTCTCTACTGTTGCACTCACTGGAGTGGGAATAGTCATTTTTACCCCTCCGCTATCCAACACTTTTCCTACTGTTGCACTCACAGGAGTAAGAATAGTCATTTTTACCCCTCCGCTATCCAACACTTTCCCTACTGTTCCACTCACCGGAGTGGGAATTCAAATTTTTACCCCTCCGCAATCCAACACTTATCCTACTGTTGCTCTCACTGGAGTGGAAATAGTAAATTTTACCCCTCCGCTATCCAGCACTTTCCTTAATGTTGCACTCACTGAAGTGGCAATAGAAATTTTTACCCTTCCGCTATCCAACACTTATCCTACTGTTGCTCTCACTGGAGTGGGTATAGTAAATTTTACCCCTCCACTATCCAACACTTTCCCGACTGTTGCACTCTTTGGAGTGGGAATAGTAATTTTTACCCCTCCGCTATCCAACACTTTCCCTACTGTTGCACTCTTTGGAGTGGGAATGGTAATTTATTCCCCTCCGCTATCCAACACTTTCCCTACTGTTGCTCTCACTGGAGTGGGAATAGTAATTTTTACCCCTCCGCTATCCAACACTTACCCTACTTTTGCACTCAGTGGAGTGGGAATAGTTATTTTTACCCCTTTGCTATCCAACACTTTCCCTACTGTTGCACTGATTGTATTGTGAAATTTAAGTTTAAATATTTTTTAATAGTTTAATGTTTTAATTTATTATAGATTTTTGTTTTTTATATTTTAAGTTATTAATATATATTGTTATTTTGTATATTATTTTAAACTTTTAACATGAATTAAAAATTATAGTTTATTAATTGTTATAAAGTAAATATATATGTATAAATTATGTTTGTTTTTATTAAGTTTATTTGTAATATTTTATTAAAATATATATTAAATGTATTTTATTTTGTTAAAATTATATTTAATATTTGATATATTTAGTATATATTATTTTAATTTATATTTATAATAAAGTCGATATTTTATACATCTATATTTTTACATCAATATTTTTGTACTTACCTGTTTAAGTATAGGAGTTGATATTTTTGTTGTCTATATTTTTTACACGATAGTTTTTAGATAGATATTTTTTACATCTATGTTGTGTCAGTGATGCCAGATAACTACATAGGGGCCGATTCCGATTCGGGCCGTAAATCTCTCCGACCGAGCCGGACCCGGAGAGATTTCCGACCGAATCGGACCCGTGCAGTCCGACCGAACGAGTACGATGCGTCCGTATGCTATCGGACTCGAGTCAGTCGGACTCCCATTGAAGTCAATGGGAGCCGGTCGTACGAAGCGTACGCGGGCTCCCATTGACTCAATGGGTGCGATGCGGACAAGTGCGCCCCCTACAGCGTGTACGCGGCGAAGCGATTCGTGCCGTACACGCACAGGTAGGGGGACCCATGGGTCCCCCCTGTGTGCGACTCGCGCGCGGCTCACGCGTACAGGGGGTCCGACACGGACCCCCAAAGTACGGCTCCGACAGCTCTTACGAGCCGGAGTGCGCGGCTCGGTCGGACTGCTCGCGGCGCGCATCGTACTTACCCGGCCGGGGAACGTCTCCATTGCGCGGTGCGAGTCGAGTCCGAGCGAGTCGGTCGGTGCGGTTCGACCCGGGAACGAGTCGGTCGGAGCGGTCGGGACGCCCGGACGAGTCGGTCGGCAAATTCGCATCGTACTCGCTCGCCCGGACGCGTGTACGAATCGGTCGGGAAATAGGGCTCCGACTCGGATCCGGTAAAGCCGAATCCGATTCGGAGCCCTACCGGCCGAGATCGTAATCGGCCCCTAAGTGTGCTTGCATGCACCCTCAGCAGAGAGAAGGCAGCCATGTGGCAGGAGGTCACAGAGAATTTAAATAAATTAGGGCAGAGGCATGCAGCTCAGTGAACTTCAAGAAAACAATTCAGGAAGAGAGGAGGTAGTGGAAGGATACGTTTTCCAAGCTGGTGATGGCAAGGGCACTACTTGGTAGTGGACACTGGTCATGCCTGCATCCCTCTCCTCTTGATGAGTATATCATCTACTCCATGCACTCTAATATTCATCTTCCAAGAAATCCCAAGCTCAGGTCAGGCAAGATCAAAAGACCACTATGTTTCACCAATCCCCTGACTTCCAGCTCATGTCACCCAGTCCACAGTCAGCAGACATCTGAGTCTTCACACATAGGCATACATCTCACACATGCCAGCACCTCACATAATGCTATTCCATATGCACATGTACAGATAAGGCTAGAAATACTTATGATGACCTGTTCTAAATTACCTGCCTTCAATTCTAAAGCGTGTTACATAGCAAGCAACATCAGCAGTGGGCATTATCATGAGGCAGGGCCGCAACCAGTTCTGGCAGTACCAAACATCCCTGCCAAGTTATGTGTCACAGCAACACCATACGCCTGATACATTTGCAACTTAAATTGTCCCTGCATGTCATTGTCCTAATCCTGTCAAGTCTGCATGTGCTCAAACCACATTCCACCCTCATAGGTCAGGTAATAATGAAAGGCTGTTATAAAGTATCACCATTTAATGGTCACTATTGCAGACCATGTGTTGCCACCTCCTCAGCCTCCTGCCACCACTTCCACTGCATTAGCTCTGCCTGCACTGCTATGTGGATTCGCCTATCTCACAAAACAGGATGACAGAGCCTGGTAAGTCAACCTCCATGCCAACCTGTATTTGTTCATGCATGCCTCTTTCTGCACACATTTCAAAGTAGTAAAACGATCAATCAGTCACCCAAAACAAACCTATGTCATGTGCCACAGGACTCAAGCTACATCTCACTGAGTAGATCTAAGTAGGCCAAAACAAAACAAGTAGGTTGCTTGTGTTCCCATCTGAAGGTCACCTGGCCTAGCAGTCTGGGCCGGACAATTCCTATTAGAGCAGGATCAAGGCTGATTTGCATGTGGCTGCTGTCTCTCTAGAGTGAGATAGTGGTAAAAAAATGATGGTCTGTAATGCGGACCCAAGGGATCGCCAGTGATTGAGATTCAAGCATTCCTTCTATCACTTTATAGCATGTATGTGTTGGAAATTTGTCAGTACTACATGTCTTGGGTAAATAAGTCTATCTGATGTCTATGTGCTCAGTATACAATATACACCCTCGAAATTGGCAACAAAGATGTTATGGATCCAATCGCTGTACTGGCACAGGCATGCCCACTATCGATTGAACATTTTGTACAAGATAACTTTGGAATGTATTGTGTGAATCTAATGGATATCTTTGATTTAACACGTGTGAGCGCTCAAAAATCTTAAAAATCGTCCCAAACACACAGCTTGGACCCTTGAAATCCTGGGTGCTTGACAGGTCGAATGGACCTTAGCCGCCATTTTCTGAATGGAGCTGAAACCGAATGTACAGGTCATGCATAGCATCAACTGTCAAGTTCTTTATTTTCAGTCAATGATGAGAGGTTTGAATAGCTTTAAAAGGGTTTTATTTTCTAATTAAGGTATAGTTTTTTCTGGTTAGTTATTCATTAGTCAAATATCAATCAGGTTACAGAATTTATAATAGAAAAATATAGTAGTGCAGATCATATTATAATGTGCATACAGCAAGTTCCATAAAGGAAAGAATCCCTATTCTACTGAAATGGGGCGCAAATGATGTCAGTCAGAACCCATGAAGAGTTAAAAAAATAAAGGCAAGAGTGAGATTAGCATGAAGATAAAAATCAATAATTAATGATTGCAGAATTTCCCATAAAGAGAATTAAAGCATAGAGCAAATAAGCCTTGGAAAATCCAATTAGTCAAAGCATAAAACTTGGGTTTTAATAAATGTCAAAAGAGCACAGCCTGTCGTTTCTGCTCTGAATCTCAGCAGATCTGCCTCCCATTGCCTTCTCATACTAAATCCCTCCAGCTCTGTCTGATCTGCCCTCATTCCAGTTGATCTCTCTCCCTTCTCCTCGACTCTGCACTCCTGTCATCTGCTCTCCTAAAATGAAACTCTTCAGCTAAAATCTGTCCAAATCTTCTTCGGAAGCTCCTAAACTAGGAACGCATATTATAAAACAGTAACTCAAAGTTGCAAGCATGTGGTCTGTTGTTCTTTTCTTCATCCAATGGATATACAGCAATTCTCCAACGTCATCCATCATGCGGACTGGCTATCTCCGTTGTGGCAACGAATAAATCTTTCAAACTGCACATTTTTTTCAAAGTTTGAATATTATTTCAAATGACCTGATTTCCTAACCTTCTAATAACTAACTGTTATTTTAACTAAACGCATGGCTTGTAAGCTGCCAAGAAACTTATTATTTAAACAGGAAATCATTAGAAACATAATATGGTAATGCTTGTGTTTTCTGTTATCTATGGCAAACAAAACAAGCTTTTGTCAGTTATGAATGGGGCTTTGTTCAAATAATAACATTTTACCAGCAACAAATACGATATCAGGGAAGGTTCCTGGGTTACATGCTGAATTTTATGTGAGGCGTCTTTATTTCACAAATGAAAGACACATTGCCCTATTATCTTGAAGGTCAAAAATGAAGTCAGCCATTCGAGCAAGCTCCATTTCTGCAAACCATTAATTCTAGTTATCTGTCATTGTTGTTTGCACTTTTAAATGTCATGTTAATTTAATACAAACTACACATTAATGCCGCACACGTGTTTAATAATTATTCTAAGATAAAAAAACACATTCTATAGTTAAGACAGAATCTAAACTAGTCATTTTAACTATAAATTATCTTGTGCATGTTTTAACATTGTAAAGAAAATGATTTATTAAAGGGAAAGCATCTGGTTAAAGGCCTTTGAATATCAAAGCCTTGTGTTTTCATGTTTTCAGCACCAAATGTCTGCATGTCATGTTTGAAGCCCAATGCAGATAGTCATTAGTAGTGATTAATTTTTAGGAATTTTTTACTTTCTTTCACATGGCAGACTAATCATTGTCAGTACAAGATACACCATGCCATGGACGAGTGATAAGTAAATATAACAATCACAGTACTATTTGTCCAATGTGGCCATAGTTACCAATATGCCAAATTACATTAAATTGTGGCTCATATTGCCCCAATTGTCACAGTAGCGAATACCCAGGTCATCACTTGGCAGGTGTGCAATGCTTGTGATACACTGACATGTTCTCACACCCAAGTCTAATGGACCCAATGGAAATGATTAATCTGTATGTCTCTCTCTTCACAGCTGTAGTAACTCGACATCACCTGGCGACCATGCTAGATGACCATCAGCCCACACAATAGGACATCCTGCAATCAGCACTTACCCCCCTTTGCCGTTCGTCAATGAGGTACATCTGTGGCCCTAAGCCATCCACTACTATGTGAACCAGTCTGCATCCCACAGATCCCCTTTGCCATCAGAACCACAGGTAGGTACAACTTTTATGCAGTTTGTGTGTACGGAATGTACAAAATCCCCTTTTGACATTTGTCATTGTCAGCTCAAGTCATAAGACCTATAGCACTTGTCCACAGTCACATTGCCATGACTCAGATGACTCTCATTTATGATTTTTCATCCTGCTGCTTCAGTCCCTGCATGTCCAGAATCACCTGAATTCATCGCTGTTCAGTGGCTGACATAACAAAGTGCATCCTGGTCAGTAAGACACAATCCTATATTATGATCATGGGCCCACTCAAAGCAGCAGCTACCCATGTTTATAAACGTTAGATCCTATCTGTCTATGCTGATATGCCATGTGTGCCATCAAAGTGACATCATGTCCTCTAAGGCTGTTTGAGTCAGTATGCTGCTATACACTTTCAAAAGTCAAATATATAACAGATACTTTTCTTCAATCACAATACCTGGGGATGATGTGCCTGATATGGATGCCTTTCTGGCCACAAGTGGAGGATGTTGTGAAATTCCAGGAGAAAATGCTGTTCTTTTGCAGGCTTCCATCCTGTCATCCTTCAACCCTGCAGAGGGTGAGGAGAATGTTAGCACCAAACAGGATGCCAGTTCACAGACCATCTCACTGACAGTCCGCAGTCTCCCTCATCAGGAAATATTTAAGTACCCAAGCACTAGAGCCAAAGCTAGTGGTGCCTTGTGTGGGTCTGAAGGGACCTTCCTAATATGTCTTGAATGTCAGACAGGCCCAACACCAGACCTCATCCCATTATGGGGGCAGTCCAGGCCCTTACAAGTGTAACCCCAACTGAAGTACAACACCTAGTGATATCGTTCCAGTTGGCTAGGCATGCCTTCTTCAGCCTACCTGACCACATAAAGCTGAGGGAAATTTTGAAAGAGACCATCCGAGAGCAGTTCCACTTCCTCTGAAATGAATGTGGGGGGCCCATCCCCTCTAGCCTCATCCATTGTTAGAACACTCTCACAAGCAAGACGGTGGTAGATTGTGGATGGCTCATTAATGGCTATGTACTTTCACTGTGTGACATCCTTAAGAAGTGGAGATGACAGAGAACTTCACCCCTAGTAAGTAGATATACACATGCGTAGGCCTAACACCAAGGAAAAAGAAAGTGGATGAAGTAGACAACATGCCTGGAGTTATGGTTGGCTTTCTAGTAGTTCCATACATCACTGACGCATGTCATACTGGGAAATACATTTCTCTTAGAAATATAATTCTAAGTCATTTAGGTGTATGTTTAAGAGTGTTGAGTGTATATATCGCAACTTATGTGGGTTGATATTGTGTATGCAGATTGAAAATATTTGTTATGTGATTATCAGGATTTTTTTTTAGTAACTAGGGTTGAAAAACATGTCATTTTCATGTGCGTTGGTTGTTTTGCATGTCAATGAGGGTGTTTTTTGGACATATGTGTCATCATATGTCTGTGTATAGAGTCGTGAGTGATGTCAGATGTGTTGTATATTTTAATGATTAGTTAAAAAAATAATCACAGATTTTTATACATGTATTTTATTTTAGGTATATGCATTCTATTTTGTTAAAATTTTTACAATGCAGTTTGTGTACTGTGAATTTTGTAAAGTAATTTGCAAAGTAATTTGACACTTTTTTATTTATGTTTCTTTTGGATGTTTGCCTTTGCACTGGTATTGTTATTCCCTACCTCTGAAGATCTTATAGAATTCCATTGCAGTGCCTATGAGTGGCCACGTATGATGTGTGACATATTTCAATGCTTGACTGGAGTAGTTATGAGCTTGTTTGGGCTATAGTACTATTTGAGTAGATGTAGGTATGACGTTTGTGAATTGCAAATGCTTTAACCTTTTATAGGTGTTTTTTTTATAGTTGCATGTTCCCCTCTGTTCCCTTCCTTGATTTTCACTTTCCTCCAGCTGCTCCTCATTTCACTACCACAT
Organism: Calotriton arnoldi; assembly: GCA_963921515.1. Classification (NCBI taxonomy): domain Eukaryota; kingdom Metazoa; phylum Chordata; class Amphibia; order Caudata; family Salamandridae; genus Calotriton; species Calotriton arnoldi. Next base: position 3,559,278 of record CAWUFW010000788.1, on the reverse strand, counting down.
TTACACCAAAATGCAGGTTTATGTGTGCACAGTTCTGGGCACAATCAGCTGAGAATTCTGCACTTGAAAGATAGTAGCAGGTAGCTTTAGATCTACGCTTTTGACAGTGCTTAGATCTACGTATGCAGCTTTGCGTGAATTAGTACTACACAAGTACTACTACACATAATTGTGAATGGCTTTGAGAATTGCCCCAGTGCTTTAAAAACGTATCTTATAAAAAATGTTTTAGTGAGCTATTGCATTTTATACATTTTAGACAGCTTAACATTAACTAAGACGTTCACATGTCTATCACCCCCTTTCTAGAGCTGTGACCACACAATCCATATTCTCTGTTCCATTGTGCTTTCCAGATTTACATGCAGGTTGCAGATAAAGAGTGGCGTTTTCAGCTTTCTATTTAATTTGTTCGAGTGTTCTTTTTAAAAGGCAGGAAGCTGTTTCCAGGGGGGTAGGATATTTAAAATGACCTGTTTTGAGTTAAAATGAGGCATTTTAGGTTTTTCAGATTAGTATCTAAAAGAAATGTAAGTTGTTAGAAAGGACCTCAATGTATGAACGTGCTCTGGAGAGCAGATCCTTTTTAAAGAGTGTTAGACCCAGCAGTTTCCGGCTGGCTGGGACGCATCGGAGCCAGTCGGAATCCCCCATCATAGATAGGATGAGTACGATGCATGTGTACGTTAACCTGTGCTCACCTTTGGGTAGCTTGGCACAGGGCAGCCAGGCTTATCCTCAGGGTCAATGTGCAAAGTATTAGCACAACATCACCTCGCAACATGCTACAAAAAGACTCCACACCTTATGTATAAAACACTGGTCTTTGTATTACACACACACCCAACGAAATCCACACGATAGATACATTGAAATCAAAACGATCTGTAAATTGAATATATACTTTGCAGTTATATGCAATTGTCAAACTATCCCATTAGCAGCAGAAAGGCATAACTATATATGCCCTATTCAGAGGTAATCAACAAACATGACGTCCCCAATATCGCGTACCCTCAACATTTGCAATGGTCAAGAAATCACAGGTCTTTGACTTCTCCTCGTGAGCCTTCCCCTTCAGTCACTCAGCTACCTCAGCCAACGATACACGTTGCCCCTGCTGATGATACGTTGATTAGAATGTCAGAACCACCTAAAGCGGAATAAAACACACTACTTAGTTTTGTCCATCCGGATTAGACCTCCAGGCGCCGGACGGCTTCTGCGCAGGTGTGGGATTGTTATCTCCGCTTAGACAAAAGGTTGTGACCCAGGAAGCTAGAGCACTTCCAAGTCAGAAGAAAGGTTTCCCCTCAGGTGCCATGCAAGCTGCCGTAGCTCCCGACAGCCAACTGGTGCTACTCACCAGGCACAACGAATCCCCTTGAGCTCCTTCAAAATGTTCTTCACAGCAAAGTACTTTGGGGTGTGGGTCCAGGGAGAGAGAGCCAGTGACCTACGATGGAGGCAGCAATGTCAGGCACTGTCATCCTCCAAGTCTGGAGGTCGAAGACAGTCTCAGCTCCCATCTCAGGCCCTCCAACACCCCCAGACGCCACACACTCTGGAGTGCAAGCTAGCACGGGTCCCCTGGTTGCAAGCACAGGTCCCTCAGACTCTGCAAGCTTCCCCTGCACTCATCAAACTCCTCATGTCCTCAATTAGGCTGCTGATCTTTACGAGCACACTCCTCTGCAAAGTGCGATGATGATGTACATCAGGATGGTCTTTGTCCCAACCGATGATCACTTCCACCCATTTCTGCTGCATCCTGTGCAATCCTTACAATCTCATGGAAACAGGGAGATCCTTTGTGTCCCTGGGATCTTGAGGACAGGAGGCCAGCCAACCGACCCTTGGAGAGTTCTTAGGGACCCGGGCCACAACAGTTGGCACTTAGCTGCAGGCCAGCAACATCCAGGCAATATCCACCAAGTGATAGTCCCCTTCCTGGAGCATGACAAGCTCAAGGCCACCACAAGTCTGCAGATAATCCAGTTGCAGTCCCTCCTGCTCTAATGATTCCTCTTGTCGATGTCCCAGTGTAGTATGGTTCCAAATCCAAAAGCGTCTCTAACTCCTGAGGCCAAAGTCCCAGTAGTTATACTCATGATGGCCTTTGAAGATGCAATCAGTTCAAAAGGCCACCTATGAAATGCACAGGTCCTCTGTAACTTCTGTCCTGTCTGATATCCTACCCCTGGAGGTTACAACCCTATCTATAGTGGGACCAAGACCTTGCCCCTTGGCATACAGGTGTGAATTCCAATCCCACGTAACCATCCCAAAAAGGACCCTTAGAGTCAGAGGTCTGCAGTTTCCCTTGAGCCCCTAGTTTATGGCCTTTTATCAGGAATGCACAGATGTAGCTGTCCCCCCAGCACCTAGAAGTGAATTAAAGTCCCGTCGACAGGCACACAGAGCCCTGAGCATCGAAATGCCCTCTTTCCCAAAGTGACATTTCCGCACACATAATGTGGAATCCACTCGCACTACCGGAGAGGAGTCGCCATTACGAACTCATCGATACCACATGCTATACTGTTACTATACTGCACATAGGGAATCCTGCTCAATAGCCTTTCCCAACATTATGCTAATCCAATGCAAGAAGCAGGCCACGTTGTACCGAACACACCATCCGGTGCCATTCACAACCCTTGCATGTAACGCACACATGCGCATGCCCTACCTCTTCCCAACACTGCACCCTGTCACCACGGAGAACTCCGATATAGCAAGAGAACTTTAAAACCTTGGCAGATAGCTTTTTAAATGCCAAGCCAAGTAACAGTAACCTGAGCACACAGGCCCCACCAGGGCAAATCTGTGGCACGATCAATGAGCTGTCTCTGTGGATGGCACAGCCAGTGCTGCAGGCCCACAGAGGTGCGTTTGAGTTACATGCTCTGGGTATATGTCTTACCCTTAGACAAGAGACTTACAGCTAACTAGAATCCGCCAATCATGTATACACCCAATCCTCATTATGTATGACAAGCACAGCGCTTCGGCACTGAATGGTAGTTTCAAACCCGTTCAAAGTCCTAAGGCTAGCACCTAGATCAATGGAAAACTGGGAAGGAGAAAAGCAAAAAGTCAAGCACCCTAGAAAGGGCCATTTCCAACAAGGAGACACAAGTAAGAGAAGTGAGGGCTATTGGGACCACAAGCCATGTCCCTAGGCAGCTTTGCTTTTTGGGCTGGATAAATGACAGGAAACTGTCTCAGAACAATCAGCATCAACATCTTCTTGCCAGGCACAGTTTTATTTTGGGCGCGTGCAGGATTTGCTGCTGTGGCAAAATGGTGCTACTTGATTCAATGCAGCTTTTTCATACATTGAGACATTTCTAGTGGTCCCCTTCAGAATTGTGTACTAAAAAATGCCTTTTTACCTAAAGTATTTGAATATTTTGCTCTGACATTGTTTGGCCTTGCTCGGTGCCTCTTGAGTTCAGCGATTTGATCATTTTTTGCCGGGTTATTTTCAGTTGCCAGCATAGTCATAAAACAGCCTTTGGCCACATTATCTCTTTTGTTAGAAAACTAATGGAAAATACTTGGATGGGGTTGGAAAATATCTGACATCAACGCCAGCGACAAAGCCATTATTGTGTCTCATGCCACAACGCTCAAAGCTACTCAATGAATATTCAGCGAACGCACATTTGATAGCAGCTCTCAGAGACTGCAATCGTTGGCGCACTTCATTACACAGTGCGTGTTTCCCATTACAATCTGTCTATACCTAGGTTAATTCAATATTAAACATGAGCGGCTTGCATGCTATTACTGTAGCTCGCCCCTGGATGTACGCCTGAGGAAAACAGCTTAGCCTTCCCTCATCTGAAGCAAACATCTGAAAGACTGATTTTAGGGTCTCATTTAGTGGACCATGGCAACTAGCACTGACAGCGCCCTGGGCAGAATCACATTTGGCACCCCTTAATTCTCCGCTTTTCATCCTAGTTGTAGCCTGTAACTTAAGATATAAAAAAGAGCAAACCATTACCTCAATTAACTTAGCAAATATGCGTTTTCTTTACATCTTGGTACATGCAGTCCTATAATTTATGATGAGGAGAGACAAAACAGCAAATACTAGAAAGCAAAGAAAAACGGTCGAATTCTTTTCCCCAACATTTTTATAAAGCACAAACTCTGCCCATTTATATGAGAAGCAGTTACATTACACAAGTTCAGATTCATTTAAGCATGGGCAATTTGCCTAGAATCAAGAGATGTTATGCCGACACTGGGGCTCGAACCTGGTTCCCCATTTCTGTTGTCATAACGCCACATCCTCTCCCATAATAAACTTAATAAGATACCAGTAATCGATTAACACACTATTTTTGTATTTGCAACAAGTGACCAGAAATATGTAAGATGTTTCACGTTTAGAAAACAATATTTAGAATTTAGTTTTATAGAGGTTCAGCACCTCCAACCGAGACCTTCCTGTCGGGCTGTCCTGTCCAACCTCTTCTGCCTCAGCTGTCTGCGGTCTAGTCCATCATTTTCCTCCTTGCTGATTCTACATAGTAACATTTGCCAGGAAGGGGAGGCTGGGGGCTATTGTATTCATGGCAGGCCTTGGCTGATGACACAAACCTCTCTACTCCTCCCCCATTTTCACCTGAATCACCCTCAGCTTCTTCCTGCTAGTGCTGAACTGTAGTTGAGGAGGGGTAGAGGGTCTTAAGGAGATGAGAAGGTTAGAGGACGTCTGCAGCCTGTACAAAAAAAGAGCATGATTAAACAGAATGTGAGCTGAATTTCAGGAGCCATTTCACGGGGTGTCTGCTGCATAATCTACATGCAGACAGCTCCTTGCGCCCCTATGAATGTCAACGCCCTGGGTGTGGGCCCAGCTCGTCTGTGCCAAAGGACCGCCCTGATGGCAACGCAACATCCAAAAACTACTCCATATCCTGTCTCCCTTGTTCCCGTTCCCATGCCTCATTGAGTGCGTGTGGAAACATGCTATCAATTGCAGAATATTCAATATTTTAACATCATGCTACCATCTTATCGTAGCAAAAATATTGACGACCAAAATATTGAGAAGATAAGCATATGTAGATAAGTATAGCTTTATAATACATGAGTACCTGCAATCCCTGTTAAAAGCTCATCTCAAATTCTTTATTACAGTTCGTAATAAAGAAATTACATAGCTGCTCAACTGTTATAAGTTATTACAATTAAGATCTGATGTAACAATGCTTGCTGCCAGAGCAAAGAGCCAGGGTGAAAGGTAGGTCATGGACCATAATTATAGCTGCAGTTTAAACAAAAGAAAAGGAAACCTGTTTTTTTCCTTCTTCTGATATCGTTTTCTAAAAAGAAAAAGTGATCAACAAAAAGGAAATTTTGATGGCAACATGTTTATTTTTAAACACACCGTAGATAAGGGGTAGGAGGAGACACCCCACTTCGCCCTCCTAGGTATACCTTCACACACACATAGAAATGGGGCTGCACAAGTAATGTTGCTGCAAAAAAGAGAAGAAAAACACACAAGTGTTTTAATACTGCCCTCACTCACAGAAATCTGCACGGCGCTGGGAGAATCAACGTGTTTGGCGACAGCTCATCTTGATGAACGTGTGACTATAGGGAGCTGTCCTCGCTCCCCCGCCAGTTCAAGCATTGTTTTTAATAAGACTCGGATACTCACTGGGAGTAAGTTACTCTGCCACCAGACCTGAGCATTCACTCAGATTGTGATCACTCTCTACTCCACAAGTAAGGAGGTAGGGATAGTGTCTAAGGGATCTTTCTTAGTCCTGATGAAAGCCGGGGATTTCTCATAAGCCGGCTGAAACATGTCGACAGTTTGCAGATTGGAGGGGTAGGTGGTTCATTAATACTCACCATACCGCCATCCACTGGTCCTGAAATGACCTTTTAATAAGACCAGGGAGTCCATCATTAAAGGGTTTGGTTTGGAGATCACGAGGTCTATTTTAAATATTGTTCTGCACCTTTCACTTGATCCCGCACAGTGTCTTTTAGTGTTTGTTTTGTCTCCCCCTCCCTATTGCTCCACTTCCAGCATTGGCTTGTGCGGAGGTGTGTTAGCAGCCCTATGATGAAGCATGCCACAGATTTCTGAGGGTGAGGGCAGTATTAAAACACTTGTGTGTTTTTCTCCTCTTTTTCGCAGCTACATTACTTGTGCAGCCCCATTTCTATGTGTGTGTGTGAACATGTTTATTTTCCCATGCTATAAACTTTTTTGGGGGAAAGACAGAATATCTGTATTTTTTACGCAATCAGAGGCATAGTATTTTTAACATCACTTACATTAAACTGATTATAATATCTTTTTGCAAAAGTTACTAACTTCTTTGTGGTTGGTTTAGTTTTGCAGTACAGATTATGCTTTTATTCTTCTTGTTTGCAATGGATATAAAAAAGTAAAACACCAAGAATTTAAGCAGTTCGAAGGAAGGGTGATGGTATGATCTTGTATTATAGGGAATAAAATACCCTCTTCTGTACATTAAAAGTATATTGCAAGTAACTTTAAAGTTCTATGACACTATAAAGAAGGTCGGCTTTTGGCCTTGCTCCTCTATAAGTTCAAGGAACTCCTCAATGACTTGCAATATCCATATACTGTACTGCAGGGAGTACATTATTCCATAAACTATTCTTAACTCCACATCTATGTACCTTTATGATATATATTGTCAAAGTACATAGCTGTGGAGTTAAGTGTGGTAAATATATACTTACCTACATATACATATACAGTATTTTGGGTGCCCATATTTTGCTATGATGTTATGATAGCATGATATTAAACACTCGATATTCTGATACCATACAGGTTGGAATGGGGTTTTCCTATTGGTAGAGACACCCTTGCATTGAACTGAATACTGGTAGAATTGGCCCTCTTGGTGTTGTTTTATAGAGGGTGATGACTTATATGACATCATACCTGCCTGTGTCCTTTCTATTCATATCTCCCTCTTAAACCATGGAGGTCCCAGATAGATGTGACATAGAATTGTCACACACCCCTCCCTTGGAGAAAACTCCCAGCACATGTGGGACATTAATTATATTATTTCTGAAAATGAACCCTGCTTTGGTGGTTAGTCTTCACTGTTGATGTAACTGACAGAAAGACTGCCATGGCGGCTTGTCAGACCTTCCACCATGAGGTTTTTCCTCCTAAGTGGCACCTACCATAGGCGCGAGGCTGTTTGGTGGGGGTGTGGAATATCTTCTGACATGGTGAATTGTTTACATTCATTAAGATGGCAGCCATTGGTTGCGTGGAAGCATTGTCGCCTCTTTACTGGTGGAACAGCGTAATTTAGGTTCTACACTGTACATGTTATGTACATACCTTTATATGTTCATATATGACATTTATATTCAACGTATGACTTAATTTCATTAACGTGTGTGTTACATTTAAACAAATTACTAGTGTATAACCGCTGCAAACACTAAGGATTTATATTTAAGTGTATTAAGTTGATCAACTGACTAATGTAACTATATTTTTTTCATATTCACGTTTAACATTGATGTTTGCTTTTATCAAATATATGTAATACTGTAACAGGCATCCATTTTGATTTTCAAGAGAGCTTAGCTTGATATTGGGCCTTGATTGAGAATGTTTGCTTTATTTTTGCCAGTGTGCTGATTCTTTCTTCTGAAGGTGCGATATCATGCTTCTCGTTAATTGGAGAAAGGCTTATTGTTTGTTTGAGACTATTGATAGGGAGGCCTGTGAGGAGGAAGTTGGCAAGGAACTGGGAGAAATGATGGTGAGAGGAGGCCTTCTGTTCACAGCATACCAGGAGGTTTTTTCTTAGTACTGCAAGAGAGATATGGATGTTTTTGAAGCTATTGTCTGTATTTAATAGGTGTTTCCATGTGTAGTTAGGAAGACTTTCATTTGACTCTGAGAAAGAACAGATCTCTTTTTAGGCTTTCCCTGCGTGTAAAGCTTTATGCTGAACACTTCTCTTATTTCCCTGAACTTCTACAGAAGTTCAACTCTATTCTGACACCTTGAATGCTTCTGGCTAGGAATCCTGGTTATAAATCTTGGTCTCAACCTAGGTTTAGATTAGAAAAGAGAAGTTCCTTTATGGAACACCTTTTTGCAACAATTGTTTTTCTTTGCATTGTGCTGTTACTATTTTGTATCTTTTTAACTACGATTTAACTGACTGTCACATTTTGGCCTACAAACTATATTGTTATACCTTCTAAATTTATTTTTGCTTTGCTTAAACACTGGTTGGATTAACGTTTTAAAATAAACCTATATATTTGAAATAATCAAATCTTGGTCTTCTTTGGAAACGTATTTCTGTTGCTAACTCCTTTATAACACTTCAAGTCAACTAACAAAGGTTCATACGACCAATGGGGAAATATATTCACTGATTTTACTAAGCGATTGAGGTGCAGATATCCATGCGCCATCACTGGCCAGAGGGAAGCTATCCTATCAATCAATCCGGGTTTGCAAAGCGCGGCTACTCACCCGTGAGGGTCTCAAGTCGCTGTGGGGGGAGGGGGTGTGCAGCGGATCAGACTAAGTGCTGAGTTAATCCGTAGAGCCAGGTCTTGAGGTCCTTACTGAATTGCGTCAGCGAGGGTGATTTCCTGAGGTGGATGGGCAGGGTGTTCCATGTCTTGGAGGCGAGGTAGGAGAAGTACATTCCTCCGTTTTTGGTCTTGTGGATTCCTGGGACGGTAGCCAGTGAAAGCTGGGCGTTAGGGAGATGTCTGTTGGGTATGTGGAATGTGAGGCGGTGATTCAGGTATGCGGGTCCGGCTTTGTGAAGGGCCTGGTATGTGTGGGTGAGGAGTTCAAAGGTTAATCTTCTGTCGACTGGGAGCCAGTGGAGGTCGTGGAGGTGTTGAGTGATGTGGCTGCGACGGGGGATGTTGAGGGGAGCGCAAACTGTGGACTTCATCTACCATGATGCAAAGGAGCAAACTTTTCTGGGATATTATGTAGTGTCCGGCCACACCCTTTTCCCTGCCCAAACTGATTTTCAAGACCTCCTCTACTATTTATCACACGCTCCTAATGTTCCTTTTTGTAAAAATTGCATTCCGGCTCATTGATTGCACTTCATCCGGCCCAAGCGGAGAGTACGGCTCGAGCCGGAGAGTATGGCCCAGGTGCGGAGAGTGCGGTCCAAGCCGGAGATTCCAGCCCGACTGCGGACGTAAAGATACAACTTGTAAATGACCTCTGTGAATATCAAAAGTCGTAAAGTTTGACTTTTGTCTCAGATTGCCTTTGTGAATCAGGCCCTTAGTCCATACATTATGGCATGAAAGTTTTTGCCTTATCCTTTTGTCAGTCAATTATGACCTCCCCACAGAGGCGTGATACATGGGAACAGTTTCGAGGCATTTACTAGTGAGCCATTCACTTTTACAAACTCAAAACCTCCCCAATTATTCAGCATATACTGTCCAGGTCAGCCAGGAACAGTTTGAATAACAGGGGAGCTAGTATTCACCTATGTTTCACTCCTCAATAGGCTTGAATATCTCATTCTCTAACCTACAAAAATGAAAGAAATATCTCTCACAGACCCCACATTTTTTTTAAATTTCAATTTACACCCATTTCCTTGCTTTTTTCATATCTTCCCCTTCAATAAATATGATTTATTGAAAAGCTAGCAACTTTAATATGGCAGGTTTCGAGCTCATCTTCCAAAGATAGTTCTTGGAAAACCCACCTCATGTCATCCAGTTTATGGCACACACACTCAATGGGAATGCCAAAGCATTTAGGGGCCTATGGTGGCACAGCAGTGGCATATCCAGCCACCGCAGCACCAGTGGTTCAGCTGCCCGAATGCGAATCGGCAGTCAGACCGCCTGCTCCGCCAGGGAACCTCCATTCTGTGGTGCAGGAGCGCCTGTGAGAGGCTGCAATATGCTTGGCGGGACTGCCAAGGTCCCACCAAGCATATTACGAGTTTCCTCTCAGCCAGGCTTTTCATGGCGGTTCCACCACCATGAAAAGCCTGGAGCGGGAAGTTTGTTCGGACTAATGCCTGTATCTCAGCTGAAGACCTTGCAACCTGGAGATCAAAAGTCTCTCGAGCTGAGGTTAAGGCCACCTCCTTCTGTAAAAGTATGGCTTTCAGTCTGCTCAGAGAATCAAACCGTATAAGGGGAAACATTCAACGAAGGCCATTGCGGCGGCGCCTCCCTGACTGTGTGGGTTGGTGGAAACAATACTTGCATACAACAAGTAACCCTGGAACTTACTGTGACCAGATATGTGATGCCCGGCAGCATCCCACAACAACCTTGATCATTCAACATCAAATAACTCCCATTCGAGAGTAGTCTGAACACTGGATGAATCATGGCAGCTGGGGATCCTTTCAAGTGACAAGATAGGTTTGCAACTGAAGCGTTGCAAGCTCCATGAAGCATAATATCCTGACAAATTAGAGACCCAGTTAACAAATTCTCACAGTCTGAACCGCTGAGAAAGACTTCAGTGTCACCACTTCTGCATCTAAATCTGTAAGGTAATTCCCAAGATTCATGGATGTATTCCCTACCCAACGCTTCATACCTGCCTACTTGGTGGTACTGTAGACAATATTGAAATTGGAATGTTGTCACTGGCAATGTCATATGGCCATGGATTAACCATTCTGTGGAAGGTGACTCAGACACAGTGAAAGGTAATTGGTCCAATTTTTCAATGTGCAGCATTGTATACTTTGCATCTCTTTGTGCCATTGTTGTCTGTCTTTCTGTTAGACTATAAGCAGAGAACAGAGACGTACTGTTGATATATCGCCAGGGCACATGACATGATTGTAGCTTCCAGCTCAATAATAGAATGGATCGTAACTGCGATTGCCCATGTTGAAGAATGGACAGGTCCTATTCCATTATATCTTTTGCAGAAGACACAATGTTGCCCAGTGAATAAATCCTCGATGTTAGTGTGGTCATGCCATTGTGACCACTGCCAAAGCCTTTTCTAGGTTAACCCTATCAATTTTACGCAAACGCTCCACAGCTTCCTGTTGAGACATCTTCCATACTTCGTTGTAAATAGCGTATAAGAAGCGTTTACGACGTGGTTTCTGGGGACCTAGCAAAAATCCCTTAGATCCATGTAATCTGAAAGTAAGGGCAAGTGATGTTTCACCTGGGACAGTGTTGAGGTTCTCAGACAATCTAGGCATAACTTCCCAACACTGTAGGATGTCACCACCCCCGGATGGTCTCGTTGTACATAGCGTTGGTCCAGCCTATGGATACTAAACCCTTCAGTGGTACCCTTGAATCTTGATTGACACCCATTTGTGTCAATAGGCCAAACTAACCATCCTTTCTAATTGGGGTCTGAAGAATTGTATGAACCTTCATGTATAATGTCATCCCGTGTATCCCCACTATGCTGTGTATAGTTTTCCCATCCCTCAAAGTGTGAAAGCGAGGGAATCTGAGGTGTGTTCAAGTCCTTGATCTTGGCTAGTCCAAGACAGGAAGTCTGTTGCACTGTATTGTTCAGGAAGATAATCTTCCGGGGTATGAGACATGCTCTAAATAATGCCTCCGTTCCCTGAACTTGCCAATCTTTAGTCCCCTTGACAGATTTTGTGTCTATGGGATCCCTCCAAAAGTTGAAACCTTGTAAAGACAGCTGGGAAATAAAGGAAGCGGAGTATATCTGTTTTGTATTAGTGAGCATATTTTCTTTGCAGGTGTAGGTTCAACCTTATAGTAATTCGAGGTCGGGTCTGAAGTGTTAAACCCAGAAAAATAAGCAAACTTGTGCGCAAATGTTTGTGAACTACCTTTTGGTGGTGTCTGGCAATATTACCATTGATGGTAAGCAAAAACATTACGTGGGATACTCATTTTGTGCAAGAAATGATGACCATAATGTTGGTAACAATACATGGTATCAAAATCAGATGTGTCATCATACAATTCCTCTTTCGAGAATGCAGCAGATTGTTCTAAATCAGACAGCATACTATTCACAGTTTCAACGTCCCAATCATCTGAGAATGTACTGGAGGTGATGATATCATTCAAAGAAATTTTAAATACATGTGGTATTTTCAAATGTTCAGTGGGACCAAAAACATCATATGAAACCCTATCCCAAACTATTCCTTCAGGAATCGGAACAGCTGTAATATTCACAAAGGACAGGTCTGTTCGTTCAAGATGAGATGATGTATGTGGTTTAAGGACCAAGTTCACATGTTGTACTGCGGAGCGTTCTGGAAGATAATGTCCATTCAGGAGCAGGAAAAAGACAGTCACTACACCTATCCAGAGGACTAGGAACAGTAGACCAATTGTAATCCAGAGCTGTAGTCAGGGAGAAACAAAGTAAGTATTTTTCAGTCAAAGGTAGATATTATATATTTTTTCTTTGCGGGAAACAGAAGCTGGCTGTGACTCAGGTTCATTCAGAGAAGGTATCAAAATCGATGAAATAGCCGGAAGCTGTTTGATCTATCTTTGGTAGCTCAGCAGGTTTTGTTGAACTGGCAGATGACTCGTTGCGAGACATATTCACATAGATGTCGGTATTAGGTCGAATTGAGATCTGCGTTTCATTTGTATTTTGTTTTTGCTCAATTTTGACTGGTACGAGTTCCATTCCATTGTTGGCAACTCCATTACTTCGTAGAGTAGAATCTTCAAACATTATTAGTCTTTCTGTCTGAACTTCCTGTATGGTCGTGAGAGGAGATCGGTGGCTACCCGGGAGCCCACGCGGCCTTCCATTCAGTATCAGCCACATAGTGTGGTTTGATCAGATCAATGGAGACTAATCTCTTTTCTTTCTTGCCAGCAAGAGGCGGAAGAAGTACTGTTCTTGTTCCTTCGACAGCCAGGAAAGGTACAGGCACTCTGTAAGATGGCCCAAATTCTTTTTTTGTCCACAATCTTTTCTCTGACCAGGTCCCCAATCTTTGGGACCCAGGCAGGTCTTGCTAAAACTACTTTCACTTCCTCAGTGGCGGTGCGTTTTACTTGGACGTTGCTTTGTAGTGCCCGAAATTGGGTTCCTGTAAAACAGCCAAATGATCATTGATGTCAAATGCTTTTTCATCCACCACTGTGCTGCCACAATCGAGGTCGGGTACCCACATTCTCATCCCAAACAGGACCTCATATGGAGTATGGCCTCCTAGGGAACGTCTTGGCATGTTATTAAGTGGCGATGTGGGTAGAGAACACGGTCACGGACTACAGTGACTTTGTTTTTGCACTCCGGACCGAAAGGATTATTATATCCGGGCCATCTGTTTATACTTTCGATTTCTGGCTAATGATACGGTGGTTTTATTTAACCAATTTATTCCGAAGAAATGCACCCTATTTCGAGGATTACTGTGTTCTATTATTCAGCCTTTTTGATAAGAAATCCACTTTATTAGGTAAGGTTTTACGCAGTATCACTTTCCTGGATGATATTTGTATCCAGTTACTTCCATTATACCTCAATATCAACTTCTTGAGGTATAAGCCCTGATGAAGTTCCAATAGGTTGTACCTAAAGGGAACGAAACGCGTTGGCTGTTTTTATGAATAAATTGTGGAATAAAAGAGGAATTTGATAAAGCAAAAAAAGGACCATTTGTACTATGTTCAGTGCACCTCCTATTGTTAATAACATTTGTGGAATCTGTAACCAGGGGCACTAAAAGGTGACAAGTGCTGGAGATTTGTGCACGGGCAATCTGATATGGTAGCAGAGATATAGTGGCAGTGCTATCCACTGAAGTCCGTCACCTAGGTTTGGTTGTTTGCAAATGATCATTGATGTCAAATGCTTTTTCATCCACCACTGTGCTGCCACAATCGAGGTCGGGTACCCACATTCTCGTCCGAAACAGGACCTCATATGGAGTATGGCCTCCTAGGGAACGTCTTGGCATGTTATTAAGTGCCCTCTGGACCCCATATAGGTGATTGACCCAACTGCCATCTGAGCCTAATACCCTTGCTGTTAATGATTGCTTTAAGTCCCAGTTTTTCCTCTCCACAATCAAATTTCCCTCGGGATGATACGGAGAGGAGTACCGCAATGTAAAACCCAAACTTCCCATGGCTTCTTTGTAGGCCTGAGAGCTAAACGCAGGGCCACGGTCAGAATGTAATGTGCCATTTGCGTATGTCCCTATGAAGACTCGCAAATCCTTTAAAACAGTTCGAGCGTCAGCCGAGCGCGGAGGCCAAACCCACAGGAATCTAGAACATGAATTCACTACCACCAAGATGTACTTGTAAGCCTTGTCAGATTGCAGGGGCCTGCAGTGGTCCAAATAGACATATGCAAGAGATCTGTTTGATATCAGTAAAGGTGACTGTGGGGGACGTGCTTCGTCTGTTTTGTAAGACCCAGCAACCAATAACGTTGGTTCAATAATGAAACCGTCGCAGTAATACCTGCATGTGCGGAACCCAGACCCTCGTGTGCAGCTAGTATTAAACCTAATCTGCAATCCATGTTTGTTATTACTCTAGCCCCCACTCCTGGAATTTGAGAATACGCAATATTTTGTGCATCTAACTTGTAGGAGTACTTGAGTGGAAAACCTTTTGGCAAGGCTGAGCTGTTTTTACGTGAAGCGATGACAGCAGCCATTATCTGTCCGTCTATCCTCGTGCTAGAACAAGTGATTGCAGCAACGGCAGCAGTTTGCACTGTTGCCTTGACATCTTCATCAGCCAATGAATTCCCTTCAACATGCACGCCAACACGTTGATGACTCAGCGTATGAATCACGTGAGCCCGAGGCATACCTTTTTTCAGCTCTGCCACCTGTTCCCAAAGTAATTTATGCTTTATTGTGCAACCTTTTGAATCTTTAAATCTATTCTTCCCCATTAGTGAAGATATTAGTTGTAAGACTGGACACAACAAAATGAATCGCACACAATTAGTGTGGGGAATTCTTGATCCGTATTTTTTAGCACCAGTATCAGGGTTTTTAGTTCTGCCAGCTGTGCCGTGCTATCTCCTAGAGACTGCATCTGCGTATTGCTAGGACTGAAATTACCATCCCGCATACGTCCCTTTACAATCGCACAAGCTGCGCTGTATTGCTGTTTATTGCCTACAGCTGTCTGAGCTGAACCGTCATTGTAAATTATGTATTCATACTGATCCAGAGGCATTATTTCATTCAGAAGAGGATATTCTTGTTCATACTGCGAAAATGCTTGTGTTTTTAATGTATAATAAAATTTGTAGTCTACATCTGTTGCAGTGAGAAAATTATCCATCGCGGATGCAGTGCTTTAGCATTTGGAATGCTTGCTTTAGTAACAGCCTCTAAGGTTGGTACTGGAGTTACAACAATTATTCATTTCCCTTGAGCCACTGCTCTTTCTCTCACTACAGCAGTCTGTACTGCTGTCAACATTTTTTCTGTGGATGCAAATCAGCGTTCGTGTACAAATGTGATTTGAATGCAATGGGTACAGTTTCTCCTTCATTGAAGGTTAGGTAAGTGTACCCGGATTGACCCGCGATTACATGGATTACCAAATTTGTAATATTTACACACGTATGTAAATGTTTGGAAGCTATCATGTCAGCTTGTAGGGAACGAAGAATTTCTGTGTGTTCCTCTGTCCAATGTCGAACTGGAAAATCAGATCTAATTAAGTCGTAGAAAGGTTTTACTTTTTCTGTTTAATCCAAAATGTATGTTCTGCCAAAATTTAGGAATCCTAAAATGGATTGTAAGTTTTTCAGAGTTTTTTTGATGTTGGAGCAGCGTGCACTTTTCTAAAAAAAAAATTAGCCACTAGGCTTTCCCCTTCACTTGAGAGATCATATCCTAAAAATAGGATATTGAGGTAGGCAATTTTTGATTTTTTAAAGTTAAATTTATACCCCTCAGAGGTGAATCCCAGAATTATGTTGTTCACCCTTTTAAAATGATCCAATAATTCATCGTTTGTCAGATAAATATCATCCACATAGGACAATGCCTCCTCATCAAAATTTTGAAGTAAGTCTGATACTCTTGCTGAGAACAACCAGGGGCTATTCTCATACCCTTGGGGCAGTCTACAGAATTGGCGCTGAGAGCCTAGGGCCAAAAATGCTGTCAAATATCTGCTTTCAGGCGCTATATTTTGGCAAAAGAATCCATTTGAGATAGCTAGTGTTGTTTTGTATTTCTGTGTGCATTTTGTACTGCAAATGTTTTTGTGCATGTGTTCAAATGCCTATAGTCTAAAACTAGACAGTATGAATTGTCGGGTTTCATTGCGGGAAACAAAGGATTATTCATGGAAGGGGTACAATTCTCTATTATACCTTGGTATTCAAGTTGATCTAAGATCTCCCTGACTTGCTTTTTCGCATCATATTTTATTGGGTACTGTCTCTGTGGAGTTGGAGCAGTTTTTACTGGGATTACATGGTGAGGTGACTCAGCAGCCCACCCTACATGATTGCGGTATAATGCAGGAGCTAGTGCTACCGCCCACTCCTGTGCGTATGAATGTTTTAGTGATTCTGGAACGTGGTCAGAGAAAGCTGGTAAAATTACTGTTTCTCCTTTTGGGCAGTTCATAATGAACTCAGGTGGCCAATCTTTCTCAGCCAAAAGATTATCATATCCATATGTCAGGTTCTCCCAAAAGAGACCTTTCACTTTCCTGGGTATGTCTCCCTCCATATGGAGTGTTATTTCAAATAACTGGTGTGGGACATGCAACCTAGTATCAGGTGTCTCCACCGTGATATGTTCATTCAACGCTGCTGTCACCAGAAATTCCATCAGGTTCTGGCGAGCTATTGTTACTTCTCCTGCGCTGTCTATCATTGTCAGAGCCCATTCCCCATTCAGAAATTTAGTCCTCAGTAGCCTGGGCATTTCTTATTTTAAGGCCAGCTACTTTCTTCTTTTTAAATTGAGGTTTGGATTTTTGTTTATCTTCTTTTTTGATAATGTAGTCTGAAGTGCGATGTGTGTCTCTTGGCTTTGCTCGCTCTTCTGATCTGTGTCCTGACCATCCTTTCCTCTTGAAGTTTTCTAATGAACCCTGAAAGGAACGTTTATCAGTATCCTGGTACCTGTCAGCTTTTGTAATGTTATCACGGTTCCTACGGTTATACCTCCTGTCAGTGGGCTCCTGTTGAGGAGACCCATCCCGTGACTGTGATCTATTCTGCCTATTTTTTTGCTGTTTATTATCCCATTTCTTTTTAGAAGAATCAGGTGCTTTCCTGGAGTTACCCTTTTCAGGATTACCCATTACTGGTGGTTTCGCAGGTCTAGCTCTCAAATTATCTCTACCCAATGAAGCATAGGTGTCTTCGATAATTTTAGGTAATTCTTGCTCCTGTTGGACAGGAGTGCATTACCACAGGCGTTGGCGTATTGCCACCACTGCTGCCTCTCCTTTTATGTTTGCCAACATAATCATAGATAACTGGGAAAAACTGCCTATTAATTTCATCCCTAAGTTCAGGGCAGGTTCTGCTGCGTACTTAATCTGTATTTGTCTTAATACCTCTGGTATCACTGCTATTGAAGGGGTGCCATGAGTCCTGGTATAGATGGCAGCGAAAACTGTGCCCCAAGTGGTGCAGTCCTCTATCTGGAGAGCTATTGCCATTGGCAAGCAGATCGTTAACATTCTGTGTTTTTCTTGTGGGCCTGTGTGTGGAAACACAACCAGTAGCTGTGCTATTTTCTGTGCTATCCAGAATGGCATTTGTTCACGTTTAGTGGGCATTCTTCCCATAACTGCGTCCAGTGTTTGTGGGGCGATTTTAGTTGCAGTCCCTTGTAGTTGACCTGCTGGAGTAACCCTTGTAGGTTGAAGTGTGAGTGTTCTCATAACGAACTATGTCAGATTTCTGTAAAGTTTTATTATTTCTTTGTGAAGTGGACATAAGTCTGCTATTGGCAATGTCTCGGTAATGCCGCTCATCATCCTGTGATTCTGGACAAATCACTTAATCTCAACGTGTGTGCTTGTGTAACGCAACTGGTGCTCATGTAAATCGTTCTGATACCTTCGGGTCAAGTTCACGCTATATTAAACTCAGAGAAAATTGTTTTTGTCAATTTCTGGATGCGGTGTGTAAGCAGCTAGGACCGGCCAAGTCACTCTGTCTCTGCTGAGCGGACCGAGTCTCACTTTTTCTGTGGTGTGTGGGAGGGCACCTTTAAACCAATTTCTATGTTCCTGGTATGTTAACGGGGCTTCTATGTCCTAGTATGGATTGTATTCTTCTGGTATTTCATCCACAATATATGAATGAAATGTATGTGTATGTGCATCTGCAGGTGGGAATTTGACCAAAGATTAGAACAACTCTGTCCTGTATGCCTCGTTTGCCTCAATCACGAAGGTAGAAGTCCCACCTAATGCTGAGACTCCAAAATCTGCTAGTTTTAAAGTAAGTGCATTTCTGACATTTTCTGAAATGTTTATTGCACCTTCCTGCTCTCCGTCCTCCTCTGCATTTGCATGTAATGCAACCGCAGCCTCACCTTGGACGGACATTTCGAAAGGTTTTTCAAGGAAATAGAGATAAAGGTTTTATGCACAATCTAGGGAACTATAATCCTTCAAGCTTGAATAAGCCTACAGCCAATACAACACGGTATACCTACTCAGTTATGGCGGATTTTCCCTCCCCACTCCAGATGTCTCTGGGTAAATGTAAGTAGGGGTCTTCTGAGAAAAGCACGACTGAACTACTCAGATTTGACCGTTTAATAAGATCCAAACCAATGTTGGGTACCATGTCATGTAGTTCCTACAAATCTATATAGGATCTGCGCGTTTAGACAACATAAACTAAGGGATTAGTCTCCAGACTGATTCCAAACACTCCCAAAGGATATGCTAGTCTGTAGACCAGCTGGCTCACAGTGCCACTACAAGTCCCACAACCTTACCAAGGAGCGAATAGTTTCTGGCAACTATAGAACATGACAACCCTGACTCCTCAGAGATTGTGAAAACAGTACAGTACTTTTCGCTCAGTCACTCATGCTCACTTGTTCTCAGAGAGATATACAGAATAAACGATGGGGATTTTTTCAATAAGCATTTATTGAACCAGCATCATTCTAGTATAAAATACGTGTGCCGCAAAAACCATTAGACAGAAACAGATATAGACGATTACAAGCACCAATAGAGTAAATAAAAGGTAGAATTCTACCACAGTGCTGAAACAGTTAACATCAGCAGGCATATAGATACATGACAAAAATAATGCGTACTCCTACGATGCAAACCCTAACTAGATGTACCTAAGTGTACCTAGCATGTATGTAAATGTATAACCAAAAATCCCCCTAGGAAAGAGCCAACCCGATTACCTGATGTGAGAGAGCGAAGGACCCCGTCTTGGTCTCAAGTTGGACACCCCGCAAGGGATGGCAGACCACTGCATGCTGGAGTGTCTGAGTGCAGGGACCTCAGCATCTCGTGTCAGTGGGTTAGCATGGAAGTCTTTCTCCTCTGGTTTGCTCAGTGACAATGTGGTACTTATATATCCAAAAGGTACCCTCAGGGGTTCTACCAGGATGTGTCATGGTACTGTGGGCATTTCGGCCAAGGATGACAAAAGCGGTGACCCTTATACAGAGTTATTATGCGGAAGATGGTAATCCTGCGGTGATACTAAGAATCCTCATGCATAATAAATTAGGCTAGTTTTCGGAGAAAACCACACGACATTTATTCAGCACCTAACTAGGTAAAAGGTCAGCGCCAGAACCGTTATGTAGAGCAAGGTTGGACAAATGTAGGTAAAAGGTTGTGCAACTACCTAGGCCTATATTGGGGTACATTGGGGTTCACAACACTTTTATTTTTTATTCTTACATGTATGTTCTTTTTAGATGTTTCAATCTGTTTTGCAGCTTTTCTGTTGGGGGTCTTATAATGTGGAGCATGTGCCTTCTTTTATGCTGGAAGGAAAAAAATTACGGTTTCATTTTAAATGCTTATTTGTTTGGTAGTTTGTGGAGGTTGAAGTTGTTAGGTAATTTTATTCACTATTGGGGTGAATTTCTGTTTTTTAATCATTTATGTATAGTTGCTTTGTTATATATTTTTGCAAGTTTGTGATAGGTGTGTTTTTACTGCCAACTTAGCACTTTTCAAAGTTTTAGGGTTTTCTTTAAGGAAGTACATGTAAAGAGATAGAAGTTGGAGAGTGTTTTGCTAATTATTTACTATTTTACATTTATATGTTTATATACAAGCAAATTTTAGTTTAAATATAAGTTTTGCTTACTTAGTTTGGTAGTTGTTGAGATGTGTATATTTCTCCTTTAAGGGGCTGGCCGGAGAATCTGGCAGAGTTTCCTCGTCTTGCAGCATTTGTTGCTTTTTAAGGATCTAGTTGATAAAATTAGTGTGCTTTTCATATTGTCGATTTAATTGTTTGTCTGATTTTATTGGTTAAGGTTGCTCATAGTTTGATTTTATTTGTTAGTTTAGTTTGAATTTTTTCATCAGTTACGTCCTTCCATGGGGGCGTGAGTTATAGTTACCCTAGCGCCCGAGCTATAGTTTCTTGAGATAAGTATAACTATAACTGTTGAGTTTCTATGGTTTTGTGCATGTAAATTCTGAACCAAACTATATCATCCCTCTAACCTCTGGTTTTTATAGTATATCTATCTATCTATCTAGATTATATATATATATATATATATATATATATATATATATATATATACATACATACATACATATTACCTACTGGCGGTCGCCAGTAGGTAGTTATAGTTAGGACCGCCTTTCTATTCAAAAAGCATTTTTTGTTTTGCCAATAACGTTGGCGTCGTTTGACGAATCAAAACTAATGGGGCGCTCCGGTCAGCTCCTGTCTTGAAAGTTTCAAGGTGATTCGTCAAGCGGGGGCCGAGAAAAAAGGGGGGCCCCAAAACGCGTTTTCCCCATGTTAATTTCCGTAAGAATTTTAGACAAAGCTACAGCCCGAACTGCTGAACGGAATTTCACCAAATTTGGCAAAAAGGTAGGTCTTGCTCCAGAAAGCGACATTTTTTTTAAATGGTGTAAATACATTCAGTAGTTGCTAAGAAATTTAAAAATATCGATATCTAGGGACGCAGTGGATTCGCGAACCCTCCCGAGCACGAGCTTCACTCTGGTTGGCTGCCAACACTCCAAACCAGGAAGTGTTGGCAGCCATTTTGTGACTCGGTAAGAAAAGAGTACAAAAAAAGGTGAAAAGGGGGCAGGGTACAAACACCCTGACCCCCTAAGCCTGCTCAGGGGGTCCCACAAGGACCCCCAGGGCCAAAGAAAGCATTTTTTTTTTTTTTAAATGTCCGAATTCGCGCTGGGGTCGTGAATCCGGCCGAGAATTTTTTTTAAAAAAAACGCGGACTCCCGCGCTTCGTTGAATTTAAGCCCCAGGGTGGGCCAGGTCCCGGGGGCATGCTAAATTAGGTTGCGGGGCCCCGCGGGGGCCCCCGCAGCCCCGGGGACTGCCCCCTCCCTGGGGCTTTATTTATGATGTGCAAGGGGCACGTGGCCCCCGCGCAGCCCCGGGGACCGCCACCTCCCCGGGGCATTGTGCAAAAAGGGTGGGGGCCTCATGGCCCCCCCAAGCCCCGGGGACCGCCACCTCCCCGGGGCTTTTTTATAATTAGGGTGGGGGGGCCGCGCAGGCCCCCGCAAGCCCCGGGGACCGCCACCTCCCCGGGGCTTCATTAAATAAAGAGGGGGCCCTCGCGGGCCCCCCAAGCCCCGGGGACCACCACCTCCCCGGGGCTATGTAGATGAAGTGAGGGGGGCCGCATGGCCCCCCTCGTGGAGCCCTTGATGGCCCTGGGGACCACCACCCCCCAGGGCCGGCTCCTGCAATGACCCGGGGTGCCCACCCCCAGGACATTGCTGTTTGCAAACACTGCTTTTGTTCTTGGAAGCGAGAGCAGGAAACCTGCTCTCGCTTCCAAGAAGCAAAGCAGTATTGCTTTTGGGCAAGGGGAGCTGCATGTTAGCAGCTGCCCTTGTCCAAAAGCAATGCCAGCTCCCGTAGGAGGCGGGGAGCCGGCTGGGACCGTGGGGGCATTGGGGCTCCCCCCATGGTCCCCAAGGGTATGCCTCGGGGGATGGGGTCCCCGAGGCAGAATTAAACAATTTAAAAAAGAGGGCATTTTTTTTTCTTTCGTGGCTTGGAGTCGCGACTCCATCGCGTCCAGCGCGGGCCCTCAGTGTAAAAGCGATGGGTTCGCGACTCCAAGGAAAATTGTAGAAAAAAAGAATATGTATGTTTTTAATAGGTAAGATTCACTGTTGGGTTATAGGGTGACTCTAAAAAGAGCCCTTGTCTTTATTATGAGTTTGTTGTAGCTACATGTAAGTGCGGATGCAGAGCTTTAGGTTGTTGAGAAAGACTCTGTTTCCCTGATCTGTAAAGTGTACTCCATCACTCCTGTAGATGCCCTCCATATCAAAACGTAGATTGTTGTTATATATGGAGTCCATCCTATGGTCTCTAAGATAAGCAGAAACAGCTTTATTGACATTTTTTTTAGCTTTCTCAATCTGTGGACAGAATTGATTTGACCACAACCATTTTTGTCTTTGGCATATGTTAGAGTATACAAAGACAGTTTAAATTAGTCGAACACTTTAACCAAAACTTTTATTGATAATTTCTTTAATGATATTTCATACTTTTCAAATTACGCCGAAGTCGCGACCCCAGCGCGACTTCTAAAATGCGCGCTAGCAAGGTGCGCGTACCCATCGAGTAGAGTCGCGTAGGGTGCGCAACTTCTGTATAATAATTTTAAAAGAAAAAAAAATGAATATAGTTTTGCTGACTATAAACTATTCTTAACCCTTGTTTAATATATATATATATAGTCAATCAAAAAAATGATAGGTTTCATGGACATTATAGTTCAAAATTAGCATTTAAAAAACCTTTGAAATTCACTGAAAAAAACCATAGGTTTCAGGGACATTATAGTTAGGAATTAGCATTTAAAAAACCTTTGAAATTCACTGAAAAAACCACAGGTTTCAGGAACGTTATAGTTAGTTGGACATTTCACTCGTACAAAACCAGTGAAATTCGGCCGTTATAGTTAGTTCAGCTAACTATAACTCGCGCCCCCGCAATCCACTGCTGATGACGTCACATATTACATCATTCATGACATGGTCAGTGACATCACTGATGATATCACTGATGACATCTCAAATGACATCACTGATGACATCACTGATTAGTTTACAAAATCATGTGTAACTACCATATTAGTTCTACATAATTTTGTGCAGCTTGGGTGCAGCTATTAGGTATAAGTGTTTACAAAATTTGTGTGCCCCTAATGTTTGCATTCAAGAGTAACTCTGAGTACAAGTGACAGTTGACTTGTATTCATTATGCTCCACTCAACTTTTCGGTTCTGCAGAAAAAGTTCCCAACAGGAGAAAGATTCTACAAAGTAGATACTAACTTTTGTAAGCAGCCTTGAGTTATTAGAGAGAATTTTGTCAGCATGATAATTTATACTTAACATGAAAGTGTGTGTACACCAGGTAGTAACCTTTGTACACATGCTTGCTTTGCTTTAGAAAAAGGGCTATATGTAAAGTTTTCACCACAATATGAAGGGTGCAGGTAGTTGTAGTAGAAAATACTTTATTTGGTTCTCCAAAAACCATCAAAGTATACGTACAGTAAAAACTGTTAAAATGTGATAATCTTATATAAAAACAATGACAACCCACAAAAACAAGTCATATTATAGTTGTAGAATTGATTCACCCATATTAATTGCAGCAGACTTCCCAAAAATAAAAACATTATGATGTATTAATATTAACATAATACATAGCAGATAAAAAATACACTAGTCAAAAGAGTGAAGTTTTTCTTGCAATAATTAATTGTAATCTTAGGGGCATATTCCATGTTACATTAGGTACTGCATAGGGCTCTAGGTAGATAAAATGCTTGAAAAAATGTACCCAAGATAAAAAGAATCATAGTATATTGGTATAAACTTAATGGACAACAGTTAAAATGTGCTCTAATCAAGGGAGATACTTTTTCATGCGATAATTAAAAGTATTCAAAAGTGCATAGTGCCTTTTACAGTTAGAGCTCCATGGAATTTTGACTAACTAAAATGTATTACAAATACATCCAAGAAGTATTCATATGTGCTTTGGCTCAGGTGGTAATTTAGGAAAGAATCTTGCTATGCTTGTATCAGGCATTGGCTAAAAAGTGGCTGACTGCAAACCCAATTAGGTGCAGAGAAAAGCTGTCTATAGTAGGGCATTTGTTTTGGAATTGGCATTAACTAGATTGTCTTTCGCTGAACCATTGTATACATTTTGTACACTGTGCTCAATAAGCATGTGCCATGTATCTGTGATTGATTGTTAATGTGAACTATGCTACATGTAAAGCCATTGCACTTTGTGCAGCAATATGTGTGAAAACCAAGCTTGGATTATGACATCAGTGATGTTTTAAATGATGTCATAGAACATGTCATGAGTGATGTCATATGCAGTGCATGGTGGGGGCGCAAGTTATAGTTAATGCTACTAGCTATAACAGCTGAATTTCAATGTTTTTTTAGTTCAAAATGTTAACTTTGTCACTGAGAAATTCACCTAACTATAAGGTTACTTTAACCTTTGGTTTTTTCAGTGAATTTCTAAGTTTTTTTTTTAATTGCACACTCATATTTTTATTACACCCACCTATAATGTTACTCTAACCTTTGTTTTTTCAATGAATTACTAAAGTTTTTTTTAATCGAAAACACATTTTCATTATGCCTAACTATAACGTTACTTTAACCTTTGTTTTTTTCAGTAAATTTCTAGGGTTTTAAAAAAAATTAAAATATATTTAAAAGCACATAGAAACTAACTACTCCAAGAATGTTTGCGCTGAAAATGTTCAACTTCTTAGTTTTTGTAACTCACATATAAAGAAATATTTCCTACATAGTTTTCATGGTCTTTGTATGTATCTTTACATAAACTTCATAATTATATTTCAAAAAGACACTGATCAGTTTTTCCTATACTGTAAACACTGTGTTTTCACTATGTACATCCATTTTCAGGTGTGTAATCACTCTCGCGCGTGGGTGGCTCATGGGAAGCTTGCAAGATCGGAGAGTTATACATTTCGTTCTGATCTATTATACAGAGATCTTTTTCATGTGGTCAGTTATTATTGAATGTTAATCTTTAATAAAAAAAGTCAGTACAATATGTATATTATTTTGATTATTTGCATATAGAAGTGCTCTTTGCAATTCATGCTGTAATCAGGCTCCACATGAGCCCCGGAAAGTGCAGCTTGTTTAAGTGCTCTAAGACTGTGATGCCGCCGAGGAAGGGAACTACCCGAAACGCGTCCGGACAGCAGTCTGATGCTTGATGGTTACTGGCGAGAGCAATTGTTTTTACCAAAATAAAGCTGTTGGGGTAAAGCTCATCTGTGTTCGAGTGCATCTCCATCGTTGGACAAACCCCCTGAGCATCAATTTTAAGCGGCCGTCCTGCCGCTGAGTATGCACCACCCCAGAAGCAGGGGGCCACGGAGTCACGGAGTAAGCGGCTCCACAGGTGGGACACAGATCGTGGATTTTAAACAAGCTGCACTTTCCGGGGCTCATGTGGAGCCTGATTACAGCATGAATTGCAACGAGCACTTCTATCAGTAGAGGAAAGAAAGGACTTCGCCTCCCATAAGGCAGCGTACTGACTCATCCAGAGCAGCCAATCAATGGCATACGATTGGGCTAAATAGGAAGGCGGGGCCAGTTAAGTGCTCTAAGACTGTGATGCCGCCGAGGAAGGGAACTACCCGAAATGCGTCCGGACAGCAGTCTGATGCTTGATGGTTACTGGCGAGAGCAATTGTTTTTACCAAAATAAAGCTGTTGGGGTAAAGCTCATCTGTGTTCGAGTGCATCTCTATCGTTGGACAAACCCCCTGAGCATCAATTTTAAGCGGCCGTCCTGCCGCTGAGTATGCACCACCCCAGAAGCAGGGGGCCACGGAGTCACGGAGTAAGCGGCTCCACAGGTGGGACACAGATGGTGGATTTTAAACAAGCTGTACTTTCCGGGGCTCATGTGGAGCTTGATTACAGCATGAATTGCAACGAGCACTTCTATCAGTAGAGGAAAGAAAGGACTTCGCCTCCCATAAGGCAGCGTACTGACTCATCCAGAGCAGCCAATCAATGGCGTACGATTGGGCTAAATAGGAAGGCGGGGCCAGTTAAGTGCTCTAAGACTGTGATGCCGCCGAGGAAGGGAACTACCCGAAACGCGTCCGGACAGCAGTCTGATGCTTGATGGTTACTGGCGAGAGCAATTGTTTTTACCAAAATAAAGCTGTTGGGGTAAAGCTCATCTGTGTTCGAGTGCATCTCTATCGTTGGACAAACCCCCTGAGCATCAATATATATATATATATATATATATATATATACATATATATATATATATATATTGTTGTATAAATGTTGATAGTCAATGCAAATATATTTTGAAATATATATTGAATTTAGTTATATATTTTATTGGGGTGAATTGTAAATATTTTGATGATGTCATATATTTATATATTCATTTTTAATTTGAACATTTGTATAAAATGTTTTATGTTTATTTTAAACAATAGTTTTACATAAAAGTTGTTTTTTAGTCTATTAATGATAATGTAATTATTTTGGAAAATGTATTGTAAGCGATATAGTGTGAATCAATATTTTTGACATATTATATGTTTATTGAAAGGTGACAATATTTTTGTTTCCGATATTTGTATTTTCGATACAACTAAAAATCTGTATTTTTAACAGCAATATGTGTGTTCTCAATATTTGTTGTTTTATTAGTGAAGTATAGGAAGGCAATATTTTTGTTAACAATATTTATTTTCCAATATTTTCGTGTTTTGATAGTGTATGCATCGATGTTATGTCGGTGATCCAACCTCAGGAAAGGTTTTTGGAAAGCTCTCAGCACTCCTAAGGGATAGGCCAGCCTAGCTACTCCTGTGTACCACCTCTAAGACATCTTGTAACATCTCTAGGGTTAGCTCCAAGACCCCAGGGATAGCTCCCAACTCCCCAGCTCTTAGCACTCCTAGGGATAGATTAACAATCCTCAGATAAACCGTTAACTCCCCCTACGGGATCGCTCGTAACACCCCTCAAACTAGCCTTTAACTCCCCAGGTAAAGGATCATCCTAATAACCCTTGGGATTGCTCTTATTATCTCTTGAGATAGCTCCTAACACACCTCAGAATAGCTTTTAACACCGCTTTGGGAAGCTGCCAACATTCCTCAGGTGGATCTAACTCCTTAGTAGCTGGCATAGCTCAGTACACCCCTGGTGGTAGATCCTAACCCACTGCAGTTGTGGTCAGACTACAACCGCAGAGTTTAGAAGGCTTATTGAAACTGAAGCCAAATAAATATGACCTTTCTGTATAGGATATGGATTAGGAGCCATCAACACAAATGACAGAGACATGGTCTGAGAAAGAAAGCAAGCAAAGAGCTGCAACTGAAACTACAGGCAGCCTTCTTCAGAAGCCTTGGGCTATCACACATCTGGCCAAAAAGAAAGGCAAGAGCAGCAGCAAAGATCAAGATGATAATGAACAACCACTGCACACCTCAAGCTCCATCATGCAATAAACTCAAATACTTCATGGTGAAGCAAATAGCAATGAAAGGTAATGTTGGAAATGGCATTCTGCAACTCAACTAGACCACCTCATGTACATAAACCATGTGGATGGAGACAAAGCACTGCTGCTTACTTATGCAGCCTTATTGTTCCGCACAACATGGCTAATTCCACCACAAAAGACCGAACAGACCGAAAGGCTTATGCCATCCTCTTGCTAGTTCAAACGAAACACAATCCAACACCCCAGCAATCACGCTGCCATATTATCTTAGTAATCATCTAACACAATCATAGCAAAAAAGTAGATCAGAATTGCACACGATAGTCTGAAAATGGCAACTTTGGAAATAGAAAGTCTTGGAACGTGCCGGATAAGGTATTCAGGGGCTTTAGAAATATAAGCAAATATGGGATTCCACATTCACTTGCTGCTACTTTTCTCCTGGGCTTTAGTAAGGTAGCAATCTTGATATCAATCCGTGATTGGCCCTTAGATTACAACATCAAGTCCCAAATGCTAACAATACCTGTATTAATTAAATTATAACAAGTAAACTGAGTTTAGCACTAGCCTGGCAAGTTTATACTCAGCATAACCTGCCATTCGTGTGACCACTACAAGGAGTTTGGGAAGGGGTTGTGTATACAAGAGTGTAGCACTGGCTGGTCCCCGGAAACTGAAAACGAAAGTAAGTGGATTATACTTGCTTGCTGCTTTTGTTACTGGGAGCCTATATTGCAGCACCGCTGCAAAACCGGCTCCCACTCCTACAGCCTCCTGGGGAAACACCCAATGCCATATAGCCTTGCAGAAAAATGAGAAAACACCAGAAGTCAATGGTTTTGAATAAGCCTTTTTCTGAAATGGAAGATGGTGAGAAAATAAGTCTGTGTTTCATGGCTGTTCTTGTTTGGTATACATTGGTTAGAAAGTGCTCAAACACCCACTTTCATACTTAGCTGTCTGCATGTAGGCTAGTGATGATATCTTGCTATATAGTTTGGTAGCTACTAACCACAATTTTTAGGTCTCACCATTCAGTGCATGCACTGTCACTTGTGAGGCATATTGTTAGCTTATTGTGGGTTTAGACCACCCATTGCTTAACAACGGTTGGCTTTATTTTCACCCTCATTTGCTAGCTTATAATTCATGCAAGTATTTGTGCCTCTCCTGGCGCACAGATGCATTACTTGTTTCCTTCCACTGCTCCCTTTTCAAGCGCTGTGTTTTTCTTATTGTTTAAGTACTTACCAAGAGTACATATGTTTTCCATTAGTCTCTGTCGTGCATTCTTGTGCACTTTTACCCCTCTGCCATGCTCGCTTGTGTTGTGCTTTTGCTGCCCTTGTCTGTCTCTGCCACCCTCCTCCACAATACCCTTCCCCGGCTTTGCTTTTTTCCCCATGTGGTTCTCCCCTTCAAATCAACTTTGCTATGTCTCTTGTCCATTTGCTCCCCCCACCGTGTCCTCCATGTTCCTTCCCCCACCTGCATCCTGCATGTTCCTTCCCCCACTCTCATTCACTGTGTTTTTTCTCCCCACTCACGCCCTCTGTGTAGCTCCTCTAAACCCTGTCCTCCATGCTACTTCTCACACCTGTGCCCTCCATGTTGCTTCCCCCACCTGTGCCCCTGGGTTGCTTCACCCCCACCCTCCATGTTGCTTCACCCCACCCTCCTGTTTCTTCCCCTCCCCTCTGTGTTGCTTCCCCCACACTCTATACCCTCCATTTTGCTTCTCCCGTCTCTTCTGTATTGCTTCCCGCCACCCTCCCTAATGTTTTTAGGGAAGAAAAAAAAGTGCTCATGTCATTGCAGGTAAGTGCATGCTTGGTGCAAAATGATAAGACCAGTCATACCTTAGGCTTTTTTTCCTTTTTAAAAAGCCATCGTACACATCATTGGGATACTGTACAGCAAGGCTGGTCCCAAAGACGAGATCTACTGCCTACGCCAATGCTTGTTATTACAATGTGTTGGTGACAATGGGGAGACCATTCCCATTGATGAAATCTCTTCACAGTGCTGTTCAGAACATGACAGCAAGATACTTACTTACTTACTTATGCCTACTTCCACTCCTGTGATATAGGCTGTAGCGTTCTCTCCAGCCCGGGTACATGTAAATGATCATACCACACACGGAGCTCGGTATTACACGTCTTTATTCTTCAGAGTGTAACCGTTAACTGAAAATACTAATTCATGAAGTTTCTTAACCACACCAAATCACTTATGTCACTATTCTACGGAGTCCGACAGGAACCAGGGGGGTCTTGCTATCTCCAACACACACAACACTATATCTCTGTAGTAACAAGGCAAGGTCCAGCACGTAGTTAAAACGTTGTTTATTTCCAGAAGTAGATACACCCACGACCGGGAGCATCCACCACCTGCGAGCCTCTCCAGCAACTGAATAACATTGCCGAGAGCCTCACAGACCGCGTCCGCCCCACGAAATTAGAACACCACTTAAAAAATCACAATATACAACTTTGGCATGTGTGACCTCAAGGGACCGCTCTAACCTGTGGTCTTGTGGCTACATAAGACAATCACTACAATCTCCCCTTTGGTAAATAAAAAGTCAAAAGAAAAATACATTTATACATCATAACTCTTCAATGAGTTGCCGAGGTGCTTGAATCAATCTTCCAGATCTCGTTGCATGAGGTTGACAAGGCATAGGAGAGGCATCCGCAGCAGGCACTGGAGACACCAACAAAGGTGCTGTCTTTAGGCTCTCCTGACTCCCAGATGTAAGGGCCTCACTTTGAACATCAGGAGTCAATGAACGTCGAGGCAGGTGTTTGAAATACGAAAAATCTCTTGTGATGGACTTTCCAGGACGATCAGCAGTCACCATGTGTCCTTTACAAGTCACAACCTTCAGTGAATCAGCATCAAAAGGTGCATCAGACTTGCATTTCTGTTACTGCCTGACAATGACTTGGTCTTCTCTGTTGAACACAGTGCTCCGAGTACAGCGTCTGTCCGCATAGGCTTCCATTTTGCGTTTGTGGGCTGAATCAGTAGTGCAAAGTTTATTAAGGTTAATAGATCTTTTAGTGGTCCATTGTGGCAATTTGGTTCCCATGGCTCTCCCAAACATTAAGGTGGCAGGGCTTTCACCTGTGGTAGAATGAGGAGTTGACCTGTATGCACAAAGACTAGAGTAAAGAACTGATTTAAGTTCAAGGCTTTCCAGTGCAGCGCACTGAACAGTCTTCTTGAAGGTGCTCATAAATAGTACACCGATACCATTCGCCTGGGGCCAGAGCAGTGCTTAATTTGCAAAAAAAAAAAAAATGCCAGGGCTCTAGTAAGCAGGCCACTTCGGCTTGCACTGCCCATTGCAGCTGTCAATTACAGTAATAGCATAACTTATAAGTCATACTTCTACAAGTGTGACAATTCTGACAATGTCAGGACCCCAAAGTTAAAAGAATGGCTTTGGCAGCGGGTATTAGTATTCTTAATGTATATTGAATTAATAAACAATAGTTGTTGTGCTCATTGCTGAATTAAAAAAACAGCGCCACTGTGTGGCAGACTGTCATAGGTACCAGTGCTGACAATTAAGTGCCGGTGCCGAGCACCGGAAACCGCGGGCTCAAATTAAGCACTGGGCCAGAGAGGTGTGCTTTTCTGATGCTTGACATTTAGGTGAGTGAGAAATTCTTTAAATTCCCAAATATTGAAAGGCGGGTCATTGCCAGATTTCAAAATCAAAGGAACACCCATGTTGAAAAAATACTTTCCAATCTCTCAATGACTCTGTCATAAGTAGTTGACGACAGATGTTCCACAAGAGGAAAACGAGAGTATTCATCAACAATTACTAGTAGATGATGTCCATTGTCAAGGGGTCCAAAGAAATCAATTGCAATCTTTGGAAGATCAGACATGTTTAATGGATGTGGGGTTGTTTTGGTTGACAAGCAGATGCACAAATGACATGCCCTTAATTCCTTTTCAACTTTTTCATCAAGACGAGGAAACCCCTCTCAGTCTAGTAGAGCTCATTTAGTAGCAACAACTCCATGATATCCGTCATGGGCCAGCTCAATGACTTATTGTTTCAGACTCTCAGGTATGACAATTCTCGACCCTCGTAAGATGCCTTCTGGGGTAACTGAAAGTTCTTCCTGCATATTTTCGAGTTTCTGGTATTCAAGGTCATCATGAAGAGGTTGAGTATGTTTTTGATCCAATTGATGTGTAATAATGTCTTTGAGTATTAGCAAATCTCTGTCAGTGCCCGTGGCAGCAATGATTTGTTCCACCGATATGGCAGCAGAGGTATTGGATTTCATGATGAAGTTAACATAAGCATCAGCCGCTTTAGAAGTAGTGCCATGACACGGTATTCGTACACATGAGAAGTAGTCAGCAAGGTTTTGATCTTTTCCTGGACGATGCACAATCGCATATTCATACTCCTTCAATCACAGGCCCCTCCTCTCAATGCGAGGGGGCATCTTGGCTTTGGGATTGCCGAAAAGGATGAGTAATGCGTGATGGTCGGTGACAACAGTGAAGTGCTTTCCATACAGAAACTCATGAAGATGCTCACAAGCCCACACCACAGGGAGGCTTTCTTTTTCAGGTTGTGAATAAGTACATTCTGTTGGTGACAAACTCCTGCTAGCATAAGCCACAATGTGTCTTAGTGCATTAGGATGTCCATTGTGCTGGTCAAGTATGGCACCTAATCCCACTGGGATGACATCAACAACAATCTTTGTTTGTGGTTTTGGATTAAAGTATGCCACTTCAGTGAAATTCTCAATCGCATTTTTGATTTTCTTGAAGCTTTGTTCACATTCACGTGAATGGAACATGGAACATTTTGTTTGGTTAAGTCTCTCAATGGGGCACTTACAGTGGCAAAGTCACATATATACCATGAGCAGTAACTGGCCATACCATTGAAGGATCACAGCATAGTTACATCTTGTGGGGAAGAAGTGGATGGAAAAGCTTGTACTTTATATGGATCAGGAGTCATTCCCCGTCAGAAAAGATATGACCAAAGAACTTCAGTTTTGTTTTATGAAACTCACACTTGGCTGCATTTAAAGTGAGACCTGCATCAGCAAGTATATGACACACTTGTGTAAGAGTTTTATCATGTTCCATTCGTGTGGCCACAAAAACCATTATGTCATCACTGTAATTGAAAGCATTTGTGACTGGCTATATATTATGCGAAGAATGGCATTCTGAAAGAGTTCTGCAGCTGATGACACTCCAAAATGTATGGCCTGATTTAGAACTTGGCGGATGGGTTACTCCGTCACAAACGTGACGGCTAGCCCGTCCATCTTATTACAACTACCTTAGGAAATAATGGACTTATAAAATGGCGAACTGGATATCCGCCATGTTTGTGACGGAGCACCCCAGTCGGGCAAACTCTAAATCAGGCCCTTAGTCTTTTATATCTAAATATAGCAACATGAGTCAAAAAGGTAGTAATGTACCATCAATTTTCTTCCAGCTCGAGTTGGTGAAACCTTTTTTTCAAATTAAGGCAGTAAAAGACTTTGGCTCCATTCAGCTGCGTAATCATGTCAGCAATGTGTGGACCTGGATGTTGTTCTCTTTCTATAACCTTGTTAGCTTGGCGCATATCAACGTAGATGAGCACGGCTCCTCCACTATCCTTCTTCGGCACTACCACTTTGGGTGACACCCATGGCGTCAGACCAGTGGATCGCTCAATGATGTCATGCATTACTTTTGTCTCAAGTTCTTTCTCCACAGCCTCTTGTAAATTAAACGCAATTCGACAATGTCGTTGAGCAACAGGATGAATGTCCACAGTTATGTGAAGTTGCACTTTCATTGTCTTAAGCCTTCCTAGTCCATGAAACAAGGATGGAAACTGACTATCTCATGATAGGCACTGACGTTGTGGTTCACAGAAATCCGCCCCATGTCAGTGGCAGTGCTGAAACTGAGGAAACATGCACTCAATTAAGTGCCTTGGGGGACATGAATTGGTGCTTGCTACGTGTTTCTATGCTTCACAATTGCTACAAATGAACATTGACTTTGAAGTGGGTCGAAGCAGTCCACGTATACACTTTGGTTTTTGAATGGGTGAAATTATGCACTGGAGACAGTTCATTGTACGTTTCCGCTGGCATAATGTTTACAGATGTGTCACTGTCTATGATAAAAGGTATGGAGTACCCATTCACCTTCAGTGTGATTTTGGGATGGTGTCCAAATGAATTTCACACTTTCACTTGTTGATCTCACTTCGACCGGGATTCTTCCTTGCAAGAAGCTAATCCTACATAAGCACGTTGTCAAGTGGTCAACATTAATATCTCATACCCACCTTCCTCACTGTCACATGATAGTGATGGTGACAAACTTTTAGTCGAGGAATTGGACGACAATTGACGGCGGTCAGTTTCTATTTGCCTCAACTGATGTTGCTGCTTGGCCTTGTGGGTGTGTTTGGAATGCATCTGGAACTTTCTGGCATCCATTTTGTTTTCTCTACATGACTCACTTGATCTTTCCATTGCTTTTCAAACCATTCCAAAATGGTTCTTTTTCCCGCAGTCTTTGTATATCTGTCCAATGATGGGACATTTACCTTCATGTAGAAAGGAAAACTCAAAAACACAACTTCTTTTTCTTTGGAGACATTACTTTGTGGCCTTCTACTTTGTGCTTCAGTTTACTTTTTACACTCAGAGCTGATTCATTTTGGGCCGTTCTGGCGTCCAGGTTAGCGGCTTGTCTGTTAGCTCTTTCTTCCGCTCTACCAGTCATGAGTACTCGCTCCAAGCTGAGTGTCTCTTTCAGCATACGTCAACTGAAGTAACCGTAGAGACAACCATCTATTACTCTGAGACTCATGGCCTCTTCATCACTGAACTCGTTGAACTTGCAATGCTTAATGAGTGAACTAAGTCTTTCTAAAAACTCATCCATCGTTTCACCAGCTTTCTGCCTTTCCTGACTGAAAATGCACCTCTCGTAGTCGCCATTTTGCATTGGATTGAGCTTTGTGTTTAGCGCCTCTTTGATTTGATGCTACATCACTTCATCACTATGTGGTATTTTATTTATCACTTCTTTCACTCCTTCACCTGGCAAATTCTTTAGATAGTTAATGATCTTCTTGTCATTGCTTCTTCCAGCACATCAGACAGTCGATCGGTCACCCATATTCTGCTTTTTGGCGGTGTCGAAGGGAGGCGGTGGTTTCAAGTAGGGGTGGGGGGAATCATTTATTCTGCCAGCAGAATTGGAGGAATTTAGGAAATCTGCGTTACTCTTGTAACACGGAATTACTAATAAAGTCTGCCAGTGAATTTAATCATTCAGCACTACTTATAAATTATGACACAATACTTCGGTGAGATCAGAGATTGAGGGTGGGTTGTGTTTAGCGTCTTCTTCACTTTTACATGGCTCCTTTTGCTCCACCCTGCGCACAATCATGTGGCTTCATTCTACTGGCTACTTCTCAAGGTCGAGATTGAGAATCAGCCAAGGGGCACTGTGGGTGTTTTGCGTGTGCATCGGTGCTTGGGCGAAGTCTGAGAGCCGCTCATGTCTGCTGTAGTTTAATCCTGATCTCCACTGTAAACATGTAAGGCTGGGGTTGCTGTTCTGCAGGGCCCCGAGGCGTACACACACCCCGGGCTGCAAATCTATCATAAGGACCATGGAGTGTATGGCTGGCTACAAGCCCCTCAAGGCAGAAAGTGAGGAACAAGGGGCTCTCCTCAGCAGACAAAGAATGTGTAAAGACATTGTAGCGGAGGCTTAGGAGACTCCTATTACAAACCATTGGTAGTAAAACTGTCGCACCTCGTGTCACTCCTCTCACTCCTCCTGTCAGATTATGACAGCTCCACAAGGACTCCCTGCACACTAACAGTGTCACTGTGAGCCCCTCCCTTACTGGCAGTGTGTCGTCTGGGCACAAGAATGGCACAGAGACATGCCCGGTTGTTAAAAGAATTATACTCTACTACTCCCACAAGACGAAAGGCAAGCTGCGCTTTGCTGGGATTTGCAGAAAGAGGAGAAACGCAGGCCCAAATGTTGCCAAAAATCCCACCCAAGGAGGACCTATTGTAAAACCACAGAAGGTCAAAACTATTACATATACAAATTTGTAGATCAGACACAGAGCCCTCACTTACAACATGATTGATCTAAATAAATCCATTTTATGCACAGTGATATATATACCACAAAAGTTGGCAATCTGTAAGTGCAGTAGAGTATACACAAATGCAGCCTTGCAAAAATATATGTATTTCCCATTTTCAATAGAAGTATGTTCAATGAGAATTGATGCTTGAAGCCACGTACACCTCAATTCATCGAATGATGATGGTCAGCAGATAGATGTCTTGCAGAGCCACCACCTTTCAAATTTCGCTTTTCTTTTTTGTAAGTGCCTTTTTAGGACACGGGCAATTTGTTTTGGAGACTAGTACAAAGGGGCTCTTTACTCAGCAGCAAACTGTTAAACTGTGTACACACAGCTGAACGGGTGCGGCAAGCACTGTCTTCACTGCCTGAGCGTGAAACATTCTGAGGCCTGCGGTGTGTTTTGCATGCTATGTGAGTGTACGCTGCTGCGTGTGGTGTGCAGTGTGCTTGTACGCACACCTGGTCACCTGCATGAGCAGCAGTGTGTGGTCTGCAGCCTGCATGCATGCACACCTGGTCAACCACAGAAACAGTTAGGGTCCTCATTAGTTGGAATGTTGATTTCAGGCACTCGTAATCACTGTATTCAAAGACGCGGGGCACTGACTTTCATACCACAGGTGAGGACATGTTTCTAGTTTTCAGTTAAGTGGGTATGACTTGAGTAGGGGTGGGCAGAACTCCACAAAATCTTGTGTAGTTTTTATGTAACTCCGCGGAATTCCGCTGAGTAAAACTCAGTGAGTTACGCACATCCCTAGTTTTAAGAGATGGCGGTGCCATATTTGGCGCTCTTTTCAGCAGCCATTGAAAAGTTTCGCTATTACCACTGCTGCCCACGCCTTTTCAGTCAATCCAACGTGATTCACCAGCCTCGTAAGCACAACCCCTGTGCTTCTACTTGGGTTGCGGCACCTGGTGCTGAGGTCAGATGGCTCTCTTTGCTCCAGTTCTAGTAAGCATAATCATATTCTCTTTATATTTGGTTATTACCGCCTTTAATGCTTCTCTGTGCTTATCTGCTTCTACTCACAGCATTCTCTTGCACCTGGCTGTCGCTGCTCTTGCTCTTTCCATACCTAGTTGTCACTGCCTTTAGTGTTTTTTAGGTCAGAAATGTTTCCGCTTTTAGCACTTCCTTGCACTCGACGATCACTGCTTGTGGCACTTCTCTGTACCTGGTCGTCGCTGCATTTAGCGTTGTCGTACTGTATGAATAATGGCTCTGTGTTAGGCTGTGGCGCAGTATCTCTTGTCTCGACTTTACCAGCAAATTTCTATCTGACAACAAACAAACTTTCTGTAAAACCTTCACTTTCTTCACAGGCCTTGCACTAGCTGGAGTGAAGCTTTGCCTTCACATATGCCAACTGTCAATTTTCACTTAGACTGAGGCACACGTGGCACGCACAAGCAGTTTGCTGGACCACGGCAAACTCTCCGAGACAGCTCTCTCAGTTCTTCGGGTTGCGGGGTTTACGGGTTGCGGGGTTTACATAATCCCCTTTCGTGTCGCCAGTTGTAGCGTCCTCCCCAGCTTGAGTACATGTAAATGATAACTCCACACCCGGTGCTCAGTATTACATACCTTTATTCTTCAGAGTGTAACAGGTTAACTGAACGTACTACATCATGAAGTTTCTTAACCACACCCAATCACTTACGTCACTATTCTACGGAGTCCGCCAGGGACCAAAGGGGTCCTGCTGTCTCTAACACATACAACGCTACATAGGAAATCAACCAGGACTCTCCAGCCACCTTTGCCTTGGGCTTTTCTTTCAATCTGACTCCAGATGTAACCCATCTCCTTGCAGTCAGCCTCTAGGCCTCTGTGCCAGGTGTTTCTTGGCCTTCCTCTTTTCCATTGAGGGCTCCAGGTCACAGCTTGCCTGGTCGTGTTTGATGTGGGCTTGCGGAGGGTGTGACCTAATCAGCCCCAGTGTCTTTTCATGATTTCTTCATGAGCAGGGAATTGGAAAGTCTGCTGCTGTAGGTCATTGTTGCTGATGGTGTTTGACCAGTGGATTTGGAGGATTTTCCTCAGACAGGTGTTGCTGAAGGTCTGGACTTAGTGGTGGTCACTGTTGTCCTCCAAGTTTCTGCTCCATACAGAAGGACTGATTTTACATTGGGCTTAAAAAGCCTGATCTTGGTTTGCAGCGTTAGGTCCTTGGAGCTCCAGATTTTCTTTAGCTGAATGAAGGTAGCACTTACTTTGCCGATTCTTGCCTTGACGTTTGTGTCTGTGCTGCCCTGCTTGTCTAAGACACTTCCCAGGTAGGTGAAGGCCTCAACCTCTTCCAGTGCATCACCTATAAGAGCAAGGTAGATTCTTAATAAATACTATCCATGGAGTGAGTACTCAAAGTGATTTGCTTTTTAAGAAACTCATAAAAGCTAATGTTATTTTCCAACTCAACACAAAATTTGAATGGTTTCCTCAGCAAGAGTCTTAAGTCTAAGCTCCCCTGGCAGAGAAAAACAAATTTGAGGGACTAAATAAACATACAGTTATATTTGTATCAGTGTATTTCTTTCCTAAAGATACATGAATACACAACATAGAGGGGCTAAATAAAACAGCTCAGTGCTGGTGAATTGTAACAAGGGTGATTAATGGGGGCATTTTATATTTACAGAGAATTAAAAACTGTCCATTTCTTAGAAGTACAATTTTGACAGTATAGAACTCCCATGCCGTACATAAATCCACAAATAATGACAGAATAGTAGCAACACTGGTAATGAGTATAACACTCCTGCACAAAGTCCCGCACAGGCAGGACTCCAAAAAAGCTAGGGGGCATATTTACAAGCCCTCACCACCACTGGAGTGCCATTTTTTTTTACGATCCGATGGTACAGCACCATTTTCCATACTTACAAGGCGGAGCTAAGCCACTTTGCATGGCTTAACGCCACCTTGTAAATATGTTCGTTTCTGCCACAGTCCTCTGCGGCAAAGGGGCATGCAATGGGTGTTGCTGTGGGCACTCCACTGCAACACCCATTGCTTTTTATCGCTGCCCAGATTTACAAGTGCCAAAAACGAGCACCATGGAATACCAGGCGTAACGAGAAGAAAATATTAATTCTGCATTCTGCAGCACACATAGAAAGAGCAAATTGTCATTATTGATTGTTCTTGTGCAGGAAGCTGTCCCTTCCTGCACATAAACAATTGTTCCTGCAGCGCATACACTCTTGCAACATGGCGGCAGGGTGGCAGCGCTGGCGCTGGCGCTAGGCAGCTTTTTTTGCACAAGCCCTATAGGAAACACAGGGGTGTGCCATATTCTTGAGCACAGCGCTGCCAAATTTGGCGCAGCTCCACGCTCCGACATTTTATTGTAAATATGCCCCAAGGTGTTCTCCATTCTGAAAGGTTACTTGAGTCCTGGCTTGGGCTGCCGCAGTATTCATATGTTATGCATCATGTGTTATCTTAATGTTATAGAGATCAATATACCACTATATTGCTATTAGTATGGTTTGCAGCGCTGTTGCAGTTCAGGTACCTTCACATGCTGGTCACAAGGTTTCTCCTACAGGCTGGAGTGTGTTTCTCGTTGTATGAGTTGGATTAGCCATTACAGTAGCTTCGCACCGGGTTGGATCATCAGTAGTGAGGGCGTGGCATCTGCAGCTATCACCTGCCACATACCATTGGCACATTTTTAACATAGGCCTCTGAAACATAATGCATCTTTTATCCACTTCAAACACCTGTCATATTAGCAGAAAAAAATATTTTTTTAGTGTAGGTTGTGCAAATAGTCTTTATAAAAATGGGTTACTGGCTAAGGCCTACGGGAGTGGTACATTGTGTGCTAGCTGTAGGTTTGTGAAGTAGGTGTGCTTAGTTTCGAATCTCTTGTCATGGGCTGCGCATTGATGATTGGTCCAGGTCAATGTGGTGGTGTTTTGTGTGGGACTGGGGTACCTATGTGTTGTGTCAGTGTTCCTGTCCCAAAGCCTGTGTAAGTGTGCAATGGTGTGATAACGTAAGCCTGCCCAGTGTTTGCGACTTCCTTAAGAGTGCCCTCTGTGCTCTCCTTTAGGGCTCTCTGTCGCTGTCTATCGTATTTTACTGCCACATTAGACTGAGTCACTGATCCGTGTGTCATCTTCACAGTGTATACAGCGAGCGCACCGAGGGGCATATTTACTAAGAAGTGATGTAGTGCGGCGTTAGCCTTCCTGGCTTAACGCCGCACTCCGCCACTTCTGAAACGCAGGGCTGCACCATATTTGCAACAATATGGTGCAGCCCTGCGTTTCCCCCTGCGCTGGCGCTAAATTTAGCAGCCTAGCGCCAACGCAGACACCTTTGCACTATGGGGAAGATTGTTTATGTGCAGGAAGGTGTCCCTTCCTGCACATAAACAATCTTTAAATGGTGTTTTGTAACTTCTGTGTGTGCTGCTTAATGCAGCACACATAGAAGCTGCAAAACGTTTTTTTTTTTTATGATTGTTTATGTGCATGAAGGGACACCTTTCTGCACATAAACAATCAATGGCGTTCTTGCTGCTTCTATGTGTGCTGCACAATGCAGCACACATGAAAACAGCAAAAACATGGAGAAATAAAGCATTTCTCCTTTCTCCTCATTTCACCTGTTTAAGACCAGGTTCTCCCTGGTCTTAATTTTGGCACTGCCTCCTAATTATGCCACCCTTGTAAATAGGGGGCAGTGTCAAAATCAATGGGTGTTGTGGTGGAACGCCCACCGCAACACCCATTGCTCTCCCCTTTCACGCTAAGTGTAGGGTGAAAGGGTGCCTTATTTACAAGGCAGCGTTAAGCCACGTTAAGTAGCTTAACGCTGCCTTGTAAATAAGGCAAAGCCCCTATCGCCACCACAACATCTGAAAAAGTGACGTTGTGGTGGCGATAGGGGCTTGTAAATATGCCCCAGAGTAAGGCATGTGTCCTGAGTGTGCTGTGTGCCGTTGGTGTGTGCATCGTCGGTGTGTGCAGGTGCACAGTTCCCATACAATAACTTGAGTGCCGCTTGTGCGCTGTGCCATTGTTTGAGGGCGGTTCTGGGATCAATGTTGAGCTAAGTGAGACCAGTACTCTTAGGATGTGCCTTGTAAGTATAATCCATCTTCTGTGTGTAGTGTGTGTGTGTGTTCGGACAATGTTCAGCGTTAGTGTGTGTCTAGACTGTGTATTGTTTATTTGTACAGTGAGGGCTGGGATGTGACACCCTAAAAAAGTTCTATAAGCAGGACCTCTGGTATTATGTGATTTTGCTGCAGCAGCGTTTCCCACATAATTATGGATTTGCCGCTTTTGCCACATAATCTGCATACTCTGCAGATTTTACCAAAATTAATTTGTTTCTAGCTCAATTAATTAATCATTACTAAAAACAACACACTACACTTTGCTGCACAGTGAAGGCCCTTCGCAAAGGGTGACTGATCCTCTTTCTGTTGCTTGTTGCTGTATTTCGGTGTCAGACTGGTTCTAATGAGGTGAACCCTTTGCCCAGCTTGTGTAAAAATGACAAAATAATGAGGTAATATCATCACAAACTGTGCCTCATTATGGTGCATGATTTGTCCTTTCTTGCGAAATAATTTAGTAAACCCTGCCACATAATTTAGACCTCCCCTGTCACATAATTCCAATTACCCTGTCTCTAAGAATCTGCAAGTGTAAATGACAGAAATTACCTCTGCAGTGAGCCACTTTTCAAATAATATGTCAGTCACCCTGTTGCTTTCGTGTGCTGCGGTTTACGAGCCTACTCTGCCACACAGGGCCAGACAGACCCTTCTGCTACTCGGAGGGCTGCAGGCTAAGGGACTGCCTTCAGACCTGGAGAGCCTGCCATGATGAAGCCTTAAAAGCACCCGTGGGCCCATTCTAGTCGCAGCCTCCTGCAATGTGAGGATGATTTGCACATTTTAGGCAGGGTTCATTTTGGTTTCCGGTCCAGCGCTGCGGTCACGTGCTCAGCTGCTGCAGCATGGAGCCCTCTGTGGAGGTAGCTGTGCTGAGTGGAGTGTTTCTCGACTGCATAACAAACCCCCATGTAGCTTAGGTCATGGGGTTAGACAACAAGCAGGGGGAGGAAAATGCAAAATAGTGCTGGAAATCCATGTCTGTGTTCTCTGGAGAATGAACATAAGCTGATCTGAGCAAGGCCAGGGCACGCAGTACACACAAAGGGGGGCTTCGTGTCAGCTGGAATAAAACGGGTCACGGGTTTCGTGAATGTACGAGAGAATGCAACGAGCGGGGCAGAGAAGAGAGGCCAGCGAGGGCAAGGGCGGGCATGAGCGCTCCATTCAGAGAGGGAAAACAAGAAAAATTGAATAGACAAGCACAACATGCTCACCAAAGCAGCACAAGCAGAGCACAGTTCCCCACTTCATAAGACCTCAACTAAGCAACAACACACACAAACACGGCAGGCAAAAAAATCTCACTTGACATAGGTGAAAAATAAACAAAGTAAAAGCGCTGCTCAAGCAGAACAAACACCAATTGCATTCTGTTTTTAGCACTAAGGCCAGTGCTGGAATTGGAAAAACTTTACTCCAGGAGCCCATAAATTCGGGATCAAGGTGTGGCAACAAAAAGGGGGTGGAGTCACAAATGGCGGAGTCATAAAAAGCAGTCTGACAGTCAACTCACACATTTATTTTTCAAAAACTGCCACAGAAATTGGCAACAAGGAGAAACAATTCTGTTCAGGCTTACTTTGGTTGCACAGGCTGCATTTTAAAATATCTTATGGGGGTAAAGTACCTGCTGCACTGAGCTTTGTGTACCCAGTAAATCTAGGGGAATAATGTTAATGATAAGATATCTCTGCTTGTTAATGCACTTGCTGCAGAGATCTGTGTTTTGTCTAGTCACAGTTTTGACTCGTAAAGCAGTATAGAGGGTTAATGTGTCTCCTGCAAAGCACATCGTGTAACACGCAGATGAGAGATTTGTATTTTACATATACAGGTAAGCGGGTTACTGCTCTTGACACAGAGAGCCTTTTATTACTTGCAGTTCATAAATCGCATTCCTTCTAATATAGCACAGTGAGCTATGAATCAGCATCAAGGAGCTGCATGCAAACTGCGTGGAATGGGTTTAGAATCTTACTATTTTTTCTCAGTTTGTTGTTGTTATAAGGCTGTTAAGCAGGATTTCTTTGGTAGTAATAAGGTCTAATTAGTACAGACAACCTCCAGTATAGCATTACATTTTAAATCTCTAGTTTGTGTTTCTCTTGGCCATGCACTCTTAACATATAATTACTGCCAGTAAAGACAATGGGGGATATTCTCAAGAATGTGTGTTAAATATCGCCAAAATCGCTTACCGCAACTTCTCACATCGCAGTCCATCGCGGGAAAATAACACCGTGTTAACTCAGCATTCACAACCCGGCGGCACCATGCGATAGTCTCACGATAACGCGCCAAATGCCCGCGTTAAAATGAACGCGAAGCCCAAAAAATGCGAAACACGGACGCGAAAAAAGTTGCAATGACCCCAATGGCGATACAAAAATCAGCGAAAACCAGCGACAGGCCTGCGATTCCCACGCGCCATGCGTGAGAATGCACTATAAAAGCAGAGAAAAAAAAAGACAAATAAATGCAACTGCGTAGCACCATGGACGCACCCGGACCCAGTGCAGAGGACAACGTGAACCCCACAAGCCCCACAGACGACCAGCCAGGAACCCCGGGGCCGGAGAAGGGCAAAGAGAAGAGGAAGAGGAAGACGGGGTTCAGTCCCCAGGAAAACCGGATCATCGTCACGGAGGTGACCGAACACTACCAACAACTGTTCGTCACCTCCACTGTGTCATCGGCAACACAAACGGAAATATGGTAGTCCATCGTGAACAACGTGAATGCAGTCGGAGTGTCGAGGAGGTCAATGGAGGAGGTCGAGGCGCTGGCATGACGTCAAAAGCCAAACCAAGCAGAAACTCGCTGCCAACCTGAAGGCAGCAACGGCCACTGGAGGTGGGAGTCC
The DNA here is from genome assembly GCA_963921515.1 of Calotriton arnoldi. Classification (NCBI taxonomy): domain Eukaryota; kingdom Metazoa; phylum Chordata; class Amphibia; order Caudata; family Salamandridae; genus Calotriton; species Calotriton arnoldi. The sequence continues at coordinate 3,515,334 of CAWUFW010000788.1, read as the reverse complement.
TGCGCCACAGGAGGAGCTGGATGAGCTGGAGGAAATGGTGGCCACAGTCATCAGTGCGGAGACGGTGCAAGGAGTTGGGGGTCCGGACACTGCCCGAAATGACCTGACCCAACAGCAACAGGGTGTGTAACCACCAGGGACTGGGGGGACGGGGGGAGACGGGCACAATGGCACACATGCCTAATCAAGAATAGCACACTACACACCCACAATGACGGTGGAACCTGTCCCTGATGGCCTTGGCACACTGCAGCACACACAGAAACACCAAGTAGGCCCCCGTCCACCATGTGCACAAATGCCCCCCCCCTCACCAATCCCACAACCTACCCATGCACATGTGCTGAACCCAGCAAAGCAGCGGCTCTGTGAGCCACACTGACAATGCAAGTGACACTGCATGACCACTAGCATGGCTGCAGTCAAAATACATGACATGGTGCACGCCACGACACTGAAGTGGCCCAGTGTGGATAACATTACCAAAGAAGCAGGTCACACTCTGACACATCCACGTGCACATACAACACCTGACGTCAACAACACATCTGCAGACAAACAATGCACAAGAGTGCAAAATCCGTACAGGAGCACAAATGACCCAAGTCACCAACATCTCAGCACCGTAAAAGCACACAAGTCAAAGGCACACCGCCTCAAAGGGATAAGGGGCCGCTAAATCAGAGCTGCAGGGGCGACTCTCCCACAATGCAGCACACACACATAGCAATCACAGCACATCAACATTGACCGCAATGTGGTAGAAAGTGCCACACGTACACCACAGAACAGAGGACACAACTGGTGCCGCACGTGCGTAGAAAATGGCCAATCACATCAGGCATAGCAGGAAACTGTCAGATGATAATGTACGAGTACAACCTCACATCCGTCATGTAGTCGGAATGTCCCCTGTCCCCCATCAAATACCCAGCTCCTCCAAAACAGTCACTGTTAGAAATGGGATCTCTAGTTGGCAAGGGCCTGCACCTTTGTCCAAGTAGGGACCCTTCTTCCTAGTCAGGGTAAGGGAGTTACACTCCTAAAATAACCCCTGCTCACCCCCTTGGTAGCTTGGCACGAGCAGTCAGGCTTATTCTAGAGGCAGTGTGTAAAGCATTTGCACATAACCAACAGTAATACAGTGTAAGCACTACAAACTGACACCACACCAGTGTAGAAAAATATTCAATATTTTTATATACTTTAAAACAAGACCAAATACGATAAAAATCCACAGTACAGTACTTTAAAAGGATTACGTTGCAAGATAACTTCTTCTTTGCAGGAATAGTTCAAAAACAAAGTTCGTACGAGTCGGTAGCTCCATCCGAGTCTACCGCGATGCTGAAAACCACAGAGTCTAACAGTTCCAGCCGACCGCGTCGATACGGGCCAGCAGAGTCGTGAACAGACTCGGTCACAGTACCTTTTCTCGTTGTGGTGGGCATGGAGTGTGCGAGCCGGTCGGCGTACGTCGCGGTTGCGGTGCAAGATGGAAGTGGTGCAGGGCGCGGTGTTCTCTCGATGCGGTGCAGGCAGCTGCTCGGTGACAATCGTGCAGACGGAGTTGGTGAGTCCAAGGCGTGCGGTGCAGGGTGAGACGGTACTCGATGCGGTGCTGGCAGGTTGCGATGCAGGCGACCAAGCCGGAGTGCGGGAGCTGGCGTCGGACAGCGGAGCGAGTCGGAGCGCTGCGTCGCGAAGCGTGCGAGCGGTGCCCCAACTGCGAGGCGGTCACGATTGTTGAGCCAGTTGCAGCGACAGCGTCGGTCTGGTCCGGCTGGCACAGTGAAGCGATGCGATGCGAACTGCGGTGCCCACAGGTCACGGTGCAAGCAGCGGCTTGGTGGCGCTGGCGTCAGACGTCGTAGTCGGTGAGACCAGGGTTGCGGTGCGAGATGCGGACGGTGCGGTCTGCGGTGCAAACAGGACACCGTGCCAGCGATGGAGTCGGTTGACGGAGTCGGTTGCGGTTCCCTTCCTCTGTGGCAACTGAAACAGCGGTTCCAGAAGCGGTACCCAGAGGGTTGTGAAGTCTTTGCAGTCCCTGAGACTTCTTAACAGGAGGCCAGCTCGGTTTCAGGCCCTTGGAGATTCTCAGCACAAGTAGTAGAAAGTTCAGTCCAGTCCTTTCACTGCCCAAGGCAGAAGCAGCAGCTGCAGGCCAACCCAACAAAGCAACAACACAGCAAAGGGGCAGTACTCCTCCTGGCAGCTCTTCCAGCTCTTCGTCTTGGCAGGTTCCTTGATTCCAGCGAGATCTAATTTTCTGGGGTTTGGGTCCCCCTTTTATCCTCAATTTCTCTTTGTTCTCTGAAGGCAGAGAGGCCTTTGCCTAGTCCAAACCAGTTCTGGTCAGTCCTGGAGCACTTTGTTGACAAGTCTCCTTCTTTCCTTTCACAGTGCAGGCCAGGGACATCAGACGCACCACAGGAGGTGGAGCCAGCATTGTGGAGGGAAGGCCCAGCCCTATTCAGGTCCCAGGTGCATCTCCTCCCACCCATCTACATGTAGATCTTGCTATTCAGCCCTGTGCTGACTCACCCTGTCTCCTGGCATCCCCCAGCCCCTGTCACTCACACTCCAGACAAGGAATACACAACCTAGCAGAGGCAGGCTTGGATGGTTAGACAAGAAAATACCCACTTTCTAAAAGTGGTATTTTCAAACACAGAATGTTAAAACCAACTTTACTAAAAGATGCATTTTATCATTCTGAGTCCAGGCATACTAAACTCGAATTTCTACCATGTTCCCTGGGTCAGTTAGGATTATAAGCTGTAATAATCAAAACTGCCCATTCTGGCCTATGGGGAACAGGTAGCCTTGCAATAGTGAAAAACGAAATAAGCTGTAATTCACTATCAGGACATGCCACACACACCAGGGCATGTCCTACCTTTCACATACAATGCACCCTGCCCACAGGGGTACCTTGGCCCTACCTTAGGGGTGACTAACATGTAGAAAAGGGAAGGTTTAGGGACTTGCAAGTGTGTGCACTTGCCAAGTCGACATGGCAGCCCCAGGCTGCGCACAGGCTCTGCAATGGCAGGCCAGAGTTACACTTTACGGGCTGTTTGCGTGGGTGGCACAATCCAGTGCTGCAGCCCACCAACAGCATTTGATCTATAGGCCCTGGCACTCTCAGTGCACTTTACTAGGGACTGACACATAGATCAAATAGGCCAATCATGGAAATACCAATCCATAACACATTTTGTACAGGAGCACTTGCACTTTCCCACTGGACAGCAGTGAGGAAAGTGTGCAGAATCATTACACCAGCAAAAACAGAGTCAAAAACCAGGAGGTCAGAAAGCAAAAAGTCAGGGGAAACACGCCAAAAGATGCCAAGTCTAACACATGTCCCCTCCAGCTGAAAGTAGGGAGAACTACCCAACCCCATTGGAGTTCTCTTCACTAAGGCGGAAGAACCTGGACAGACCATCTGCGTTGGCGTGTTCTGTACCAGGGCGGTGTTCCACCGTAAAGTCCATTCCCTGTAGGGAGATGGACCACCTCAGCAGTTTTGGATTCTCACCCCTCATTTGCATCAACCATCTGAGGGGCCTTTGGTCCGTCTGAACCCGGAAGTGAGTCCCAAACAGGTATGGTCTCAGCTTCTTCAGTACCCAGACCACAGCAAAAGCTTCCCTTTCTATGGCACTCCACCTCTGTTCCCTGGGGAGTAGTCTCCTGCTAAGGAAGACTACAGGCTGATCCAGGCCCTCTTCGTTCAGTTGTGGGAGCACCGCTCCCACACCATGCTCTGAAGCGTCAGTCTGCACGACGAATTCCTTGGAGAAGTCAGGTGCCTTGAGCACGGGCGCCGTGCACATGGCTGCCTTCAGGGCATCAAAAGCTTTCTGGCAGGACTCAGTCCAGATCACTTTCCTGGGCTGCTTCTTAGAAGTCAGCTCTGTTAAGGGGGCAATGATGGTGCCATAGCCCTTAACAAATCTCCTATAGTAGCCGGTGAGACCTAAGAAGGCTCTCACCTCTGTCTGGGTCTTGGGGGCTCCCAAGCCAGAATGGTGTCAATCTTGGGTTGTAGGGGCGCCACCTGACCGCTTCCTACCTGGTGTCCCAAGTACACCACAGAACCCTGCCCGATCTGGCACTTACTGGCCTTGATCGTGAGGCCTGCACCTTGCAGAGCCCTCAACACTTTCTCAAGGTGCTGTAAATGTTTTTCCCAGCTGGAACTGAACACAGCAATGTCATCCAGGTAGGCGGCACTGAAATCCTCCAGCCCAGCCAACACCTAATTGACCAACCTCTGAAAGGTGGCAGGGGCATTCTTCAACCTAAAGGGCATCACCCGGAATTGGTAATGACCTTCTGGGGTTGAGAATGCTGATCTCTCCTTGGCCCCATCGGTTAAGGCAATCTGCCAGTACCCAGACATTAAATCAAACGTGCTGAGGAACCGGGCAGCTCCCAACCGATCAATGAGCTCATCAGCTCTGGGGATGGGGTGCGCGTCAGTCCTGGTGACGGCATTGAGCCCACGGTAGTCCACACAAAACCGGAGTTCTGGAGTGGCACCGGGCGCAGCAGCCTTTGGGACCAAGACCACTGGGCTGGCCCAAGGACTGTTGGAGGGCTCAATCACCCCTAACGCCAACATCTTAGAGACCTCCTCCTTGATGCTGGCCCTGACCCGGTCAGTCAACCTGTAAATCTTGTGCTTCACAGGAGGGCTGTCACCAGTGTCCACGTCATGGGTACACCAGTGAGTAACACCGGGGTCAGAGAGAACAGTGGGGCGAACTGTCCCAACAACTGGTGACAGTCCCCCTGCTGCTCCTGAGTCAGAGTAAGGGAGAGGATCACACCCTCTACTGACCCATCATGCTCCTTGGTAGACAGGAGGTCAGGGAGAGGCTCACTCTCCTCTTCCACCCCATCATCTGTCGCCAAGAGCATACTCACTTCGGACCTCTCGAAGTGGGGCTTGAGGCGGTTCACGTGAAGGAGCCTCAAAGGGTTCCTTGGAGCCTGCAAATCCACCAGGTAGGTGACGTCACTTTTGCGCTCCACCACCGCATATGGCCCAGTCCACTTGTCCTGCAAGGCACAAGGTTCCACTGGGGCCATGACCAACACTTTTTGCCCAGGTTGAAGTTCAACCAGAGTGGCATTCTGGTCATACCACCTCTTCATTTCTTCCTGGCTTGCTTCTAGGTTCGCCTGAGCGAGTTTCCTGAAGCGGGCAGTTTGGTTTCTAAAGGCCAGCATGTAACTAAACACATCCTGGAGAGTTTTCCTGGGAGCTGCCGCCCAGCCTTCCTTTACCAAACTCAGAGGTCCTCTGACAGGGTGGCCATACAGGAGCTCAAAGGGGCTGTACCCAAGAGACTTCTGAGGCACCTCCCTGTATGCAAAGAGTAGGCATGGCAAGAGGACGTCCCACTTACGCCTCATGGGTTCTGTTAGACCCTTGATCAAGCCTTTCAAGGTCTGGTTGAATCTCTCCACCAGACCGTTTCCTTGTGGGTGGTAAGGAGTGGTGAACTTGTAGGTTACACCACACTCCTTCCACAGGGATGTCATATACTTGGATATGAAATTGGTCCCCCTATCAGAAACCACCTCTCTGGGGAATCCCACACGGGAAAAGATCCCCATGAACGCCCGGCCCACCACTGGCGCCGTCGTTGTCCTGAGAGGGATTGCCTCCGGGTACCGGGTGGCATGGTCCACCAAGACCAGGATGTACCTGTTGCCCATGGCTGTCTTGGGATCCAGTGGCCCCACAATATCCATCCCTACCCTTTCAAAGGGTGTTCCAACAACAGGAAAAGGTTGGAGAGGAGCTTTGACCTTCCTCCCACTCTTACCACTTGCCTGGCAAGTTTGGCAAGACCTACAGTGTGCATCTGACTGCCTTCGCATTTGGGGCCAAAAGAAGTGGGTGACAAGCCTGTCAAAGGTCTTGTCCTGCCCCAAATGTCCTGCCAAAGGCACGTCATGAGCCAGACCCAGTAGGAAGGTCCTGAAGCGCTGGGGTACCACCAGCACACGGGCTGACCCAGGCTCAGCAACCTTAGGCTCACTGTATAGGAGACCATTCTCCCAGTAGATCAGATGTGACCCGGACTGATTACCAGCTGCCTGGTCTGCAGCCTGCCGCCGCAGACCCTCCAGAGTAGGGCACTCGCTCTGCTCCCTGCAGAACTCCTCCCTGGTGGGACCCCCTTCTTGCCTCCAATGGGTCAGCTCAGAGATGTCTCCCAGTTCGGCTACCTGCTCCCCTGTAGGCACTGGGGCGTCCCCCTCGAGGTCCGCCTCCTCCCGGTCCGTGGGAACTTCGGGGGCCGGTTTCCCGCACCCCCTGCCCTTCCTCTTGGCAGGGACTTGGGCCATTGTTCCAGGCTCCAAGTCCTCTTGATCACCCTTTCTGGCTGCCATTGACCGAGTAGACACGCATGCCCACTCTGGCAACCCAAGCATCTCCAAGTGAGACCTGAGCTCAACTTCCTTCCATAAGGACTGCTCCAGGTCGTTACCCAGCAGACAATCTACAGGCATGGTAGGGCTCACAACCACATCATACTGGGACACCTTTTATGCCCCAAACCATGGCACAGCTGCTACTGCCTTTGCAAATGACTTTATTCCTTTTCTTCACTTCCGTTTCCTTCCTTTTAACTCCATTATTTAAACCTCTTAAAGCAATTTGAATCCACATGCAAGGAAAGGCCATTTTCTGAGTTTCTCATATTCAAGACGGGCCATCCGAACCTCTCTTTTCAAGAATACGTACAAAAGCGTAGTTCATCCAAAACAGTTTATTTGAAACCCAATGCATTTCGGGCCTCCAAGGGCCCTTCGTCAGGGATAACTGAAAATCACAATTAAACACACATTAATATGCAGTACGCCACTGTATTTATAAAACCCCATGATTGTCAGTAGCATCCCATTTAAAACAACGCTCAAAAAATTCAACAATGTTATTTCCCGGTCATATTGCATTTGCATGTTTAATACTGTTCAGATTCCTATACAATGGCCACATCGACTGTTACCGTCAAACATACCCTCACTTTCTTCCCCATCTCATAAACTAACCCCTCCCTTCGAACCCCTTACCAACATCCCAATTCCAAAACTTCCCTCTCCATATACCTTTCATTCTATTCTACCGTCACATACCTGCTAAACAACATCCGTCCTCCTCTCTTCATCGCAAAAGAAGTTTCCTTCACCATTCAATCACCTGACTTTTAAACCCAACTTCCGCCCCTCCTACCCAGTAACCTCCCCTTCTATTCGACATGATCTCCACCTGCACAGCTTAAATCCCTCCGAGCTGCCTAAAACACTGCAACTCCCATAATGCATTCAACCATAGAAAAACCAAATGTTGAATCTAATTATACATGCATCTCTAAGCAATTAAAAAACCAGGGGCGCCTTCATGAACTCCTAAACAGTCCCGTGTTCAATGGTCAAATTCCAGATTCTTCTGACTCCAACCACCCTCAAGGGACCTGAGACCCCCCCCCATTCAAAGGGAACCTGCGCCACCATACACTGGCGCTCAGAGTTGTCTACAGCAACTACTTGGTGGAATGCCCCTGGGACTACCTGCTTCTCAGAGACCAGGTGACACCGGACTGAGGTCACACTGGCTCCAGTATCTCTGAGAGCCTCTACCCTGTTCCCATTAATGGTCACCCAGGTGCTATATTTCTTTGTGTTAGGGAGCACCTGGTTTCCTGGGACCATCTCACTGTCCCCTAGTGAGACAAGGGTCATTTCTGCGGGATCCCCACCCTCCTGTGGGCACCCCTCCTCCCCAAGCGCTACACTAGCCAACACTTTGGACTGTCCACCGGTGGGTGGCTGGGTCCCCTTGGGCCCTTGGGGTCCTCCTTAAAGTGACCTACCTGGTCACATGCATAACACTTGCGGGGCCGGTCTCAACAGGCTTCCCTGTAGAGACCCCTTTCTTCTTATCACCGGGGGGCTGGGAACCTTTACCCTGGGTACTAGTTTGGAGCCCTTTAGAGAACTCCTGTGCTTTACCCTTGTCGCCCCCACCTTTCTGCTGGGGACCCTGCCCACCTTTGGCTGAGTCTCCCCAAACGCTTTCTTGTGGACCCTGGTACTCACCCAGCGGTCCGCCTCCATAGCAAGCTTCCTGGGGTCAGTTAGCTTACTATCAACTAGGTGCTGGCGCAGATCTGCAAAACATAGACTAGACAAGTGCTCCCATGCAATCAAATTGTAGAGCCCCTGAAAATCTGTTACATTACTGCCCTTCACCCAACCATCCAGCGACCTACAGAACATATCCACACATTCCAACCAAGTGTTGGCCTGAGACTTTTTACTGGACCTAAACTGATCCCTGTACTTTTCAGGAGTGAGCCCATACCTAGTGAGGAAAGCGTCTTTCATGTCAGCATAGGTGAGGTCCTGCCCCTTACCCAAAGCTATCAGAGTATCCCTAGCTTCCTCTGGAAAGAGAGGCCACAACCCCGCTCCCCAGTTCCTCTCAGGGACTCCATTCATATGAATAGACGACTCGTACCCTTGAAACCACCTTTGTATGTCATCACCCTTTTTGTACTCTTTACCTACATTCTTGGGGATGTGTACAATCCTGTCTGTGTGTGCTGAAGAATTGCTGCCACCATCTGAACTGGATCTACTCTTTAGCTCCAGCTCCTTGATCATTCTCTCATGATCTAGTATCATTTTCCTTTCCTCCATGGCTATTCTTTTCTCTTCCCTCTCACTTTCTATTCTGAGTTTCTCCAATTCAAACCTCCTTACTTCCCGCCTGTCCTCCAGCTCCTCTGGGGACAAACTACTGCTGCCTGGCCTGGAGGGTTCCCCCTCCCAAAAGCACATCTACCCTAGGAACAGGCTCCTCCACCTCTCCATTGAGATCACCAGATTGCCCACTGGCACCTCTGGCTGCTACCCAGGCTCTCAGCGCCTTTGTAGCTCATCCTTCCTGGTGAGGCCTCTGACCTGGACTTTCAGGTTCTTGCAAATCGATTTTAACTCCTTGACATTGTAGGCTTCCAATCGATCCTCCTCAAAGGCAATTTCTACTGATGCAATTGATGATACTATTGATTCAGGCATGTTGAAGTAGCAAGTTCAAACTGGCAAGATCAAAAATAGGCCAAAAAGAAAAAGAACCTGTATGTGGTACGTAATGGTTTGCGACATGGTAGTAGTGCACACCAATCACTGTAAGTCAAGTGCAAACACAAGTCCTATCCTCACCGCTGACAACCAATGTTAGAAATGGGATCTCTAGTTGGCAAGGGCGTGCACCTTTGTCCAAGTAGGGGCCCTTCTTCCTAGTCAGGGTAAGGGAGTTACACTCCTAAAATAACCCCTGCTCACCCCCTTGGTAGCTTGGCACGAGCAGTCAGGCTTATTCTAGAGGCAGTGTGTAAAGCATTTGCACATAACCAACAGAAATACAGTGGAAGCACTACAAACTGACACCACACCAGTGTAGAAAAATATCCAATATTTTTATATACTTTAAAACAAGACCAAATACGATAAAAATCCACAGTACAGTACTTTAAAAAGGATTACGTTGCAAGATAACTTCTTCTTTGCAGGAATAGTTCAAAAACAAAGTTCGTACGAGTCAGTAGCTCCGTCCGAGTCTACCGCGATGCTGAAAACCACAGAGTCTAACAGTTCCAGCCGACCGCGTCGATACGGGCCAGCAGAGTCGTGAACAGACTCGGTCACAGTACCTTTTCTCGTTGTGGCGGGCACGGAGTGTGCGAGCCGGTCGGCGTACGTCGCGGTTGCGGTGCAAGATGGAAGTGGTGCAGGGCGCGGTGTCCTCTCGATGCGGTGCAGGCAGCGGCTCGGTGACAATCGTGCAGACGGAGTCGGTGAGTCCAAGGCGTGCGGTGCAGGGTGAGACGGTGCTCGATGCGGTGCTGGCAGGTTGCGATGCAGGCGACCAAGCCGGAGTGCGGGAGCTGGCGTCGGACAGCGGAGCGAGTCGGAGCGGTGCGTCGCGAAGCGTGCAAGCGGTGCCCCAACTGCGAGGCGGTCACGATTGTTGAGCCAGTTGCAGCGACAGCGTCGGTCTGGTCCGGCTGGCACAGTGAAGCGATGCGATGCGAACTGCGGTGCCCACATGTCACGGTGCAAGCAGCGGCTTGGTGGCGCTGGCGTCAGACGTCGTAGTCGGTGAGACCAGGGTTGCGGTGCGAGATGCGGACGGTGCGGTCTGCGGTGCAAACAGGACACCGGGCCAACGATGGAGTCGGTTGACGGAGTCGGTTGCGGTTCCCTTCCTCTGTGGCAACTGAAACAGCGGTTCCAGAAGCGGTACCCAGAGGGTTGTGAAGTCTTTGCAGTCCCTGAGACTTCTTAACAGGAGGCCAGCTCGGTTTCAGGCCCTTGGAGATTCTCAGCACAAGTAGTAGAAAGTTCAGTCCAGTCCTTTCACTGCCCAAGGCAGAAGCAGCAGCTGCAGGCCAACCCAACAAAGCAACAACACAGCAAAGGGGCAGTACTCCTCCTGGCAGCTCTTCCAGCTCTTCGTCTTGGCAGGTTCCTTGATTCCAGCGAGATCTAATTTTCTGGGGTTTGGGTCCCCCTTTTATCCTCAATTTCTCTTTGTTCTCTGAAGGCAGAGAGGCCTTTGCCTAGTCCAAACCAGTTCTGGTCAGTCCTGGAGCACTTTGTTGACAAGTCTCCTTCTTTCCTTTCACAGTGCAGGCCAGGGACATCAGACACACCACAGGAGGTGGAGCCAGCATTGTGGAGGGAAGGCCCAGCCCTATTCAGGTCCCAGGTGCATCTCCTCCCACCCATCTACATGTAGATCTTGCTATTCAGCCCTGTGCTGACTCACCCTGTCTCCTAGCATCCCCCAGCCCCTGTCACTCACACTCCAGACAAGGAATACACAACCTAGCAGAGGCAGGCTTGGATGGTTAGACAAGAAAATACCCACTTTCTAAAAGTGGTATTTTCAAACACAGAATGTTAAAACCAACTTTACTAAAAGATGCATTTTATCATTCTGAGTCCAGGCATACTAAACTCGAATTTCTACCATGTTCCCTGGGTCAGTTAGGATTATAAGCTGTAATAATCAAAACTGCCCATTCTGGCCTATGGGGAACAGGTAGCCTTGCAATAGTGAAAAACGAAATAAGCTGTAATTCACTATCAGGACATGCCACACACACCAGGGCATGTCCTACCTTTCACATACAATGCACCCTGCCCACAGGGGTACCTTGGGCCTACCTTAGGGGTGACTAACATGTAGAAAAGGGAAGGTTTAGGGACTTGCAAGTGTGTGCACTTGCCAAGTCGACATGGCAGCCCCAGGCTGCGCACAGGCTCTGCAATGGCAGGCCAGAGTTACACTTTACGGGCTGTTTGCGTGGGTGGCACAATCCAGTGCTGCAGCCCACCAACAGCATTTGATCTATAGGCCCTGGCACTCTCAGTGCACTTTACTAGAGACTGACACATAGATCAAATAGGCCAATCATGGAAATACCAATCCATAACACATTTTGTACAGGAGCACTTGCACTTTCCCACTGGACAGCAGTGAGGAAAGTGTGCAGAATCATTACACCAGCAAAAACAGAGTCAAAAACCAGGAGGTCAGAAAGCAAAAAGTCAGGGGAAACACGCCAAAAGATGCCAAGTCTAACAGTCACAATGTACATTGTCATGCAGTCAGTATGTAAACATGTACAATGCGTGCACATACATGGAACACACTGTTAACCTGCATCTCCCCTTCACATTGCAGAGGGACAATTAACATCTCCTGCAGAGCAGACCAGACATCTCTTCAGTGATGAGGAGGAGGAACGCCTGGCCATCTGCTCAGACACCCTCCAACGGCTCGTGGACAGCCTCCGCACCCAACCTCCAGGAGCAGGGCAGCCCAGCTGCATCGAGGTGATACCACCCCCTGCACAGATCACACAGCAGGAAGCACCCACCACCACGGCTGGCTCCCAGCACCTCACCAAAGAACACATGGCATTCCAACGCCGTGTGTCAGACTGCCAGAGGGGGCTGGCTGAACAGGTGCGGGTGGATTTCGACCTCATGGCAGCCAAACTAGATGCCATACGTGGGTGTCTCAGTCCCATCAGGGACCACTTACAGTCCCTAACGGACACCCACAGTCCGCTCCATGCCCTACAACAATCCTTGACTGACCTCGCTGGATTCATTACTTGGATACAAGAACTGTCTAGGCAGAGAGGCTCCAGCGACGACAGCACAGAGTTGGCACAGATGCGGAGGACAATGGAGAACATGGAGCGGATGCAGGCAGGAAGGATGGCTGCCACGGCTGAACACCAGCGAGATGTAGCTGGGATCTACCATGCCCTGCAGATCCTCATCTTGCCATTGCTGCCATAGGGCCTGTCCCAGATGACTGCTGCAGGAACTTCGACACACACATCTCCGCCCCCTGATGTGTCAGTGGCACACAGTGATGCAGCCATACCACCTCCGCCCCCTGATGAGTCAGTAGCACACAGTGATGCAGCCATACCACCTCCGCACCCTGATGAGTCCGTGGCAGACAGTGATGCTGTAGTGTAGTTCCTATTTCCCTAATAGGCTCTGCGCATTGGAATAATATACCCTATAGGCTTGACATAGGACTAAGGTCGGTATGTTCCTATCGAGTATATTAAACTTAATTACTTTGTGCCAGCTAGCTCAGAGGCCACTAGAAACTCCTTGCGAACAAGAAGGGAGTAGTTTCTGGCAACCGCATAAACATGACTACTTTGTTTCCCTTTAGAATCGGAACACGTCTCAGAATCATGGAAACAATAGATAACAGTTTCACTCAGCTAATCGTGCATGCTTAGTTTCCACAGAGTTACACAGAAAGAAAAGACGGGCATTTCAATAAAAAAGTTTTATTGGACAGTCTTGTTTCTCGTGTAAGAGATGTGTGCTGTTATGATCACAAGTCAGTATGCAAGATAAACAATGTACAGCGTAAGCAGTAGAAATAAATAATACTGCGCTAGCATTATCTTTTAGCATATATTCACGTACATAAATAACATGAGCTAAAAATGCGAGTACTCATATGATGCGTCTCTGCTATAGTTCTACCCCAATGTACCTGACCTAGTCGAGGTGTAGGGAAAGGTAAGAAGTAGGTGGAGTATTCTCTAGTATAGTATACTAAGAGTATGTTAAGTCTAGTATGCAAAGAGTCCCTCTAGGTTCTAGTCAGCTCCATACCTTGAGAATGAGAGAGGTGGGAATCTCCTGCCGGATCTGGAACTCTAACACCCCGCGAAGGGAGTCAGAACACTGGAAGCTGGATTCTTCTGCGAGCAGGAATGACAGCGTCTTCTCAGTGCATCAGGCCGGGATACGGGCTCCTCTAAAGTCGAGGTCTCCTCCTAACTTGCTTGGGCAAGGGAAGGTATATTTATACCTGGTAGGTGCCTTGGAATGTTAGCATTGACGTGAAGTCGGACAGAGGAAGACGTCAGGAATGAACCCTTAAGGTATAGTGGTTCATACATAATAGATGAGTTCTTGGAGAAATCAATAATCCTGTGCTAGGGGAACTCCCAAGAGCTTAAGGGTCTGGTTTCTAAGAACTCGTTGTGACATTAGGGTGGACGGATGTCGGTGACCATGCCTGTATTTGGAGTGCACGGCTAATGCCTAAATAAGGACTGGGATTCTATGCCTATATAAGGGCAATGCGAATTGTGCCTATATAAGGACATGTTTTCTGGAAAACCTATATACGGACACCTAAAGCGGAATACAACACCCACTCCACTTTTAAATGAACGATAATACTAAATGCTAAACATGAAATGCTAAACATTAAACTGAGTACCACATGTTGCTAAAAACATTTCTAAAAGTATATTAAAAGAAGTTTAAAATAAACTGTTGAATGCAATAGGTACTGTACATTTTAAAGCATCGTTTTCATTCTAAGCATATAATGGAAATAAATGCAACATGAATGAATAAACAGAAATATATACATATGATGAAATGGTTGACAAGTTTTCAAAAAGTCAAAGCCATTGCATATCATGGTATTAAATGAAATGTTAGACAAATAAGGTGACAATGTGTCCCTGGAAGTATTCAAAGAAGTCCGTTTTATAAGAATAGTTCTACTGTAAGCAGATTGTTTTGCCATGTATTTTCAAAAAATTAAAAAAAGAAAAAGTTCAATTTTGGGAAAAGTTCCAAGTTTTGAAAATATGAAGGCCAAATTTCATTGCTTCCGTGGTACACTGTGAGCCGAATCAAAGTCAGTGTATGGGTCTGGTGTAAACATGAAATCATCTATTTCTGTAGCCAAAATATCGTCTACCGAAGTTGGTGACATTTGGAACACCTCGTTCAGAAGGTTAACTGCACAGAGATGAGAAGCATCGCCCTCAGCATAAGATGCCGCAGCAATGTTCGCGTCCGTTGTTACCTGTGTGCCTGTTGATCCATCTCGTACCTCAGCAGCTGCAGGAAGCGTCTGTGAGATCTCAATGAATGCCGTCATCAGGATTGGTAGCCTCTGGGGACAACACAGAGCATGGGCCATTATCGGGTCCAGCAGAGTATCGATATCCGTTGGCATGACTGATGGGAGTGTTAGACAGGTGTCTAGCACACATTCTTCACCACAAAGCAGGCAGCGTAGAACAGGTAAGATGCAATCTTGCCAGATTGGTCTGAATGACAGGAACCACATTGTATTAAGTTCCCGTAGACGAGGCATGCCCAAAAGCTGTACTATTCGCTCACGGCACTTTCGTTCAAGGAGAGCTTTCTCCACATCGCTCGGAGTGATGTTGGCAAATAGGCTTGCCATAGCGTAATAGTAGGAATAGAAATAGAATTCCTGCAACAAGTGCTAGAATTAACGGCACACCACCAAACACCGAATGTGCGAAGTTTGGGATGATTCCGAGGACTGCCTGGAAAGGTGCTAATAGTCCTGAACAGATGGTCTTAAATACATGTACAATTCCGCTCGTATCAGACATGTTAAAGATACGTCCCATCATTTCTACGAAATGTATAGGGCAGTTTGTACGAATTAAAGCCTGCATCTCAGCCGAAGTCCTTGCAACTTGTAAATCATAGATTTCTTTGGCCGAGGACAGAGGCACTGTTTGTTGTATAAGCATGGCTTTCATTCTGCTTAAAGGATCAAATCGTATAAAAGAAACATTCAATGAAGGCCATAAAGGAGACTCCCTCAATGTGTCTATTGGGGGGAACAATACTTGCATAGAGCAAGTGACCCTGGAGTCCACCGTTACTAGATATGGGATGCCTGGCAACATGCCACAGCAACTCTGATCATTCAACATGAGGTAACTCCCGTTTGAAAGTTGGCCAAACGTTGGATTAATCACAGTAGCTGGTGTACCCTGCTGGTGGCAGGACAAATTTGCCACAGAACCATTACAAGCCCCGTGTAAAGAAATGTCCTGACATATGAGTGAACCGCTTAGTGCATTTTCACAGTGTGTACCGCTTAGAAACACTTCACGATCCCCACTCCAACATCTGTATTCGTAAGGTAAATCCCAGGATGTCTTAATGTATTCTTTACCCAACCTTTCATATTTGCCTGCTTGCATTTGTTTGAGGCAATACTGAAACTGAAAAGTAGTGACAGGCAGAGTGATTTTGCCATGAATAAGCCATTCTGTAGCTGGTTTTTCTGCCACTGTGAATGGTAATTTTTCCAGTTTTTCAATGCTCAGCACTGTATACTTTGCTCCTCTTTGTGCCAGTTCGATCTGTTTATCAGTTAGATTGTATTCTGCAAACAGAGCCGACGTGTTGATAAAACGCCAAGGCACATAGCCTGCACGCAAAGATTGCAGCGTCCAGCTTAATGACATAATAGAACGTAACTGAGATTGGCCTTGTTGTAACATTGCTTAATCTTGTTCCAATATGTCAATAGCAGAGGATACAATGTTGTCCAATGAATAAATTCTGGATGACAAAGTTGTTATCCCATTGCCGACCACAGTGAGAGATTCCTCTAAGTTAATACGATCAAGTTCACGTATTCGTTCTGCGGCCTCTGCCTGTGAAACCTTCCATGCTTCATTATAAGCAGCATAGATGCCGGCATATATAAAACGTTTTTGACGCGGTTTTCTTGGTCCTAGCAAGAATTCCCTAAGGTCTGCGTCTTCTTTAAGTAAAGATAAGTGTTGTTTCACATCCTAAAGTGTAGATTTTTGTAGCCAGTCGAGGCACAATTTTCCTACACTGTATGTTGTTACTACCCCCGGATGTTGTCTTTGGACGTATCGTGGGTCTGGCCTATGGATAGTAAAGCCCTGTGTTTTATTCAGGAATCTTTCTTGACAGATGTTTGTGTCTGTGGGCCAGATCAACCATTTTCTCCAATCAGGATTTGTTCTGTTGATTTGTAGTATTGTGTCAACTGTAACCGCTGCCTGTGTATTGTTATTACTGGCAGGTGTTGGTACAGAAGGTGTTTTCATGTCTTTGATCTTGGCTAAACCAAGGCAAGACGTTTGTTGCACAGTGTCATTCAAAAACATTATTTGCTGAGGGATGATCCATGCTCTAAACAAAGCTTCTATCCCCTGCACTTGCCAATCTTTAGAACCCCAGACAGATTTTGTGTCTATTGTGTCTTTCCACAAGTCGAATCCATGTCTAGACAGTTGGACAATAAATGCTGCAGAGTAAATCTGTTTTGTATTTGTTAAAATAGTTTTCTGTCCTGTTTTGTTTACATTTTTATAGTAAAATGTTTCCAGATCAGATGTATTGTACCCTGAAAAATAGGGAAACGTTTTAGCAAACGTTTTTGAACTACCTTTTGGTGGTGTAGGACAATGCTCCCATTGGTTAAACATAAACACATTTCTAGGTGTTGCAGATTTATGCAAGAAATGATGGCCATAGTGGTTATAGCAATACAGCTGTTCATAGTCTGATGAACCCTCTAAATATTCATTATTAGAAAATGCAGCAGGCCTTTCTAGATCAAACATCATATCATTTACAGTCTCAAAGTCCCAATCATCAGAATAGGTACTGGAGGAAATGAAATCACTTAGTGAAATTTTAAATAAATGTGGAATGTTCAAAAGTTCCGTAGGGCCGAAGATATCGATATCTGTTTTGTCCCACACTATACCATCCTGTATAGGAACGGCTGTGATGTTCACTGCTGACAAGTCTCTTACTTCACGATGGGATGATTTGTGTAGTTTTAAAAGTAAGTTCACATTTTTACTTTCAATGTCCAAACGGATGTATCTGCCATTTATAAGCACACTGATAGTCATAACCAAAGCTAGCCAAAGTAGAAAGAAAAATATTCCAGAAATAATCCACAGTTCAATCCATGGTGAAACCAGATAAGTCTTTCTCAGAAAATGAAAAAAGTCTTGTACTTGCTGTTTAAAAGTTGTTGCAATAGCCAGAAGCAGTTCTGTCAATTGTTGAATTGCATCAGGATTTGTCGAAATCGCTGGAACCAGTTGATCACTTGTTACATTGGTGGAGACAGGTGTATTTGGACGAACTGTTACTTGAGTTTCAAGAGGGATGAGTTCCATTGCATTGTTGCTTAGTCCTTCATCTGTTACTGCTGAATTCTCGATGGTTATCAGTCTTTCAGTCTGAACCTCTTGGATAGTAGCGAGAGGAGTGCGTCTGCTACTAGGTCGGAGTCCACCAGGCCCACTATTTAGTATTGGCCACATACTGTGGTTTGATGAGGTCGATTGACACAAATCTTTTCTCCTTTTTTCCAGCAAGGGGCGGCAGAAGTACTGTTCTTGTTCCGTGTACGGCTAGGACAGGTACTGGTTGTCCGTAAGAAGGTCCAAATTCCTTCTTGTCCGCAATCTTCTCTCTGACTAGATCCCCAACTTTTGGGATCCAGACAGGCCTTGCTGGGACTGCTGTTTTTTCTCCAGTGGTGGTTGGCTTCAGGAACACGTTGCTTTGTTTCGATCTTAGTTCATTTAGATCCTGTAAAACAGCCAAACGATCTTTGATATCAAAGGGTTTATTTTCCACCACTGTGCCTTTACATTCGAGATCAGGAACCCACATTCTTGTCCCAAATAGGACCTCATATGGAGTGACCCCCCCAGAGAACTTCTTGGCAAATTATTTAATGAGCGTTGGACCCCATAAAGATGTTTGATCCACCCTTCACCCGAACCTAATACCCTAGCTGTTATAGACTGCTTTATGTCCCGGTTTTTCCTTTCCACAACATAATTTCCCTCAGGATGAAATGGAGAGGAGTACCGCAATGCAACGCCCAAACTGGCCATGGCTTCTTTGTAAGCCCGAGAGCTAAACGCAGGGCCCTGGTCAGAATGTAGCGTGCCTATTGCGTATGTGTCGATAAAGACTCGCAAATCTTTTATAACAGTTTGAGCGTCAGCCGAGCGCCGAGGCCATATCCATAGGGACCTTGACTTAGTATTTGTGGGATTGCATTTGTCCAAAAGGACGCCTGCGCGTAGATAGTCTAACGCTGTCTAACAATGGTGTCTGTACTGGGCAGGCTACTTCGTAGTATGGTGTCTGGTGGCGTTCTGCATCACGCTGTACCTTACAGTCTATACAGTCATTGATGAAGATGTGAATCTGTGTATTCATTCCAGGCCACCAGTATATCTCTTTTAATGTCAATATTGTTTTAGAGATCCCTTGATGTGACAGACCCTCCCCCAGATGTGCTTCATAAATCAAAGCTGCTCTACGTTCCATGTTTGGAATTACCCTATCCCCCACTCCAGGGATTCGAGCAAAAAGAACGTTGTTTGCATCAATTACATAAGAGTACTTGAGTGGAAACTTTTTTGGTAACGCTGCACCACTGCCTTTGCTCGTAGCATTGACAGCCACCAATATCTCACTGTCTATTCTCATTTTTGAACAAGTGATCGCAGCTACGGAAGCCGTCTGAACAGCCCCCTTTGCGGCTTCGTCAGCCAATTAATTCCCTGCAACGTGAACGCCATCACGTTGATGACTCAGCGTGTGTATCACGTGAGCTTTTGGTAGTTCGTTTTTTAACTGAACTACTTGTTCCCAAAGCGTTTTATGCTTTATTGTGCCACCTTTTGCATCTTTGAACCCATTTTCAAGCCAATTTTGTATATATTAATTATACGACTGAACACAGTAGAAAGAATCGCACACTATTAGTGTGGGGAATTCGCGATCTGTACTTTCAAGTGCCAGTTTGAATGCTTGTAGTTCAGCTCGCTGAGCTGTACAATCTCCTAGAGATTGAGTTTTAGTGACCATTGGTCTGAAGTTACCATCGCGCATGTGACCTTTAACGATTGCGCACGCTGCACTGTAAGCTTGCTGACTCCATTTAGCGGGTTGTGCGGATCCGTCAGTGTAAATTATAAATTTGTACTGATCGAGAGGCAGAATTTCAGTGGGCAGAGGACATTCATGTTCATATTGCAGGAACGCTTGTGTTTTTAAATCAGGATCAAAAACATATTCAACATCTGTTGCAGCAAGAGAATTAACCCATTGTATCCATCTAGGATGTAATGCTTTTGCATTTGGAATGCTCGCTTTTGTGACCGCCTCTAAGGCTGGTACTGGAGTTACGACAATAATGCGTTTCCCTTGGGCTAGAGCTCTTTCTTTTGCTACAGCGGTTTGAACTGCTGTCAGTATTTTTTCACTTGAAGTGAAGCGCATTTCTGCTTGTGTATACAAATGTGATTTGTATGCTATTGGTACTTTTTCACCCTCATTAAATGTTAAGTAGGTGAATCCACATTGACCCGAAATTATTCGGATCACTAAGTTGCGTTGACTTACGCGTGTTTGTAAGTGATTTGTTGCTAACATGTTAGCTTGGAGTGAACGCAAGATTTCTGTGTGTTCTTGTGTCCAATGTTTGATTGAAAAATCAGGTTTGATTAATGCGTAGAGAGGTTTAACCCTTTCTGCGTAATTTAGAATGTAAGTTCTTCCAAAATTTAGGAAACCCAGGATGGATTGTAAATTTTTCAGCGTTTTTGGAGGTTGGAGCAGCGCACACCTTTCTAAAAAGTTGGCTGCCAAGCTCTTGCCTTCACTTGAAAGCTCATATCCTAGAAAAAGGACATTGAGATGGGCAATTCTGGATTTTTTAAAGTTGAACTTATAGCCCTCAGAGGCGAAGCCCAATATAATGGTGCTCACCCTGTTCAAGTGCCTATCCAGGTCATCGTCTGTCAGATAGATGTCATCGACATATGACAATGCCTCATTATCATAAATTTGTAGTAACTCTGTTACCCTCGCTGAGAATAACCCCGGGCTGTTCTTGAACCCTTGTGGGAGTCGACAAAATTGACGCTGGGTCCCCATTATTGAGAAAGCTGTTAAGTACCTGCTTTCAGGTGCTATGTTTTGACAAAAGAAACCATTTGAGATGTCCAATGTGGTTTTATATTTTTTACGCACAATGTTATTCATTAATGCTGTAATATGTGCATTTTGCACTGCAAATGTTTTAGAACAAGTGTTTAAGTGTCTGTAATCCAAAACTAGACGATATGTATGGTCTGGTTTGGATACAGGAAACAAAGGATTGTTCATTGAAGAGGTGCATGTTTCAATCACCCCTTGGTATTCAAGTTGATCTAAGATCTCCCTGACCTGTTTTTTAGCTTCTTGCTTTATTGGGTACTGCCTTTGTGCAGTAGGTTCATTTTTTAGATGTATTTTATGGTGAGGTGAGTCCTCATCCCATCCTACATGATTTTTATATAATGCTGGGGCCTGGGCAACTGCCCATTTCCTGGCAAATGTATATTTTAGGTGAATTGGAATATGGTTGGAGAAGGCAGGCATAATAATGTCCTCACCATGTGGGCACTCCCTGACAAATTGTGGTGGCCAGTCTTTTTCTGCTAGAAGTATATCATAACCCCTTGAAAGTTTTTCCCAAAAGAGTGTTTTCACCTTTCTTGATATGTCTCCCTCCATTCGGAGTGTTAGTTCATATAACCTTTGTGGAGTACTAACCCTGGTGTCTACAGTCTCTACTGTGATGTACTCATTCAAGTCCACTATCTCCAGAAGTTCCTTCAGGTTCTGGCGAGCTATTGTGACTTCTGCTGCACTGTCCAGCATTGTCTGAGCCCATTCTCTGTTCTTGAGCTGTGTTCTCAGTATCCTCGGCATGTCTGATCTTCAGACCTGCTACCTTCTTTTTTGAGAATTGAGGTTTTGATTTATTTTTCGGAACGTGTTTGTCGTCTTTCGATTTCACGCGTTCTTCTCTATGTTCTGACCGTCCTCTTCTTTCCGCTGTCTGTGATGATATCTGAAAGGTACGAGAGGAACGTGTATCAGTATCTTGATACCTGTCAGGCTTTCTTAAATTATCCCTATTCCTGAGGTTATACCTCCTTTCAGAGGGCTCCTTTTGAGGAGACCTACCTCGGGATTGAGAACGTTTCTCGTTTGAATTTTGTTTATTAGTTTCCCACTTCTTTTTAGAAGATGTAGGAGTTTGTTTAATAGAGTCCTTCTCAGGACTTTCAGATAGTTTTGGCTTCAATGGTCTTCCACCCAAACTATCTCTGCCTAACTCTGTATAAGATTGTTCTATTATTCTGGGTAGTTCTGTTTGATGTTCTGTAACATCGAATTCCCTTAATCGTTGGCGGATCGCCACTGATGCTGCCTCCCCTTTAATATTAGATAATATTATTGTTGAGACCTGGTCGAAATTTTTCAGTAATTTCATAACTAAATTCAGAGCAGGCTCTGCCCCGTATTCGTTTTGAATTTGTTTCAGGGCATCTGGTATTACTGCGATTGACGGAACACCATGTGTTTTAGTATAGATGGCAGCAAAGACTGCGCCCCAAGTGGTGCAATCTTCCAGTTGTGGTGTGATCCCCATTGGTAAACAGATTGTTAGGATTCTGTGTTTCTCATAAGGGCTAGTATTAGGAAATACTGCTTCGATTTGAGTAATTTTTTGAGCTATCCAGAATGGAATTTGCTCACGTTTTGTGGGCATTTTACCCATGACTGCGTATAAAGTCTGTGGTGTAATTTTTAGTGTATTCCCCTGTTGAGGGTTTGATTTGGAATGGTCAATGGTGGTTGGACTGTGAAAGTCCGCATGACATATTGGACCAATTGTCTGTAAATTTTTATTAACTCTGTAAGTTGAGTAAGTAATTCCTCGTCTGACATTTCTTCAATGTCAGGATGAGGTGTGTAGCCGGCTAGAATCGGCCATGTTGCTCCTGGTCTACCTAGTGGACCGAGCCTGGTAATGTTTTTGTGATGTTTTAGGGCGCCTTTAAACCAGAGCTGATGCTCCTGGTATGTTAGTGGAATTTCAATATCCTTGAAAGGAATATATTCCTCTGGTGGTTCATCTTCTTTGTAGAAGTGAAACAGTTTTGTTACTGGATTTGATTCAGGGAATACTATCCATGAATAGAATACCTCTGTCTGAAAAGATTTGTGTGCCTCTATCACGAAAACTGCTCTACCACCTCTTGGCGGTAGGCCGTGTTTTATAAGTTTTAGAGTGATGGCTCTTCTTAAGTTTGGAGCGATGTCTATAACACCCTCCTCGGTTTCATTTAAACCTGTAAAGTTAAAAGCTGTTACGACTGGTTGAGCCGCAGCTACACCGTTCCCGGTGTCATCGTCCCCGTGTAGGGACATTTGTTTTTTGAAAAATGTAGAACAAGTTTCAAGGAAACAAAAGATAAGGTGCACAATATTTTGGAACACTGTATCCTTCAACGTTGAACAAACCAAGCAACTAATATATAGGGTTTTTTGTCCTATTTAGTTTTGGCGGATATTTAACCCTACCCACTCCAGACGTCTTATGGAGTATGTGAGTAGGGGTCTCTGGGAAAAGCACAACTGAGTTACTCAGTATCTAGCGTTAAATTACTGCCTTACCAAACGTTTGGGCACCATGTAGTGTAGTTCCTATTTCCCTAAGAGGCTCTGCGCATTGGAATAATATACCCTATAGGCTTGACATAGGACTAATGTCGGTATGTCCCTATCGAGTATATTAAACTTAATTACTTTGTGCCAGCTAGCTCAGAGGCCACTAGAAACTCCTTGAGAACAAGAAGGGAGTAGTTTCTGGCAACCGCATAAACATGACTACTTTGTTTCCCTTTAGAATCGGAACACGTCTCAGAATCGTGGAAACAATAGATAACAGTTTCACTCAGCTAATCGTGCATGCTTAGTTTCCACAGAGTTACACAGAAAGAAAAGACGGGCGTTTCAATGAAAAGGTTTTATTGAACAGTCTTGTTTCTCGTGTAAGAGATATGTGCTGTTATGATCACAAGACAGTATGCAAGATAAATAATGTACAGCGTAAGCAGTAGAAATAAATAATACTGCGCTAGCATTATCTTTTAGCATATATTCACGTACATAAATAACATGAGCTAAAAATGCGAGTACTCAAATGATGCGTCTCTAAGCTAGTTCTACCCCAATGTACCTAACCTAGTCTAGGTGTAGGGAAAGGTAAGAAGTAGGTGGAGTATTCTCTTTATACTAAGAGTATGTTAAGTCTAGTATGCCAAGAGTCCCTCTAGGTTCTAGTCAGCTCCATACCTTTAGAATGAGAGAGGTGGGAATCTCTTGCCGGATCTGGAACTCTAACACCCCGCGAAGGGAGTCAGAACACTGGAAGCTGGATTCTTCTGCGAGCAGGAATGACAGCGTCTTGTCAGTGCGTCAGGCCGGGATACGGGCTCCTCTAAAGTCGAGGTCTCCTCCTAACTTGCTTGGGCAAGGGAAGGTATATTTATACCTGGTAGGTGCCTTGGAATGTTAGCATTGACGTGTAGTCGGACAGAGGAAGACGTCAGGAATGAACCCTTAAGGTATAGTGGTTCATACATAATAGATGAGTTCTTGGAGAAATCAATAATCCTGTGCTAGGGGAACTCCCAAGAGCTTAAGGGTCTGGTTTCTAAGAACTCGTTGTGACGTTAGGGTGGACGGATGTCGGTGACCATGCCTGTATTTGGAGTGCACGGCTAATGCCTAAATAAGGACTGGGATTCTATGCCTATATAAGGGCAATGCGAATTGTGCCTATATAAGGACATGTTTTCTGGAAAACCTATATACGGACACCTAAAGCGGAATACAACAATGCAGCCATAACACCACCACACACACCTGGCACACCTGACACAGAAGACGTATCAGAGGACGAAGATGTGGACGGTAATGACTCTGTGTCAAAAAGGAGGTTGTAGCATTCATCCCCCACCATATGGCCTGTTTCTGCTTGGTACAGCCCTCTGCATCATGCCCTGGTACTACACCTTCCACTGTCACCCAAAACACTCTGCGACATCCACCTGGACCCCGACATGGACTGCCATATCTGCTCTGGTTACCAATGACACAGCAAACAGGCTGCGGACTCAACCCTTCCTCTACCGATTAACTTGTCATCCCCTAAAGGACTCTGTTTGGCCCTCCACTGGGCAACATGTAATGTGGGGTGTGCATGGCCATGTACTGCTCCAGCTCCGACACTCCACTGGATGTGAATAAAACATTCCTAATCACACAGATGTGTCATGTCTATGTCCAATCAAGTATGACAGTATGGATGACTGTAGGGACATTGATTGCACAAAAAGGTACACCCTGGGAAATGACATCAATGCGCATGTTTGACCGTGACACACATGGCCAATTACATGACTGTGGAGGTGTGAACTAGCTGTGGCCTCATTGATCATGAACAACAATCTCGCAACCCCCAACGTAGTCCCACGTCCATGTATTAAATAGGGCTGTGTGTAAATATGTCAAAGTCGGTAGGAGGCCTAAAGTAGTGTCCCACATCACATGTGACAACAGAACATCTCTTCGCATACCTACACACACTCAACTGTGTGGACACAGCCTGGTTTGATGGAACACATTGGTCCACATGGCAAGAAGTCGGACACCATACTCACATTGCTGAAGACACGTAAGCGCTCAGGTCGACCAGCAACTCTCCCAAACACAATGTCTGGCTCACAGAGGTGGAGCTGGCAATAGGGACTCACCCCTAAGTGAAATCCGTCAGTCAGTCCCTCCCTGTGTACGTACAATGCTCATTGGGGCACACGATTTGGCAAGCAAATCAACACTCATCACAGTTGAACACTAGTGAAGCTGCGTAGACTTTATTAGCATGTGCGTGTCAGTACGGGCAAGACAAGGGCCACAACATGCAGACCAATGCATCATACACTAACAGGCAGCCAAGGAACATGTAGAGGTGCATGACATGGGGAGGCACAAATGAACACCAACCATGACGGATGCCGACGGTCTCAGCCCACCTTGCCTTGCTGGACGAGTCATGTGGTGTTTGGCGAATGCTCATTGCACCGTGTCAGGGAACACCACTCACAGCCCATGGGATCTGCATAGTCCTGTACCACCGGACAGCGCTGCCTGCCTGCTCTGCTGACAGTGAGCAGGTGAAGGAGTCCAACAAGGTCACATGTAGTACTACATTGCCATGTGTGTACTCTCCCTCCAGCGGTGTGTCGGGTTGAGGAACGTTGCCAGGCGCCGCTGTCCACTCACCTTGCACAGGTGTGTGTCAACCCGCAGTCCTGCACGCACATGCATTCTGAGTCCAGGCGAATGCAGACATGTCCACTGTCATGGTGGGATATGTGTCCATTTCCCCAAGATGCAAAAGGGTGTTGGGACCTGTGCCACGGGTAACAATCTTTTGTGGCTGCAGGAACGTAGTTACTCGTCCATGAAAGCGAGCGCAGCTTCATGGGCAATCAGTTCCAAGAGTACGTCGTTGTCGACTTCAACGAACACGGGGGCGAGCCAATCCATTAGCTGGTCCGGACAGATGTGCTCCGTCCATGCCATTTCACCAATCCGCAACACAGCCCAATAGGGGAGCGCTTCGATGTGGTCACTGCACACGAGGAATTGTGCAATCTCACATGCCCAACTGCCAGCACATACGCCCAATACCAAGGCATCCCATGAACGGGTATCACGGTTACACTCCTGGTCGTGGTCCAACAGGGGGCGCACACACATGTCATAATCCAGTTCAGCTATCGTTGTGTTGGATAGGCAGACATCCATGGGCCACTCGAATATGCATGATCGGCAGTGGAACCAGGGCTGGACGCAGGTGACGTACGCAAGACGGAAGCTCAGACGGTAACTGATGCGCAACACTGCCAGTGTCAGTGCCCCCAACAAATGCAGCATTCCGTCACGGTACAGTTCCACGTGACAGGGGTTGTGCATGTGCCCGGGATGTTCTGATATTGCGTTGTTCGCACTCGTAGAACCGGCACTCTTCTGACCTGCGGCTGTTATGTGGATGATATGCCACAGCTCGGAGCAATGAGTCGTATGAGTGTGCAAAGTTTGTACGTATGGGTTGTCCTGTACGTAAGTATCAAGGCCGTTCCATGCAGGAGTACCTCGGGCAAGGACTTCTGTGTGTGGGGTGTGGATAGGTTGATCTTTCATTGGCGCCGTGTGTAGTGTGGGAGTCGTCTTCGTCTGCCATGGTATCTCTCTTAGGGGGTGCCTGCCGCATGCGTTTCCAAGGTCGGGGGTGCAGATGTCCTTCCGCCTTCTGTATTGAGACAAGGGGTCTTTCCTCCCTAATATTAGTCAGACTACTGCTTGTATCCTGGGAATGTGATGTGGCTATCGCGCTGCAATTGAAGCTAGGCCTTGGGCTTATGGTGCACCAAAAGCGATGAACACACACACCAGTTGCCATGTATGAGCCAAGACCCCGAGGGGCCTTGCGCTCCTTGTACAGTCCCTTCGTGCGCGGACGCCCTCCGGCTGCATGCAACATTGCAACATTGTCGATTGCGGGCCGTGTGGCAGAGACACACGCATCAGTTGGTTTCCTGTGCAGCCTAGATATGAACCACGCCCAGAGGCCAGGGATAATTGTTCACACCCCTACGCTGGCCTGGCGTACGCCAACCCAGCCCACTCGGCATACGTATAAAGGGGGGGGCGACGACTCTACGTGTCCCAGTTCTTCCCCACTGCCTGAGGTTCAATCATATAGGGTCCATGACTTGCGTTGCACGGAGTCGGTGGCACCGGTTGCACTGCGGCCGGCACGGGCCTACCGCCACGGGACAGTGACATACTGTGCACTGAGGTAGGGGCACCTAAAGTGCTGAGCGGGTGTGCAGCCTGCGATGATGACGTGTGCACTGATATGATCTCTGCCATTGCAAAATCAAGACCCAGAGTCAAGTGTGCGCCTGGTGCAGCTGCCTGGGTGCGCAGTGTCGGCACTGTCTCTCTCTCCCTCTCTTTCTCTATCTTTCTCTCTCTTTCTCTCTCTTTCTCTCTCTTTCTCTGTCTCTCTCTCTCCCTCTCTTTCTCTATCTGTCTCTCTTTCTCTCTCTCTTTCTTTCACTGTCTCTCCCTCTCTTCCTTTCACTGTCTCTCTCTCTTCCGCTGTTACTCTCTCTCCTCCCTCTCTTCCTTTCGCTGTCTCTCTCTCTCTTCCTCTGTCTCTCTCTCTCTCTCCTTCTCCCTCTCTCCCCCTTTCTCTCTCTTTCTCTCTCTCATGCTCTTTCACTCTCTCTCTCTCTCTCCCTTTCTTTCTCTCTCTCTTTCTCTCTCTCTCTGTCCTTTGTTGTGCGCATGACACACCTTCTTATCTTCAATTTTGTCTTGCAGGCTGTGACTTACGGTTTGTCCGGAGAAGACCCGCCATGACTCTTCCAATTATTGATGTTGATTGGAATTTGAATAAATTGATTATTTTTGGAATTTCGCGATGTATGTATGTTTTTCCTTTTTTGAACCACACATGGATGTTGGTTGGTGTACTTGTGCGACATCAGGCGAATTGTTGTGTTCATGAATTTGTGAGATATCTTTGTCCGGTGCCCGGGGTAGGGCCACGGGGAGGGGAGTCCTGGGGGGGGGTGGCGGGCCTGGGTGGGGGGGGCGGTGGGTGTTGTGGCCCTCTTGGGGCTCCGAGCTGCATGGTCAGTAGCTCCATGGCATCTGTTGTTCTTCTGGTGTGGCCTTTTGTGGTGCAGGTTGTCGTCCGACTTAACACCAGGTAAGAGCAGGTGTTAAATCCCTGCTGCTAACGCGCCTTATCGCATGTTTTGTGGTCTTATCGCCGATCTGGCTGGTCGTTGTGAATGTTGCGAAGTGGTGTTTCCGCTGGGTTTTTGCACGGGAACGCCTAGTCTGCATCTCATTAGCGTTAGTTGCCGGTGTCATCCGTGGCGATGTTTTTTGCGGCTGCTATCGCAGGAAAACTGGTGATATCGGCTGTTAGCACCAGCTTGTGAATGGTGCGATGAATTTATCACCACTTTGGCTGCGATAAAGGGCCGCTAACTCGGCGATAAGTCCTTGAGAATATGCCCCAATGTGTGACTCCTACACCTTGAAACCCTCCTTGTCTTATGTAACATCCTGTACATTGATTTACACACTTGTCTGATTTATTATCAATGTATAATGTGTGTGTGTGTGTGTATGTGTGTGCGTGTGTGATGTAAAGTACCCTACATTAAGATGAGTAGTGCTATAAAATAATTAAATAAAACAATTAGTAAATGCTATTTAAAATGTTATTCATGTAAATACTCGTACAGACTGATACATCTGACATTCTTGCAATGCATGCATATCTCTTATAAACAGGGATTGAACAAAGTCAAAAGCTTTCCTCCAAACTGTAGTTTCTCACAAGTGCTTGTGTAGTGATAACAAGCAGCGTGCCTTTTTTGGCCTACATTGAAATGGCATCTAGGTATTAGGGTGCAGGCAGCTCCCAGCCTGGGGCATACTCGAGCAAAAGGAGGGGTTGATGGCCCTTTGACTATGGCCTTTGTTTTAGGCCCAGCTGGAATTGAAAATAAGAAAGCCACCTCACTGCTTGCACGTTGCCGCTCTGAACAGAAAGCAGACAAAAACGTGCAGGCGCTGCTGAATTGTGTACCCATGTTGACAATTTTCACCGGACACATTCAACATATTTTACTGAGGCCAGAGGGATCCCTGATCCAGCTCAGTAATAGCTGTCGGATCCAGGATCCCGTTAGATCCCCTCTCATTCCAGCACTGCCTAAAGCAGAAGTTAAACAAAAAGATATAAAGAAGACTATGTTAAAGTGATAGCAGAAAAGCACATCAAGGAAAATGTTCACAAAATTATGTTTTCAGATAATGTAAGGCTTTTTGAGAGGTAAGCGTAACATGCCACAGCACTCGTTAAACAGAACACTAAATGCACCCTTTTCACAGCAGAAACACATCACATAATCGAGCACCACCATCCACACAACACTATGCAGTAATACACACCACACAGCTCTCTAAAGACACTACTGTGATCATGCATTCAACACTGCCAGAATATGCAACTAACCAGCTACTAAGGCATCCAACAGGTGATGTCCTGCCAGCTACCTACCAACTATGCAATGACAATGTCTAATGAACAAGATGCATAGAAAATGGTACTTCTGTCTGGCCTTACTCTGCAAAATCACAAGCCCACTAAGGGGCTGATTACAAGTCTGGCGGTCGGCGGGGGCGCGGCGCTAGCTGTCTCGCCACCGTCCTATTACGAGATGGGTGGTGGGACCGCCACAGCCCCGCCACAGCTGCCAGGGAACCGCCATTTCCGTACGGAACAGTAGTTACCCAGATAAAACACTGGGCATAAGCACAGCAGAGTGCATGTGTGATGATTGACTTGCGCACATACTTCTGAACTTCTGTTAATTTTTTACACTCCAGTGAATGCCAGGAAGTGGCATTGTGGCCGATTGCACTGCATCCCTCACTCTCAGAGAAATGGGCTGCAGTTTATGCGGCTGTCCGAGGCCCCCGCAGGGGGCCACTAAGGAGGGCAGCCCTCTAGTAACATCTGGGCACCCCCCCCCCTTTCGGGTGGGCAGGGACTCGGGGGAGGAGTCCCCCAGCCCGGTGGTGACGCGCGAGGCAGCGTCACTTCCGGGGGGCGCGAGGATAGGGGGAGGGTATATAGCCTCCCCCCACCACTGTTCTTCCTCTTCTCGCGCCGGACACGCCGTCTCCCACCCTACCGCTTACCCGGCGTGGTTCCGGGCTGACGGGAGGCAGAGAATGTTGTAATGTTGTCTTTTTCGTTGCAGGCGGAGTTACAGGGCGATCTGGAAGCAAAGGGGGACAGAAGGGTACCCCTCTCTGCGCAGCACCATAGGGGGTGCTAGAGCCTAATCCTAAGAGCCTCATGGGAGGAAACTGGAAAACGTGTCGGCGCCCCGTTAGTCCTTCGGGCGGTTGTGGGCCTGAACAACTGGGGGTTTGCTATGCTACGCTCCGCCCTGAAAGGGGGCGTGAGTAGGAAGGGACCATGTGTCAGGTGATCAGGGAGAAGGATCACCAGAAGTGGCAGCACAGATGGGGTTCGTCCAGTGCTGCTTGGCTCATCAGGCGGGCAGGCGGCCCAGATGGTTGCCTGCCCTTGGATCGCCCGTAAGATAACCCACCTTATTACATAACGGTGTATGTAATAAACCTGCAGCAATTTTACCCAAACAAGTAACGTGTTGTGTGTTTATTATCAGCATGCAGTATTGGTTGGAGGGGGGGGGAGCGTTGCCAATGGTGTTGCTATGCCTGCCCTGCCTCAGACTGCCACAAGGAAAGTCGCAATGCAGGCAGGGGAAAGAAATACATCACGACTTACAAAATCAATGCACTGTAGAGTGCAGAATTCAAGTACAAAGCTAAAATGACAGCATCACTAGGGTAAACATGATACTGAAGTGTTCAATAGATAATCCAAAATATTATCCTATAGCAATGTCTATAAAGCAACAGCCAATACATGTTATGCCGAATTCAGCAAAAAATGCTTCTTCATGGCACTAATTTGTATATGGAACCCCTTCCTGTATCTTCATACATCATTTTCCTCAAAAGCCAAAGCATTCAGGCAGCCACAACAGTTTCACCCTCATGTATGCAAAGTGAGGAAAGATACTTTCATTCTCTGACCGTATTCACTCAATTCCACTTTTTAGGTCAAACACTACCAGACAGCGCTGCTAATGACATCTTGGGGACATTCAGAAAGCTTCCCTGGGAATGCATTCTGCCCATTGCTCACCATTGGCTTTGTGGTTTGTAACTCACATTTGCTTGTTTTCTATTTGCTGGCTTTATTTGTGTTAGGCTGTCCAGCTTGACTTTCATCCCTTCCGTGGAGCAAAGCCTTTTTACCAGGGCCCCTTGTATTCTTCCACCAGTCCTCCTTTCTGTAAACATACCTATAAATCTGCACATTGCAGTGGGGCTTCATCTATCTTTGGAGGCCCTCGCTCTGTACTGTAAGGACAATAAATTGTCAACCGTTCAAAAACAAAAAACATGGTATGTGGTGCCAGAAGTAATAACAACACCACAAAATCCAAATATGTCATGATCACTGCAGTCCTGGGGCAAGTATCGAGCATAAAGTACCTGGGCATCCACTTCAACAAACTTGGCACACACTTAAGACAGCTTTCCACGCTAAAGGATATCTCCTTGTCCATGACTATGAGCTTTAAAAAAC
This sequence comes from Calotriton arnoldi, assembly GCA_963921515.1. Lineage (NCBI taxonomy): Eukaryota > Metazoa > Chordata > Amphibia > Caudata > Salamandridae > Calotriton > Calotriton arnoldi. The sequence goes on along the minus strand of CAWUFW010000788.1, from coordinate 3,483,683 downwards.
TGGCAAAAAAGATGGGCTGTCCAGCCCTCACAGGCATTTGTAAAGTAATTGAGGCCAAGTTCATCCCAACTCTATCCTATTGTTCCCTCATATTTAAACACCAAATCGACTCATGGCTCGATAAGGTGGCAAAATAGATGCTACAGAAATCTGTTTTCTCTCCCTGTTGCCACCCCATCATCTCAAATACGATTGGAATTTGGACTAAGCAAACAATCAATCATGCTGAAAGCTTATTTTTTGGGATTCTGCGCCAAGCTTAAGATGGCTCCCAAAGGATCACTAAAAGAACCAATATGGCTTAGCATTCAAGAAAAGAAACTTCAATAGGAACCTTGCATAAGAACAGAAACTGAACTTTTGGGAGCCCAAAGCATAATCAAACAAAATCTTCCCCTAAAGCTGATGTCCAAATTGCAAGCCAAAAACGCAAAACTAAAATCAGGGGAAGAAGACCTGCAGGAGCTAGCCCGAAAGGCCCACGCGGATCTCTGTGCAACGTTCTACCAAGACCAGGGAAAAGCATTTACCTATTTAGCCCTATGAAACTCACACTCAAAAAAGATCTCATGAGGATGTGATGTGGACTAATTAATCTAAAGCATATCAATTTGGACGCCCAAAAGGTTTTTCCGATCAGCATTGTCGATTATGTCATTTTAGGCAGGAATCACTGATGCACATTATCTGTCTTTGTCCCGGTCTAAAAATGTTAAGGTGCTTCTGATTAAAGACAACATTTTGATGCCTGGGTATCACTCAATATATTAAAGCAGTTATCGCATGCTTGAGTGACTCAGATGTACAGCTTTCCTCAAGGAAGCCCTTAAGCTATTGCATTTATGCACTACTGACAATTAAAAAAGGGCAGTTGCTAAGTGGTCCCTAAGTTAAAATATTGATGTCGCTCCATCCCTACTGAGCACTCTCTCCCAGGCCTACAGTTTAGCTGCTACACACTGGCTAGGAGTAGTAGGGACTAGGGGGTCGATTACGATGTCGGGCGGATCGCCACCGCCCGCATGGCGGTGGCAATCCGCCCGCCATAATCGCCCATCCGCCAACAAATCCCCCCCCGCCATATTACCATGGCGGAGGGGAGCCCGGCAGACGGTAAGACCGTCCGCATGTTTCCGCCCGGCCGAACAGTCGACCGGGCGGAAAAGGGTTTAATATGGTGGCGGTGTCTGCAAGACGCCGCCATCCATATTATGATGCCGGCGGGAGATGAGCCTTTCCATGGTGGCGTCGCCGCCATGGAAAGGCTTGCGGTCTTTGCTGTTGGGGGCCCGTTGCGGGCCCCCAGGGTGTTGGGAGGGTGGGGGCTGCACATGGGGGGTACCTATGGTACCCCCCTGCATCTGCATGCACAAGGTGGCAGGCACCGCGCGGTGCCTGTCACGTTGTGCATTCAGATGCACAACATGCATTTCCAGCACTGTGTCGGGCGGTGTTGTGAGCACCGCCCGCCACAATGCTGGAAATGGGGGATGCCACCGCCACTGTGGTGGTGGCATCCTAATCACATGTGCGGGACCGCCGCACACATAGCGGGCGGTCCCATTTACTGGGGCGATGGCGGGCGGACAAAGTCCGCCCGCCATCATAATCGGCCCCTAGGTTTGGGTGGCCCTAGTGTTGCAGCCTTGTTCGGTTTTATTATGACCGTTTTTTTTTTAATTTACTCTATTATTTTTTAGTGAAAGATGTTAAAATCGTATTTTTCTCCACTAAAAATCCTCCCAAATGAAGTAAATCCAGGTGGCTGTAATAACGGTAAAGAGCAAGTCTCTTTTGGACATTTTGACCTGACGGACACAAGTATGATTCGACTAACTGTGACATCACTTGATTTTAGATTGTTTTGATTGGTTAGACGTTTTATGACGTATTGTAATGGTTTTAAAAAACTAGAAACAATGAAAGTCTATCTATCTACAACACTCCACTCCACTCTACTCCCTCCGTGACATTCCACAACACTCTACACCACTCCACTCTATGACACTCCACGACAATCCACTCTACACCACTCTACAAAACTCTGAGCCACACCAAGACACTCCACTCTACTCCACAGCACTCTCCTTTATGCCACTAACTTTCAGCCATGCTGAACAGTATCCACACTGATGTATAACATGGCTAAAACACATTGGCAAGGCCAATAGCTCTTGCACAGGCGAGACCTATTGGATTTGCCAATGCTTGTTGTTTACTGCAACCACATTCAAGCTGCTTATCCTAGCTGTATTTTCACATCCCATTACAAATCGGAATTCTACTTTACGTTATATCCAAGGGGATCACTGAAGTCCTTTGTGTCCGTAAAACCTACACAACCCCGAAGGCATTTACTCCACAGAAAAAATACGAAAATATACCTACAGCTGGATGAGAAAATATCCTCATGATACTAATGCTCTTAATACGCTTTTCCTGCAACCACCAGTGCCCTGTTCAAAATAACTTGCCTTCCACAGTGAAACAAGGACTGTACGTTAACAATGGCATACAGAATTATATTTCAAGCTCTCAATAAAGGGGGGGAGCCATAATACTTTCCATTAATTTAAAGAGGCCCTTTAAGACCCATCCATATCAATGCATTACCATGAGTGGCATGGTGCAGCACCTGCAACATTGACATCAGCAGGCTCACGCGCTGCACTCACATGGCTCCTGGAAGCCAATGAATAACACAGCAGCGCACAAGCAGCCACTGCTTTGTTATACACAGAGGACGGAGCTGAACCTGGAAGTGGGTGTCTGTGTCTCTGAGGGTAACAAAGCATATGGTCAGTTGTGAAATACGCGAAGATCTGTTGCAGGCTATGTTAGGGTCCATGATGGAGTCTATTAGACACATTATTTAAAGCTGGTCCATATAAAGTCACACATGCCCTCTTTCTAGTATCATTCCTCTGGCCTTCGCCCTCTCTCAAAGATATACGCACAGTCTCACTTCCTACAACCATTAACCTCTTTCCACTGTCCTGTCCAGCCGAGTGACATCTAGGCTTGCCTTCGCATTAGGCACTGCTTACTGCCCATCAGCCGGTGTTGTACGAGGGCTTTGAGAAAACTCCTTCTAATAACAAGGCTTCTGTCTCATTCCCCATCCCCGACCCCCCAGCCCCTCCCCCACACCCCATCTCAGATGTTTCATTTGAGAAGCCCAAAGCACTGTTTTAAGCTCTTAACAAGCAAACAACATAAAATAACAGCCAAGATGCTGCGCACCGCAGTGGCACGTGAAGCATTGCACCACTCTTCTCAAGGGGGATTTGGGGGGCAGCCGACCAGAAGAAGGTCTGCCCCCTGGGTATTTTGGGGAATTGGAGCAGTCGGACGACTGCATGGGGTTTGGGCTACTTTTGGGCTATTTGGGAGCCCAAGGGTATAAAACAGGGCATTTTGTATGCCCGCCACCATTTTGTCAGGTGACAGGGTGGCTGGCTGGGTAGTTTTTTCCCCCACCCTCCCGTCCCTTATCCTGGGCTTTTTTGTCTTGGTGTAAAAGTTTCCCTTTTCATTTTGCATGTGTTATTGCTACAGGTGTGCAAAGGGTGGGGCTATGCTGTTATGGTAAGTGTCGCTCGAGTCAGGTGCACTGGCGGTTGGGTGAGAAGTTTCCATGGTTTACCGAAGTTTATCGTTGTTGTCAGCGGCAGCTCAGGCTGGAAGGGGAACAGGTAGGCAAGTTCACGCCTAGTTGAGACAGGAAGCTTAAGCTTAAATAGGAAATTTAGTGGGCTAACAGGTTAATATATGTAGGAAAGAGGGAAGGGATTTTAGAGGTATCAGTTACATTCGAACAGCCATTGATCAGATACAATGTTGATGTATTGTATTGTTATGAAGGGGAGAGGGATACCTTAGGGGTGTGGGTTGTTATGAAGAGGAGAAGGATACCCTAGAGGTGTGGGGTAGAGTAAAATAGGTTGTAACTTTGTATAGTGAGGTTGTAGTTTTGTAAGGCGAAGGCCTAGGTTAATTGTGATGAGCACCTTTTTCAATAAAGCAGCCTTTTTCACACCAACCTGGTGTCAGTGGTCAGTGCTGCTCCCCTCTTTCCCAAGAGCTACTTTTGCAGATGAAACCAGCAACACCGTTCTGTATCTTACAGCACCGCATTAAGGGGCATATTTACAAGCCCCTATCGCCACCACAACGTAACTTTTAGTGACGTTGTGGTGGCGATAGGGGCTTCGCCTTACTTACAAGGCAGCGTTAAGCCACATAACGTGGCTTAACGCTGCCTTGTAAATAAGGCACCCTTTCACGCTGTATTTAGCATGAGAGGGGAGGGCAATGGGTGTTGCGATGGGCGGTCCACCGCAACACCCATTGATTTTGACGCTGCCCCCTACTTACAAGGGAGGCGTAAATAGGAGGCAGCGCCAAAATTAAGACCAGGGAAAACCTGGTTTTAAACAGGCGAAACGAGGAGAAATTAATTATTTCTCCTTGTTTTTGCTGTTTCCGTGTGTGCTGCGTTGTGCAGCACACATAGAAACAGCAAATTGCCATTGATTGTTTATGTGCAGGAAGGTGACCCTCTCTGCACATAAGCAATAAAAAAAAACTGCTGTTTTGCAACTTCTATGTGTGCTGCATTAAGCATTTAAAGATTGTTTATGTGCAGGAAGGGAGACCTTCCTGCACATAAACAATCTTCCCCTCAATGCAGACACCCTTGCACTATGGTGCAAGGGTGCCTGCATTGGCGCTAGGCGGCTAAGTTTAGCGCCAGCGCAGGGGGAAACGCAGGGCTGCATCATATTGTTGTAAATATTGTATTGTATTGTAATTGCATTTATATATATATATGGTGCAGCCCTGCGCTTCTGAAGTGGACCGTTAAGCAAGGAAGGCTAACGCTGCACTCCGTCACTTTGTTGTAAATATGACCCTAAGTGTCACCAAGGACCATGCCGATATCCTGAACCTGAAGACGCCGCATCACTTTACAGATATAATCATTGCAGAGACATTATGTCGGGTTAGAACAGTGAGTGCATCACAGATCTGACTCAGATGGTGACTTGCACATTCCTAAAGTAGAAATGTCATGCATTCCACCAGTCACCTGGCCAAGAATGTAAAAGGCAGCCGCTGAGAATGAGGCAATTCACAGTACGGTTGCAGCTCTGGTAAGACAGTGAAATGTCACCTGCGATGTATGACGCAATTTTAAAAGGGCGGAAGAGGACACCTGCCTCATCAACCTGACAAGGAATGCTAGAAAACTAGGTAATCTGCACTTGGAACAAAAATGGTGGTTCATTTATCACATGTTTACAAGCACAAAGTATTTACATTTTACAGGACCCTCACACTCATTCCATCAATTAGGCTGATCTCGCCATAAAAAATACTGCCAGCAAGATAGCTCTGAAGGTTAATAAACCTGTCACTGAGTTCGATATGCAGTCTGCAGGTCACACATTTCAATACCACTGGTTTAAACTACCACTTTTATCCCCCCCACCCCCAGACATGATAAAACGAAAACTGCAATTTGCATCTGTCACTGTGATATGCTTAGCTTGTGAAAAAATCAGTGTAGGTCTTCTTAGGAGACAGCCAGGCAGCCAAATACCAAGGCTGCTTAGTTTTGATTCCACCTCTTTCTTCCACCACCACTTCCTTCCTCTTTTTGTCACTCTCACAGTCTCTTTTTCATCCCTGTTATTTCCATTTGTCACTGTATTCCCATCTATCTCTTCCTCCTATCTCATTTTTCTACTTTTCTCTCTTTTGGGTCAAAGGTTGAAGGTGAAAAATAAGTGTCCTTAGAAGTGGGTGATTGGGCTCTTAGTGCCCGGCCACGCTCAATCTAACTCCCACTCGCCGACTCAAATGCCTTCTATCCCGGATGTATGACGGAACCACGCATGCCATTGCCACGCATCCATTACCACACATATGCCTCAACAACGCATGCCTTTACTACGAAAGTAATTACCATATGCCTTTACCTCGCATATCTTTAGAACGAAAATGTTAAGTATATTACGGGTAAGTGAATCCCCTACATATATATTTATATATTCAAAAGTTACTTCTTTCCTGGCGACTAAAAGAAATCATGCGCACTCCAAAATTGTTTGCTTTGTTGATACATCCAAAGATTTTAATCGTGCAAGAGGATCAAACAACCCAATGCGTATTGGCTATCAAGTCGCCTTGGTCACACTGGGCCAGTAGGTAATTATATATATATATATATATATATATGCAAAACCCTCGCCTTCTCCAGATCCCATCCGCGGAAACAAACGAGAGTGGACCCAAGTTAAGTGCTATTTCGTTTTATTTGTCCAAAAACAGCTCCTCCATGACGCGTTTCGGCAGTTCACCTGCCTTGATCACAAGACAGCGTTACTTGGTATGGATGTCTTTTTAAAGTGACAATGTCCAATCACGATTGCATAGACATAGAAGAAATTCACATTTGAAAATTTCAAAATAATGTGTATAGAAAATATTTTTGCATAAATGCACAGTATATAAAAAAAAGTTTCAATTTGTCACCTTTCCATTTTTATACCAAATGCATGGAATTGCATGTTCACAACAATACATTAATCCATATTCCAACCCTATGTCACATTTGTAAATTGGAACATTGGCCTAGTACCCAAATATTACTCCTACTAAAAAGTGCTACATAAATAACAAAAAAGTGCTTGCGTGTAAAGTGCTAGTGCAAAAACCAATTTTAAAACTTGTCTCTATTGCATTTGTCATTAACATCTATTTATAACTAATTGTCTTATTCAAGGATGTACTGACAATGCAAACTAAAGTGCAAGAAGGCATGTGCAAAAAGGCATGTGCAAAGATTGGGGCAAGAGAATTTTGACTGTCATTACTTATTTCCTTAAATAACAGTTCTAATTTATAAGCAATGATTCCCACCATTGTATTAAATACATATATGAATATGCATATAAATATATAAATACATATAAATATCAATAAATACAATTCAATTGCTAAAAACCAGATAAAAAAACTCCTACTAAAATATCCATTTTATGAAAACTCCATTGAGATGGTATAAGGTGCATATTAGGTTTTACGAACAATATAAATTATCTAAAACCATCCTAGCACCTAAAAAATTGAATCTTAATACAAATTCCGATACACAGTTTGGGTCATGATTGTTCTTTGGTGTTTTTACAGTACTTAGATGAGAGGCTATATTGGTGTTTTTACAGTACTTAGATGAGAGGCTATATTGTACTCCTAAAACTATTAATTTATAAATAAGTGTACAGATCCTCACTTGTGTTAAGGCCCCCAGGATACTTTGTGTCGAGCTCAAGAATGTAACGAGTTTCTAGGCGCCTTAATTTTGATTCTCGATCACCCCCTCTCTTCTGGGGCGTGACAGCATCAATAACATAATATTTCAAGTGTTGCAGGCTATTGTTGTGTCGCTCCTTAAAATGTCTCGCCACAGGGTAACTAGGGTCATTTTTATTAATTGCCCTTATATGTTGTAAAATTCTCTTGTGAACAGATAATTTAGTGCTACCTACATATGCCAAATTACAACTGCATTCTAAAATATAGATAGCAAAATCTGTTCGACAAGTGAGATGTTGATTTATTTCTTGTACCTTGTCACTAAAGGCAGTATGATATGTGGTCTTGTTGGAGCCAAACTTACATGCCTTACAACTAAAACACTTGAAGAAACCTTTTCTTGCCACTAGCCACCCCCCTTGTTCCTGCTCCTCTGGGCTTTTCTTTACAAGCACATTGGCCATGGATGCCGCTTTCCTGTATGTTATAGCAGGATGTTTCGGGAGTAAATCCCCAATTATTGGGTCATCCAAAACTATTGGCCAATTTCGTCTTATAATTGCTCGTAGCTGTTGTTCCTGTCTCGAATATGTCAAAATGAGTCTAGTGGGTTCTTTAATTATGTCTCCATCTTTAGTGCTTGTTCCCCCAGAATTTGTGCTGTACTGTAAGAGATCTTCCCTAGCTCCCTTTCTAGATTTAATTATAGCAGCTTCAATGGTTGATGTTTTGTAACCTCTCTCCAAAAATCGCTTTTTACTTTCTGTCTGTTTAATCTCCAAATCATTTTCCTCACTGCATATTCTTCGTATACGCAGCATCTCGCCATACGGGATGCTTTGTACTAAGTGTTGAGGATGCGCACTTGACGCATGTAACAATGTGTTACCTGCCGTGTCCTTGCGATACAATGATGTGGTTAACATATCATTGACTACACTGACTTGTACATCCAGGAATGTAATACTTTTATCACTGATGTTAAATGTGAAATGCAGATTTACATCATTAACATTGATGAGTTCAATAAATTCCCTGGCTTCATTCTCCGTTCCTTGTCATATAATGCACAAATCGTCAATGTACCTGAGCCATGATATAATGCTCTCTTTGTAAGTATGTTCAAATTGTCTTTTGAGGACCAGTTCCTCCCACCATCCCATAAACAAACAGGCATAGCTGGGGGAGAAACTGGCCCCCATGGCCACTCCCTGTATTTGTTGATACATTTGACTTTTGAACATGAACAGATTATTCTCCAGGCAGAACGTCAACATGTCAATTAACATTTTGTTGTGTTGTACATATTTGAGTGGCCTGTTTGCCAAAAAGTGCTCTATGGCTTTTAACCCATCTTGATTTCTTATACAGGTATATAACGAGGATACATCAAGCGCTATTAAATACCACCCCTTTTGCCAATGAACATCCTTAATTTTCCTGATGAAATCGCTCGTGTCTTGTACATAGGATTTGAGATTATGAACATGTTCTTGCAAAAAGAAATCAATGTATCTCGACATGTTCTCTAGTAATCCGTCACATGCCGAGATGATGGGTCTTCCAGGGGGTTTGTCAATGTTCTTATGCACTTTTGGAATAAAATATATGGATGGTATAGTTGGGTGTTCTTTCTTTAAATATTTATATTCCTCGAGGCTCAACAAACCCCTGCTTTTCCATGCCAATAGTTTATTAAAAAAGAGATCCTGAGTGGCTTTAAACTTGTAAAGGGAACTTCTACGGTAACATTCAATATTGTTAAGTTGGGAATAGGCCTCATCCAAATATTCCTGTAAGGGCCACAGTACAATGTTCCCCCTTTTATCCGAATTCCTTATCACCACATTTTTCTCCTTTTTAAGTTTTTCCATATATATATATATCCTGTAATATACTTACATTTTCGTTGTAAAGGTATGCATGCTAAAGGCATATGCATGGTAAAAACGCGTGGTAAAGGCATATGTGTGGTAATGGATGCGTAGTGAAGGTATTGCGTGGTAACGACCACATTGAAAAGATTGTTTTCCTTCTATCCCTATCTATTTCTTGAAGTAATTCCACTCTGAGCTAACACTCAGCTCAGGGAGGACGAGAATGTGAAGAAACAGCAGCAGTTACATTGGAAACACAGCGACTCACGTGGTATTCTGTGGCAACTTGCCCATTCTCAACTTTTTCTGACCTGTCCTTTATTTTATTCACTAATGTGGGCTCATCAACTTGTATGCCTGGTGAAGATATCCAAAGTTGTTGACAAGTATAACTATAACTGATGATTTTGTATGGGTAAAACGTCAGCCTAACTACAACGGACCTGTAGCTTTTGGTTTTATCAGTGAAAATGAATATATATATGTGATCAAGGCCGCATGTCTGGCGGCCGAAACGCGACATTTGATGCTCTAATAAATCATCATTTTACTTTCTAACTTTGCCTTTGGAGTCTGTTTCCTGGTGTTGCGCCTTTCTTTGGATGGTGGTACCCCTGGGATCCTGCTGTGGAATATATATATATATATATATATATATATATATATATATATATATATATATATATATATATATATATATATATATATTCGTTCCACAAATCCCGGTCAGGAAAGTATCAGGCTGTCACGGGCGGTCCGAGTCGGGTTACCGGTAATCCCAAATATTCTCTCCACAACTCCCTTTGTGTCACAGGAAACACTCGGACACCTCAGCGTGCTGCATACAAGTCTTTAATGGCAGACTCGTCGTTTTGAGTCTGCCATTAAAGACTTGTATGCAGCACGCTGAGGTGTCCGAGTGTTTCCTGTGACACAAAGGGAGTTGTGGAGAGAATATATATATATATATTCATATTCACTGATGATAATATATTTTCATATTCACTGATAATAATATATTTTCATATTTACTGATAAACCAAAGGTTACAAGGTTTTACATACACCACTGGTTGCAACTGGTAGTTAAATACAATGAAGAGAGTCCGCAGTGCATTACGTTTTTACTTATATTTCTAAAAAAAGCAAGGATTGTACTCACAATCTGCAGCATGTTCTGAAAGTCACCCAATTGGACATTAAATTATTTATCCTATAAAAGAAAGTAGAACTAATACTCTTGACAAATTATGCATCGTCATCAATCACAAGCTATAAAAAATGAAGGAACCATCTGTCTGATGTCTTTTGTGGTATCATTCACTGTAGGCCTCTTTAAAAACAATGACAACAGCGGTTACATCTGGGTTGGGGGGTGGGGGGGTATTTGATTGCATAGGTAGGAAGCTCCTAACAAAAGTTAGAGGAGTCAGTACAACAGAAAAATAAGTGTTGATGAGACAGTTTGCAGATATAGGGGTAAAGATAAGATTGAAATAATGGACCGGACGTATATAATCTGATTGAGTAGGAGCAATTAGATGTCCTCTTTATGACCGATACCTGGCTAAATGAAGACTCATGTCCAGACTTGCAGCTGGCCCACTTCCAAACTATGCATGTGTACACTTAGACCGAGAGGGCCGGAGGGGTGGGGGTAGCCCTAGCTTTTAGAAAGTCATTGAAATGCTCCACGTTCCAGGTTGAAGAATGGATAGACGCTGAGGCCTTGGGCTTCTGCAGTTCACCCTTCGCCAACTTCTCCTTTGCAGAGATCGTGTTGTACCGCCCCCGGGGTATGTGGGAGACCTTACCAACTCAATCACCCTGGCGCGTGCACATAAAATTATTAACTGTGCAAATTTTACAATCATTGGCGATTATGCATCCAGCTGGACAACTCCTCGGATAGCATAGCACTGAAACTGTCAGGTACGCTAGCTGCCATTGATCTATTAATGACCCCCATGGGGCCAAAACACACAGAGGCAGTCACACAATCGATGCAATATTTTCCAATCCGTATTAAATCTTAAAAGGACCAGAGAGGTCCCTTGGCCTGACCTTTTTATACTTCCTTTCTCCTGGCCCTGGTCCCCTTCTAAGAATAAGATGAGAGAGGGACCCCCTTAAAAACAGAGCTTGAAACAAGGTCGATATATCCTCGCTGAAGAATATTCTAGCATCCACCAAACCTGTGTTAACAAATGATGTTGTGTCAGACTAGGTGATAGTGAATAACTGGCTGTCTGAGGCCTCCAGCATGGCTGCCCCTGTAATCAGTCTAAAGACCATCAGGCACCGGCTCTCCGCCCGCTGGTTCACTAACGAACTAGCGGGAGAAAGGAAGTATTGTAAGAAATTAGAACGGCTTTGGAGGAAACACTACTCTGAAGCAGACAAAACCCTATAAAAAGCTGCCCTGAGCAACTGCCATAACAAGCTAAAGCTTGTACGACGCACTTTCTATTCTAAAAAGATTGTTGAAGCTAACAATAACGCAAAAGAAATTCTAAAACTTGTTTCAGATTTTACAAACCCAAAAGCCACTGCACCAGCCCTCGAGACAAATACTTCCCTATGTACAAAGCTGAGTACATTTTTTGAAGATGACCAGGACAACCTTTTAAAAATGAAGGACAATGAGCCCTCCAGTGGGGCTCGAAATTCAATAATGCCCCCAGTCCAGGGTATACTGCCACAGTTCAATCATCCAACTTAAAATTAAATGGAAGGATTTTTCAAAAAGTGCAAATCAAGCTCCCCCTTGGATCCTTCTCCCCTCAGGTTATGAGGCTAATAGGAGATAGCCTAAATCCAACCTACCAGGATCGCTTCACCACCTCACTGCGTTCGGGGATAGTCCCCACTTCCTGGAAAAGGGCAAACACCATCCAGCTTCTCGAAAAACCGAATGCGGGCCCAGCAATCCTCTTTAACTTCAGACCCATCCCTGTGCTCATTGAGAAGATTGTAAACACCCAACAATTGATTTACCTGAACACCTTCAATCCCCTCCACCCCTCATAATTTAGCTTCAGGCTCTCCACAGCATGGAGACAGTGCTTATTGAAATATCAGACTCCATCAAATTGGCGCTTGGCGCTTGCGAGAACGCCACCCTAATCCCAACTATTGATTTACCTGAACACATTCAATCCCCTCAGCCCCTCACAATTTAGCTTCAGTTCTCTCCACAGCATGGAGACACTGTTTAATAAAATATCAGACTCCATCAAATTGGCGCTCGACGGTTGCCAGAACGCCACCCTAATCTTATTCAACCTCCCCACGGCATTTGACACGATCTCACTTGAGATCCTGTTACATCACCTTGCTGCTATTGGTGTGAAGGGGACTGTTTTAGCCTGGTTGGGGTCCTTTTTGGAGCACAGAGAAAAGGTCATGTGGCTGAAGCTGTTTTTTTCTGAGGCGAGGATTCTCAAAGTGTGGAGTTCCTCAGTGCTTGGCCCTGAACTCCACACGATTGAATATTTACATGATGCCGCTGGCATACCTAATTGAATCATTCGGTATCCAAGTGGTCTCCTATGCAGATGACACCCCAGCTCCTGCTGACCTACGATAACAATGCATTGGAAGCTAATTCAAACTTTACAGCTTGCATAGTAGCAGTAATGGAATGGCTTAAGGCCAATTTGCTCCAATGCAAACCGAAGAAATCAGAGGTCGACTAGTTGCACATTACTCTCTTCCACCCCGCCTGCAGAGATGGATTAAAATCTTGGGATGCAGATTGACAAGCGCTTTTCCTTCAAACTCCAGATCACAGCAGTGTTTAAAACCTCCTGTTGTATACTGAGGATGTCAAGAAAATGTCTTAAACTCCTGCCCTGGGAGGCCCAGAAACAGTAGTCCAGGCACTAATCCCCTCTGGACTAGACTACATGAACATTCTGTACCTAGGGGCCCTGGACTACCTAATCCAACGACTACAAATGATACAGAACCCTTCAATTCACCTCTTGTTTAAACTACATAAGCATGCCTCTGTCTCCCGCTAGCGTAACCAATGGCACTGGTTACCGGTTAAAACAAGCATTTGCAATGCAATAGGTCTCGCATTACTGAAAGTTGAGCTATTGGTGTTGCAAATAATAATGCAACGCCAATAGCTCACACTTTTAGTAATGCAAAACCTATTGCATTGCACATGCTTGTTTGCTAGTTGTGACCTGGCTGTAAGTGTCCGCAATAAACGGAAACCCAGCTGGATACAGCTACATCTTTTTACAGACTCATCAGACGGTTGGGGTCAACACAGATACAGCTGTGAATGCAGCATGCAGCTGGAAATTAAACTCTTGTCAACAGACCCTTTCCCTTAAAAAAGGAAAGATGTACCTCGGAGCGTGTTATTAAGGGTCTTTTGCTCTGTGTCTGCCCTGCTCCTGCAGGGAGGGCTTGTGCAGGTGGCAGGGGAGGTGCGGGAATGCCAGGAATTCACAGGCAGCGGATAACTTCACTTTTTGCTCATTTCAAACAAGTAAGCTGAGGCAGGAGGGCTCCTAGATAAGAGGGGCGGGCAAACCTGAAAGATGGCCTTTGGCTAACACGCTTTTTCACAAAAAAAGCAAGATAATCTTCTGGATGCCTCCAAGAATCACCCAAAAACGTTTCAAAGTGATCACAGACCAAACAACTCCACTTTGGGGGCAACGACACATGTCATGAGGCCCCATGCCCTAGAGGAAGTGCAAAGGCTTCCTGAATTTCTCTAAAATCTGTAGGCTCGGATGACCGCATTAACCTTCAATTATTTGTCTTTGAAACATTTATAAAAAATTGCAATAAATACAGGAAGTTAAATAAGATGTAGTTAATTTCCCGGTGATTTTGACGGGCTAATCCCACGGAGCAAAGATATGTTTTCAATCACAACAGCACCATTTAGAAATGCCATTCCCATGCGTAATTCTATCACAGAAGCCGGAGTGCTAGCACCATATTGTAGAGAAAGAGGACGTAAATACAAACGCCTTTCATTTAAAAACAATAGCGATGGCATTATTTAACAATGCATAATGCAAATATGCGTGTATTTTTTTAAATTAAATTATTAAAGGGCCATCATGTGAACCATGCCTCAATACCTTTTTAAACCAAAGCTGAAATAATTTACAAAGGAACATTCTAGAATGTCTATTGTAGGAGATTGAAAGCAATGCTCGACTTGTTCAAATATTTCTTTTTCTTTCCATTGGAGGGCCCCTTCAAATTGCCAATTTGTAATATAGTTATACAAAAAAAACCAATGCAGGTGTTTTAGAGCAGAGTAACAAATTCCCTAAAAATCTCAGCACTGTATCATAGGTGTAATGTAAAAAAATTAAAAGGCATTGTTATTTACAATACCAAAAGCAACACCTATTGCATTGCATAGCACGGTGTCCGTGAAGACGGCGCCGCGCTTATTAAAGTTTAAAAAAAAAAAAAGAGTGCGTTGGGGGGGCAGAGAGCATTGACATAGCCAATAGGTCTTGCTTTTGGGAACTTAAAAGTTTTTAGTTATGCAGCACAATATCTTTGGGGCAACAGCATCAACTGTTGCATGGCTAAACACTTATAAGGTCCCAAAGGCGAAACCTATTGGCTATGCCAATGCTTGTTGAACCATGTCATCCACCTAACATGCACACACGACCACTACTTACTAAAACAACTTACTTCTTCCCCTTTCAAATACATTTCCATCTTTCTATCCCTACTCTAAAGTATACTAACACACAAGAAATCAAGAGCACAAACCTAACACAAGTAAGGCACTACTAATTATACTACTACTTATAAAACTCTAATCTTGGGTTCCGGTCTAGCGTGCTTCTCGCCGCAAAGTGCTTCAACGCCTCGCAAGGGGTAGTAAGCACTATATAAATACAATTTACAGTGTCAGTGCACAGGAGTGAAATGCCTTCACTGCCACACTGAAGACTGCAGGGTGTTGACACGTGGGAAGCTTAAACAGACTGAACACCGGCAGGGCCTGGACAGACTATGTATATGTTATGCAATTCAAGTAGTATGGCTTACGCAGGCTGGTACTTAGGAACTGTCATCCAACACCAGTAATGAATGAATCTGTGAGAATAAGGCAGGTTTAGGGGGCCTGTTCTCCACACTTACACACATTGGATTGCCTTGCATAAGCAACAAATTGCATACGTCAACCACAGCATTCTCAAGACATGTTAATGAAGGCCCAATGGCAATTCATGCATAATCAACCGTACAGCAGTGGGTTTTGCATAATGCCTTTACAAAATAGCACTCGCACATATTTGAAAGGCTTCAATAATTTTGAGAAGCAGAAGTAATAATAGAACAAGTTTGAGCTATTGACATTGCAAATAAGAATGCCTTTTATTTTTGTTTTCGTTTTTAAAACATAAATAAAAAGCATCGACATTTACAATGCCAATAGCTTAAACTTGTGTAAATGCGAGACCTATTGCATTGCAAATGCTTGTTTCCTGGTTGACTTATCCAACCGAGTAGAACTCCTGAAGCTTCCCGCGTCCCAGTTCCTTTGACAACACCCCTCCTCCCTGAAAGGTGACTTTCATCTTGCAATTGCGCTTTCCGGTCTCATCTGTTTTAGGCCTATTCAGGTATCCGTACTGTTTACATACCAGAAAGGAGGGGGGTGGGGGCTACCGAGAGGAATGCAAGAGGGAGGAAGGGCGTGAAGACGAGGAAGGGGCTCAGGAGAAACAAGGGGCAGGGCAGATAGAAATAGAAAAGTGGGTGGAATGCAGGGGCAGAAGAAACTGGACAGAATGCTTATACTGCCTGGAAAAGGAACAAGTATAAACAAGTGAAACAAGAGACTAATTGCTCAACTTTGGCAGAGCTGGATCGCTGCAATTTCTTTTGTAATGAACTAATAAAGATCTGTTGGTATGAATGGTACCCAGGGCACGCCAAAGCTCCACTAGGAAATCAATTAATGCAAGTGCT
The DNA here is from genome assembly GCA_963921515.1 of Calotriton arnoldi. Lineage (NCBI taxonomy): Eukaryota > Metazoa > Chordata > Amphibia > Caudata > Salamandridae > Calotriton > Calotriton arnoldi. Next base: position 3,467,506 of record CAWUFW010000788.1, on the reverse strand, counting down.
GCCGCGGGGGAGAAAATCAAACATCTCTATCACGCAGTCTTCACGAGGTCCTTATTCCGGCCATTAGTGTAGTGAAAGCACACACGTGAAGGGTGGCCGGGCGCTTCCGGACACCCATTCGCCCGAGCACTGGGGCTGCGGTGTCAGCTTGCGTCTAGAGAGGACGTGCATGCTGGTCATAAAGAAGTTTTGGAATCACTGAGGGGTCGCGTCGGCGGGTGGCAAGCGAGTAGGCGACGGAGTCAGGGTAGGGTGGGGGATGAAGAAGTGAGCCAGCTGGTTTGTCACTTTATTGGTGAGAGAATCATTTTACTAATCATCTCGTAATAAGGCTGCGAGCGGGTTAGTAATTCTGGCCAACCGTTGCGTATGTTCTGATTGCAAGGTCATCTTTACACGATAGTTGTGTACCTGCTGTGGTTTGTAACACGCACTTTCACGCGTGTACAAATAAATAACAAGGCACAGAGAGGCAAGAATAACAAATTAAAGTACGGCGTCCTAGGAGTGGTGCCTGCTTGCGCGTGCGGCTGCAGGAACAAAACAAGCATTTGCAGGGGAGGCCAGCACTCACCGGTATCATCCTGGGTCCGTACCGCATTGATGCTGGCTGCGGGCCGGCGGCTCCGGTGCCGAGGCTGATCTTCAGAGCTGGGAAGGGAGCGGTGGGCTAACTCGCCCTGTCCCGTTCGGTCTTGGGTCCTGCTGGCGGATGGGTTTGTATTCCGTTCTCCTACCCTCGCCGCTTCCGTCTCTCCCGGGTGGTACAGGCTGGCTCGCGAGCAGCTCCCGTGGCTCAGGTTTGGGGCGGGGTCATCAGGAGGTTCCCACACTGCGTGCGGGCGACAAGGCATGAACGGGGGAACACTGAAACTAAAAAACTAAACAGTGGTGCGCGCGCACCACAGAGGAGCGGGGGAGGGAGCGCAGCAGCGGCAGCGAGGCGAACGCGCGCTGCTGCGCGTGCTAGCCACCAGTGGGAATGGGAGGAGCAAAGGCGGGACATGCGCCCGCCTTTGCCCAATTACGTGCTGTTTTTTTTTTTAACGCACGCTACAGCCAATGCCAGGCTTCAGAAAGCTAACCACACGCACGAGCGTGTGGTTAGCTTTCTAAGCCCGTACAAGAGGTCTCGCGCTGCGCGAGCAGGGCTGCGCACTGCAACGCTAGGCGCGAGACCTAAAAAGGATTATGTTTAAAGCACTGATGGTGGCACATTCCGCTTTTTATAAGACTAACCCCAATTACCTGACCAAAAGGTTGGTTGAATACTGTCCAAAAGGAACTCTGCGTTTACAATCTGTCGGGTCAGCTCACCCTCTTGCCAAACGGAAGAAATGAGGCGGCTCAGCCTGTTCATTTCTGGCAGCCAAGCACTGGAACAATCTCCCTCTTCCTCTCAGATGCATCCCAGAGAAGAATTTATTTCACAAGCAACTGAAAACACATCTGTTCAAACTGTAAGATGGTTGATATCCTCCAGTGGCCATTTGCCTTAGTGCCCGACACTCTCGCAGTAGCTGTGCTCTCTAGAAATCCATCCATCCATCCATCTATCCATTCATTCATCCATTTATTCATTCAAATTGGAGAATTTCCGCATAGGGGAATCACTAGTGATGCAGATATGATGCCAAGAAGTTGAACAGGTGTGAGCCAAAGACAGAGAAGTGAGGTGGTACTAAAAAGTGACATGGAGACCTTCTTTGGATGAGTCACTTGATAGGAAAGTGACTAGTGTGTATATACGTACATTATATTTGTATAATACAAACCTAGCCAAAAGTTAGCGGAGCGCTGTACAGAGTTTAATGGCAAAGATACAGGCAACGAGTGATTGAAGAGGAAACTGGGTTCTACGTGTTGAGGTGGACTGTTACTTCGTTGTGATGTAGTATTTTAATGAGATAAATCTTCACCTCTCTCGTGAACTAGATCTGGGCGGGGCTGTCCTGATGGATACAGGCATGGCATTCTAGATCCTGGGTACATAAATAGAGATGGCCTGTGTCTTTATTTTTTCTTATACAGGAGTGGATATAACATTTGGTGACAAAATGGGCGAGAAGCTAATTATGAAACGAGTTGAGGAAAAGATGGCCAGAAAGTCACCAAAAAGCTGTGGGATTGAACCTGAAGATAGCTGTAAGGGCATCCGGAGATGATTCACACAGCGAGAAGTGTAAAATATAGGACTTCATGCAGCACCTACAAATATAAAATACAATTAGAAACATAAGAATGAAACAAAAACATACTGAACATGAAAGACAACAAGCAGAGAGCACAGTGACGAAAATAATGAATGGCCGTTCCATAGCGAGTAAAGAGGCCAGGTAGCATCAGAAAGGAGTAGTGCTTAATGGGATATGCTTTTAAAGGAGTGCTCGGAGCAGGTGGTAAATGTGGTAAATGTATGTGTTAAAAACCCATTGGAATGGGAAATTCTGTGTGGTTGCTTGGCAAGAAAAATCTGTCCCATTTGGTAATTACCCATTCCGTTGGGTTGTACTTGTGATTGCACGGTACTGGTGCTGGTTTTCTGTACAGTAACAGTACAATCTCATGCACCTGTTACAATCCGGACTGTTTTATAGATTTAATGGCACACTCTGCTGATCTCTACTTGTATTACCTGATATTCCATATTCATATCCAATTGTAATGCTGAGCAGTTACCGTCAACTGATACATCTAGGATTCTAGTTATATTTGTGTTTTTCTCCTTTACATGTTTTAAAAAATATTTCGGATGTATTCATTCTCACAACCTGACATCTTTACCTTCTCTCTCTCTGCGCTCTCTACATCTTTTCTGTTTTAACTCACATCCTGTACACCACAACACTCTCTCTACCTCACACTCTCTGTCTCTGTATCAAGCTCGCCGCTCTCTTTCTATACCTCCTCTGTCTCTCTATTTCACCTAATTTTGCGTTTTACCCTTCACTCTCCACCTTATTCTCTGATTCACTGCTCTTTTTATCTGACCTGTCTTTCAATACCTTTTCTCATTTGCCCCTCTTTTTACCCCACCAGTCTCTCTACCAGGCACCCTCCATACTTCTTTCACTAACTCACCTTCTGTACTTCGCTCTGCCTCTACCTTTCTCTAACTCACCTCTCTTTCTACCTTACCTCTCTATCTCTCTCTCTACCTCATTCTGAAACGGTACCTATACCTCTATCTCCCTTTCTCTGCCTTTCTCTTTCTACCTTTTTGTGTATTTTGTACTAGTTATGTTTAATTCCTTACCTTATGTCACCCTACCTCATATACCTCTGTCTCTAGCTCCCTTCTCCAACTACTGCACATCTCTCAGGATGTGGCGCAGGCCAGAGCTGCCGACTTAGAAGCTGGTGATCCGGATTCGAGTCTCGGCGTCGGCGCAACATCCTGTGATTTTGGGCAAATCACTTAATCTCCCCGTGCCCATGGACAGCGCCTGGATACCCTCACGGGTGATAAGCAGCGCTATCTAAATCTACAAACAAACACCATTTCCCCCCTCTGTTCATCTCTTGCCTTCCACCCCCTTTGCCCTTTTCCCTTACTCAACACAGTCAGAGGTGACTGTCTAGCCAGAGAAATGTACACATAGACAGAGCAGAGGCGGTACAAGGCAGGGGAAGTCAATTAAGGAGAATATTATCAGATTCCTTCTGACGAAATTATGACAATTCCATGAACTGTTCATTGATATTCACTGTTGTAATGATAGTGTCAATGTGAAGGGGACAGGGATATATTTGTGAGAACGAATATCTGCTAATTAAAGCTACATTTGTAAGGGTTACATGCATATCACTTATTTTCATAATAGATGCTAGTCTACTAAATTAGAACCAAATCACCCTTCTTGTGTCTTTCCTACAATAGGGGGACACGCTGGATTAACACTGAATTGCACATAAAATAATGGTGGAGCATGACAAAAAATCTATATCCAAGATCAAAAAGAAGTGGCATTATCAATGCTTTTTTAGACTTTATTTTGTTTGTAGTTGGCCGGAGGACACCAACGCAGCACGAGCTTCCGCCTGTTTTTGCCTGACCTCGTTTCTCAAAATAAAGCACATAATTCAATATTATTTGTCCTCATGGGGGCTTAATTAGCTGAAAATGGATAACAAATTCAAAGTTGTTGCAGACATTGAGCACCAAAATACCTTTTGTCTTGGGATTCAAAAAGATGGTTCTAAAGAGGAATCAGAAAAATTCTTTAGCATCTGGGAAAAGGCTTCCGAGTTAAAGTCTTTTCACTGAAATCCTGAATTTGGGGAGATCCAAGTCACCCTTGCCCCCCCATTCCTTCATTCATTTGAACACATGGGTCCTCATCTACAAGAAAATGGCACAGCGCTGCACCGCAAGCCATTTAGCTGCACCATGCTGCGTCATTTTCAACACACAGGGATGCATTGTATTAACAACAATACGACGCATCCTTGTGCTTTCCCTTGCGCTGGCGCGCAATGGGCTGCGATGCGCCAGTGCAGGCACCCTTGCATCATTATGCAAGAGTGCCTGCGCTGCGGGGATGATTGTTTTTGTGCAGGAAGGAGCACCTTCCTGCACAAAAATCATCATTAATGGCAATTTCCTCTTTCTATGCTTGCTGCAGAATGCGAAGAGAAAAATGTAGAGAAATAAAAGTATTTCTCCTTGTTGCGCTATTCCTACGCCTGCCCTGGGGAGGCGCAGAATTCTGACGCATTCCAAGTTTTACAAAATGCTGTAATTCTAGGAATGTGTCAAAGGTAGTGAGATGTTGCTATCTGTGATGTCACTGGGGTCAGATTAGGTGTGATCGCACTTCCAATATTGCTATGATGTGAAATGATACCACTGGATTTAGGATACCTCGCCTTCTGAATATCCCGGATTTAAATACAGCATATTCAGGGGGGGCGTGGCTAGCGACCAACAAAAATGGCCGCAGCCTGAGAGAGCTCCGACTCCCATTTCAACCTTCCCCGAGAATCCTGATATAAATCCGGCTACCCTGTAGGAATTGAACGTCGGCGGCGACTCCGATTTGCCCAGTGAATGATTTACGGCAGATCCGAGCTTTGTAGGTGCAACCGGGACCAAAGAAAACTGAGGGGCGGAGCCTTGGCCTACGAGCTACGGAAGAGCCGGGGCCTCGCGTACGGCGAGGACGGAGCGAGACAGGAGTGACGGCGACCTCCTCTGAGGCAATGAAAAGGAGACGCACGTCGAGCATCGAGCGACGCTGAGGGCAGTGAGTAACGCCGCAGAGAGAACTGTGCCGCTGGAGGCACGATTGACCTGGAATGTGCACGAGCGGCGCCACGCAGGTACGGTGGGCAGAGTTGAACCGGGGAGCGGCTACAAGCGCCTGACTAGAGCGAGGCCGGAGTCACAAATCGCTACTCACTGCCAAAGCCAAAGACTGTTCCCTGAACAGTAGATAATCCGGCCCGCCGTACATATCACAGCCACCCACTGCACCGGATAACGGCGGCCCTCCTATACGTGGGCTCACCAAAGGACACGCCACGGCTGGCTCCAAACCCCCACTATAACACTGCTTTGCGGGGGCAGTACAGAATAGACTGGATTTTTCTGGGCACATGCAAAGTACCGCTAACTACTCATCGCACCAAAGGTTGAGTGCCGTACATATCCCAGGCAGCGTGAACACAGTGCTACACATCTATTAGGAAACAAAGCAGAACCCAACACATCCACGTAGCGCCTCCCAATCTGACCGTGGAAGGGGGTAGTCGCGAACGCTACGCAGCACGGGCCCCCGGGCGAAAATCCTCTGCTGAAGCCGGCTCATCGTCGGATGCTACTGGGGGGCAGGAAAACCGAAAGGCCGCAAGGGAGAGTTCAACCCCATTGGCAGGCAGCGGCGAATACGGCCTCCCCAGTGCCCAGACGCCTCACTTACAGCTCCAGCTACCATGGGTGGCAGAGGACAGCGCGGTGTACAAAGCAACAAATTGGACAAATACACCTTCCATAAGGAACAACCAGATACACCATCCCCACCCACGATCGACGGCGGCGACTCGAAGACTGCTAAGCCAAAAGAAATAACTTTACAAGATGTGATGACTACCCTGCAACAGATGCAAACCTCTTTTGGCTCAATTTTATCCGACATATCACTGCTGCGTGCTGATGTCTCCAAAGTGAACACTAGGCTGACAGAAGTGGAAACTACTACGGCGACACTCTCGACAGATACAGCGACCCTGCAATGGCAGGTCTGCCAACTGGAACGGGCAGCCAAGCAAATGGCTGAAAAACTCGATGATCAGGAAGGCCGCTCGCGATGAAATAATATTCGCTTAGTCGGTGTTCCGGAAAGCGTCAAGGGGCCGGCCCTGGATCTCTTTGTGGAAGACCTGGTCCAAACTCAACTGCAGCCACGTGGACTATCACGGTTCTTTTCAGTGGAAAGAGCTCATAGAGTGCCAGGGGTAGACCCAGACCAGGAGCCCCCCCGACCTATACTGGCACGAATATTTAACTTCCGGGACCGTGACACGATTCTCCAGGCGGCTCGTATTGCCCCCCACTTAAGGTTGACAACTGCAACGTGACCCCCTACCCGGACTACACAGCTGCTGTGTCAAAGCAACGCCGCAATTTTCTCGATGTAAAAAAAGCCTTGCGTAGCAGAGAACTCAAGTATGCAATGCTCTCTCCAGCAAAATTACGGGTAGAGGCAGAAGGGAAGAGCTGGTTCTTCACTACACCGGAGGAGGCTCACGACTGGCTGGAGGGATGGCGACCAGCTACAAGACCTGGACGACAAGGACCGAAAAGGCAGCAACAACTCACCAAACCGGCCATGGCAGAATTGACGGAAGCAGAAGCATCGACTGGCACTCAACAGAATGCAGACGACAACTCAGATTGACACTGTACTCAGCAAGATCCTCACCTATATACAGTAACGCATGACAGCAACACCATACGAAAATAACGAGATGATAACATAGTGGGGATAGCTACAAAACATGGCCAAGACCTATGAATGACCTGGCTGAGTCACACTCTCTGATTCAACGAACTCCCGGGGCCGCTCTCACGTGACACCCCCGATGACACTCAGGAACTGAGCCAGGTCACAGAAAGACGCAGATGGGTCGCAATGGCCTACGAATAAGCAGGGGAATGGACAAGAAACGCGGAGTAACTCTCCCCCTTTACGCAAGTACACAGTTATGGGGATAAAGCACTCTGCAGAGTTGGGGGGGCGGGTAGTTTCAAATCCACGGTGCAGGGAGGCAGGGTAGGGGGTGGGGGGAAGGGCGCAGTTAAAAGGGGAAGTTAATTGTTTAGTTCCAGTTTCGCAATTGACTCAGGGTACACACTTACGGGGCATGCACGACGACAACATAGTGGGCTGTATACTGACGACTCAACACTCACTTCCAATAGATGACGGACACGACGCATTTCCACAGGGTGGATGACAACATAGGGCCCCAGCCAAGGGCCACCGGCCCCGCACACCTTCCATTCAAGATACTATCATGGAATGTAAATGGCCTGGGTGACAAAATAAAACGGGGACTAGTTTTGCAGTATCTGAGACGTAAGGGGCCTGCTGTTGCGCTTCTCCAGGAATCACATTTGATGGGGACTGCCTGTAAAGCCTTAGACAGGTGGGGATTTAAAATGGTGGTACACTCTGATTTTACTACTGGTTCGCGGGGAGTGGGGATCTTGATCAATAAACGCTTCCCGTTGATAATAACGGGATCCCGAAAGGATGATCAGGGACGATTTGCCACAATCACATGTCAATGGGACGGTAAAATATATAACATAGTGACGGTTTACATTCCACCGACACTACACCAAGAAACTTTCCCAGCGTTGGGGACATTTTTATTAGCCCTCCCACACGGGGAACTCATACTAGGGGGAGATTTTAATATTACTTTGGACGCATCTATAGACAGGCTACCCCCCAAAGATTCTAGCGGCGCAAACCTCAAACTGGCAGAGTTCACGGAGGCTCTGGGCCTAATAGACGTATGGAGAAATAGATTCCCAACTGAGAAACAATATACATTCCATTCGGGAGTGCATAACAGCCTTTCCAGATTAGATTACATTTTTACATTAGCAACCGGGCTATTGGGGGTAACTGAGATCACGCACCTACCCAGGGGTATCTCGGACCACTCTCCAGTGCTCATCACATATACCACCTCCACCCCGAGACGGCGCAGGCTGTTTCCGCTTCACCCTAGTCACCTTAAAAACCGTAAGATCAGCAAAGGCCTCCTTAAAACGACAGTGAACTACTTTGAGGAAAACCAACACTCGGTCCGGTCCCCCGCAACGTTATGGGAGGCTTACAAAACAGTTCTTAGGGGGCAGGCTATCTCACTGATAACGGGCCATAAGCATACTCAGCAGCAACACATTGCGAGTTTGGAGCACGACATGTCCCGGGCAGAAGCAGCTCATATTATAGATCCGGATGAGGATACAACACACAGGCTACACTTAGCACAACAAGAGTACAGGGCCTACGCATGGGAAGAGGCAAAAACCAAACACACTAAAACGCAACACACTGTCTATGAACTGGGGGATAAGGCGGGAAAACTCCTAGCATGGCTGGATAAAAAAGAGCAAGCCAGTAAATGGGTGGCGCAGCTCCGGCTCGAAGATGGCGACTTAACGGAGGAGCCCCAGCAAATAACAGAAGCCTTAGCAATGCATTATAAAAACGTCTACACCCCAACAGCCACCAACAGGGTGGAGGAAAATTTAGAGTTCCTCAAAGATATAAAAATGCCCACACTATCCCCTAATGCGACCGAGACACTAGAAAAGGACCTGACTACGGAGGACCTAGAGCTAGCAATAGGCGCATTGCATACAGGAAAAGCGTTGGGGCCTAATGGAATTCCAGTGGAATTTTACAAGAAAGCGGCGCCACATATCATACCACATTTACTTAATATGTACACAGACAGTTTAGAACAAGGAATCCTACCCAGGGATCAGCGTCTGGCCACCGTAGTGGCAATTCATAAGCCCGGCAAGCCACCGCATGAATGTATGTCATATAGACCAATTTCCTTAATTAACGCAGAGGCGATACTGGCAAAGGCACTTGCCATACGGCTGCAGCCGCATCTCGCCACTGTGATCCACCCGGATCAATCCGGATTTATGCCAAATTGAAACACAGCACTTAATCTGAGACGCTTGCATGGGGTCATGGCCCGTGCATCTACTATAGAAGAGGACGCAGTTATTTTATCGCTGGACGCACGAATGGCGTTCGACCTTGTCGAATGGCCCTTCTTGTATGCGGTCCTTAGACACTTAGGATTCGGCCCAAAATTCTGCGCCTGGATCCAGCTACTTTATACACAGCCACTCGCACAGGTGGTAGTGAACGGACATATATAAACAGACTTCCCGTTAGGTAGAGGGACGAGACAAGGCTGTCCCCTGTCGCCACTGCTCTTTGCATTGGTTCTGGAACCGCTGGTGGCCTGGGTACGTCAGAACCCGGTCATACGCGGTTTAAAATGGGCCATGGGCTGGGAAGATCGCATTTCACCTTATGCGGACGATATACTGTTATATTTGGCATCTCCGGCACGCTCAATTAACTGCCTGTTAGATATCTGCGCGTCATATGGACGGGTATCAGGTTACACCATTAATTGGGCAAAGTCGCTCCTCTACATACTGCATGGATCCATGCCGCGGCTTCCACTGGGATGTGACATTCAAATAGCGGATGAGGGATTTAAATATCTAGGGAAATATGTAACACACGACACAACACAATTCATTGCAGAAAACCTCACAAAGCCCCTGATGAGGTTCCGCCGTGACATTAAACACTGGCGCTCACTCCCATTAACGCTTCTGGGAAGAGCAGCCCTATTTAAAATGATGGCGCTCCCCAGATTCCTATACGCACTACAAAATACACCATTCCCCGTTACTCCAAAATATTTTACGGAGATAAACGCAGAAGTGACCAATCTGCTATGGGATGGTAGGGCGCCGCGCATGTCCCGCAATAAACTTAAGAGAAGCTGGTGTGACGGTGGCATTGCCCTCCCTGATATCAAGTTATACTATTGGGCTTTGCAGCTCTTTGTTATAAATCAATGGCTTCACATATCCCAGGATGACCCAGCATATCACATGGATAGACACCTCTTGGGAGCTGCGGGGATTATGGGGGGCGCTTTACAACAAGGTCAGGAAAAGCACCCTTACCGGTCCGACAGCGCACACTATCAAAATATGGTTCGAGGCGCAACAGGCGATGGGTTGGGAGGGAGTCACGACACAGGCCACGCCACTATGGGACACAAAAAAGCTGGGCACACTTCGTAACACGAAGGGTTTTAGGCAGTGGGACCTGATAGGAATCTCAAAGGTCGGAGATCTGTGGAAAAAAGGGGAGTTGGTCCCCTTCGCTCAACTACAGACCACTTATAAACTGGCACACACCGAAATATTCCGTTACACACAGATCAGACACACACTCACGGCGCTAATTCCACAAGGTACGCAGCTCGAAGACTCTTCACCACTGGAAGATAGACTCCTCACAGACCACCTCACCAAAAAGCCCATTTCACAAACATACCGCAAACTTATATATAATCACCCAGATCCCACTGCGGCGCTCAAAGCCAAATGGGAACAGGAGGTAGGTGATTTGGATGACGCCGACTGGCAAGAGGCACTTGCGTCTCCGAAGGAGGTTGCAATACCGTCCAAGCTAAAGTTGATACAATTAAAAATCCTACACCGCACCTATTATACTAGGACACTCCTACACAAAATTAACCGGACAGACACACCACTCTGCCTCAGACAATGCGGTGCATCAGGTACATTCTTCCACACCCTCTGGCTTTGCCCGAGGGTTGCGGATTACTGGACCGCAGTGATGCGCACACTATCGCAAGTCACGAAGGTCACAATTCTCCCAGAACCGAAAAGGTGCCTTCTTAATGTGTGGGAACCCACGGATCTTAACCACTCAGCACAGGACTGGGTGACAGTGGGCATGACATTAGCAAAGCGTAATATCGCACAGCACTGGGGATCCCATCAAACCCCTACCCTGCGCCAGTGGTGCAAAGACATGGACAGTGCCATGATAGTGGAGAAATCAGTCTATGTGCACAGAGGATGTCCTAAAAAATGGACGCGGATATGGGGAAGTTGGAATACTTACCGTGGAAATATATGTGAACCCCCACTCGCAGAATCATTGGCAGAAACGAATGATTGACTGGACCGAAATAAAAGACTGGATGCGAGATGGAATATATGCCACTCGCCCACGAACTGGGGTCCGCATGAACCTCACCCACTACGATCTAGCCATTGGGGAGCTAATGTATACCTTACTGTGTCAACGTGTATGTGCCATTGAATATTGCCGAAAAGTATGTGATTGTTCTCTGCGTCAAAATGTCAATAAAAACTGTTTTAATAACAAATACAGCATATTCATGTCCTCCCACGTTTTTCCAGTTCACAATTGTATGTAACCTTCCACCGATGCCTTAGGTTGAGTGTATTCTTTCAGGTGCTAAGTCTTTGCACAGCCTTTGATAAAACAAGGTATTTCAGATTTCTCGAGACGCCAATAAATAAATTCCACATGCAGAGCTGTTTGCCCATGTGCTGGCTTTGTAATTTACCGCACATATCCCGCAGGAGACCTTGGCATTGTAAAATAAACCTATTCCTCTCCCAGGAAATGCTTGAGCGCCAATCCTTGGCAGACTTTCAGGGCTGCGCTTGGCAGGAGAGGCAAATTACTCAAGCTGCGAGTTGTAACAAGACAAGTGATGGCAATTTTACATTTCGCATTGTTGGTAAAATTGCTGCTGCATTCGCGTGCATGACAATTTAAAACAAGCATTGTCAATGCCAGTAGGTCTGGCATTGGCCTCCAGCCTCTTTCTTTGTCAATGCTTGTTTGATTTGATCTGTCACGATTTTTTAAAAACGTTATAGTTGGGGAAGCTGCTGGGCCGTTGTAACATTAGCTAAGAACAAAAATATATTTTGTTCTCAAAATCACACACTGCAATAGTTTTCCCTGGCACTGTTGCGGGGATTCTGCACCTACACAGAACTATGCGCAGGAAAACAGGACCTCAATGTATAGGGGTGTACCAACCAACCACCTTAGTGCCCAAAATCCCAAAACCGACTAGCTATAGTGTCTCATTCGTTCTCCGCCAAAATCAAGAAGCCACAAATGATTAGACAACCCAGAACACAACACTCCCGACTCTTTCAGGAATCGCAGTAGCAAGACATACCCTTTCGCTCGCTCACTCGTATTTGTCCACAAATAAGAATTGGCAGAGTCACTGTAATAGTTCAAAATGTTTATTTTAACTATCGTGCTCTGTAATACAGTATACGAGCCACTGCCAGCAGCAAAATGCATAAACTCAAAACAATTAGCATTGTTACAATTCCATAGAGTACAAAGGGGGAAGTCATTTCATAAAGACAGTGGAAAAAGGACTATAAGGCCTAACCGCCCTCCCCTGGACTGGAAGAAGTTTATTATAAAAAGGAAGATCTCTGGGCTTTGTCAGCAGACCCCATACCTTAAAGCCTAGATGCAAGGTTTACATCATAGGAACAGCATAGCTCTTCTCCATGGAAAGGGCTCTCTCCAAGTGTCTGTTAAAACAACATGCATCCCCGTAATATCAAAGCACGAGTCTCCAGCATTGCAGCTGTGTTTAGCATGTTATATCTAGGTGCTAGGGACTGACCAGAACAGAATATCAAGGGGCATTGTTTATCGACCTTGCACATCATGTTCAGACTAAACTCCAGGAACTCAGCAGAGAACGCGAAAAGCAGACAGTTCTCATGTGAAAGGCACAAACAGAGTCTTGTAAAAATAAAGTCATGTAGTAATGTGCGCAAAAGCAGCATCATGGCAGCAAAGCTCATGCTAACTTAGCAATGTCGACAATGACCCTAATGGCCATTTAACACCCTCCCCCTGGTAAGGTCATAGGACATAGACAAAGGACCAAAGCAGAGTTCAAAAAGCCAAGCAGAGTTCAAAAACGTCTGAAAAAAACAAATTGGAAAAAAAAAAATTAAAAAATCTATATATCATTTTTTTTTTCATGGCTGAAAAAACTAGGTGTGGCGTCTCCGGGAAAATGTTATGATGAAGAAGGTGGTAAGTCCATCAAAGTACGTGAACTTAAGAATGCAATCCCCTCCAGAAGGGCATCTCTATCGTTATTACAAAAAAGGGATGCCATCCAATCAAGTAGGTCGAAGGAACAAACATGCTCCTCGTAATCCGATGCTTCCAAAAGCATAATCGGACAACTTGCGTGATATTCTATGAAACTCTGATGCAAGTGGTTCTGCGCAGCCGCACAGATGTCCCATTCAGCCAGTCATCCAAGTGCTGCTGCACGTGCCATACAGCCATCCCCAGAACAAGCCTGGTCATGAGCCTCCAAGGGACCCATCAACTGGACAAAATCCGGGACTGGACAGGACGTATTGGAGAGGCATAAATCCATAGCCCAGGCCTTTAGTGTCAGACGCATTAAAAATTTGATGTATAAGCTCCCCAAAGTGGAGTGGGAGGTTAGTGTTCAGAAGTGACTGAATCTCAATAGATGTTCTAGCCACCTGTAACTCGAAGGTCTCTCGAGCTGAAGTGAGAGCCACTTCTTGTTGGAAGAAAAGGGTTTTTAGCCTGCTTAATTTGTTGAAATCTGTTTTCAAAGTAGGAATGGAAGGCCAAATGGAACTATCTACAATCCCATGCGGGTGCGGAAAAAGCACATTGCTACAACAAGTAACGCGTTGTGAAAGAATTACCAAATACGGGACTCCTGCCCGTAAACCACAGCAATCCTGGTTGTTCAAAATAAGATAGCTGCTGTTAGTAAGCAGGGTAAATGCGGGAATTATTGATGGTACTGGAGTCCCTTTCAAAAAACAAGCAAGATTAGGCGCTGATACATTACAGGCGCTGTGCAATTTAACGTGTTTGCAAACTAGGGAATGCCCTACTGTGGAATCGCAGTCCTCCCCTGTCAGGAAGACCTCCTTATCCTCCCGTTGACATCTGTAAGTGAAAGGTAGGGACCATAATTCATGCAAAAATGCACTACCCAGGGGTTCAAAGCGGCCAATTGGAAAATGTTGCATGCAAGATTTAAATTGAAACAGTGAGAATGGGAGAGAGATAACCCCATGAATTAACCAAACCGCTGAGTCCGTCTCCGCCACAGAGAATGGCAAGGGTTCTAATTGTTCAATGTGTAATAGCGTGTATGTAGCATCTTTCATCGACATAAAACGCTGTTTATCAGTCAGATTAAATGGTAAAAACAGAGCAGAAGCATTCAAATAGTCCCCAGGGACCTTTCCCATTTTAACGTCCATGCAAACTGCTTAACTGATCGTAATTGATTTTGACCATGATATAACACAGACACATAATTCTGAACAATATCAATAACAGAAGAAACAATGTTATTCAATGTATAAATGCGTGAGGAAAGCGTATTGATGCTATTGTCGACCACGGCTAGAACTTTTTCCAAATTCGCTTGATCAATTTGACGCAGACGAAAGGCTGCCTCCATCTGCGAAAGTTTCCAAAATTCATTGTAAGCTGCATATATAAATCTTTTAGATCTGGGAACCCTGGGTCCCAAGATAAAATCAGCCAAATTAATGTCACTCGACAAGAGCGACAGGTGTTGCTTCACTGACGATAAGGTTGAATGTTCCAACCTTGTTGGCATAATTTACCCACCGAGTATATGGTAACGGAATGTGAACGTGGATAACGAGGGTCCGGTCCAGTCTGTGTGAAATCAGGTGTTACATTATAAAAACGCAATTGACATGCATTTGAATTTGTTTGCCACACCAACCAACCGGATGAATCAATTTCTGAGACATTAAAGGTGTCATTTTGAAACAAAGCCCGCAATGCATCGATGGTGTAATTTGTCCGGGCAACCCAATTGTCATATTCCGTTATAGATGGAATAGACGAAATATTCAAATTTTTTACAGCTGCCAAGCCAAAGCACGTGGTTAGATAGACGGTATCATTTAAAAATAAAATTTGAGCCGGGATTAGGCAGGCACGATGCAGAGCCTCAGTTCCCTGAACCTGCCAAGGCTTTGTGCCCCAGATCGATTTCAAATCAATGGTCTCTTTCCAGTGTTCATAACCCTGTGTGGCCAATTTAGTCGTAAAAAGAGTTAGAATAAATCAATTTGGTGTGGGTCAGGATAAATTTTGATTGAGATGACAATTGTAGTTTAAAGAAATAGGATTCCGTATTGGACATGTTATAATCTGTAAAATATGTAAACTTATTTCTAAGAATTTTCGAGCTCCTTTTTATGGGAGTAGGACAATGTTCCCATTGAGTATAATTAAAAACCGGCCTTAAAGTATTTGTTTTATGCAAAAAATGATGCCCATTGTGTTGATAACAGAAGAGAGCAGCATAATTGGCAGAATTTAAATACAAATCTTCAGCATCAAAAGCAGCATAATACTTTAAATCAGAAAACAATGAATGTACTGCTTGCTCATCCCAATCATCAGAATGAATGTCCCATGTTACCACATCTCCTAATGAGACGCGAAACACGTATAGCACCCTGAGCACCTCCGTCGGGCCGTGAACTTCGAAAGCTACTTTATCCCAAACTATGCCATCTGCAACCGGGAATGCTGAAATGTTCACATGAGTCTGATCACGTTTCATGATGTGGGACGATGTGTGTGGGGCCAGAGTTCCATCAACCAAGTTCACAGCAGAGTGTTCTGGCAAATAATGACCACTGATGAGCAAGAAGAATACTGTTACAAATCCAATCGACATGAAATGGAAAATTAGGATAAGCACCAACCAGATGTAGGTCCATGGAGGGACCACGTTCGTCTTCTTGAGCCAAGAGATGAAAACACTTAATTTAGATGGTGAAACTGCCAAACTAGAAGACGAGGAGGATGAGTCATAAGAGAAGCTGGCATGGTCACTAAAATACCCGTTTTCACCCCTCAGTATTAAAGGCGGGTCAGAGGTATCAGCATGATGTTGTCGAGGATCGCTCAGCACTTCCCTGTTAGACTCATCAGTGGGATACGTATACTCGACATCTGTGGTGGAAGAGTTAGGAGGCAAAACAGGAGAAAGGTCAACAGCAGTTTCCATCTCAGCCTCACTGGCACTGTTTTTATTCGTAGTGTTTGAGGGGACCGGATTCAAAGAAATAGCATTGCACGAAACCGCAGGTGTGACACTATTCAGAATCGGCCAGACGGTGTAGCTTGACATTGTCCACTGAGATGTATCTGTTGTCTTTGCGACCAGGTAAAGGTGGTAAAATACCTGTACGAGTGCCCTTCAATCCAAGTACCGGAACCGGTGCACGATAAGAGGGACCACATTTTTTCTTGTTCTCCAACTTTTCTCGTACCAGATCTCCAATCTTAGGAAGCCAGCCGGCAACCGGAATCAGCAGTGCTGCAAAAGTGGAAGAGGGCAAATGTTCAGTTGCGTAGCTGTCACGGGTCTTTTGTAGATCCTGTAACACAGTAGAATGATTATCTACGTCAAAGGTTGCGGCAGCCGCCACAACGTCTAGACCATCAAGGTCTGGCACAAACATTTTAATGCCAAAGAGCATTTCGTATGGGGTCCGCCCACCCAGAGATCTTCTAGGGAGATTATTGAGTGCACGTTGAACACCATACAAATGGGCCAGCCAGTTTCTGCCAGTACCTAAGACTCTGTCAAGGATTGCTTTAAGTCACGGTTCATTCGCTCCACAATTGAATTGCCCTCAGGCCTGTATGGAGACGAAAACTGCACCAGCACCCCCTTTGACTTCATCGCGTCCTTGTAAGCCTTAGAGGCGTACGCAGGATCTTGGGTCGAATGGAAGGTGCCACAGGCAAACATCCAGACAAAGACACGCAAATCCCTGATGACATTTCGAGCGTCAGCACTGCGTTGTGGCCATACCCAAAGGAATCTACTGCACGAATCAACTGCAACTAAAATGTATTTATATGCAGTATCAGAAGAAAATGGACGGCAATGATCAAGATATACACAGCCAAACGGTTGATTAGAAATACATAGCTGTGTTTGAGGTGGGCGTGACACCGTAGACGATTTGATTTGTTGACAAATGTCACAAGAAAGCACATAATTACAGGTTTGTTTATATAAACCATGCCACCAATAACGTTGCTGTAAAATCAAGACTGTCGCAGACACCCCGGCATGTGCAGAAGCTATACCCTCGTGTGCGGCTCTGATCAAAGCAAGTCTGCGGCATATGTTGGGAATCAGCCGATCCCCAACAGATGGAATAGAAGCGTAAGGAACTTGTTCGGGAGATATATGATAAGAGTATTTCGAAGGGAAACCCTGAGGATAAGCTGTTCCCTCCCTCGCAGCAGCTACCGCTGCCAGAATATCATTATCTATTTTAGCCATGGACCTTGTAACTGCTGCTATGGAGCACGTGGCTACTGCAGATTTGGCCGCTTCGTCAGCCAAAGAATTACCAAGAGTATGTGCTCCCACACGCTGATGGCCTAGAGTATGTATAACATGTGTGAGGGGCAGACGTTGTTTAAGGTCTGCCACTCAAACCCAAAGCGTCTTATGCTTAATTGCGCTGCCTTTAGAGCCTCGATAGTCATTTCGAGTCCAAAAGAATAAGTTATCATTAAAAGATTGAACACAGTAGTAAGAATCGCACATAATAAGAGTATTCACATTAGGATCAGCAAACTCAAGAGCAAGAATAAGAGCACGCAGCTCCGCCAATTGTGCCGTACAGTCCCCAAGCGCTTGAGTATGCACAATGGAAGACTTAAACTCTCCATTGACAATGGAGCTAGCAACAATTGCGCAAGCCGCTGAATAAGCATGCTTGGAACCGGTGGCCGGTTGAGCCGAGCCATCGGTGTAAATGATACATTTGTATTCATGTAAAGGAAGCAATGACAACGAAGGAGGATGAACATGTTCATACTGTAAAAACTCCTGTGTCTGAAGTGCAGGGTCAAAGATAAACGTGACATCAGATGATGTCAAAGACGTAGCCTATTGTATCCAACGGGGATGTAATGCCTTAGAGTTAGGTGCACTTGCCTTAGTCACGGCCTCCAAAGCAGGGAAGGGCTTGACTATAAGAATGCGTTTACCTTGCGCCAGTGAGCGTTCCTTCAGAATCGCCATTTGGACCGCGGTTAAAATTTTCTCAACATTGGAAAAACGCATTTCAGCTGCAGTGTACAAATGTGATTTGTATGCAATAGGTACTGTGTCCCCTTATTGAACGTCAAGTAAGTGAAACCCACCTTCCCTGGTATGATACGTATCACCAGGTTC
Source organism: Calotriton arnoldi (assembly GCA_963921515.1). Classification (NCBI taxonomy): domain Eukaryota; kingdom Metazoa; phylum Chordata; class Amphibia; order Caudata; family Salamandridae; genus Calotriton; species Calotriton arnoldi. The sequence continues at coordinate 3,449,068 of CAWUFW010000788.1, read as the reverse complement.
GTGGTGTTATCACGCGTCAATAAGTAGTTAGTTGCAAGCAAGTCAGATTGCAAAGATTGTAGGATAGAGGTATGTTCTGGAAGCCAGCTGGCAGAAGAATATGTTGGTTGTATCAACGCATAAAACGGTTTGATACGCTGGGCGTAATGGGGAATGTAGGTCCTCCCGAAATTCAGAAATCCCAGCAAAGACTGAAGCTTCTTCAGTGTAGAAGGGGGTTGCAAATGTGCACATTTCTCCAGGAAGTGGGGGCTAACCCCTTACCCTCATTATTGAGCTCATAGCCCAAAAAGTGTACCGCCAAATGAGCGATGTGCGATTTAGCAAAATTGAATTTATATCCATAGTCGGCGAATGCAGAAATTATGCAGTCGACTCGGACAAGATACGGCATAAGCTCGTCGTCCGTGAGATAGATATCATCTACGTACGAGAACGCATCTGGATCTATGTCGTGTAACAAAGACACAACACGTGCCGCAAATGCCCCGGGGCTATTCTTATACCCCATAGGCAAATGGATAACATTTTTCTGATTTCCGACGGCGGTAAATGCTGTCAAGTCACGGTTCTCAGGAGCCAGATTATGACTGTAGAAACCATTGGAAATATCCAGTGTAGTTTTGTATTTTTTACGAACAAGATTGTTCACCAGCGCCGAGCTGTGTGTGTTTTGCACTGCAAAAGTGCGACAATGACTATTCAAATTTCGGTAATCCAACACAATGCAATACGAACCGTCAGGTTTTGATACCGTAAATAGAGGAATATTCATCGGTGATGTACATGATTCAATCACTCCCTGATACTCTAACTGTGTTAAAATGTCACAAACGTGAGCCTTAGCTTCATGTTCGATTGGATATTGCGGTTGTGGCTGTGGCATAGATCGTAAAGGTATCTCATGAGCCGGTGAATCTATATCCCAGCCCACCTGATTACGGTACACCGCCGGGGCAAGGGCCAAAGCCCACTCAGCTGCTAAAGCCTTTGCATGCTCCTCAGGGACGTAACGCGAAAAACTCGGAAGTATCATGTCCTCCCCTCTAGAAGCGGCTAACACAAATGGTGGAGGCCAATCTGCCTCTGCCAACAAAATGTCGTACGAGGAGGTTAGATTTCCCCAGAAAACCAGCCTGATTGGACGTTGTACATCACCTTCAATTTGGAAAATAATTTCATACAGTCTATCTGGGGGGGCAACCTGGGTATCTGCTGTTTCCACAGTTATGAATGTATCAGTTGCTGTCGCCTCCAGACAGGGACGCAGTGCCTCCCGCACTATGGTAACTTCCGCTGCGCTGTCGAGCAGAGTCACTGCCCAAGTCCAGTCCAGGAGTCGCGTTCTCACCATCTGAGGCATATCTTGCTGTTAAAGCAGCAACTTTTTTCTTCTGATACGGGGGTCTAAAACGAGGCAGGTCCTCTTGTTTGGCTTTTGTGTCAAACTGTCGAGGTTGATCTCGTCCCTGTTGACCAGTTGGACCTTTGCCACGATCCTGGCGCTCCCCTCCACTGACTTGAGAGTCCGATGTGTCCTGTAAAGAACGAGGAGAGCGCTGATCAGGGACTTGAAATCTATCAGGAGTCTTAATTTTCGCGCAGTCGCGCAAATCATAAGTACGCTCAGAAGACTCAGGTGTCGGTGATCCAGCACGCGAACCTTGCTTCTGCTGTTGCTGCCCCTGTTTTTTATTTTTCCAGTTCTTTTTAGGAAAGAACGGGCGCCCGTCTTTATCAGGTTGGGCCTTTTGTGTTTGTGATTGTGTCTGCGTTTGAGTAAAAGGCTTAACTCCCAGACTATTGCGGCCAATAGTTTTATAAGCCTTTGCAATAATCTTTGGTAATTCGCGTGGCTTATCTGCGTCTGCGACAGCCTCCAATCGGTTAGCCACTTGTAAGCTCACAGCATCACCCTTAACATTAGCAAGGATCATATCAGCAACCACGTCGAACCCCCCCACCAGTCTCATCCCTAATTCCAGAGCCGCTTCGGCTCCGTGTTCATCTTGAACACGTTTAATCACGGAAGGGAGGACGGTCATGGAGGGAGTGCCGAAGCACTTTAAATATACCGCTGCAAACACCTTGCCCCAAGTGTTACAATCAGCTAATTCAGGGAATTAAGTCTTTAGGCAAACTTATAGTTAAGATCCTGTGTTTCTCTACAGGAGTGGTATTCGGAAAAACAGCTTCGATTTGTCCAAATTTCTCAGCACGCCAATAAGGTAATTCATCCCTATTCTGTGGACGCTTGCCCATTACAGAATTAACCATAAGCGGACTGATGGTTATACCACCAGGTTCAGCCGGTTGAACAGCAACTCCAGGTGGTCCCACCTGAAAGTTGCGTGACATGAACTGTATGACAGCTCGATGCACGCGTATCAACGATGTATGCAACACGCGAAGCTCAGCAAGCGTCGCAGTTGTAGCGTAACAGTAGGTGAGGGGTATACCCAGCCAAAACGGGCCACGTGGCCCCTTCTATTGATAAAGGGCCTAAATGGACCTGCGTTATTGGGTGAGGAAGGGCGCCATTAAACCAAATTTGGTGTTGCCAAGCCGTGAGCGGAATCTCAAGAGTTCTATACGGACTATATACCCGCGGAAGCGCGGTGGCAGTATACTCGTGAAACAAATTGTCTGCCCCATCGACTGCCGGAAAAGTAACCCAAGAATAAAACACCTCAAAGCGGAAAGCAGGATCCGCCTCAACTACAAAGATAACGTCAACACCTGCATCAGGCACTCCGTACTGAGTTAAGTAGGCCCTGAGCAGTGCGCGATTAGGAGGTGTAATGTCAACCGCCATAATGAATAAGAGAAGAACAACCTAAGCGTGGCAGCGCAACAAAGGGTTAAAAGAAACAACAGACCTTTTAAAATTCAAGCTTGAAAAACCTATAATATATCACAATATAGGAGGCTACACCATCACAACTGTCTCCGGAAACAGATGTGAGGGGAATGTGGACAAGCACAAGCACTACTCAAGAGTCTCGCAGATAAGAACCAGACCAAACGTTGGTGGCGCCATGTTGCAGGGATTCTGCACCTACACAGACCTATGCGCAGGAAAACAGGACCTCGGTGTATAGGGTGTACCAACCTACCACCTTAGTGCCCAAAATCCCAAAACCGACTAGCTATAGTGTCTCATTCGTTCTCCTCCAAAATCAAGAAGCCACAAATGATTAGGAAACCCAGAACACAACACTCCCGACTCTCTCAGGAATCGCGGTAGCAAGACATACCCTTTCGCTTGCTCACTCGTACTTGTCCACAAATAAGAATTGGCAGAGTCACTGTAATAGTTCAAAATGTTTATTTTAACTATCGTGCTCTATAATACAGTATACGAGCCACTACCAGCAGCAAAATGCATAAACTCAAAACAATTAGCATTGTTACAATTCCATAGAGTACAAAGGGGGAAGTAATTTTATAAAGACAGTGGAAAAAGGACTATAAGGCCTAACCACCCTCCCCTGGACTGGAAGAAGTTTATTATAAAAAGGAAGACCTCTGGGCTTTGTCAGCAGACCCCAAACCTTAAAGCAGGAGGAGGGTGGGCGCACACTGCCTCACATCCCAGCCCTCAGTTTGCCCCGATGCATCATAATAAATGCAGTGCATGATAACACTTAATTCGGTGTCAGGCTTTAGTTTTTCACCCTTGTTGGTGCAGCCAGTGCTGTGTATCTCTAGACACGTGTTTCAGGATAGTTGTCCTTCTTCAGTAGAGAGCACCACATTCTTTTTTGGGGGTGCTGGAAATGCTGCCCAAAGTCTTCTCAGGTCTCTGTACCACTCGCTGGGCGCAGGTTGGAGCTTTGGAGATGCACCTGTGTGCCTGTGAGTGGTACTGTGACCTGAGTGGAATTTGGCAGCATTTCCAGCAACCCCAGATGACTTTTCTTTTGCTTTCTACTACTGCTGCTCTCTACTGAAGAAGGGCTGAACCCAGAAACACGTGTCTAGAGATATACAGCAATGTCTGCACCAACTTTGGTGAAAAACTACAGCTAAATTTCAAGTAAGCGCTAATCATGTACTGCATTTACCAGGATGCAAGGGGCCGAACTGTGCTGGGATGTGAGGCAGTGTGCTCCCAACCCCCTTTCTGTTCAAAAGGCTCCCTTGAGCCAGCAAGCTGACGAGCTTTGGAGATGCACTTGTGTGCCTGTGAGTGGTACTGTGACCTGAGAGGAATTTGGCAGCATTTCCAGCAACCCCAGATGACTTTTCTTTTGCTTTCTACTACTGCTGCTCTCTACTGAAGAAGGGCTGAACCCAGAAACACGTGTCTAGAGATATACAGCAATGTCTGCACCAACTTTGGTGAAAAACTACAGCTAAATTTCAAGTAAGCACTAATCATGTACTGCATTTACCAGGATGCAAGAGGGCGAACTGTGCTGGGATGTGTGGCAGTGTGCTCCCAACCCCCTTTCTGCCCATACCTTAAAGCCTAGATGCAAGGTTTACATCATAGGAACAGCATAGCTCTTCTCCATGGAAAGGGCTCTCTCCAAGTGTCTGTTAAAACAACATGCATCCCCGCAAAATCAAAGCACGAGTCTCCAGCATTGCAGCTGTGTTTAGCATGTTATGTCTAGGTGCTAGGGACTGACCAGAACAGAATAACAAGGGGCATTGTTTATCGACCTTGCACATTGTGTTCAGACTAAACTCCAGGAACTCAGCAGAGAAGGCAAAAAGCAGACAGTTCTCATGTGAAAGGCACAAACAGAGTCTTGTAAAAATAAAGTCATGTAGTAACGAGCGCAAAAGCAGCATCATGGCAGCAAAGCTCATGCTAACTTAGCAATGTCGACAATGACCCGAATGGCCATATAACAGCATGAAAGGGAACTACTTTGTGTTTGGATGTGCTCGTTGTGAAATGACAGAATGCTGTCACTTACAGTGAAGTTAGCCAGTGGCTGAAACGGGGTGACCTATTGTTTCATGCTTTATGCTGTAGTGGGTGGAAGAAAAATTTGAATAATATAATAACGGATCAATGGATAAGATGGCTGGCTCAAATATGTAAGTGTATTATACATCCAATTTTAGTCAAATCAAAATATTTTGGCAAATATCAAACCTAAAATGCATCTAAACGTCCTTGATCCTTGAAAATGTGACCTACTAGTGTGAGCAGAGTCCTGGCTTGTACCTCTGCCAGGTATTCCTTTTAGGGCCCTTGGTAAGGGGGTTTGAGAATATAAAAATGTGGGATTCGGTGACAAACCATAATGATGAGAGACCATTGCATCCAGAGATGCACTGAACAAGCGGAAAGTTAGTGGTAGAAAAGTTTGCCAAAAAGTGCCACTTCACACAATGTCCCTTCCTCATCTCCAAATAAACAATGTTATCCTGGCCCGCCTCCTTACACATGACGTGTGGTACTGCTCTCCAATTTTTAATGAACTTCATCACCAGCCACATATCCTATAAATAGACCACGGTGCAAGGTGGGACTTGGATGTAACCAACCACTCAGGCAGGATGGTGGTGCAGCCAGTTATGGGTCTGGCTTGACAGAGAGCAGTCTGCAGGACATATTGCTACCAATTCTTTAAAATATACCTAGAGTGGGCTTTGGCTCCACTGAGAAGAGTATTACTCTCTCACTACATGCTATTGGATATTTGGTGTGTCATTCCACATTCAAGGAACGTTTTCCATTGGAATGCATGAGGGGCTATTTTACAACTGAAAAGTACACCCAATCATCACACTATTTGGCACATCCAGTTATTTATCTCCGATATGCATTATATACTGAAAGGAATGCTTTTTTGCCTCTTTTTCCTCAGTACTGGCAATAACAAGCAGGCGTTAATGTGAAAATGATATTTGTTCATGCAACACATGTAAACAGAATTTGTGAATGCCTGTGCGTACCTGCATCCTACATTAAAGCCAGACCTATAGGCTCTGCCAATGTTTGTAGAAACACCACCTGTTCTCTTTACATGATGGGTGGCTGAGATGGAGGTGCTGCACGCAGTAGACGTCATGCCATATTTGTACCTTTATTCATTTTTATATTGCAAGTGATGTAGCCCTAAATCAGCAGGGAAGCTTCACTGAGGTGTCTGACATAGCTGGCCGACCGGACAGTTTCCGGATTCAGGTTAATAGCTTGTCAGCCAGGATGTCATGGTACACCAACACAAATGACTAGTAAAAACAAAAATTAAAAACCACATTCTTCTCACATGCCTCAAAGAAACATAAGAAGTCTGACTCCAAACACGATGCAAAGATGTCATTTCTATATCTCCTGCATTTTAAATGAATTCACCAGGCCTGGTACACAGACATATGGCTCCTATCTCGTCCCTTTCCAACAAACATAGACCTTCCTAACCATCCAATAAAAGGGAGACACAAATATCCAAAGATAACGGTTCCTTTGAGATGACTCTTGTTTTCTTTTAAGTGCGTCATTTTGAGTTGGCTAGAAAATTCTGATTCAGGCACATTTTTGTACACAAATCGGAATGCTGAATTGCCCTTGTGGTAATTATTGCACGTTTTAGTTATCACAGATGGTAATTACCACTTTTCTGAAATTTTCCCTAATCACATTTTGCCAGGAAAAAACCTGGCAAACGTTGTCTGTATAAACTGGAGGAAAAAGTTGAAACATTAGGTGATCTGTACACAGAACACTGACAGCCCATATTATGCCTTATCCAGACCTTCAGAACTTGGAACGGGTGGTAAATATCACACCTGAGGGTGCCAGAATTTACTGGGTGCCGTAATTATGATGACCCAATTACCGTGCAGCTTATGTTGTCTTTCTCGGAAGTGACCTCTACACCATATAGTCGTTTTTTGTTTTTTTAACTGAACAGTGCTTTCATTTCTCTGTGACACTAACTGAAGCTAGTAACTGACAGGTTACAACCCTATTGGCCATTTCAGTTGATCAGTTACAAATTATTTGTATTTGTTTCTATATGTATTTGTGAGTCATCTGAAAATGTATCTAGGGAATTTTCCTGCTGAATGAGGCTCCATCTTTAAACTATTTATTGATGTCGGCTGCACTCCGCTGGTAGTTTCATTTACTAGAAACATTTCCCATGAGTACTGAACGAGAACATTATTATTAGTTTCCGTTAATTAGAAATGATATAGTTGATGAAAATAAGCATGAAGTTAATTTCCTCAGTACACAAAACATCACCTAGGCTAAATTTAAAATATAAAAACAATTCATACTTACCAAATTGTAATCAAGGACTTTGAATGTCATCTAATCGGGCCAAAGTACTAAAACCCATTAGAAGTAATTGCATTGGATAGATACCGTTTTCAAATATCAAACTGGAATTTTCATATTTGCCAACAACTTTTCTGTCAGGTTAGAGAATACTCTCATTTATGTGCTATGGATGACTTGTATGTAGTATTCATCTAATTACTTTTATGTAGTATTCATTTATTGAATTAATTTCTTGAATTCTTTATTTGTATTTTATTTTTATCAACACATATTTTATATACTTGTGAATGTGAAGGGATTTATAGAGCGCACGACTACTCAAGAGTGTCCCGGCGCTATACAGTCTGTGAAAAGAAGCAGATACAGAAGGAGATTACTGAAAGAAAAGCCAGGTCTCAAGCTTTCTCTTGGAACCGGCTTCGGCCTTTGTTTGACGCAAGTCAAAAGGGAGCTTGTTCCACCATACAGAGCCCAGGAATGAAAAAGAGCGACCTTCCGCAGCGAACCTTAGGGACCTTGGACAGATGATTATCAGATGAGCGTGAAACTCTCACCGGGCTATAGAAAGCAATCCTAGCCGAGAGATAGTTCTGACCAGAACGATGGAGAGCACTAGGCATTAAGAGTGCTACTTTAAAAAGAATCTGTTTTCCAATGGAAAGCCACTTCTATCAATCTTTATAATTTTTAAGGATCCTTTTTAATGTTTTAATGTGTGTTTATACATTATTCTATTGGTACCAAACATGCACTGTCTAGCATTCATCTAATGCCCTCTGATCATTTTCTTGCTAATGCTGACTGCTCTTACTACATTATGGTGGCAAACATATAGCATGTTGCTCATGATTTAAATATTATTAGAGGGCACTTTTAGTTCATATCATGCATATATTAAAACAACAAAAAAGGGCTCCAATAATTTTGTTAGTATGTGAAATAGTACTATAGTAGTACAAAATGCAATTCACAAAACTCTGAGTGGAAATCTCCACTTCAACCACTCCTGTCTTTTCTATGGGACTATTCCTACACATGTAAATTTACTGCTTAGTAGTAAATGTGGGAGGGACCAGGGAGGGTGGTTGGGAACATGGGGTAAACTTACTAATTAATGAGAGGGGTTTAGGAAGGAGTAAAGAGAGGTATGGAGAGAGCAAAGGACGGAGTGAGGGTGGGCCAGACACACACCCTCAAATGAGCAAGCACATTGCTATTCACAAACCGCACTTCTAAAGTTACTACACCAAAAAGGACCCAAAACAGTAGAAAATGTACTCCAGCTCAGACCTGGAGTAAGTCCAGCACCACACATGGCCAACCACTTTGTACGGACACATCCCCCATAGGAAATAATGGGACTTAAAATGGAACATCCCCCATAGGAAGTAATGTTATAATAAATTAATTTATTTCAACTTTAAACAAATATATATGTGTGTGTGTGTGTGTGTGTGTGTATATACACACAAATATATATGTGTGTGTGTGTGTATATATATATATATATATATATGTATATATATATATATAATTTAATGGTGAAAATATATATATAAATCAAAAATAAATATTTTTGCTGATACAATATTTTTAAAGCCTTTTTTAATTTTCAAATGAATGTAAATTTATTTGATTTAAAAAAACGTAATTAATGTACAGAAGTTCTATACATAACATTTTGTAATTTTTAATACATAAGAAATATATTGAAGCTTTTTACAATAGGTGGGATTTTTTAATAATTTTTTTAAATTAATTTATTATATTAAAAGTGATTAAATATTCAATTCAAATTATGTTAATCGTGTTATAGCACTTTTTTATTTTATTCCACATTTAAATAAATATATATATAATTAATTTACATAAATATTTAACCTACAACATTTTTGCAATTTCTTTCCAAGTTCAGTAAACGCTATAAATTTTCCCTACACTTTATCATAAGGCAATCTCTGCTCTGCTCGAGTGGCAAGAACTATGCCTACATGCGAAAAGTTATCAGTAGTACCTTTACACTTGTAAATATGGCTCCCGCTCATATAAGGGACTGTAGGAATGTAAGTCTACACATTGTAGTCGATCATTGAATCAATCAGGATTTATAAAGCGCGGCTAATCACCCGATAAGTTATCCAGGCGCTTACAGGCCCCGGAGGTTTATCCAAATAGCCAGGTCTTGAGGGTCATTTGGAATTCCAGAAGTGAGGTGATGGTCCGGAGGTGTGTGGTGAGGCTGTTCCAGGTATTTGCTGCGATGTGGGAGAAGGAGAGTGTGGGCAAGTGAAAGGGAGGCGCAGTGTAGTCTTCTCGATGGTTGGTGTAAGTTCAGGCGGTGGTTAATGTATGTGGGTCCTTGGTTGTGTACAGCCTTGTGTGCGTAGGTCAGCAGCTTGAATTGGCATCTCTTCTGTAGGGGGAGCCAGTGGAGTTTCCAGAGGTAGGGTGTGATGTGGGTTTGTCGGGAAAGGCCGAGGATGAGTCTGGCTGTGACATTCTGTATGGTCTGAAGTCTCTGTAGAAGGTGTGCGGCGATTCCTACATAGAGGGCATTGCCACAGTCCAGTCAACTGGTGATGAGGGCTTGTGTCACAGTGCGTCTCATGTGTAGGGGTAGACACTTGAAGATCTTACGTAGAATGCGCAGAGTGAGTAAGTAGGCGGAGGAGACGGCGTTGATCTCTGATTTCATGGTGAGCTTGTTGTCAATGTTGATTCCGAGGTTTCTGGCGTGGTTGGAGGGAGTGGGTGAGGGTCCTACGTCTGATGGCCACCAGGAGTCATCCCATGTGTTGCTGCTGTTGCCAAAGATCAGTACTTCAGTCTTGTCTGGGTTCAGCTGCAGGCAGTTGTTCTTCATCCAGTCGGCCACTTTTGTCATGAATCAGTGGAAGTTGGTTCTAGTGGTGGTGGGGTCGTCGGTGAGTGAGAGGATGAGTTGGGTGTCGTCTGCGTAGGAAATTATGTTGAGGCCGTGGGATCTTACGATGTTGGCCAGCGGGGTCATATATGTGTTGAAGAGCATGAAACTGAGCCCTGGGGGACACCACAACTCCTTGGGTTCAAAGGTGAAAGGTGGGACGTGGATCCTCTGGGTTCTTTCGGCGAGGAAGAAGGTGATCCATCTGAGCGCGTCCTCTTGGATTCCGATGTGGTGGAGTCTTTTGATCAGTGTGTGGTGCGATATGGTGTGGAAGGCTGCCGAGAGGTTGAGGAAAATCAAAGCTGCTGTTTCTCCTCAGTCAAGGAGGGTTTGGGTGTCGTTGGTGGCTGCGTTCAAGGTGGTTTCCGTGCTGTGATTGCTGCGGACGCCAGATTGGGAGGTGTTGAGTAGCTGTTGTGTCATGAGTTGATTGTTGATGATCTTTTCCATTACCTTCACTGGGAATGGGAGCAGGGAGATTGGCCGGTAGTTTTTGAGTTTGCTGGGATCGGAAGAGGGTTATTTGAGTAGTGGTCTGACTTCGGCATGTTTCCAGCGGTCGGGAAATGTTGCTGTGATGATAGAAGTGTTGAGTAGGGTGGTGAGCTCTTGGACAATCCTTTTATTTCTGAGGTTGAAGATGTGCGGGCATGGGTCTGTGGGAGCTCCCAAGTGGATGGATTTCATGGTGGAGGTGGTGTCCTGGGTGGAGAGGATCTTCCATGTGGTCAGTGTGTGGTTCATGTTGGTTATGGTGGTGGTAGTGGCGTATCTGTCACGGAAGTCTGTAGATGTGGGTTGGGGTTTGAAGTTTCAGCATATGGTTGCAATCTTGTTGTGCAAGAAGTGGGTGGGGTTGTCGCACAGCTCCTGTGAGGGAGTGATGTTGTTTTCGCTGGCAGCTGGGGTGGAGGATTCCTTAACGATGTTGAAAAGTTCCTTTGTGTTGTAGGCGCTGGTTTCGATGCATACAGCAAGGGGTGACTTCTTTGTTGCCCTCAGAAGGCGGTGGTAGAGGTTGAGGGAGGTCTTGAAGGCTGCCCTGTTGGAGGTGTCCCTGTTAGTGTATCATCTCCTCTCCAGCTGTTTGCTGTCTCGTTTCACTGTTCTGAGTTCTTCGGTGTACCAGCTGGCTTTTTTGGAGGATTTTCTCTGGATGGTGCTCTTAATGGGGACGATGCTGTCTGCGTGATTGGTGATCCAGGCGATGAAGTTTTTTACTGCCTGTTTGAGGTTGGTGGCGGTAGTAGGGTTGGAAGTGTTCGAGGCGTTCGCCCAAGCTGGTCTCTAAGTTTTTGTTTCACCTCCGGTGGGGAGGGTTGGTCATCTTGGGGTGGCGGTGCGGGGGCCGGAGATGCTGAAGTGGATGATAGAGTGATCAGTCCCTGTGAGTTCTACGACATGGCTGAATTTGATGAGGTTGCTGGAGGTGAAAATTGGGTCCAGCGTGTGTCCTGTGGTGTGTATAGGGTTGTGGACGATCTGGGTCAATCTGAGGCAGCTCATACTGTCGGGGAGGTGTGGGGTGTTTTTGTCATTGGTGTCGTCGAAGTGGGAATTTAGGTAGCTGAGGAAGATGTAGTCCTTGAAGTCTAAGGCTAAGGGCGCAATGAAGTCTGCAATGGTGTTGCAGAAGCGGGAGCGCAGGCCTGGGGGTCGGTATGCAAGGGTGCCTCTGATGGTTGTCTTGTCGTCCGTATGGAGCTTGAAGTTGAGATGTTCCATGGGAGTGGTGGTGTTGTCGGTGGTGGCGGTACACTGTACGGTCTCTTTGTAGATGATGGCTGTTCCTCCTCCCAGCTTGTTGGTTCGGTCCTGGTGAGTGATTTTATATCCATCAGGCATCGCTGTGGAAATGTCTGCGGCAGATGTGGGGCTGAGCCAGATCTCAGTGAGGAAGACAATGTCGGTGTGAGGGTGGAGATGATGTCCCATAATTCAATGGAATGCTTGCATAGTGAGCATGTGTTGAGAAGGGCGCATGCAAGTTGGTGTTTTTGTTCAGGTGGTGTCTGCGCTGTGTTCGGGTTGGGGCTGGTGTGTGTGCAGTGGCAGATAAAGTGGCAGTGGGTGCAGGTAAAAGGTCCTACCGTGGAGCATGGGTCGGCGCTGTGCCAGTGTTTGTTGCGGCACCCGGGTTTAAGGGTGTAGAGCTCGGCGATGGTGTATCTTCGAGGCGGGGAGGTCCAGGGGTTGGGGCATGGGCGCGGTCCAGGAGCAGACAGGTGCAGACGGGCTTGCCTTTGGCACTGCGGCCTGCATTAAGTAGGTCCTGGGGTGGGTGGGGCGTCAGTTGGCGGGAAAAATGGTGGGTAGGAAAACCTGGTCAGGAAAACCCCAGCAAGAAAACTCGGGCAGCTGCGGTGTCACTGGATCAGTCTGGAACAAGCAGGAACTGGAGACCACAGGCAAATGGCAAGCTAGGTGTCCAGGTGCCTATGTTTACACTCAGACATGGTGAATAGCCAAAAGTAAAAAATGTACTACAAAGTGTAAGAGTAAATTTACTTACTTACTTACTTATGCCTACTACCCCTCCTGGGGTATAGGCCATCAACCAGGACTCTCCAGCCATCTCTGTCTTGGACTTTTCTTTCAAACTTATTCCAGATGTAACCCATCTCCTTGCAGTCAGACTCAAGGCCTCAGCGCCAGGTGTTTCTTGACCTTCCTCTTTTCCTTTTCCCTAGAGGGTTCCAGGACAGGACTTGCCTGGTGGTGTTTGATGTGGGCTTGCAGAGTGTGTGACATATCCAGCCCCAGCGTCTTGTCATGATTTCTTCATGAGCAGGCATCAGGCAAGAGGAAATTTACATTTGTAGATTTACTCATGTGCAAATGTACATTTGTAAATAGGCCCTCTGTGTTTACGCTTAGTGATTTCCTATGTGGAGATTCATAGAAAGGACAGTAAGAGTTCCCATAAAATTCCCTGTGAACCAGTACAAATACAGCAACTTCTGCTCTCTCAAGTGGGGAGGCACATATTAAAATCGAGCAAGCTTGTTTCACGATCAACACCAAAGACAATGGCCAATAACAAACTGGGTTCTCAAAGACAGATCATTGCATTGCAGGTACAAGGACGCCTGCCTGTTAAAAACAACTATGCAATAACGTACTGCTCCTCTCTCAATGGCAGCTTTTAGGTGTTAATTCTAATTATCAAACCTCAGTAGGCAGGGGAGGTATAGATAATACATATTACATATTGCCTCGGTTCATATTAATTATGTTCTTCCTTATTACCTTATATAAGGGAGATGGTCATGAGAGGAAAATGCATTGCAACACATTCCTTTCCTTGTGTTTTTGGCATGTTCTTCGCCCCTTTACTATTATCATTACTCCAGACTTTTGCTTACAGTACGGTGATTTTCTTCTGGGTTTCTTTGCCTGGATATTGCTTGGTTCTGGTCTTCCTTGTGATGACAAGAGGTGTTTGGTGCCTTGTTGACTTCTTTCAGTTCTTATCTTCATCTTAAATCAAGAGCTACAAGACTGACAAGTAGGTTGTTATTCTTTTATGAGTTATTTCTCCCTACAGGGACCCCTTAAACAGACACTTGACAACTTTCAAGTATACTAAGCTCTGCAGGGTGAAACTGTGGCTACTATAACGAGTTGCCTTTTCTTCAGGCAGTCAAGTCTGTGACATATTGCAACGCCAAGAACATTTTAGCTTTGGTACCTCTATGGCTTCTTCATTGGATTTAGCTCAAGAGTTACACCAATTGTATATATTTTGATAGTTCAGCAGTAAAGCAGACTTTGGTACAAACTCCCCACTAGTATCTTCAAGCGCCCCATGTTTTTCCAGGGATCCTGTTAAGTTAAGAGAATTTGGCAATCTTTTATGGTGCATTTGGATTCTCACCCTACACAGTTTAGCCAAAATCAAGTCGCAATGGGTTTCCTGATTAGCCACCTTATTGGATCAGCATTGGCTTGGGCAACTCCAAAGGGATCCATTCCCCTCTGTGAATCAGTTAGCCCCCAACTGAAGAATCAGTAACTGATCAATCATTTGCAACCGCAATTACAGTGGCAAACCACTGATACATAGGTTATCGAATCCCAATTTGAAAGGGACTATCTGTCCCTTCCAAATTGTGGTTCAGTAATGATTTCTAAACCCATTTTGCAATTTGGAAATGCAATTCGGAAAACCTTTCCAAATCACAACATGGGCTTCGTACATTTGTAAAAAGTATTTTTGCTGTCTCAAACCCTTTATTGTATTTAATCAAAGGGTTTGTAACCTTAAGAAAAATATGTATATCTGACCTTAAGTTCTTCTGGCACAGCACAGCCAGCATTGGAGCCACTAACTTATAGGACCTCCAGTACATCTTCTCAGTGCAAAGTAAAGCTGCACTTGACTGCTCGTTCACCTGTAAAATGTCTGCAAACCCTTATAGGTTTGCATTTTTTTTAGAAATGCTTTGTCCTAGCCTTTAAAAATCTTTTAAATACATGTTTTTAAAGCTTTCAGTCCTCATGCCCTGCCAGGAGCATATTAATAATAATCATAATAATAAAAAAGAGTGGGGTTGTATATCAGAATTTCATAGTAAGAAATATCATCTGACATAAACATTGTGTCCATAATATAATTTACAAAAATAGGGACCGATTCACAAAGAGCCTACGCAGTCGTGACGGAGTCTCCACACTCATGGCAGAATCTCCGCAATGAGAACGGCAGTGTGAAGATTCCGCCACAAGTGCGGAGGCTCTTTGTGAATCGGGCCCATATTGTCGTATTGGGAGTAAATTTTCGATTGCTAACTTAATGAGGCAATATTTTTGCAAACAATATTTAGGACACAATATTAATGTCAGACAATGTTCTGTCTCCGATTTTCTTGTACAATGCCCAACTTGGGAGCGGCACTGTAAGCACTGTAGACAAATAGCAGCTATTCCTTTAACACAGTTCGCTGGGACTAATTTTTCCAGCTGCAGGAGTGGACTGGGATACTCCTCACCGCGTAGATATATGAAACCCAGCACTGAAACCTTTGCACAATGATTATGCTGTGACATATCTATATTCGCAATGGATGTGGGGACTTTAACCTGTCGCTGATCTGGAACCAATTTCATTAAACAATGAAGTAAACATATTAGTGTTTGGGAGACTTGAGAGCAGTTTTCTTCAATCAAGTGTCGTTAAAGCCACGCGTGTCAACTTCAGAGAGCTTTAACATACAGATAATTATTTCAATTGGGGTTATATTTGCTTCTGTTTTTACATATCTAGTTAATGTTTCATCAGTGAAGTCACTTCTTGTTAAGTTACTTTCCAGGATACCAACAAATATAAAAAGATCACATGACATTACTTCCTCTTCCTGTCATGCCCCACAAATTCTTGGTATGGCCCTGATGGACACTGTGATAGAGGAACTACCGAACAATAATTAGAGAATGGGAATTTGGAAACAGAAATAAGAAAACAGGAACTAGTGAATGGGAACTAATGAACAGGAGACAGGGAATGAGAGCTTAAGAAAATGTCTTTTTTTACTATTCAACCAACACTGCAAGGAAAAACCTGGAGTTGAGGTACAGGAAAGAGACAATAATGGCCCCCACAGCCTGTGGAAAAAAAACAGGGTGTGGGGGTCATTAGTTTTTTTTCTTTTTTAAAAGTCTGCCTCTTTGGGAGTTTGTTTCTGAAAAACAAAAAAAAGGTAAAATGTTTAGTGGGCGACCATCAAAACTAACAGCAGTCGGTACAAATGTTTTAGCACATTTAAAGAAATCACCCTAATGGCAGTTTCTTTCAGTGTACAGAGAGGACCGCTGGACCCGTGGTCATCTCTAAATTTGGAAGAGTGCAATCAGGATGGAGGAGGTAATGTCATCTGCCATCCTGACAAACACTACCCCTTCTGTCAAACCCTAAATCAGGCCAAAAGTGTTCTGAAAATGCATAGAAGATAAGAGCAGGGCTGGACTGGCCGTAGTGGGCACCTGGCGTTTCCCCGGTGGGTTGGAGGGGAGGGGGCCGGTATTGTTGCCATGGGGGCCAGTTTTGTCACAGGAGGCCAGTTTTGCAGCAGTGCTGCAATATCGGCCCCCTGTAACAAAAGCGGAACAGGTGCTTCTTACTAGCCCCCACCCCCCCACCTACCACCTCTCCCGGTTTCCAGCGCCGGTCTAGAGGCAATCTGCCAGGGCTGGTTGCTGTTCCCAGTCCGGCACTGGATAAGAGAGAGGATTTACGGGAAGGCATCACTGAATGTGAATAGGAAAACGCATGCACTACTGTGCCAATAACACTAACTTGTCATGATGCTTTCAGACTGCAATGCACTCCTGCAAAAATAAGGAAAGTAAAACTACTTGGCACAAATCCTTGTTGGAGATGCCAAAGAGCTGTTCCAAGCTACATACGCGCATTCATATAGTGTAGCAATTTTCAGAACTTTTAGAACGAAATTACTGCCAAAGGGATTGTCCTAAATACTAAAGAAATTATTTTGAATAGATTGCAAGAGTATATACATATAAGATTCAATATGATACTATGAGTTTATGAAAATATTACGACAGCTAATCCCATTTTTCGCAAATGGAAAAGTACAAGTCATGGGAACATAGCGGAATGTATCAAAGAAATATCCGCGTTTGCAACAATGGGAAGAGTACGACTAGAAACACACGAAGAGCATCATACACTTTTTTTGTTTCATATAGCACGAACTCGTCCCAAAGGTATCAGAGCACTTTACATGAGCACCAGTTACATTACACAGGGACACATTAATTTTTGGAAGACAGATTACGTGAATTGCCCAGAATCACAGGATGTTGAGCCGACGTCAGAACTCGAACTTGGTTTCCCCAGTTGGCAGCTCTGACCCTAAGGAGTACCCGTCCGCCAAACCTTAAATAAGACCCTAAGTTTTCATTACAAAGTGTAGGAAAATTCCTAAAATCAAATAACTACTGTTATTGGAGCTTACACATGAGGGGGATATCTTTTTTTACAAAGCTAACAAGAATGCCTTTAGTAAAACGAAATGTTCTTAAACAGGCATAGATTTATAGAAAATTTAGAAAGGTGTAATATTTTGGAGCTAAATGTACATATATAGTGATCTTTGTAACGGTCCATTTTCTTAGCTGTGTACTGAAAAGCGTTTAATTGTTAACTATTTGGTCAAATCAAAGTTTGTAATTTAGAAAAAAATGCAAGGGTTATTTGGGAGTGCACCAGAGGCCTGAGTACATGCATTGCACTAGGGCATTGATACTCAAAGTAGGGCCCGGGGCCGCATGCGGCCCTCCTGACCTTTACATGTGGCCCCCTGAGCAGCAGCAACACTGGGCTGCTGTTTACTCAACTCAACAGTAACATAAAAAAAACATGTTAAATATACAGCAAGCACTTATTTAAAGGTTAATTGCAGTTAAACAAAAGGAAGTAACTAGGCCCTTAACTTTAGGAACACCTTCCTTTTTAAAGACAGCAGACAAAAAAAATACGATAGTCTTTTCAAAATTCAGAAAGTATATTTCATTGATCTGTAGAACCATTTCACCTTAGAAAATCAAATTTTACGAGTGCATTCAGAAGTATTTTTTTAAAGTGACGTTCATGCTTCCTCCCCCCTCACCCTGACAACAATGCCATTAGTGATTACATCCAAGCACAGGAGATGGTTTTGTACAGCACCCATCCTGAAGTCATATGTTTCAAGGTCCTTTTATATGTGATAATGAAGAAAAAGGAGGGAAATTGAAATAAAACAATTGCCCAGTGTAGGAAAGTAGGATCTGCTTCTTATGGTTACCCCCACTTTTTGCTTGATGTTACACTGTTTTTGACTAGTCTGACTGAGATCCTGCTAATCAGGACCCCAGTCTATCTGCTTTCTCCCTAGAATGTTATGTCATGTACTTAGGTACACTCCAGATTGGATGCTGGGGTACCCTTGTCAGTCAACAAAGAAATCCTGACAGCGTAAACGATTACTGCTCTCCAAAGTGCTGGATATGGAGGCAATATTCTTATTAATCGTTAGTTAGGTACTCACTTCTCTCACGCACATTTTGCGTGACTTCAGTGGCTACCACTATCATTGACGCTGCCGTCACTCAACTGACTGTATTAAATATGGGTCCTAGCATTTCCTGTTGACTGTACCGTGCCTCCGCAGGTGGCACCTTTCTAGAGGTGATGACCGCACCGATAGTCTGTAGAATATTGATTATATCTCGTTATTAAAACGCATAAATATACAGTACCATTGGGTTTACATCACCTAGTTCCCCTCTTGGTGGCGCCTTCATGTTGGGGGGGACACTACCGATTAATAAGAATATTGCCTCCATATCCAGCACTTTGGAGAGCAGTAATCGTTTACGCTGTCAGCAAGGTCACCTATCATCTTTGTGATAAGATACGATTAATTTGAAATACAATAGTACAAGACATGATGCAATTTGCTGTCAGATGATTCTCTGACAAGATTTCCAAACATACTTATGATTTGCCCGTAAGTGTGAAGAACACAACAGGGGCATTTGCAACTGAGGCAATAGATATGTATCATATCTATAGACTACCAGGGCCTATCGAGACACGACCACTTGCATCATGAAAAGGTCGCTATTTGGAAACATTGTTTTAGGCATGACTGCATTGTTAACGCATGGTTTAGCCTTTTACTTGAGCCTGGTTTCTTGGTGATCTGTTTGATCCTCGCATGAATCTTTAAGATTGAATGTTGTCAACATAATGTTGGTTATGTTTGACACTTTTTTCAAATAAACCCCCCTTTTTTTCAGAGCGGTGCCCCCTTCCCTGAGCTGTCGCCAGGTAGAGGTGAGGCTACTTATCCGTGCACTACGGGTAAGAAAATTCATCAACTCTCTTTTTGTATGCAAGTTGCATCCAATAGATGTGACGAAAAGACTATCACACACTATTCATATAAAGTGCTTGTTAGCATGTTTAAAGTGACTGCATTTATGTTTTCCCAATGTGTCTTATTTCTCCCTTTCACTAGGCACGACCAGTCATAACCTGGACCTGAGAATAGCAGGATTACTGGTTTGATACTTGAAATAAGTTATCTGTATTATTTTGCACGATTTCACTTCTTTCTAGCAGCAGCACTCTTTTTAGGTCCTGACAAAAGCCTTGACACCGGATGGGTCACCTTGGCTGAAACATGTAGACCCCTTCATCTTACACATGCAGTTTTAAATCTATACTGCAGGTGCACTGTTTTAAACCCTGACAGCGAGAACAAGTTAATAAAGGTTCCCCGTTTGTTCCCGCTAGTTAGTTTTAAGATCACCTCCTTCACAGTTTACTCTTAGTTGTGCTGCGCCCTCACCCAACTTACCTTTGTCCTTCATCTATTGGATTCAGTATATCCTCGCTAGTGTAGGAATACAAAAACATCCCTGAGCTCCTTCCTCTCAGTGAGGGAGTTGTAGCCCTTGGTGGGACTAGGAATTCTCACCGAGAGGAGAAACGCAAATGATGAAGCATGCCACCTATGGTGGGTGAGGGATTTCGTCCTGAAAGGGATCATCCCACAGGTTCTCCTGTGTGATTTTGCGCGTCACTTTACATGCTAGTTGAGTTACCTTCAGACCCAAGGATTTCTTTGTTGGCAGAAAGTACATAATTGGGGATGTAATCCTTCCAGATCGTTAAAATTCCCTCGGACCCTCCTCTAATTCTTTTTTATACAGTACCCTTGTCAGTCCCTAGTATATGGTACACATGTACCCAGGGCATAGGTACCCCAGAGGCCTCCCATGGGCTGAGGCATGTATTATGCCACCCATGAGAGGCCATGCAAACTGGAACTACAGGCCTACCATTGCAGCCTGTGTAAGATGGTGCATGCACCACTTACTTTAGATATAGGTTTACTATATCTATAGGTCACTACACTTAAAACCTATAAGTCACCCCTATAGCAGGCCTTGACAATCCTGAAGGCAGGTGCTGGGTTTTATGTGAGAGGGTGCCCCTGCATGAGCAGAGCACTCCTACAGCCTTTGGAGACCATTCTCCTGGGTTGTCGGTGACGCAGCCAGACATATAGGTAGAGGTGCATTATATGCTCGCGTAAAATGCTATCTCGAAAACGGCTGCAACAAACCATGTCGTGTTTGGTATCAATCATCTTGGAATCATACCTCCATACTGGTAACCGGTGTGGGAGGTATGATTCCACCCTTCAGAAGCAAGCTTCGTGGGGTCCCTGGTCTTCCCGGTACCAGCCTTCTCGACCCGGACAGCACAAAATGGTTGCTGCCGACCAGAGACACATTTCTGCCCTCCTGCTGCTGAGCCAAGCTCAAGTAGAGGAAGGCAGCACAATAGGCATCCTGTCACAGGGAGGTGTGACCACCTCCCAGACAGGATTTAGTGTATTGGAGCTGCGTGGGTGCAATTTCAAAGTGCCTGAAAGTCTGCACGAGGGGCACATTTGGTGTCCCTGTGCATAGTCCAGTTCAAACCAGTCCTGGGAGCCGTTGGCTCCTGCTCTGGCACGAAACAGGACAAAGGACATGGGAGTAACCTCCCCCCTGTCCTGACCCTCCCCTGGGAGGGTCCCCTGAATCTGTCCAACCCTCTCCCGTGGGTACAAAAGGGCTTACCTGGCTGTAGGACCCTAGATTCGATGTGGACAAGATTCTGATCAGGAAAACACTGACCTTCGACCATCTGGACACTCTGGACTTCGCTGGACTTCGACTGGGCCCGACTTCGTCTCCCTCTCCGTCCAAAGCATCTCTGTGCTCGTGCACCATACAGGCTCTGTGCAGGACCTGTGGAGCATCAAGGACAACTGAAGTATCTCCCTTGGGGTGAAGGAGTCACTCCCCTGCATTCGCAGGAAACCGTAATGCAACTGACCGGTTGGCTGATCCTGAGCTCCTGTGGACTCCGAAGGCTCCAGCAACACAGGAGGTGGGTTCCTACATTCCTTGAGGTTGAGCTGCCCTCTCACCAAGTTTGAGGCTAGTATCCCTCGTGGGGACCGCATAACCCGAACCCCTGTGCACCACGTTCATTTGCAAGTGCATATGCTTGTTGGCATTCCCCAACTAAGTGCATTACGCTATCGATAGCCCTAACCTCTGCACATCTTTTGTACAAAGGATTTTGGCCTCCTCGCACTCTGTGCCCTGCAAGCTGTAACTTTGTGAAACTGCTAGAGGTCCACTTGCGACTCCTGTGCCTTCAGCCTGTGGGTCCACTTGAGGGACAACACTGCTTTTCTTGGGCTCCCCTGGTTGCTCCAGGCCTGCCCTGACTCCCCTTGCTGTGGTGAGTTCCCTGGTCCTTGCTGGGCAAGACCGTAACCTTCCTTGACCTTCTTCGGGGATTGCCGCTGCCAAGGCTTGTTGGTGCTCCCGCCGTACACCGACTGCTCAGCACTCGACATCCTTTGTGGGACAGCTCGTGTCCGGCTCCTGGTCATCCTCGATGTCTCCTGGTCCCTGCAGCTGTAGAGTCAAGGTCTCCTTCTTCACACCTGAAGCACCCGACATCGGTGGGCATTCGTCTACCGAGCCCCTGGTCACTCCAGAGTGGCCCAGACTATGTCCCCTCTGCTTTCAGGTTCCTTCCATCAAGAATCCACCTGTGGGTTCCACCAGACACTTTTCTTCTTTCCAGCAGTGGCATTTCTTTGAAGACTCCCATTGAGAACGACGGCGGTTTCCTACGCCACTTCAGCCCTATGCACCCGGCTTCCCTGGGATAGGTAACTCTGATACTTTGGCATCCACAGGTGGGGTGGCTCTCCAACCTTCTATGTTCCAAAGGGTTTCCTCGTAATCCACTGGGAAGGGTCCTTAAACTTTAAAACTGCAGCACGACTCTCCCATTGAATTGTACCTAGCACGCGGTCGTGTTCTCACACTGCACCCGTCCTCCGTGGGGTCCCTACTTACTCACCTTAGGTGGTTCCTTGGGGTCCCAGCGATTCTACACCCTCTAGACACTGTCTTGACTTGAGTTGTGGTTCTTATACCACTATTTTAGTATATGTTTTGGTCTCCCCCAGGAGCCCACTGTGTATTAGTGCTACTTACGTTTGTTTCTGTGCTACAGTATTATGTACTTTGTGTTTATCTGCGTGTAGCAGATACTGTGAGGTATTTAAGGTGTGTTATAACAATAAATGCATATTTTTATAACTACTGCGTGGTTCTCCTTTCATTTAACCAATACTATAAGGTTGCATTCTGGTAAAACAAGCTGCTTAACATTCCTTCAAGACTAAGCCTGAAGGCTTCTCTCCACAGCTACCACTTGGATAGCTTTCTAAGGTTATCTTTGACCTCTTAAATCACCATAAGGGTTGTTTGGCCTGGTGCAAGGTGCCCACTTTAATTAGTGGACATCATATACCAGGCCAACTTCTCACACCCAGGGTCACAAAATTTGGTCAAATGGAGAAGCCGAGATTCATCCCAGGTTTTCTGGTTTCACATTGCGCAATTGAGTTCAGCTAGTCAATATACATGCTTCGCTTCCCCTACACCCACTTTACAACCCCCTCCCCCGCTGGCATCAGTGCGGCCCTCGGTCACACCAAAGACCAAACTTTGAGGCCCCTGGGAAAATGTTTGTGAGTACCGATGCACTAAGGGCTGAGGTATTTTGCACTGGTGACACAACTAATTTGCTCCGGCTATTGCACTGGCCCATCAATGCAAACCTACTGAGCAGTCAATTCAAGAACATTTGCCCTGATGGAAATCATGGTTTGCACTGCTTAGACAAGCGAATTCCAGTACAAAAGTGTCCAATCACCAGTGCAAAATTACACAGTTACAGGAGCGGTGCATTTAACCAGCGCTCTCGGTTACATTACTGCTATCTATTTAGGGGCCGCATAGTGGCATACACTGATCTCAGACTCCCTTAAAGCGCTTTGGGAAGGAGGAGTGCTAACACTATAGACGTGAGGGTTCACTACGACAGCCAAAGTAAGCGCACAATGTAAGCGCTTTGCAGTGTTGTTAAGCTTTTGTTGGGAGGCCCGATGGAAACCCTCAGCCCATGCAAGGGGTGGGAGACGTGACAAATTTATCAGATCTGTGAATGGCAGGACTGCCTTATGTGAGGCACGTTAGGGTTAATCCAGGTAGTAAGAAGAGACAAACAGCAATCCAAATGACACGGAAACAACCACAGCACAGTTATTCCATACACATTTAATTAGTTATTATTCTGAAACGTATCATGTTACAGCTATTGCTTGCAGTGCTAACATAGACATCCTTTCCAATCACAACAGGCTGACAGCCGCGGCCCGTGCAGGTAAGAGCGGTGGGTTGGTAGGGCCGTGTGAGGGGCGATTTCGACAGATGAAGACGAGGGAAAATTAAATAAATAAATAATTTCCCCTCTTCATTAGGGTGACCAGAGCTTGAGAACCAGAAACGGGGACATTTTACAAAAATAGAAGAAGGATTGCAATTTTTCGTCAACAGTGCTGCGCAGAATGACAACCCTTATCAGCATTGGAACACAGAAGAAGCACTAAGAAAATAAATAAAATGTAATTTCTAAAACCAGCATCATACCCGTTAACCAAATTGCTTACTTATTACAGCTGCTAACTAGCACAACTTTAGAACACCCAATAAGTGCCTCTCACTGGTTTCAGTCGACCCCCTCTAAAAACCGGGACATGAGACAAAATTGCCGAAATCTACCAGGACAGCTGGTGAAAACCCCAGACTGTCCCGGCAAATCCGGGACGCCTGGTCACCCTACACTTCATCATCCGTCGAAATCCCCCCTCACCTGGCCCTACCTCTCTTACCTGCACGGGCCGCGGTTGCAGGCTGACCACTTGTGCAACAAGGGTAGGATGAGTCTCTGTGCTGAGAGTGCATAAAAGAGGATCAGGAAAGAGGTGCGTATTGTGTTGAAGTTACATAGCGCTTCATTCAGCCGTTGAGATCACAAAGCGCTCCGTGATGACAGTTGTTCATTTGTGACCTGATTTTATCTTCACAGTGTTTCTGTTAATAGCAGGGACTTTGAGTAGCTACGAAAAGAGAAACTCAGCCAGAGTTTCTTTTCTTTTTTCCATACAGCGTGTGCCGTCCAGTTTTCACTCAGCCTTCCATTCCTGTTTGTCACTTTGTGTTTCATAGCGCTAGAGTTACTCTCTGGTTTTAAACTATTTGCAATTTGAGGCACAGGGCATGAGACAAAGTAAGTTTATGGATCCAAAAGCTCACATCACGACCACACTACCACCCTGCCTTTGATACTCTTGTGTTAGGGCTTGTCTACCAGACAACGCAAGCAGTCTGTTGCTAGGAACCAATAGTGGGGCTTACCAAGAACCTTCAGTGGGCGTATCGCCCTGCCATTGCTTGCCATTTGTTGGCTTTATTGTCACTCGCATTTGCTTTCTTCTTGTTTGTTGGTTTGTGTTGATTTGCCTTCTTCTTCTTGTCCCTCCCCTAGAGTGCAGCCCCCTTTACAATCCTTTTGATTGAATGACTTGTCCTTCTACATCTCACTTTTGGGGAACTACTTTTTGTCGTTCTGGTTAAGCACTCCACAAGAGTGCATGTGTTTCCAGCTCTCTCGCTTGTGTCGTGCTCTCTGTGCTCTTTGTAGCTCTTTCCTTCGTCTGCTCCTCATTTACGTGTGTGGTTCTCCCCCACCAAACAACCTCACTCCCCCAACCCCCTGCACTCTGTATTGCTCTCACCCTCGTGTGCTTCTCCCCTCGCCCCAATGTTGCCTTCTCCCTCGTCTGCTTCTCCACCTACCTCCATGTTACTCTCTCCCTCGTGTGATGCTTTTGCCCTCCCTCCCACCTGGCCTTATTTTTATTTCATCCCTCCCCAACTTGCCCTCCCCCACCCGCTCCCCCTTGGATTGGTAAATAAAAATAAAATTGGGCATGCATCATTTCGCAGGCACACGCATTCGTGGTGGCACGTGTGAGCTTGCATCATGACACAGATGCGCCTCACGTCATAGCGCATGAGTGCGCTTGCCTGATGAAGGACCGCATATGTCATGATTCCAGGTGAGCAAGCCACTGAAAGCTAGAGCCAGACACGAGCCTGAAGACTGTTCTGGTTCAGCTCGCGATCCTAATGGAACTTTGAACAAGCCGAGCTTTCATGTGCCTTGCGCTTACTGCCCTGTGCCTTGGTGTTGCGTTGCAGCCAGAGCTTC
Source organism: Calotriton arnoldi (assembly GCA_963921515.1). Classification (NCBI taxonomy): domain Eukaryota; kingdom Metazoa; phylum Chordata; class Amphibia; order Caudata; family Salamandridae; genus Calotriton; species Calotriton arnoldi. The sequence goes on along the minus strand of CAWUFW010000788.1, from coordinate 3,423,679 downwards.
GGACTTCGGAACTGGGCAGCCAGGTTTGAGTCTCAGCTTCGGCTCAACATCCTGTGATTCTGGGCAAATCACTTAACCACCCTAACCCTATAAACCAGCAGTTCCCAATCTGTGCGCCGCGGCACCCCAGTGCGCCGTCAAAACCAGCTAGGGGCACCGCAGCATTGATGTTTTACACTTGTGAACTTGGGATGGTATTTTCATGCAAATAAAACTGATGCTGAATGACCTCACGTAGACACAAATAATGCATGCTGGAGTTCACTTAAGTTGTTCCTTCTCTTTATCAATCCATGTCAATGTTGTCAATAATTAAGTCTGTAGATTTATAAATGCTTTAAAAGAAACACCAAAAGCGGCCAATCAGCATCTGCCCTTGTTTAAGTGGACTACAAATCGTCTAGTGTCAAAGGGGCGGGCAGATTTTTCAGACTCTACCGTTTTTTACTAACGGCTATGTGATAATATTTAAGGATTGCAACGGACTTGCAGAGAACAGTTTAAAATGCGATGTTTGCCTTGCTTTTCGGATTTTCCTTTTGGTTTTGCCAGCAAGTGAAGCACGATTCTGCCTCTGAGATGCCGTTTAAAAGATTCTGTGTATTAACGGTGCCTATGTTCGAACTCACCAGCAGTGGATTGAAAACTAGACTTAAACGATTTGACAATAAATCTTGCTGTAATTCACCCGGCTCCGCCACTAACAATGCTTGAAAAAATTACTTGTGTGTTTGAAACCATTCTTGCGCTGCTGCTGTTAAGAAAGAGAAGCGGGGACTCTCAAAACGCAACATTTACTTTTTTGTTGCAAAATACTTTTTTATTAGTGCCAGCTGGAAGGAAAATGGCCCAGTTGGATGTCAGAATGTTAATGTAGTTCTAAATGTATTATAATGTAATTAATGCTGAGAATGCATTGACCCTAACTTTTCCAAGTTACTTTAGACAGCTAATCAACCGTGCTAAGGAAATCATATTCTTCTCATGACAAGAAACTCTTTTGGTTAAGTTAATATCCACTGCTGGGTTTTGTCTGCACAAATGGGTGCGTTTAAGTCCCAGGAGGTTTAGTTTGCTGGTGCCCCATGTAAACATTTCTATACGTGCCGAAGTGCGTTTATAGCCATCACTTCGCACCTGCCGCTGCTTTCTTCAAGAACAGCTAGAAGGGGCTCATTTATTACAGACTCGAACTGTGTGAATAGTGCTTTTCAGCTGTTTGGTGTGTTTTGCGTGTTTGGGATGTTCAATGCCATGTGTGCTTTCCTTTTGGCATAGACAGCAATGGGTGTAATTTTTAGACAAATCTATATTTGTCATTATTATTTTAGGACCTTTTGACACTGCTTTTGTGAGAGAGAGGATATTCAGTTGCTTTTGAATAGTATTTTCCCAAATATTGTACACTGACTGAAAGACTATCTGTGTTTAATATAACAAAATGTGGTTGCCTACATAAGGCCAGATAGAGAAAAGGATTGCACACACACGTAGATAAAACGTGGGGGCTCAAATAGCAAAATTTACAAGTGTAAAATTCCTTGGTGGGATTTTGAAGTCTTAATACGGATGGTGTGGGTTTTATTTGCGTGAGCATGTCATACATTGATACTAATGAATGTATATGGCTGCCTTATTTCAGAGCACTCTCACTAGGATTGGTTTTGGCCTCTGCCGTGAAGAGAAAACATCAACACGGCCAAGGCCTACCATGCGCATGATGTATGAGTGCCATAAAGGTGATGTCCGTAATTGAACAAAACAGTGCATTATTAGAAGAAGGTTGTGCCGCATCAATTTTTTAAAACAAAAAATTGTTTTAAGAAATTCCATATGCAGACCCCAGTGCTGAAGAGTATTGTTTCTGACTTAACCAATTAAAGTTTCTTATTAAACAACTGTTCTATTTTTATTTTGCAATATCTATGATTATAATACCTTCATTGGCTTCATCCCAATTATTTTCAGGGAGAAAAATTGAAGTACTCCTGAGGCTTACACCAGCTCCTTCCTCCCCCCTCCCACCCCGCCCAAAAAATGAAACGTAGTGGGGAGCCGTGGCCAACGGCCAATAGGTCAAGGGAGCCACGGGTCGAAAAAGTTTGGGAACCACTGCTATAAACAATGAATGGTGGCCTTGTATAATGTAAGTGGCGCTAATGGAAAGCCCTCCAATTCCTGGGGTCGAGTTCTCTCTAAATAGAAACTGTAGAAAAATAAACAGAGATAAAAAGTAAGCTTTAGCACAAGGGAAGACAAATAGATAACCATTTACTGGCTGTTTGGTGCAAAGTGAAACGACAAAACGTGGATTAAATCGCTGCTTCGCCTCCTAAATTGTGTGATTTTAGGCAAATATTTGATTTCACAAAAACTCTTTTTCCTTCATTAACTCATATGAAAGGACTTTCAAATATGTGCAATCAGAAAATCATTTGTACAAAACCTATTGTGTTTGATTTATTGCGCAATAATGTTGCTCTGTAATAATCTGGGTTGTGTTCAGGTTTTGTATGACAACTGTTTTGCTGTGTAGTTCACTAATGGTTCATGTTTAGAAAATAGCACTTAAATAAGTACTTATCAGTGCGATGGTATAATGTGGCATTCATGTCAAACCTGCTATGTGTTAAAGAAATATGTTTTTTCTGAATTTTGAAGCATCTTTATCATATTTTACTTGAGGTTTGATGTATGATTTACATCACAACATTTTCAGGGTTCGACTGCTCCATGGGCTCGAAGATCCGAGCCAGACCCTTGGCTCGACTCTGACTTGGCTCTTCCTGAGAATTTGTTGGCTCGCCCACCTCTAAGTCATGACACATGCTCATGCCTACGAAATGGCGCAGCCGCATCATCATGCCTTGTTTTTTTTCTTTTGACCGATGCTGTACAGGATCGCAAAAAACAGCATCACTATAAGTCACAGGCAAAGCCAATAGATCCCAAGGACGAGATTTATTGACTTAGCCAATGCTTGCTTATGCTGACTGTACTCGGCGCACCTGCCACGCTTCTGCACGTGAGCGAGCCTGTTCTGCGTTCCATCCGCGTGCCGCACTGCTCTGCTTACCAGGTGGGTACTCTAAATGCGCCACGCGCATAAATCACCGCCAGGACACCTTCTGCTCTGGCGGAGGTCTATGCAGCTACATCCTGTGGCACTAGATACATAACAATGCCGACTTTCATTAAAAAACACAAACGTCCCCATGAAGCCGGCGTGCTTGCCCCCCACCCCTATACTGCTCCCCTCCCCCCACCCCACCACGAAAAGCCGAATCCACTCTAATCCAAATGAATGGGATTTCAGCCTGTGATCAATAATCCCGCCTCCGGGGCTCCTCCATCTGCTCTCGGTACACTCGAGGTTCATAGTGAAAAGGATGGATGAACCGCTCCCTCCCCCGCCTTTACCACTCGCGCCCGTCTCCCTTCCTCCTCCACTTTAGGAGCTCATCTTTTTTCCTCTCATGAGCTGTTCCAGACCGACTGGGTGTCCTGTTTTACTTTGAATTAAAACAGTGTGGCGGCACAATCTGCTGACCTGGTAGAAAATAGGCCAAATATTCGAAAATGTTATTTATACTATATGAATTACTTATCTGCATAAGCAATGAATACCAACGAGAATAGGAAACAGAGGCCTAATAATGGCATTGTACCAGTGATGGAGTGTGCAGTAGTGACGAGGAGTAGTGCTCAGTGCAGGTGAACAAGATGCCAAAAATTCGAATTGCTGACACAGTAGACATGTATATTACAGTCTTGAGCTCAGATATTTCATCACAAACACAAACATGCTTTGATGTGTCAGTCTGAAAAATCACCACTACATATGACGACGTTTTCAGTCCTAGAGTTCAGAATTTCTAACAGCAATGTCAGTCTGCAGCCAGGAAAAATGAATCTAGAGCAGACCAAGATCACAGAAGATTCAACAGGCAGCAAAAGTCGGCCCGCTTCAGACTTACTCAACAACTTAGGGGCATATTCACAAGGACTTATCGCCGAGTTAGCGTCACTTTATCGCAGCCAAAGTGGCGATAAATTCATCGCACCATTCACAAGCTGATGCTAACAGCCGATATCACCTGTTTTCCTGCGATAGCAGTCGCAAACAACATCGCCACGGATGACACCGGCAACTAACGCTAATGATATGCAGAGTAGGCGTTCCCGTGCAAAAAGCCGCGAAAACACCACTTTGCAACATTCCCAACGACCAGCCAGATCGGCGATAAGATCACAAAACATGCGATAAGGCGCGTTAGCAGCAGGGATTTAACACCTGCTCCTACCTGGTGTTAAGTCGGACGACAACCTGCACCATAAAAGGGAGCCCAGCCCACAGCCACACCTGAAGAACAACAGATGCCATGGAGCTACTGAACATGCAGCTCGGAGCCCCAAGAGGGCCACAACACTCACCGCCACCACACCCAGGACCCCCCTCCCCGGACTACCACAGAGGCAGCGCAGACAAAGACAAAGGACCTTCCGAAACGCACCAGCCTCGGAGACTTAACGCCAGAGGAAGTCATTGCCCACTACAGGCTCAAAAGGACAACCATCCTGACCCACATTGCCCACAGGCTGACGGTACCAACACAGCGGAGAACCAACATCCCTCCGCAGACAAAGCTGCTGGCCGTGCTGCACCTGTTGGCCTCTGGGACCTTCCAACCAACAACGGCCAGAGTCGGAGGAATCTCACAGCCAGCCCTGTCAAAGTTCCTCACACCTGTCTTGGATGCCATCATCAGCTTGGTACCCCAGCAACTTTACTTCCCACACACTGCGCAGGAACAGCTGGAGACCAAGCAAGGCTTCTACGCCATAGCTGGCTTCCCGCACGTCTTGGGGGCAATCAACTGCACACATGTACTCCTCGTGCCCCCTGCTGCCACTGCACACAATTACCGCAACAGGAAACACACGCATTCCTTCAATGTGCAGGCAATAGTGGACCACTGGGGACTCTTCACCAATGTCGTCGCCAACTACCCAGGCAGTGTGCATGATTCCTTCATCTTCCGACAGTCCATCATCAACCAGCGCTTTCAGGATGCCACCTATGGAAATGCACTGCTCGTCGGTAAGTAACAACTGAACACACCACACACTTCAACTCCACCAACATACAACTCACAACTCTGGGAATGCACACGTCACAAAATCACATACAACATGACAACCAACAGTCCCACATTCCAGACACGACAACACAACTTACTGTGGCAACCTGGGCTAGCCATGTACACAAGCCATCAACAGCATGGCGCCTCAGCCACACAATATAGAATACGGATGTGGGGAGACCCAATATACCCTTGGAGGCTTGGGCAGATAGATCAACTATAAGTAAAAGTGCCTACAAGGGATTTCGTTTAGAAAGTATGACTTTTAGTATAATATACATCAAATGACTTGATGGTTCAGTCCAATCAGATCCTGAGCCTTTGAAAAATCAATGCATCCGTCAAAATTGAAAAAACAAATGTTCAATAAATGTAAAAACAAAGAAACACGGGAATATCTTTTTGAAAAAGATTAAATTTTTATATATAAACCAAATTGAGAAGGGTACAAACAAAATAAATTAATCCAGCAAAACATGAGAGAGGATATATAAATTGTCCTACAAATCATGAGTATAAACATCCATTCCAAAATAATTAAAGAAGTAACATGTCTGGAAATACAGATAACAGTCACTAAGAAACAATAAAAATTTGGGAAATGGACGATAAAGTCGACGTGTCGGTCTTTGGTGGCGTATGTCCGTTAGACCATCTTCAGGACGTTGAAATTTGCATAAAACAAAGACCCTTTATAAAGGTCCGGTGATTGAATTGGACCCAGGGAGATTAAAATAATTTTCAGAAGAATCAAACTAGCCCCGAGATTTGAATGTCGGAACAGTCATTAGATTCAAGGTAGCGCGAACACGGGCGTCAGTCCTGCGAAAGCGGAGGGACGCCCGTGTTCGCGCTACCTTGAATCTAATGACTGTTCCAATTGGGTCCAATTCAATCACCGGACCTTTATAAAGGGTCTTTGTTTTATGCAAATTTCAACGTCCTGAAGATGGTCTAACGGACATACGCCACCAAAGACCGAAACATCGACTTTATCGTCCATTTCCCAAATTTGTATTGTTTCTTAGTGACTGTTATCTGTATTTCCAGACATGTTACTTTAATTATTTTGGAATGGATGTTTATACTCATGATTTGTAGGACAATTTATATATCCTCTCTCATGATGTTTTGCTGGATTAATTTCTTTGTTTGTACCCTTCTCAATTTGGTTTATATATAAAAATTGAATCTTTTTCAAAAAGATATTCCTGTGTTTCTTTGTTTTTACATTTATTGAACGTTTGTTTTTCAATTTTGACGGATGCATTGATTTTTCAAAGGCTCAGGATCTGATTGGACTGAACCATCAAGTCATTTGATGTATATTATACTAAAAGTCATACTTTCTAAACGAAATCCCTTGTAGGCACTTTTACTTATAGTTGATCAGCCACACAATAGCAGAATGTGGGGAGAGGTGGGAACCAGGCATGTGCGAAGGAGGCAAGTGACCCATGAATGTGAATGTACACAATGCCAAGTGTGGCGTGGATGTGCTGGACAGACTTCAGTATGCAGACCACAGACATTTCCATGTCGACATACACTGCTGGCGTCTGCAGTGTACTGGACAGTGGACGCAACCATGTTACCGCAGCCAGTTGGGAAGAATGCGGAAATGTAGCTTGTTACGTCCCCCCCTGTAAGCGTGAGCGGAGTGGCCTGGCCCGGCGTACGCCAGGCCAGCGCAGGGGTGTGAATAAAAAGCCCGTTACTCTGGGCGTGGTTCTCTTCCGGAATGGCCAACGTGTCTGCCAGGGCGGCGCCTCTCACCCCGCCACGAGGCCGACGCCGTTAGCGGCGGTGCCTGCGATCCTGTGCGCCTGCTGCACCCCAGGCCGCTGGTCCCAAGACCCGTCATGACCCCCCCCCCAGCGCACCAAGGCCGCACTGCTCACCTGCCGACACCGGCGTGTGTCAAAGAGGGCCCACCACGTGCCGGTGCAAGCTCCAAGCCCAAGGCCCGCGACCATGGCAGCCTCCTCAGACCATCACAGCCTCCGCGACACAGGCCCCCATTACTCCTTTCTCATTGACGTACTCCACCGCTGCCTCCGGCCTACACTGCGGTCCAGTAGGTCACACATTTGGAACTGAGTCTTGATTATACAACGGCAGAGTACATATGTTTATGGATGATTTTATATCACCGTACTCCCTTCGATGTGGTGCCACCAACTCTGTGCATAGCATTCCAACGACACGTGTCTGTGGGCCCTTGCTGACTACTGCCTTCGGCCTACACTGCGGCCCAGCACTGCGGGGCCACTAACTCTGTGCAGCTCAAGTCATGGACCCTTGGTGTTTGAACTGTGAACTTCTGATTGTCTGATCACTGTTGTAGTTGTTGCCAGCACCAACCACTCCTTGAGGGCTGGCTCACACTCACCCCACACCCATCCAGCACAGGCGTCACTGGACATGTGACCCTGGCAATAAAAGGGGCCTGGCGCACGTGCCCGTAGCCAGTTCCACAAACTATCTAAGTGTGTCCGTGTGGTCATTGTGTATGCATGAGGGCCCCAGGCCCTGCTACATTGCATTGTGCTGTGTACAGCGGACGCAACCATGTCACCTCAGGCAGTGGGGGAGACCTGGGACATGTAGCTGTGTCGTACCCCCCTGTAGGCATTGCTGGAGTGGGCTGGCGAACGACAGTCCAGCGTAGGGGTGTGGATGATCACCCCGGGGCTCTGGGCATGGTTAAGTGTTGGGCTTGCAAATGAAGTACCTGATGCATGTGTCTCTGTTGTAGTGTCTGTGCCACCCGTCCCGCAATGGACAAAGTTGCAATGTAACATGCCCCCTGTGTGCGGGCTCGGCCGAAGGGATGAATGTATGAGGGCAAGCCCGCTCGGGGTCCGGGATCATACATGCCAACTGTTGTGTGTGTATCGCTATTGCCGCAGCATAAGCCAAAGGTCTTGCCTCGACCGCATCGCGAGTTCAACCAGCCATGAACTCCACATCTGTGTCCGCCCTATCCTTACCATAGGCCTACACACACGTGGCTGCCCACCTTCAACGGCCAACATCACAGTGTCGTCAGGCTTGTGGACATGCGCAGACAGGCATGACAATGGTGTGCCGTAGGAGTGCAAGTGATGCAACCGCGCAGCGCACACAAGTGATTCGGCTCGGGGGGAGGGAGGAGCAGCAGTGAGGCTACGTAATACACATTGATGGCGCTCATTTGCTACAATAAATTAATTTCAACACACATTCCCTGAATTTCTGTATGTGTGCTGCAGTGTGGCACGGGGATCAGGGACATGGTCCAGGGTCATTGTGGGTGTGCAGTGTGCTGTACTTAATTGTGCATGTGTGCCATTGTGCCCAACTTCCCCTGTCCCCCCAGTACCTGGTCGGTACTCACCCTGCTGATGTTGTGTCAGGTCATGTTGAGCAGAGTCCCGATCCCCAACTCCTGGCACTGTATCCCGACTGATGACTGTAGCCACCATTTTCTCAATGTCATCCAGCTCCTGGTGTGCCGCTGGTCCCCCACCTCCAATCTGCGTAGCTGCTTTCATGTTGGCATCGGGTTTCTTCTTGGTTTTGCCCTTCACATCATTCCAGCGCCTCTTGACCTTTTCCATTGTCCTCCTCGACACTCCAACTGCATTCACGTTGTTCACGATGTGCTGCCATATTTCCGTTTGTGTGGCCGATGACACAGTGGAGGTGACGAACAGTTGTTGGTAGTGTCCTGTCACCTCCGTGACGATGATCCGGTTTTCCTGCGGACTGCCCCGTCTTCCTCTTCCTCTTCTCCTTGCCCTTCCCCGGCACCGGAGTTCCTGGCTGGTCATCTGTGGGGCTTGTGGGGTTAGCGTTGTCCTCTGCACTCGGTCCAGGTGCGTCCATGGTGCTGCGCAGTTGCATTTTTTTTATTTTTTTTATTTCTCTGCTTTTATAGTGCATTTTCCCGCAGGTTGCATGGGAATCGCAGGCCTGTCGCTGGTTATCGCTGCTTTTTGTTTCGCGATTTGGGACATCGCAACTTTTTTGGCGTTTGTGTTTCGCATTTTTTCGGCGTTGCGTTAATTTTAACGCAGGCATTTGTCGCGTTCTCGTGTGACTATCGCATGGTGCCGCCGGGTTGGGAATACTGCGTTGACACAGTGTTATTTTCCCGCGATAGATTGCGATGTGAGAAGTTGCGTTAAGCGATTTTGGCGTTAGTTAACACACGTTCTTGAGAATATCCCCCTTAATTGCGTGGCCTTTTTTTCAGACTCTGAAATTTTTGTAGTGGCCGGCAGCAACCAATTTTTTTGCGAACTCATTTTTAAATCTGGCCTTTGAGAAACTTTAGCTGTCTCACCAGACTATTGTTCACCCAAAAAATCACACATGATATACATAATACATACACAGAGGAGCTTTTGGTGTGAAGACTTCATCCATTGGTAAGTTAGGTTGTTATTCCCATGCTGCCCACCCCAACATACATCATGGGACAATGGCCAGTCCACTTTACCCATAGGCTCCCTTCACTTTGATTGACTGCACAAAAGCCCATACACACCATTCACATCTCTCCAAAAATGTTAACTTTTTTTCAGTTGCAAAACCGGTTCAGAATGTGGTTTTTTATTTAATTTATTGTTTATGTTATCCTTAAATACAGTGTTTATTTTGCCTGCGCTGCTTTTTAAAGTTTATATTATAAGAGTTTAAATGATATTCTACTATTGTGGATGCTTGTTATTTGAGTGCTTGGTTAGGTGATGATTTATTTTTCTCTCCTTTACAAATAGTAATAACAATAATGACAGTAAAACGCATGATGCAATGTTGGAAAACGAGGCAGTATCTGTGAGGCCTGCAAAAATAACATGACTACATTTGTCCTTCACTGGGAACCAAACACCCAATTGTAGCGCCTGACTCTCAGAGGGTAGCGTTGCAGAGCAGTCTGAGGCTTACTCAAGGGAGGTGGTGTGGCTAGTAATCGCCATTACAGGTACGCAGCAATAACACTCAATAATTGATTGTCCAGTCTGTACTTTGCTTTATAAAAGTAAGAGTACATTTATTAAACACACACTACTCAATACTATGCACCAATTTACAAATATACATAAGCTGTTGGAATTACTTTGTGACATTGCATAACATCTCCATCCCTCCCGCAGGGGGGTGGGGTCTAGTACCACCACTCCCATGTATGCACATCATCTTGACCCCAAATGCAGGTAGTTGAACATAACCTGGAGCGAGGGCCCTGCGCACTGGCACCATCCCAGTGGCGACCCACCCCATTACCTCAACAAGCATTTAAAATAGGTACACCTGCCCTGGTGACACATAACCCTGACTGAGCATTTCCTACTGACCATGAAGTATCCACCTCTACATCTTAAGGGCTACCAGTCTGGGTTCTTTACCTAAGCGCAGCAGCAAGAACACATGTTTAAGCATCACTTTAGAATGACAGTGCTCATCACATTTGTTGGACATTAGAATGCGTTGCAATTACAGCCCCTAAAGGCATCACAGATGAAATCACAGGATTAAGCATATACAGCCAGACAACCCAGCAGGACTGTCTGGCAACATAACCCCACTTTGCTTATGACATCACCTTACACCGGTATTTCATCTTACACAGGTACTTCATAGTACACCTGTGACCTTCAGTCCCTCTAAAAGAAGTAACCTTTGTAAATGCAGTTCTGGTGCATTTACACCTCTTCACCTCCAGGGAATGCCCTTCTTCCGACATCTCCAACTCAGCCCTTCATCACTTGGTCCGCACTTCACACAACACCCCCAGCTGTAGAACCAAAGTTCCAGCCCAAGAGGTGTTAAAATGCTTGCTGAGCCCTTGAGGAATTATTCTTTTCAAGTCCCCATGAGACTTAGGGAGGGACTTTCATTTTCGGGCTGGGGGAGACTGCGCTTCTCCAGCAGCTCCCCCTGCCCCTTGGCACTCACTTGGTGGTGACCCCGTTCTCCTGGGGCCACCACAAACAAAGAAACAGCGTTTTTTCCCTTGCAGGCCGGTTCAGGCCCGTAAGGCAATATGGGCGATTCCTCCTTTTCCGTGAATATTCTAGTAGCGGCTCCCCCGCTGCGTTGGGGAGAGCCGCGATCTTCACGCTGGCGGCTTCGCCGCATTCGCTCGCCACCCGGACCCCCAGGGGATACTTTGCAGCTCGGGGAGCCCACCCCCGGCTGCTCCTAAGCGGTGAGTGCTTCCTGCGGCTCGGGGAGCCCATCCCCGGCCGCTCTTCTTTTTGCGTGGCCCGGTCCCACCTGGGCCCCCGCATTGCCACCTCTTCTCTGCACTTGCGGGGTCCCGGTCCCACCCGGGAACCCCGCCTTGCTCCATCGTTGGAGGGCAGCCCGGGGAGCCCACCCCCGGCTGCCCCCGCCGGCTCCCCGCACGGCCAGCACCCTCGCGTGCTGCCGGGGGAGCCGGCACCTGCAGATCTGGTCTGCCCGCTCCGGCGGGCAGACCTGAAGCCTCACGCCGACCCCGCCTGACCTCGGGGGAGTGGGACGGCACTCCCTCGGCCTCCTCCTTCTCTTTGGGGCCTGGGGATGGGGTCCCGGGCCCCTGGGCCATCTTCACGGGGGGCGCGACGGCGCCCCCCGGCTTTGCTTCGGGCCCGGGGATGGGGTCCCGGACCCCCGAACCAGCCTCCCCGACTTGCCACTTCTGCGGGGGCCAGGGTGGGCTCCTGGCACCCCGCGACCACCACTTCCTCCTCTTCGAGGCCCGGAGATGGGGTCCCGGGCCCCTGGGGCACATTTTCACGCTCCCGACTTTCATCTTCGCGGGGGGCGCGACGGCGCTCCCCCACCTCCTCATCCACACACGGGGCCCAGAGTTGGGATCCCGGGCCCCTCCCCCTTGCACATCTTCACGGGGAGTGCGATGGAGCCCCGCCTTGCTCCATCGTAGGAGGGCAGCCCGGGGAACCCACCCCCGGGTGCCCCCGCCAGCTCCCCGCCCGGCCAGCACCCTCGCGTGCTGCCGGGGGAGCCGGCACCTGCAGACCTGAAGCCTCACGCCGGCCCCGCCTTACCTCGGGGGAGTGCGGCGGCACTCCCCCGGCCTCCTCCTTCTCTTTGGGGCCCAGGGATGGGGCCATCTTCACGGGGGGCGCGACGGCACCCCCCGGCTTTGCTTCGGGGCCCGGGGATGGGGACCCGGGCCCCCGAACCAGCTTCACGGGGTGCGCACCGGCGCTCCCCAACTTGCCTCTTCTGCGGGGGCCAGGGTGGGCTCCTGGCACCCCGCGGGGGTACTTTCACGGGGTGCGCGACGGCACACCCCGACTTTACTTCTCTTGGGGGCAGCCCCCGGGACCTGACCCACCCCGGGGGCACATCATGGACCGGCGGCGGAGCCCCACGCGCTTTGTCGTCGGTCCTTCCAGAGGTCAAAGGTCGCCTACCTTCTGTGGGGCGTATCTCGGCCCCCAGGCGGCCGATTTTGGTGATCTTGGCCTCTTCTTGCTCCTGGTGGCGCACCCCAGCCACTGGGAGCACTTTCCTTCGCCCTCCTGGTCACACGGAGGGTGGATTCAGCAGGGAGCTGTCTTCACTGGCTCCCTGCGCCTGCCTTTCGCCTGGCTCTCCTCCAGGCCTCTCTTCTCCCTGTGCAGAGGCCCCTGCTTCTGCGCACTGGTCCTGGTCTCTTCTCCTGGCGCTGTTCAGGATCCTGGGACAGTCAGGGGGTTCCTCCTTCCAACTGCCCATTGCGCCAGGCTCCAGCACCCTCTGCCTCAGCAGACCACACCCCAGAGAGAGCTCCTCTTCCTGTGCAAGTTCGTTTAAGAAGTTGGGGAGGGGGCTGGCAGGAAGTCTCTGTTTGCCCTATCACACAGCGACACATCACTTTTCTGCCCCTGCTCCCTCCTTCCTGCCCAGGCCTCTGTGTTTGTTCAAAATGGCGTCGTCCAGGGTCTCCTGCCACATGGTCTCTGAGAGCCCCTTCCCCCCAGTGCTGCCTTCCCCCTGGTGCAGCTTGGTGCCTGGCACCCTGTGACAGCTGCTGATGGATTAGCCTGTAGCTCCACCCCTCTTCTCTCCTTGGAGGGAAGGTCTCCGCTCTGAGAAGAAAGGTCATTAATCCAGGCTGCTGGGGTCAGCCCCCAGCCAGGCCCTGGTTATGAGTTGACTAAGAGAAATATAACATTTCTGGATGACCCAAAAGCAGTACAAATATGACTCTGGACTCTGCAGAATACTTCTTCTCACATAAGTTACAGGGGACTTTGGTGCGTGTCTGGAATTTGTAGGCCCTAGGAAAGTGAAATTAGCCCATGTGCTCCCTATCCTCATAAGAGAATAATGGAATAAACACTGTAAAGCACACTGACTTTCCCTGGCATGTTTCTTCCCACTGTATAGAGCCTATTCCATGTCACCACCCAATTCTGCATAAGTCCTGCCACACCATTCACTTTGTAGCTGCTCCTGGACTGCGCACGCCAGGAATCTCCCCTGCGCAGCCCGTACACGTGTGCACACGCATGTACACATGTGTCTGCATGTAACCAGCCCGGTGCCCCTTACTCCAGCTGCTGCGCAGCGGCCTAGTCAAGCTAGGGGGACACCAGTAAAATACACACGCAGTCTCTTTCATCATGAGTTCACTGTGGGTGAGTCCCAACTTATGAGGCTCTCCCACAGTAAAAGCTCAACAAATAGGTGCTCAAAAAGCGAAAAATCCGGGTGGCTCAGAGTGTCAGAACCACCTTCTAACATGCAACTGAAAGGCTTGTTGTTTAAAACAAAAATCACCATAAAAAACAGCCACATTGCTGGATATTTTTTTAATTTAAAATTTTTATTAAAAGCATAAGGCCGCCATGTTGATGCACTGGCATATTTTCTTTTTTTACTTTTTAATTTTTAGGCCTTTGCTTGTAATAAAAAATAACCATCACACCAGCCTGCCAAGGTAAGACCTGTAGGCTTTTCCAATGCTTGTCCTGTATATGGAAAAACAGCCCACTTTGAGGAAGAAGCATCAGTGGTGCTTATGTTAACTGAATCTTGTCCTGATGAGGGCTCATACATCTTCTGACCCAGTCGCGGTCCGTGCAGGTAACATCGGAGGGGCAGTGGGGGCGGGTAAGGGGGGATATAGAGGGACGATCCAGAGGGTAAATTATTTACTTATTTAATTTTCCCTCAGCATCGTCCCTCGAAATACCCTCTTACCCACCGCTGTTACCTGCATGGACCGCGGCTGTTTTGACCCCTAGGGCTGAAACGCCATTGACACATCTTGTGGTCAGTCGCAGCCGACATGACTCGCGGGTTCTCGCGGGGAGAGGGTCACGCGGGGGGGGGTTAAATATTAATTTAAAAATATATATAACTTACCTTAGTCGGCCCGATCCGGTCCCGCGTCGTCTCTGCTTCTCTGCTCCTCGCAGGAAGCAGGCAGCCTCCCTCCCCTAAGCCAATCACAACACTGCAATGGCAGCGCTGTGATTGGTGGGGACGGCACCCAGCCAGGCGCCTATGGGGAGGCCATTTTCTCCATGTAGGCTGCATGCAGCCTACATGGAGAAATTGGCAGAGTGCGCATGACTTGTTTGGTAGGCCCCAGAGGGCCGACCAAACAGTCAGGGCCCGCAACATTGGGCTAGCCACTTCTCCCCTGCCCTGTTGCAGGACCACCCACCCGCCCGCCCCCAACCAAACCCTTCTTCTTTCTCGCAGTGCGAGAAGCAGTGACATAAAATGGTATTTATACCATTTTATGTTACTGCTTCTCGCACTGCGAGAAAGCAGTGGGGCGACGCTCCTCCGCCCACATGGAGGAGCCGCCCCTGCTCGTGGTGTTGTGAAAACTGATAGTGCACCATCACATTAAGACATTTAGTATATGTGAACATGGAGGGGAGGCAAGTTTCATTCTTAGTGGCAGGAGTGGAATTTTAGGAGATGTTCCAAGACAAGGATCAAGATCTTACTTGATAGAAGGATTGAATTATTCTACCAAGCAGGGATATTACCTTCCTCGTTAAGGGCTTCATTACAAGTTGCCATTATTTGGTGCGACAATACCAGGAGGTTAGAATCTCCGATTATGTCAGGTATTTGTAAATATCAATCCATTTCCTCAAGTCAGACACAATTCCGGGCCTAATAACTTGCTTGTTTCGGATCCCATGTACTCCCTGCTCAAAGCAGTTGGCAAATGGCATCGGGGAAAGCCAAAGCCTGTTGCCATCCACCTCTGAGTAAAGCCAAAGGTTCTGTACACCAGGGATTACCCACCTGTGGAGGGCTGGGTGCATGGTCATATTATGGAGTCAAAACCCAGTCCTATGGAGAAAGACTGTGTAAAGTGGGAGTTTACTAGCTGTGGATGGTTGGATTACAGATCTTCTCTGAACATTATGATTCATTGCACATGGCTCAAGGATATACACTTTAGAGGTGAGACACTTTGAGATGGTTTAGCTCAGTGTGTCGATATAAACGTGGTTCTAAGGCTAAAGTCCACCATGTACAGCTGAGGACATTATGTAGTGTTTGTTCACCCACTAGAGAGGGGTGTCCATAGGGCCTAGTGAAAGCACCAACTCGGTGACCAATCTTTGCTACACATTGCCAAAGGTTATGTGCATTGTAGATTGGCTGTAAGCAGAGGACTGGGCTGGCCAAGTGCCTAACTCCCAGTGCATAAGGCCAATGGCAGATTATTGATATAATTGATATGATGTCATTTAACATAAGTGATGTGATATGTGAGGTCACACGCAGTGCACGATGGGGGTGTAAGTTTTGTTTAGTATAATGAACCATAACAGGTGAATTACAGTGGTTTTTAGGTTTAGTTTGCTGCATTAACTGCACTTTAACTGTGATTTTCAGTGCATTTAAGAGGGTTTTTAAACAAACATTACAGTGTTGTGAGCAAACATAACAATAACTTCATTTTAACCTTTGTTTTTCGAGTGAATATCTGTGTTTTTCATCATATTAAATATGGACGTGTTTTGCCCCTCAACCTAAGTTAAGTTCTGACCATTTCTGCAAACACATTGTGGCTGTGGCTGGTATGGAATAGCTCCAGCCTTTGTAGAAAAATTTCATTGACAACTTAATCATTACAGGACATGGCTTGAAGACATATGAAGCAGGAGATAACTGCATGTATTAGCTTATATGGTAAGCCCCCAGAGCCTAAAAATACCAGGGATTGTGCATGGAGAACCTTGGCGGTACTGCCTTATGCCACATCTCCAGGCTGTCTGCAGCCATAAAGCTTGCAGCCAGCTGTGGTGCGCCGGGAAGGCAGTACACACCTTAGTTGACATGTCCCTTGTGAATCTTGCTCCAGTTAGCGGTGCACCAGGTGGGTGGTACTAGCCCCTCGTTCAAAGGGCCCCTTAGGTGTGTGAAGCTTATACCTTCTACCAGTGCACCGGGCAGGCAGTACTACCCCTCAGACATGTGACTCCTTGGGTCCAGGAAGCTTGCATCCGCTGGCAGTGTGCGGGGCATGTTATACTAGCCCCTTGGCTGCTGGGCTCATTGGGTCCAAGAAGTTTGCACTTGAAGGTGGTGCACTGGGTGGGTGGCACTATCATCTCGTCCATTGGGCCTCTGAGATCCACAAAGTTTGCACCCACTGGCAGTGCGCTGGGCAGGAAGTAATAGTCCTTCAGCCACGGGGCCCCTTAGGTCCATAAAGCTTGAATCCGGTGGCAGTGCACTGAGCATGCAGTACTAACAGCTCTGCCTCAAGATCCCTCGGATCCATTGCTTCCATTGGTGGTGTATCAGGCAGGAGGTACTATGGCCTTGGCAGACAGGCCCTTGGGTGAATGAAGCTTGCCCCAGAAGTGGTGCACCAGGTGGGTAGTACTATGGCCTCGGCAGCCGGGAACCGTGGGTTTGTGAATCGTGCACCCAGTAGATGTGTACAGTACTGGCGGTACAAGCTGGGGGGGAGGAGCAACCCACTGTGCATGGCCTATAGAACGGATTTAAGCCAAACCAACAAAAGCACAATCCTTGAGTAAAGTTCTAACATAACGTCAAGCTTGTAAGTCCATTCAGCTGTTTTCCTGTTTTTGTCTGTATCAGAGAGCAAAACTTCCAAGGGGAATAAATCTGAGAAATAACACTTTTGGGACCACCTCTTTATCTTTGCCTCTGCATCACAGATCGGCATGAAACTTTCCATGAAGGAACCAAAAAGTGGGTAAACCTTTTTTAGGAATGTTTGTGCAGATCCATCAAACAGCGCCAAAGTTATTAAGAAAACAAAAAAAAGTATCTCCCGTGAAACTTTGACATAACCATAACTACACTGGCATAACACATATTCAGTATGGCCCATATATGAGAAACAAAGCAACAGTCACAGAAAAGGTACTTGAAGGCCCTGGGGCTTTTTACCTAAGAGAAATAGAAGGAAACCAGTCCCACTGGAGGCAACAAGTAACTCAAAGTAAGCACAAGAACAGTAGCTAATCATATAACCAGGACTGCACAGAGGTAAGGAACACAAAGGAAACAACAAATGTGATCAAGGGAGAAGCTGGCTCACGAAGTGCACAAAGGAACAGAAAATCTACCAACTCACAATGTTGCAAAGTGGTGTGCTTCTCTATCCATAGCCTTTAATATTGACACCACCACTCATGATCCAGAACAGGGAGTAAAATGTCTGACCCCTCTAATGGACATGATATTGGATTAGCCTCATTCTTTGGTTCCATCTTAAAATGGATCCCATGTGAATATAAACCAAAACCCTACTCCGCTGCCAACCTTGATTAGGTCACCAAATCCTCCAAGCTCCTTTTCTCCTGGATTCACTGCTGACTCTCATGCGGAGAGTAAGTGTAAGTCTGACACTGACCCTCTCCAGCCTCAGTTTTACAGGGTGTAGATCCACACCAATGTAAATCAAATCTGGGGTTTTTGGACCTTTAGTTTGAGGTACGGAACACTGGACCATTGGTAGTGTGATGGAGCAGTAACTCTCGCTCCCCACTCAGCCATACTCATAATGAGACTCTAGAAGTGCTACCCAGACTGATGTAGGAATTTGTCAATATATTATATAGATAATCTATAAGGGGCAACGTTTTGGAAGCTGGACCTGCATGTTGAATCTTCAGGATCCACATGTACTTGTATTAATAAGGTAATTAAAGGGTTAACACATCTTTGGCACATCATTGCTCTTCACTGCCATGCTGGCTGTCAAACTTGCAATAGACTTTTCAGAGCTGGTGGGAATGCGTCATGCAGGAAAAGGCAGACTGTTATGTAACTACATGTGAACATGTCTAATGTTGACTGTGCTCATTCACAATGGCATCCAGACCTCACTAAGAATTGCTTTAATATGCTTGCTCAAAATGGTATTATTGTTTTACCACCTTGCTATAAAAAAACAGCAAAATATGGTGTGCCTCCCATAAACATGCCACTTCCTCCCTGTTACCTTTGAAGGAAGTTTATCGATTAATCTTCTCCTTCGAGTGCTAGGCTCCTCTCAGGCGCAATCAGGGGAAATTGGGGGTCTTCATTAATTATGGTCTTGTTATGGTACATCCATTATGGAAGGTTGACGCTTTTAGTTCAAAACACATTTCTCTGAAGCTAGAAGGAGGTGCCTTTCCAATGGTGCTTGCGACTCAGCACTCCCGGATAGGAATATGTTTCTTTGAAGCACTCAATTCAAGAAAGTGTGAGGACATGCTGTTGTTTAGTCACATTTCTTCTGTTTCTGAAACTTATCAATTCATTTTATTCTTGTTTTGCAGACCCAGTGGTGTGGTACCAGAAAATCATAGAATATCATATTTCATAAATATTGATTACAAAAATATCACCCCATTTGAGTTAATGGAAAACCTTCACCCAATGAGATATTTTTGTAAACGATATTTACAACACAATATTTTAGTTTAAAATGCAAATCAGCAGAGCATATGAAGGTCCTATTTACACAGAATGAGAGAAACATTCATAGGTTAATAAATAAACCCATCAAGGAGCAGCCAAAGCTGCTTCCCAAGGAAGATCAAAGCGCCTCTCAGAATGCTTTCAAACATCCAATTGGGAAATGTTATATAGTACTTTGAAACCGAAAACTTGCTCATTGCTCACGTGATCACACAGTGAATGATAAGAGTGTCAAATGTGTACATAAAAGCAAAATATGCGACCAATAAATGATTCAAATATAAATCATTTGATGTACTCCAATACAAAGCATTCAATGGATGAATATTGATCCTAATGTTTATATGCCGATTATGTTTCAACCCGGCTGAAAATTGTCGGGTCGTCATAAGAAATAAAGAATGAAGAAACTAAGCATGAATTTTGCTGAGTAGACATAGGGCATGTGCCTGTCAGACACATGAGCTGTATAGTGAAAGGTAGGGCACAATACTAAATATTGTAGTTTAAAAAACCAACCTTAGACTCGTCAAACCCCTGCAGCTATTGTCCTGTCTCACTTACGCCTTTTTGAGTGAAAGTTACAGAAGAAAATTGTCAACAAGATGCTGTCGTACTTTGGGCCTGATTTAGAGCTATCCCATCGGCCATAATACAAATGCATTATATCCTATGGCACTTGTAATGTGGCACACAGGGTATCTGTCATGTTTGTGATGGAGTATTTCATCTGCCAAACCCTAAATCAGGCCCTTTGTCTCTAATGATCCTTTGAATCCCATTCATCATGATGCTGAACGTGCTCTAATAGCAGTATAGAATGAATTGCACATGATACTGAATCAGGGCAGGGTGGCAGCCCTCATCCTTGGCTTATCTGCCGCCTTTGATACAGTCTATCATTTTTCCACTGTGAGACAGTGTGGTGGCAAATGGAGCAAGAGGGCCTGCCTAGGATTCCCTATGGACCTTTCTCACTGGCCGGAGCCAGTGTTCCTTCCACCGTTACAATCATTCTTCAAGTCATTGGTGTGTGGACTCCTATACGATCCTTCCCTCAGCATGGTCATGTTCAATCAGTATGTAGCCCTTTTGGCTAAACTCATCAAGCTTTCCTGCATGTGCTATGCAGATGACACACCAGATTGGATAAAACATGTGAAAATGCACTTGTTAATGAAAATGGATTAAAGGCAGTGGCGGATTGGGTATCCTCTAACTATCTGAAGTTAAACTTGGACAAAACAAAGCAACCGTTTTTAGGTCTTTCTCCCTTTGGCTGGACCCTCAATCGGTGGCCCGAAGTGAAAGAGCAATGTCCCACTCCGGTTCATGTTGAGAGAAACCTGGAAGTCCTTATGAATGATAATATTTCTCTCTCGCCCGAAACATATAAAGTTATGGTCTTTTAATTTCAGCATTTGAAGATCTTAAAAAAAATACTGCCATTTATTCCTAAATCGGGTCACTACACTTATTAGTTGATTCTCACCTCGAATATGTCAACGCCTATTTGTGGGTACCTGCACAGCGTCCACACAAAGATTTGTGATATTGCGCAAAGGACTGGCCATCACTGTATCGTAAAGTTATGCTTGCGCATTTAATAATAATAACAAAAATAGTTATAATGATTTCTTTTTAAGCACACTAAAGTTTAATGGAACTAGTGAGTCTCAATTTACAACAATGATCAGACAATTAAGGCAAAGACAAGGACCGGGAGCCTGATGTACACCGCCATTTTGCAGTCACAAAGCCTGTGACTCACAAAATACATTACAAACACCTCAAAGGAAGTGATAACCCATTAACAAATGGGACGGAGTCCCCATGGGACCCGCTTTGTGTATGTTGGCAAAAACATTTTTAGGAGTAAGCAGTGGTCCAAGGGCCCACTGCTTACTCTTAAAAACAATTGTGAAACTTTCCAGTTTTTGTCAACGCATCCCATTTTCCTTAAAGGAAAACGTGCTGCACTTAAAAAAATGTTTGGTTTATTTGAAAGCAATCACAGACATGGTGGACTTTGACTCCAGCAGGCCACCATCCTTGTGATGCCAGCAGGCCCGGTTCTAGCGGGTGGGCCGGGTGGGCCGGGTGGGCCAGGCCCACCCAAACATGAGCCAGGCTCACCGAAACAGGAGCCTTGGCCCTCGCAGTGAGGGCTTGAAGGCAGGCGCGCAAAGCACACGTCGTGTGTGTCAGCCCGGGCCGAGACAGCTTCCCGGGCGCGCACACACACAGACAGGTTTAGAGATTATCGCAGCCGCACCCGAGTACTTCACAGGTCTTTAAAAGACCATTTACATGTTAACGAGGCTTTGTTTATATTTTCACCCCTTCATCTCCACATGGCAAAGGCGACAATGTTCTGCTGCGTGGATATTTCTTGTTCTATGCAGCGCAGGAGAAAAGAAGTTTGTTTATTCCTATTCACCTTTCCTGACCCCTGCAGCTGCTTATCACATCAGGCTGTGACACAAAGTTTGACTAATGGAGTAGGTAGGAGAATGTGTTACTATTTGTTTTTCTTTTTAAAATATGCACAGGCCCAGCAGGACACATACTTCGTGTGTGCTTCATTTAAACAGTTTTTATCATTATCATGGCCGATGCAGGGCAACAATAAGACAATACAAAATGCCCAGATAACGCTGGTGATTAATGATCCTGCTGGAGAGCAATCATTTGTCTGTTAGTAGTTTTTAAATGCAGATGAACTGTATTTTATGTGGAAGCTCAGTGGGTTACTGCCTTTGTCACAGAGATCCTTGTGCTACTTGCAGTTCAGAAGTTACAATCCTAACATAGGACAGTGACCAATGAACTGTCATCAAAGAGCTGCATACAAACATGAATGGTATAGTTAGAACTTCGCTTTCTTTTTTTGTGATATAGTTAGAACTTCCCCAGTCTTTCATTATTCTAATGTTGCTAAAATGAGTATGTTTGGGCAGATATACATTTTTATCAGTAAAGCTGACCCCCATGGAATACTCTTTAAATCCTAAGGTTGTGTTTCCCCAGACCAAACCCTCTTAAAATATACTGCCCACCAGTATGGATGACATGTGATTCATACACCTTGTAATCCTCATTGGCTTATGTGACATTCCCTGTAGACTGATTTACATACTTGTATGATTCATTGTCTCTGTATAATGTGTGCGTGGTGTAAAGTACTGACACACACTACACTGATATGAGTAGCGCTGTACAACAAATGAAATGCATATGAGAGAGGGGCTACGTAAAGATGAGGGGCACTGTTGGAGGGTGGCAGTGAGGGAATCCGAGGAGGAGGTCAATAGGGGGAGGGGCTATGGAGCGATGACGGGCACTGTTGGAGGGTGGCAGTGAGGGAATCCGAGGAAGAGGTCATGGGGTGGAGGGGGGAGCTAGGGAGAGATGAGGGGCACTGCTGGAGGGTGGCAGTGAGGGAGTCTGAGGAGGAGGTCATGAGGGGGATGGGCTACAAAGAGATGAGGGGCACTAGTGGAGGGTGGCAGTGAGGGAATCCGAGGAGGAGGTCAATAGGGGGGCCATGGAGGGATGAGGGGCACTGTTGGAAGGTGGTAGTAAAGGTTATTTACGGAGAAAGAGGTTATTGGTGCGGCGCCAAAAAGACTTTCGCATCAGCGCTGAAGCCGGCCCTGTCATGGCCTTTCTGTTTTTCTTTATTTAATTAGAAGTCGGGTCATAAGGGCTACTGTGGAACATACTTTAAAGTGCGTGCTAATTATATTTACCGCTATATTCAATGTTTTAAGTTTGAAGGTGATTTTACTAATGTTTTTCCGGGGAAAAATGAAAGTGGAGCCCGATGGTGCCTGATATGGGGCTGGGGCCCAAGGTCAGCTGTGAGATAAGGTGCACTGGAGAGGAGTAGTGGATAATCAAGCCTGTAAGGGAGTGCGTTGCAGAGTCCGGGGTCAGGTGGAGGTAGTAATGAAGAGGGATTCTCCCTGAAGACTCGCACAGAGGGAGCCTGAGTAGTGTCACTTGGCTATTACTCCCACCTCAGAAACCTCCTCTTCCCATCAAAGGAACATTACATGGAAAAAACACTTTTTCAGAGTGATAATATTTAGAAAGAGATTTGGAAAAGAGTGCGTTTTACTGGACCTTGTAAGACTAAGAAGAGATAAAGGAGGGCCCTGAATCAGGCCTGCCTAGACATATATGTGACAAATCGAGCCCGCAGTGGCCCACCCAAATGCACCCTTGGCCCACCCAAATAAAAATTCCTGGAGCCGGGCCTGGATGCCAGCAAATTTTAATGGGTCCAATTTGTGACCTACCTCATTAAAAATTTGTGAAGTAGGTCAAATTTCGACCCACTATGATTCACCATTTTGCGAATCGACCTATTAGTAGATAGGTCGGTTCATAAAATACCAATGCATTCGGTAAAAGTCAGTGTGCAAATTGTGACCACTTTTACCACATGCATTCTTTGTACATAAGGCTCTTTGTGAACTAAACTATTAGTACACAAGTCAGTTCACAAAATTCGATCCCATTCACAAAAAGTCAGTGTGTAGTTTTGACCACTTTTTGTGAATGGAAATTTTGCACATCAGCCCTCTGCTCACGTGCAGGAAGAACGTAGAGATACAGACAGAAGCTAGAGATTGTGTGAGCTGGTCAATATTTATGTTATTAGGGTTGATGGCCTCCATTTCGGCTATAACAAGGCCATTGGATGATCAAGCGGGACTTCAGAAGAACGACTTCACGCGCTAAAGGTGGAAGTAGATGTGATATGTGATGTCCTGCAAGACTTAATTATAAAGTATCAAGACCAGGCATGACTAATCAATCGTGGAGAATCAAGCGTTTTGCAGGGTTTTTTTTTAAACACAATGCAGGCATGCAGGCCAGGGATTGCAGCAGGTCAGAGCCTTCCAAGGATTAGTGGATCACTTTTAATTAGGCGCCGTCTACCTGACAGCTCATAAATAGATTTCTTAGTTTTAATTGGGGCCTGGAAGCATTCTCCACGGACTGTATCCTGGAATTACTCCCAGCCCAGCCTCCTGCTTTCAGTGTTCGGGGATGAATTCAAGGTTGGAGATAAAAGGTAAGAAAAAAAGTAAAAATATGAAATTCAATAAAATGTAAACATGTGTTGTGTTGCCTTGGAAACCCTTAAAAGACATATAGTATGCGATTCGTGCTGCTTATAGGCCAGTCAGCATAAAGAGAATGAACACTGGAAACACATATGGTTTTATGTCCGAGCTAATGCAAGAGAGAAGGAACACTCACTTTCCCACATTTAAAAGCTCTGGCGAGAAAAACATGGAGGCAAAGACACCCATTGAAATTCACGTCTCCCATTTATTGCAGAGATATTTTGCGACAAAAAATATATTTTCACCTTTCAGACACTAATGGCTCTCATAAATCATGTAAAATGTTGAACAAAAGAAGCATTCTACAAGATTATCTACGCTTTTTGTTTTCAAAGTGCGTTGCGCTTTTTTTTTTTTAAAGAGTGCTGGGCCTTTCCATTCCCAAAGAGTATTGGCCACAGCTCGGCTTTAAAGGCTTCAAGTATAAGCTCACAATAAGGTCCAAACCTATAGGCAGTGCACTATTTCCAGTATGATAGCTTAGTGAGTTAAGGATTTGATGCTAAGGTCTGGTGCTGCTGAGGTTGAATGTAGGTTACAAGGTTCGGAAACTCAACAGAGCAAGCATACTGCAGTTAATAAAAAGGGAATCAGTGAGGTGGGAATTAGTAATGCTTTTTACGAGCCAGCAAGTCATAAAATTACATAGATTGCATTGTGTTTCACTGATAACTTCCAAATATGAGTGTGTCTCTAAATTCTCTTCCATTTCCTCTACCCAGATTCGGACTCCTACACATCTCATGGGTTGCCCTGCCTTTCAGTTTGCTTCAGGAACTAAAAACAGAAACCAGGAGAATTCTGTCTGGCCCCACTATTGACTACCAACTGCCTGTCATGGAAGGCGTCTACTCCCAAAACTTTAGAACTGGAAGTTTTCAGACCTCCAAATAAAGTGAAGTCACTTCCAACATTTATAGGGGTGGAATTTTATGACTTCCTCTCAAAAAGAACATTTAAGTGAAGCTATGCCCTAGGTTTGTAAAAGGCTTTAGGGCAGTTGAGAAAACGGACATATAGTCCATGTATTTATGTACTCGCCACCAGCAGGTTCCGGAGCTCCTAGCCCGTCCTCGGTTCTACCGACTATGCGGTATCCCTTTTCAAATCAGCGTTAGTTTCTCCGACTACGCAGGGAAATCACGGGGGCTTTAATCCCCTTTACTCCGTCCAGAAGCTTTAACTTCTATACAGCTCCATTGACTGTGAGCCTCTTATGCAGGCCCTTGAATCCAATTCTCCAGGACGCGCTGCCTCTGGGCACTCACAGCCCTCCGTGTCACGTATTACCAAATCTACACTTGGGACCACTATCAGGTGCTCACACACCAGTCCTGATGATGATGTCGAATTTTTGAGATCGAAACGCCGTCGACCTTAGTACAACTAAACTCCTTGTTCATTATATAAAAATTGTTTTAAAGGAGTTTTGCTTATGTTGTCAACGTGATAAATGTTTTTAAAGTTTTCCTTTATTCACCACAGCCCACCCCTCTTTTTCACTTACTTGTGAGCACCTTGACTATATTCTCTTGAGCAATCTGATATGAATATTGTGGAATAAACTAATTACTGAACAATGTCCATTTATGTCCCACCCTATACCTGCTTAAAATAATTGTGTGACACTGTGGGTTATAGGAATATCTGCCCCCTTTGTCGTGTTGGATAGCACATCGTTACAGGACCTATTGGCGTATTATGAACCACTGTTTTTCTCCTTAACTAGTTTTGTAATAAGCTTTAGTGCGGAAACAGACATATAGTCCATGTATTTATTCAAAAAAGTCCCTGGTTCAGGGGGAGCAAGGACGGCCCTCACTTTCTTCCTCATGAACTGACTTAATTCAATTCAATAAACTTTATTCTGCTAAAAAGTGCACAGTGCAGATACAAACAATACATGTTAAAACAAACAGTGAGCAATAAAAACATTCGTAATTGTCACAAGGCACCCTAAAGGACAAAGTCAACTTCCCACTAGGAGCAAATAAAACCATTAATCGGCAATAACCTCTATAAAGTCCTAAAAGAGATCGGGCTGAAAAGGGTTCATCGTGCCGTCTAAGGAATCAAAAGCTGGCAGTAGTTATTTAAAGGTCCTGAGACATACAGACATATGGTAAAAATAATTTTGTTAAAAGCATACAAGCAGTGCATATCAGTAAAATCACATTACAGGTAGCTGCATCAAGCCAGTTGCGGAGAGAACGTACTTAGTCAAGGTGCGTGATGCACCTCGAACAGAACGCAACACGCAGGGATGAGCTAACATAGAGATGTGCAGACCTGTGATAAAATAAATTCAGTCGGAACATACAATCAGTGCGTGTCAGTAAAATCACATTACAGGCATCAGCATCGGTTACTGTAGAGAACATGGTTAGTCAGTGCACATAGTGCTCCTCAAGCGAACCGCAGCACGCAGGAATGAGCTAACATGAAGACACACTTTAGCATCTGATAGCTCCCTTAAATATTGATACGCTAGCCAGCACTGTCTCTGATTTTTAACCCTCAATAAGGGAGCCAGATATTTCTTAGTAAATCTTATGTAATAACCTTCAAAAAAGATGAAATGCAACATAGATTCACCAGAGTGATCATTACAAGGACATGGTTGGAATTCGAGCTTACGTTGGTAGCCAAGAGGGAAAGACAGACAGTATTTCACAGTATTAGCCCTGAACCGAAATAACAGTGCTCGGTCCCATCTTTCTCCACCTTCCCACAAGGAACTGGTAAGGGGCTTTTCCAGACACATTTGCAGATAAGCTGTAACCGTAGGCTAGAGGGATTCTGCTTCCAGCCCAGTGGTGTAGCAAGGGGGGGGGTCGACCCCGGGCGGCACGAGATTTGGAAGCTGCCTCTCCCCCACCTGCAGCCATCACGGAAATCGTCACCCCCGCTCTTACCTGTTGCCGTCGTGGGAAACATCAACATCCTCCCCCCCCATCCACCTCCCCCCCACTCTTATATTCCGCCGCGGACGGCAAACGCAGGGACCGCCATGGCGGCACATGGCTACTTATGCAACTGTTCCAACCTGTAACCTTGTTGTATCTCAGCTAATAAGAGGGCTTGAACCTGCTTTTTCCCTGGTAAAGTGTGGGGTGGCGTGTTTGAAAAGGCATGGCTTCGACCAATTCCCTCAAATGCATTCTTTACATAAGCCAACCAGGGTATAGAAAGGCCTTTATCACATGCTAAGCAGTCAGTGATGATATCCCCTGTAAGGGCAGCTTCCTTTGTTTTCCACACAGACAGCCAAAGCAAAGGCGCTCGGCTCTGAAATCTGTCGATCATATATCTTAGGCCCAACTCATTGTGACAGTTAAAGTGTGGAGTGGGGGTGGGGGGGGCGCACAATATCTTCCTACAGAAGTGGTTTTCCTCTTTATGAATGGCCGCACACTCGCTTGTGTCACAGATTTCCACCCCAAAAGAAGCCACCGAGACACACTGGAGGTGTGAATCTTGATCAATGGGCCCAAAAGCCTGCCACTTGGTGGTGATGGAAGACTAAGCAATGAACCAACCGCCCGTGAAAGCTTCTCTCTGTGTTGTGCTATGTTTGGGGCCCTAGAACCTGCTGCACTAAAAATAACCCCTAAATATGAAAAAGTGCGAGTGCTTGTAAGAAAACTAGAGCCCACAGAGATACCATTGAGGTGCCAGCACTTCGGGTCACATGCCATTATAAAAGATTTGTTAAAATTTGCAAAAATCTCCAGACTGCCCATAAAATGTGCAAACGAACTAACAGGCAGGCGCAGGGCTTTCAACTAACAGGCGCAGGGCTTTCAACTAACAGGCGCAGGGCTTTCACTGATAACTTCCAAACATGAGTGTCTCTCTAAATTCACTTCCACTTCCTCAGCCCAGATTCGGACTCCTACACATCTCATGGGTTGCCCTGCCTTTCAGTTTGCTTCAGGAACTAAAGACATAAACTGGGAGAATTCTGTCTGGCCCCACTATGGACTACCGACTGTCTGTCATGGAAGTTGCCTACTTCCAAAATTGTAGAACTGGAAGTATTCAGACCTCCAAATGAAGTGAAGTCACTTCCAACATTTGTAGGAGTGGAATCTTATAATTTCTTCTCCCCCAAAAAATTTCACTGAAGGTATGCCCTTTTTTTAGGTCTTGCCCTGAAGCCAGCGCTTGCGCTGGTCTGGGCGAGACATTTTGTAAGTGGGCTTTTAGAAATGCGACCACTTTTTTTTGGGCTTGCCTAGAGCATGCGGGTACGCGCACAGTAACGCGCATTGCTCGCATGCTCCAGGCGCCATATGTCTTTCCTCTCACTTGCTCCTCCCCCTCCCCCACCACAGAGCGCTTCTCGGGGCCGCGCGGCCGTGTCACTTTCATGGCCGCGCGTCACTTGCTCTCCCGCTCCTCCCCCCACCTCCACCACAGAGCGCGTCTCGCACGGCCGCGCGGCCAATGCTTGTTTTATTTAGTTTTTGCGCACACAACTCCCGGTCGCGGCCGAAATTCTTGCTCGCGATCACTTTCGCGCGCACCATTTGCTTGTTTGAACACTTCTCGCCCTTTCCTTGCTGTTTTCTGCGCATCGCTCATTCTTTCATTACTTGTCACTTTTATGTGCATTTCTGTCTTTCTTTGCTACTTCACTGTGCATTACTCCTTCCTTCTTATTCCTTCTTTGCTGCTTTTCTGTGCGTTTCTCATTCTCTTTCTGCCACTTTCATGTGCTTTTTTCATTATTCCGCAATC
The DNA here is from genome assembly GCA_963921515.1 of Calotriton arnoldi. Classification (NCBI taxonomy): domain Eukaryota; kingdom Metazoa; phylum Chordata; class Amphibia; order Caudata; family Salamandridae; genus Calotriton; species Calotriton arnoldi. The sequence goes on along the minus strand of CAWUFW010000788.1, from coordinate 3,394,740 downwards.
TTTCTTTGCTGCTTTTTGAACTTTTACACTGATTCTGTGCCGATCTGCTGGGCATCTGCCACTCTTTCTCATTCATTCTTTGCTGATCTTCTGTGCTTTTGCCTTTCATTCTTTAACATTTTTCTCTGCCCTTTTCACTCAATCCTTGCTGCTCTAGGCTTCTTTTAGTCTCAGCTCTTCTCTTCGAGTTTCAAACTCAATTGCTCTCTTAACTCCTCTTCTTCCTTTTTCTCACTCTTTTGCTCTACTTCCTGCCCTTTTCCTGAATTTGCGACCTTCCCTGCTTCCTCTCCCACGCCGCACTCCCTTCTCGGTTCCTGCCAGTTACTTAGCCCAACCCATTGCCCCAGAGATCCCCGCTCCTAATTCATGTCCGCCGCAGCTTGAATGCACAGCCCGTATGCGCCCCTCCCGTGCCCAGCGCCAGACCCCTTGCTTTCACTCCCATCACTGCTACGTCTCTGCTTCCCTCTCCTCACCCTGAACCTTGAATGCACCTTCCAGTGCTGCTGCTACGCCTCGGTAGTCGACTGCGAAGGTGCCTTCCCCTGTTCCACCTGACACTTTTCCTGCACCTTCCCACACCTTCACACCACCCTCACATGCACCGCACACAACACTCACCTCTCCCTCGGCCACGCACACCTACACACCTCTCCCCGCCCCTCCCTGTTCTGCCTTCTCCTCAACAACACCTCCCTCAATAAACACGCTACTGAAATATGGGACCTGCTGCACGACCACACATTGAAACTGCTCTTCCTCACAGAAACCTGGCTGATTCTATCGACATTACCACACCTATTCCCCAGGTTATAAGACAGGACAGAATTAACAGACCCAGCGGAGGACATGTCATCGTTTTCAAAGAGCTCATCAAGTGTTCCTCTGCCTCAGCTAGCACCAACAGCACTGATGCTGGATGTGTTTATTGTGCCAAAATGGCTTCTTTTGTCATCTTCAATGCAAGATGGTGCACACTCTGAAATCCGTAAAAGTGCACTCTCTTAATGCTTTATTTTAATAAATATATTTAGGGTGATCACCAACCTCTAGTTCAGTGTGGACACTTTCTCCAGTCCTTGTCTTCTCTCTCTGTATGTCACACCTCTCTTTCAATAAACCTCAGTGCCCCACAGCACTTACCTCTCATGACCTCAACATGCCACCTCTATCCGATCCTACCTCTAGATCTCTAGCTCTCGGTCAGCTCTCTGCCCCTCTCTTCTCCTCAAGTGCCTCTCTCTCTCTCTCTCTCTCTCTACTTTCTCTTCTTTCTGCATCTTGCTGCTCTGTTTGCATCTCATCCCTCTTCATTTCTCTTCCATTTACTTCCCCTCCCTCTTAATTTCATCTCTTTATCTTACCCTTTCTATCATTTTTGCCATCTATACCTTACCTTTCTCTACCTCTCGCATGCCTCTTTCTACCTCACTATTCTCTCTTTCATTTCTCTCTCTGCCTCACAACTCACTGCCTCATCTCTCTCTTCCCCACCTCTCATACACTATCTAGACTCTCAATTTACATCACCTATTGGCCTTCTATGTCTCTTTTTATTGATGTCCTCTTTCCCTCGCCTTTCCCATTATTTTATTTCTTTCTCTCTACAATGCTCTCCCTACCTCTTCCACTCCATCTATCACTCCCTTTGCTTTCATCTCTCTTTCTATCTCCTTCACTGTTTCCGTTCACTCTCTCTGCTTCCAATGTCTCGCTCGTTTAATACATCTGTCTTACCTCTGTCTCTCTCTCTCCCTATTTCACCATTCTCTACTTCTCCCTCGCACTTACTCTGTATTAGCCTCATCTCTCTACCTCATCTGCACCTCTTTTTCTCTACTTCTCATATCTTTCTATTTTTCATCCCACCGGCTCTACCTGCCTCGCTACTTTGTTTACCTGACCTGTCATTCTGTGCTTCACCTTTCTATTTGTGCTATCTCATTATAACTCACCTCTCTTCCTATCTTATTTCTCTCTAGACCTTGCCCCTCGGGTTGGCACCTTTCTTACCAGCCTACATTTAAAACTGCATGCCAGGCCTCTAAAAACAAGCATTGGCATAGTCAATAGGTCTCGCCTTTGGGACCTTATACGTTTTTAGACATGCAACAGTTGATGTTATTGCACCAAGGATATTGTGCTGCATAACTAAATACTTATAAGGTCCCAAAAGCGAGGCCTATTGGCTATGCCAATGCTTGTTGTAAAAAGCTGTAGGTCGGTTGAGAAGTAGGACATATAGTCCATGAACGGATACACAAAAGTCCCCGGTTCAGGGGGAGCAAGGACGACACTCGCTTTCTTCCACATGAATTGGCTCATGACTGAGCGGGTTTATGTTTGGGCTGACTGCTGCTTTGGCACCAAAAACCTACAAAACAATAGATTTAAATGCTACCAAGAGGCATTCTCAATGCAGGGAAACGAGCACTGCCTGGAACATTTCCTGTCATTGCATTTTCGTTCTCTTCCCAAGACACATTTGCCCCTAAGACCACTCCCCCTTAATTCCATGATCAATGCGTTCTGTAACTCACTTCCTAACTCGTGGCTCAGCAGGGTGCCAGCAAAGGTGCAGTCTTACATGCAATATCATGACTATCAAACGATCAAGCGAGCAGTGACAACCTGGATCCCACATATCGCCAAGCCTTTTCTTCCAGTTTGCCTCACTCACAGCCATTTCTATAGGTAATGGTCAATGGGTTTTCTTCTGTATTGTGAAACATATACCAAGGGCATAACACACACCCCTGCAGCCCAAGTGATTACATTCTGAGAATGAACTGTGGCATGTCTTATCGGTGGGTTTATGGGAGTTACTTCCTTTCCCTTCTTTTCATAAATATATGTGATTTTTTTCAACTGTTAATAAGGATAATATGCAGAATTACATTGTGAGACTTACAAATGCGAAATATGCTTCTATATCATAGTCCATGTAGAATTCAAGCATGGTACAGTATACGTCTTGTCGGAACTGCTAGTTATTTTGCTATTAGTTACTGATTGTGCTGATGCCAGTTTGGCTGCTTTCAAAATGTTGAACTAATAAGTGTTAAACTGAAAATATTACCACTGGAGATCTTAAGAGCTCAAGAGCTTCTAGCAGCCTTTCTAGCATATGGTATTAAATCCATTATTTATCCTTTTAAACCTTATTACCTTTGCAGAATGATGTATGTTTAGCTGAATAGCATGATATGTTGAGAAGAGTTCATCTAACGCATGTGGCCAGTGAGCTCATATCTTAGGATTTATATTACCAAATACATATCCAACATTTTTTGATCCATCGTTTCACCATTATACCTTAGTGCTGTAATTTGTTCACCATTATGTAAAATATGACATCTAGTTTAAGACTTTTGACCATAAGCTAACATATCATCTACTTCTTCAAACTTGATCTCTTTTGATTTTGTGCAGGACCCTGCACTTTCTGTTGAATAGCACTTCTTGTTGAGAAGGTTCAATATAGTGCTTGTGAACAGTGAGTTTGAATCATTAGATTAAAAAACTCTAAACTCCTACTTATCATTTTTGATTCACTACATAATTAATGATTCCCAATATTGAAATTGGTTTGTCTTATCATTAAAATAAAACTTTTAAAAACTTTTTTGAAGCGCTTCGATTTTAGGATTTATTTTACTACTTTGGTCTAAATTAGAGCCAATTAGAAATAAGCGCTTGCCTTGTGCTATAATGCTTATTTTTAATTTGCAACCTGTCTAATTAACAAACTATGGTGTCACATGCTACTATTTGGATTGTCAAGATATAAAAAGGGTCATCAAACACTAGTCCGGTGCGTTCTGCCATGATAAGAGTGGGGCGTGTAACTAAACCCAGAAAGGGGAATGCTACAACAAAGATAAAGAGAAGGTGAGAAAAGCCCGCAGCTGAGCCGCTGCGCTAACTATAAATCACAAGGGGGGCTGGAGGAGTTTTAAGGACCTGCAGGGATTGACTCCCCACCAGAACTATGTCACACACAAAAGAAGCCCTGGGTCCAAAACTAGCAATTGGAGGTACAAAATGTGACTGTGAGAGTGTGAAAATCTAAACAAGGGATATCCCTTTTAAAGGACAGTTCCCCTCACACACCAGAGGTGTCATGCTTCATCATAGGGGTACCTCCTCGCGTGAGGAGCCTGGTCCTCACACGGGCTACAACCCCCTCTCTGCGAGGGAGGAGCTCAGGGATGTTTTATAATTGGGGGAGTGGGGTCTTCTATGACCCTATGAGAGCTAGGTGTGGGTGAACTAGAGTGCAGTACTATAATCACAAGCGATTTCCTGCTTTTTTAATCCTAACACCGGGCAGCTGCATTAAAGTTCCTATATAGCTGACCCCGTAGTTAGTTTTATTATCACTTGTATTATAGCACTGCACTGTAGTTCACCCACACCTAGCTCTCATAGGGTCATAGAAGACCCCACTCCCCAATTATAAAACATCCCTGAGCTCCTCCTCGCAGAGAGGGGGTTGCAGCCCGTGTGAGACCAGGCTCTCACGCGAGGAGGTACCCCTATGATGAAGCATGACACCTCTGGTGTGTGAGGGAACTGTCCTTTAAAAGGGATATCCCTTGTTTAGATTTTCACACTCTCACAGTCACATTTTGTACCTCCAATTGCTAGTTTTGGACGCAGGGCTTCTTTTGTGTGTGACAAGATATAATAAGGGCCACTCTTAGTGGGTGAATTAAGACAATTGGCAGTAGATTGGAACTAGGGTGCACATTTACATAACAAAGAGAGTGAGTGGCTTAAACAAGTGACTTAAATGGTGATATTGATGTTTATTTACCAACAGAGGCATATTTATATTCCCACAATATATGGGTCACACCACCTAAAAGTTTTATTATACTTTTCGCCGTAGTAGCCTCATCATGGACTAGAACGCACTACTGGTATCAGCTATTACAGATATTTTAGCTTTATAAATTCTTAAACGTGAGTGCATCTCTCTGGCGCTTTTCTGCCACACCGGCACCACTTACATGCACAGCATTGGTCTGTAATATCCCGCTTGGAACATGAAGGATACAGGATGTATGCTATGGTCCCCACCCTTCTTTGGTTGTTCTTTGGAATATTTCCTGATGTGCATCGCTGTGCTTACAATTCTGCTCAGGTCTGCTCAAATTATCCAATGTGTGACACAATACTGTATAATGTATAATTATTGTATTTACGCTTTTATTACCATTGTCACAGCATTGTACACTGCACTGAAACGATAAGATGTTGTATACTCCAGCTGTGCACAGAGTTCCGAATGTTTATCAAAAATCGATAAAGGAATATTAAAAAAAAATTCAATGCAGTTCCTCATTATTTTTTATTAGAGATCTTTGTGTTATGGAAACAAAATAAAAAAATGTATCTAACTTATTGGCAATCCCACTTAATATAAATACCAAAGGAGGGACGGGGTCTTTTTGGATAGGTCCAGCATACTTGCCCCTATAAATGTATGGCAAGAGAAAGGAGTATGCGGTTCCTAAGGAAGGCGTTGAGAGGGAGAGGTTACATCCCAGGTGCCAGGAAGTGGAAATAACGGCCAGGGGGATAGCTCCTTTTAGGAGCAAGGGCCCTCACACACCCCGAAGTATGTCATGCTTCATCATCGGGCAGCTCCTCGTTGGCCCTGCGCTGCAATGCCCGGCGGGCTCTTTGCCGGAGGTCTTCTCTTTTTGCCGATGTGAAGTCTGCTGGGTGTGGGGGCAAAAAAACTGGTGTGAGTAGAGACGGGAAAGTGCAAGAGTGAATTAAAAATAGCTGTAGGAAATCCACAAGGAATCCATTATTCACTGGGTTTCTATGCTACATTAAAAGCAAGAACTAGAAAGCCGTGGCTGGAGAGGTAGAAATGATATACCCTCTTGAGCTCAAATTGGAATGTGTGTAGTGGATGGGGTCAATATGTTTCATGCCTGTTTAAAGTCCAAGGGATCTCGGCATTTCGTCAGGACCAAGGATCCTTGTCTACTCTGACAGGGACGGATAGTATATGTGGTTGTGTGAGGGAAGTGTCGTACCCTGAGATCTGGACTCGTGATGTAGACCAGTGCAAATTACAAACAAGATACCTTCAGGATACACCTAGGGGGAGAAAGGATGAATATTAAAAGGAATATTAAAACTGACTCAGAGAATACCCTGAGGCTTTTCTCAATTTCATTGCCGAAGTGTATGGTGTCAGATAGTTGCAGGACAACCAAAGGACAGACATGACAGACAAACAGACAGCGAGACACAAATCAATGTAGATTGCTTCACAGGTTTTCAGGACAAATACAGTAACTCACTGTTCCTACTGTAGTTGTTAGCCTATCTTTAAATACAGTAGTCAAAAAGCTAAATAGTTCATAATATAGACAGACATAGTGCCGTTTTGCAGAGTTGAAAGAGGTAATTACAACACATGCACGTGCATTTTGAATGCGTCGTAGAAAGGCTTTTCCACACAATAGTAGATCTCACCCCTGGCCACACAGAATGTCATGTGCATGATGTGGATCCGTGGAGCAGATTAACACAGTCAGAAAAATGCTTACCTAGAGGTGGGGGAACTACTGGCCCTCTCGTGTCAATCCGGCCATTTGCGCAGTGGTGAGAAATGTAGTCTAAAAGAAAAAAGGTTATCCACTGAGACTTGTGACAAAGGCTTCATAGGAGCCCAATCGATGGGTAGTTGCAAGGTTTTTAGCTGTAAGTGCCTCGTTTAAAGGAGAACAATAAAATTCAGTCGAAAATCAGAGCCCGCTTGGTGATGCCTGTTGGCTAACTGGGGTAAGAGTGAGGTAGCAGTGAGCATTGTTGTAGAGCATATCTATGGCGAGTGTGTCTCTGAAAAGCACGCGGGGGCCTGTAAGTGCAGGGTCTAGAGTACTACTATGCATGGGGTGAGGGGGGAAAAGGGGAACGCTATCCTATGAAAGTTATCAGGTAAAAGGACAGTTGGGTTTTAAGTCTGATTACATGGGCCCATGGTGACTGAGAGCCAGGTGGGGAGAGAGAGACTCCGCTCGGAGTCTCTTATCGAGTCAAGGTGAGCACCGAAGGAGTAGCAAATGCACTTACTGCAATTAGTGCTCCTCCAAGGTATACAACCTACCCAAGCCCGGTAACACGGAGTGTCATGCTTCCCGGTGGGCACACCAGACCACTCACCCCTAGGTCAAGAACGCAGCAATCCCTATGGGGGCTCCCTCCAGTGACGGGCCACTACCCCTGTGGCTCTTGCAGTGTGTGCCCCTTGACTCGTCCCTCCAAGTAGATTAGTCTGAACCCTACTGACACGTGGGAACAGAGAACCCATTCAAAGAGCATCACGAAAAACTGTATATACATCATCACATGCCCTTGCCATAAATGCTATGTAGGGATGATGACCAGAGCAGTCAAGACCCAAATTACCGACTACCGTAGCAAGGTGAGGTGCGGTAGGACTACGACCAAGAGATGGGCCATACCCCGGATGATATGCACTGGACAATAATAGAGGCACACACCAACATCAGCACGAGAGCCTTGTTCTACAAAGAACAACGGGTGCATCGCCTTGCCATTCACCGCACCGGCCTGAATGATGATATACCATGGGTGGAGGTGTCACGGTGATCTCTTGTACCACCATGTGTTTTCCCTCTCTTCCTCTATAGGTCTTTACACATGCTCCACCTTACCATCTTGGACTGAGCATCATTTGCTGGCCACACAGAATCCACCATGGCCTCCATGACCCTAAGCGGGGACACGTACTCCGTTCAGGAGAGGCGTTTCCACCTAAACCCCCCCTATTTGAGAGAGCCTTGCGCGCTAACTCACCATGACCCGCCGGGCTCTGTTATAATATCCCACACATTCCGGAAAGGGTTTCTTTTTTGGTATACCATACCTTCCATCTAACATGGGAATACCATAATGGTATGCTGAGGGACACTTTGTCAAACTTTTTTGCCACGAATGTCCTTGCCTCTACGTTTTGACCTTTATGGGGCACTACGCCCCTTCCCTTGCCGTCCATATCATATGACTTATAAGTGTATGTGGTGCATTCAATACGTGTTAACACGTTCCAAGGTCCTCTGACTTCGGCTGGTACTTTTCCAAGATGTCTCCCATACTTGGTTCTCCACATCTAACACGGGCACACCACACCGGTATGCTTAGGGAGACTCCGTTAAACCTTATTGCCACGATTGTCTTTTCCTCTATCATTTTGCCCCTTTCTTTGTCGACCCTACCATATGACTCATCACTGAATGCGTTGCTTTCCAACACATATTAATAGGCTCCGATGCCCTCTGACCTCGTTCAGTACCCTTCCAAGATGGCCCCCATTTAGATGTTGATGTTCCCGACACACCACTCTAGCCTTCTGCGCACCTGCAGGCTCTACCGGAGTTAAAATCTCCACCCACCCGAAAGCACGACACTCGCCGTGTTACCGGGCTTGGGTAGGTTGTATACCTTGGAGGAGCGCTAATTGCGGTAAGTGTGATCGCTACCCCTTCGGTGCTCACCTTGACTCGACGCGGGTGTCCACTGCATCGATAAGTGACTCCGAGCAGTAGTCTCTCTCTCCCCCACCTGGCTGTCTGTCACCATGTGCCCATGTAAACGGACTTAAACTCCAGCTGCCCTTTTACCTGATAACTTTTCATAGAACCGCGTTGCCCTTCCTCCCCCCCTCACCCCACGCATATTAACTATTTTTAATTTACTCATGCACTTTCCCGTCTCTACTCACACCAGTTTTTCTGACCCCACACCCAGCAGACTTCACAACGGCAAAAAGAGAAGACTCCAGCAAAGAACCCCCCAGCTGGGCCCGTTGGGCATTGCAGCACCGGCCCAACGAGGATCTGTCCGATGATGAAGCATGACATCCTTCGGGGTGTATGAGGGCCCTTGCTCCTAAAAGGAGCTACCCCCCTGGCCGTTCTTTCCACTTTCTGGCACATGGGATATAACCCCTCTCTCTCAACGCCTTCCTTAGGAACCACATACTGCTTTCTCTTGCCAATCCCACTTAATACACCAGGAATTGTGGAAGCATTAATGTTGGGGGATCTTTAACCTTACTAATATAGTTGATTCATAAAGAATTTTGCTTACTTGTATTTGATTTGGTAGGAATAGGAGTCCTCATTAAGTATTACTTCTTCTCGACTATCGTCTTACTGAATACTATTAACGTAAAGATTAAATAGTTTAGGATGACATCTATTTACTGACTGTTAACTGTCATAACCAGCAATATGAGGCACATCAACGATAGTTTAAGGATGATCTAGATGTCCACTTTTAAATAAGATAGATAGTGTCATTAGAATTGTTAAATTGTTTGAAAATAGATATTTAGTGAAATATTATATTTGGCTAACCTTTCTTAACCTTAAATTTGAAACAAGTTCAGTATGAATTTTGAGAAACCTAATCAAGAAATGTTTTATGAATGATTTAAGGGTTTGCAAATGAAGTCTTAACAGATGTTTACTCATAAAACGTAAGGCTTTTTTCAAAGAGTTTTTGAGGTTTTCCAAATATATTATTCCTCTTTTTTGTATTTAATAAAAAAAAATTAAATACACTCGCAGCACATTTGATGGTTTCGAAATTTAGGTTGTAAGATATGAGGCCTGGAATTGGATATTTTTTGTTTGCAATTTTTCTCGTCTTTTGTCCAGCCAGTAACCAAATAGCTCTTAGGAATTATGACGATGTAGAGAAGAAGATAGCAGAAATTTTAATATGAATGAATGTAAGGATTTGTAGAGTGGGCACAGCTATTGCAGGAGTGTCCCGTGCGCTAGGCCAAGGCAGGGCGGGATGAAAGCCAGTTTAGTCTTTGAACAGGTATGTTTTCAGTTGTTTCCGGAAGGTTTTTTTGCCTGGGTTGTATCTAAGGGCCAAATAGAGTTGATTCCAATATTTAGCAGCCAAAACTGAGCATGTAGAGCTGCCCCATTTCTTACACCTAGTGAACGGGATAGACAATCGGAGGGCAGACTGTGATCTCAGTTTTTTTAGGGTGGTAGGGGATCAGTTTATCCTGTAGGTATTTAGGGCGTGTTCTGTAAAAGGCTGCGTGTGCCACTGTCAGGCCTGTGAATATGACCTTTTCTTCACTGGGAGCCAGTGCAGTTGCCGACGATACTGAGATATCGAGGCGCATTTAGGAAGGTTAAACAGGAGGCAGATGGCCATGTTTTGTATCTTTTGAAGTTTCTGCATGAGGCAATCTGAGATACCTAGATATAAGATATTCATGTAATCGAGTCTAGATATAAACAGAGCCTGTACCACTGTTTTCTGGGCATCCCATGGCAAGAGTTTAAGAAATTTTGTTAGCATATTTGAGTTTTTTGGCTGCCAAATAATAGGGTTTATGTTAGACTGCCTGTTCCCTATCCTTTTGGAAGGATCTTAACCAAGCACAGGCCTTCCCTTCCACCGCGATAAGGGTGAGGCACCGCGATGAGGGTAAGGCAATGAAGCAGGATCTCATGTGAGATCATGTCAAACGCTGCTGAGAGATCCAGTAAGATCAATGCGGCATTTTGACCGGAGTCTAGTATAAATTTGATGGAATCGGTCATTTCCATCAGAGCAGACTCCGTGCTATGGAGGGCCCTAAAGCCAGACTGTGAGGGGAGTAAGAGATGATTTGTGTCCAGGAATTGTGTAAGTTAAGAGTTAACACATTTTTCGATAAGCTTAGAGGCCCCTGGGAGCAGAGAAATTGGTCTGAAATTAGACAGGATATTAGGATTCACAAGGGTTTTTTAAGCAAGGGGATATCTGTAATATAAATACTGTAGTCAAAGCAATCGCTATATTTGAAGCATGTTGAGATAATTTGCCTTTTATTAGCAGAGTTTATGGGTTGGACAGTGGGCATTTTATGAAATATTTTGTAACAAATGTATAGGTTAAAGTCTTATGCACAGCTTGTTTATTATTCTGTGTGGATTGATGTTTACATATGCTTTTTACATATTTCTGTACAGCCATGAAGATGTGTTGTTTGAACACCGTGACATCTTGGCTGTTTTGATGCCTCAAAAGAACAATCTACCTGGTTGTTTTTTAATAACCATTCAATGTTTGTGTAACAATTCTTGCCTAAGGATTCATTCTTAAGGTCTTTCAAATTGTATTCATTTATCTATTTATGATCTGATTAAAATAAATATTTTTATATCTTGATTGTGGCAATGAGTTTGGAATCATTATCCATTTAAACTAATGTATATTTATTATCTGAAATTCACTCCCCTTCAAAACTTAGTATCACTTTCGGTGCTACTTTAGAGTGTGTGTTTGGACTTTTGACTGGATGGGTTTATCCTACGTGGTGGGTTTGAGTTTCTGTAGTGCTGTTGATACAGGCATTAAGTCTGTTTCCTTTATTAAAAAAAAAACCAGAAGATTGGCATTGTTAGAAGGTGGTTCTGACACTATGGGCCGCCCGGATTTTTCGCTTTTTGAGCACCTGTGTGTTGAGCTTTTACTGTGGGAGAGCCTCATAAATTGGGACTCATCCACAGTGAACTCATGATGAAAGAGACTGCATGTGGATTTTACTGGTGTCCCCCTGGCTTGACTAGGCCGCTGCGCAGCAGCTGGAGTACGGGGCACCGGGCTGGTTACATGCAGACACCTGTTTACATGCGTGTGCACACGTGTAGGGGCTGCGCAGGGGAGATTCCTGGCGTGCGCAGTCCAGGAGCAGCTACAGAGTGAATGGTGTGGCAGGACTTATGCAGAATTGGGTGGTGACATGGAATAGGCTTTATATACTGGGAAGAAACATGCCAGGGAAAGTCAGTGTGCTTTACTGTGTTTTTCACTTCATTATTCTCCTATGGGGAAGTGGAGCCCATGGGCTAGTGTCACTTTCCTAAAGCCTACAGATTCCAGACCCGCACTAAAGTCCACTGTAACGGGTGTGAGAAGAAGTATTCTGCAGAGTCCAAAGTCATATTTGTACTGCTTTTGGGTCATCCAGAAATGTCACATTTCTCTGAGTCAGTCATAACCAGGGCCAGGCTGAGGGCTGACCTCAGCTGGATGGATTGATAACCTTTTTTTCCACAAGCTAAGGCCTCCTCTCCACGAAATAGAAGATGGGTGGGGCTACAGGCTCATCCATCAGCAGCTATCACTGGTGCCAGGCACCAGGCTGCACCAAGGAGGGAAGGGCTCGTGTTTCAGAGACCATGTGGCCAGAGACCCTGGACGACGCCATTTTGAACCAGCCCAGAGGCTGGACAAGAAGGAGGGAGCAGGGGCAGGGAAGTGATGTGTCACTGTTTGATAGGCCCAACAGAGAATTCCTGCCAGCCCCCTACTCAACTTTTAAAAAGTGCTTGCACAGGAAGAGAAGCTCTCTCTGGGGTGTGGTCTGCTGAGGCGGAAGGTGCTGGAGCCTGGCAATGGGCAGTTGGAAGGAGGAACCCCTGACTGCCCCCAGGGCCCTAACAGCGCCAGAAGAAGAGCCCAGGACCGGGCCGCAGAAGCAGGGGCCTCTGCGCAGGGAGAAGAGAGGCCCAGGAGGAGAGCCAGGCGAAAGTCTGGCGCAGGGAGCCAGTGAAGACCGCTCCCTGCAGAATGCACCCTCTTGGAGACCCGGAGGGCGAAGGAGAGTGCTCCCAGTGGCTGGGGGACGCCACCAGGAGCAAGAAGACGCAAAAATGGGGCAGATCCGACCCCCAGGGGCTGAGATATGGCCCCTGGAAGGTAGGCAACCTTTGACCCCTAAGAAGACCGACGACGAAGCGTGTGGGGCTCCGCTGCCGGTCTCAGAGATGCCCCCGGGTGGGTCAGGTCCCGGGGGCTGCCCCCAAGGAGAAGGGAAGCCGGGGAGCGCCGTCGCGCTCCCCGTGAAAGTGCCCTGGAGGGGGGCCAGGAGCCCACCCTGGCCCCCACCGAAGATGGAGGCGGGGGAGCGCCGTCGCGCCCCCCGCGAAGAGGTCTGTAGGGGCCCGGGACCCCATCCCCGGGCCCCGAAGCCAAGCCTGGGAGCGCCGTCGCGCTCCCCGTGAAGATAGCCGTGTCTACGGGGTACCAGGAGCCCACCCTGGCCCCCGGCGAAGAAGCTGTCGTTGGGGAGCGCCGGCGCGCTCCCCGTGAAGAGGGGAGGAGGGGCCCGGGACCCCATCTCCGGGTCCCGAATAGACCGGGATGGAGGGCGGCGCCGTTGCGCCCCCTGAAGATGTCCGGGAACCCGGGACCCCATCCCCGGGCCCCGAAGAATGGGAGAAGGCCGGGGGAGTGCCGCCGCACTCCCCTGTGGTCCAGCAGGACCGGAGCAAGAAGACGCGTCTGCCCGCTGGAGCGGGCAGACCAGAACTGCTCGGCCGGCTCCCGCGGCAGCACACAAGGGTGCTGGCCACGTGGGGAGCCGGCGGGGGCAGCCGGGGTGGGCTCCCCAGGCTGCCCTCCAAGCAGAGAGGCCGTCGCGGGTCCCGGGTGGGACCGGGGCCCGCTGAAGACGCTTTGGGCAAAGCAGGGCCCGGGTGGGACCGGGTCCCGCACCGAGGAAGGAGCAAGGTGGCAAATCGCCAGCACCACCAGCGCGGCTCTCCCCGGCACAGCGGGAGAGCCGCTCATCTATTATTCACGCAAAGGAGCACGACGCGCCCCATAATGCCTTGCAAGGCATGGGGAAAGGATCGTTTTTGGTGCCTGGTGGCCCCCAGAGGAGGGGGGTCACCCTCCGGTGTGAAAAGAGGTGCAGGGGGAGCTGCAGGAGCAACGCAGCCTCCCCCAGCACAAAGAAGAACAGTCCGCCCCTAAGTTTCATGGGGCATCTAAAAGAATAACACCTCAAGGGCTCAGCCAGCATTTAAACGTCTCCTGGGCTGGAACTTCTGTTCTACAGCTGGGGTTGTTGTGGAAAGTGCACCAAGGGATGAAGGTCTGAGTTGGGGATGTCTGGAGAAGGGCATCTCCTGGAGGTGAAGTGGTGTAATTGCACCTGTAGTGCATTTACTAATGTTATTTCTTTTAGAGGGACTGAAGGTCACATGTGCAATGTGAAGTATCTGTGTAAGGTGATGTCATAAGCAAAGTGGGGTTATGTTGCCAGACATTCCTGCTAGGGTGTCTGGCTGTATATGCGAAATCCTGTGAGATTTCATCTGTGATGCCCTTAGGGGCTTGAATTGCAATGCATTATAATGATCCACAAAAGTGATGAGTACTATCATTCTAAAGTAATGCTTAAACATGTATTCTTGTAAGTGAAGAACAACCCAGACTGTTAGCCCTGAAGATGTAGGGGTGCATACTGTATGGTCAATATAAGATGCTCAGTCAGGGTTATGTGTCACTAGGGCAGGGGAACCTATTTTGAATGCGTGTTGAGGTAATGGGGTGGGTCGCCACTGGGATGGTGCCAGTGCGCAAGGCCCTCGCTCCGGGTTATGTTCAACTACCTGCATTGGGGGGCAAGATGATGTGCATACATGGGAGTGGTGGTACTAGACCCCACCCCCCCCTGCGGGAGGGGTGGAGATGTTATGCAATGTCACAAAGTAATTCCAACAGCTTATGTATATTTGTAAATTGGTGCATAGTATTGAGTAGTGGGTGTGTTTAATAAATGTACTCTTACTTTTATAAAGCAAAGTACAGACTGGACAATCAATTATTGAGTGTTATTTCTGCGCACCTGCAAATGGCGATTACTAGCCCACACCACCTCCCTTGAGTAAGCCTCAGACTGCTCTGCAACGCTACCCTCTGAGAGTCAGGCGCTACAATTGGGTGTTTGGTTCCCAGTGGAGGACAAATGTAGTCATGTTATTTGTGCAGGCCTCACAGATACTGCCTCGTTTTCCAACAGGCATATTATATTATATTATATTATATTATATTATATTGGATTCTGTAATCCCTGTATATTCGCCTGTCTCTGATTGCTTTATAATCAGCGACTTGTGACACACCCAGTTGCCAATTATGTAGAAAAGATGTCAGAACTCGACTTTTTCAAGTAATTTCTCCCAACAGTGCGTAACTTGCCAGAAGGCACTCTTCTCAACATTCAGCGCGCTCACAGATTGGGTCCTCCAAATAGAGCTACTTCCAACATGAGGAAACCGAGAGGGGTCTTAATGTATTTTTTAGAATATACAGACCTTCTTAAGGTCTTATCAGCAGTAAGAGCCATAAAACGTGTCTCATGGTCAGGCAAACCTCTATTCTTCTCACAGGATTATGCAAAGGATACCGCTGATAGACGCAGGGAGTTCCTAGCTATGAGACCAGATCTGCGTTACATTGGTGCTCATTTTGGCCTCTTCCACCCTTGCTTATTTAAAGTAACTCACAACAACAAGACAACTACTTACGATGATCCAGTCAAACTGAAAAGCTTCCTCAATTCTCACAGCAAAGACACTATGGACACCTCATAGCACGTACCAAGTAGCTGGCTTAGTCCTATTGTCTACATTAGTGTTATACGTGATATTTCTCATGTTTTCCTTTTTAAGCATAGGAAAATGGTTTTTGTTCAATACAAGTCATTAGATGATAATAATCACTTTTTTTCTCCTTACAGGTTACAGATTTCGTCTCCTTGTTGTACAAATCACCCTTTTACATGTTGTTTGTGATGCGGTCCTCCCGCCTTCCCTAGTGGAGTCTGGATGTGTCATCTAGTCCATGTGGCCTCATCCCCCCCACTCCCTATGTGTTTCGGAATTTATGTAGGTATGTTCTTCTTTCTTTTTGTAATTCTAATATCAATCTTTCTTTTTTCCACGTCTTTCATATTCTTTTTCCTGAGATCTTCTTTCTATATTACATCTTACTATCCTTTTAATATCTTTTATTCTTTTTCCTTTTGCTTTCTCAATCCTTTGATTCTCAATGTCATTATATTCGTACTTGTAGTTTGGTTTATGATGCATATATTATACATTGATGCTAGTTTACTTAATTGTTCTTTTTGTATACATTTCTTATGTCTTTAAAAATTGTTACATGGAATGTCAAAGGCTTAAATTCGCCCATCAAAAGACAATGAGTTTTATCATATTTATCTAAACTGGATGTCAGCATCGCTTTATTACAAGAATCCCACCTTACTATGTCTGAATCACTAAAACTCAAAAAGAACTGGGTAGGAGAAGTTTTTTTCTCTCCTGGTGATGGCAAAAGAAATGGTGTTATAACATTATGTCACAAGGCGCTTAATGCTAAGCTTATATCTCAAGATTCAGATAATGAGGGCAGATGGTTGTTCACCAATTTACTGGTCGGGCGGACTCCAGTCTCCTTGTTCAATATATATGCCCCTACTATTGGAGATGCTTCTTTTTGGTCCCAAATTTCGCGGCTACTTACAAAATACCCTGCAGAGAACTTTATTTTTGCAGGTGATTGCAATCAGGTAGTGGATCCCTTTCTAGACCGAAAATCCAAGGTTTTTTTCACCCCACATAAAGCACATAAGGCCTTTCTACAAACCATAAAGCAACAAAATCTAACGGACGCATGGAGACTTTGTAATCCCTCTTCACAAGCGTACACCTATTTCTCCCCACCTCATCAGACCCAGTCCAGAATTGACTATATTTTCATTTCACATAATGTTTCTCAATCTTTACGTTCAGCTGATATAGACCCCATACTCATATCGGACCACACTCCTGTTTGGATTCAATTGGATATTTTACCTCAAACTACGCTACCCAAACAATGGCGATTCAACAACTCCCTACTTCTGGACCCAACTTTCAACTCTTCTTTTGTCTCCTTTTTACAAGAATTTTTCCAAATCAATCAAACTGACAATATTCTCTACCATACTATTTGGGATGCATTTAAAGCTGCTGCACGTGATTTTATTATCAGATTTGTTTCCAGCAAACAAAAAAAATCCTGATTACTCAATAACGAACTTCTAACTAAGATAAAGAGACTGGAGCACTCCTTTTACACTTCTAAGTCCAAAGTTTGTCTGTTGGAAATTATTAAGGCTAAGATTGAGTTTAATAAAGATTCCACAGAGAACGCCTCTTTGTAGCTACTGAAAACTAGTGCGAAATTTTATGGGGGCCAAAACAAATCTGGTAAATTGTTAGCCAATTACCTCAAGATTAAGCAGAAAAAAGTTCAAATTGGATTCATTCTCGATGGTAATCAAATATCAAAGCATAAAGACTCTGAGATTCTACAGGAATTTGTACAATTCTATAAATCATTGTATACACCAGAGAACACACCTGCAGACGCGGATATATCCGTTTACCTTTCTACTATACAAAAGCGTGCAGACCCCCTAATACATTTAGATCGCTTGGAATCCGACATTACGCAGGCGGAATTGCTCAGTGCATTGAAGGTTCTCCGAAAGGATAAAGCCCCAGGTCCAGATGGATTAACCGTTGAATTTTATCTGCATTTTTCCCCAACACTCCTTCCATACTTACACACCCTTATATCCTCTTTTATTACTTCACGCACTTCCTCGGGTTCCTTATTAGAGGGCCTAATTTGTCTCATCCCAAAAGAGGGCAAAGATCTAAGCTACTTCAAAAATTACAGACCCATTTCCCTAGTCAATGTTGATTATAAAATTTTCTCTAAGGCCTTAGCCCTTCGACTCGAATCATATCTTCCCCAATTACTCGGCAAAGAACAATCGGGTTTTGTAAAAGGGCGCTATATTACTGACAACACACGTTTGGCAAAGTGTATTGGCCTTTTATTTTCCACACACTTAGGGGGTGATTATGATGGCGGACGGATCGCCATCGCCAGCCAGGCGGTGGCGATCCGCCCGCCATCTCTACCCAATTTATCCCCGCCATATTACAATGGCGGGGGGTACTACGGCGGAAGCAAAGTGTGTCTGCCGCTTTTCCGCCGGTCGGCAATCGTTCCGATTGCC
Source organism: Calotriton arnoldi (assembly GCA_963921515.1). Classification (NCBI taxonomy): domain Eukaryota; kingdom Metazoa; phylum Chordata; class Amphibia; order Caudata; family Salamandridae; genus Calotriton; species Calotriton arnoldi. The sequence continues at coordinate 3,376,802 of CAWUFW010000788.1, read as the reverse complement.
GGCCGGGCGGAATTTGGACCTGATATGGTGGCGGTGCCTGGCAGGCACCGCCATTCATATCAGGATGTGTGTCTCAAAAGGCCTTTCCATGGCGGCGATGCCGCCATGGAAAGGCTGACGGAGATGTGCTTTGGGGGCCCATTGTGGGCCCCCAGGGGAGACTGGGGGGTGCACTTGGGGGGTACCCATGGTACCCCCTTGCAGTTCCATGTACAAGGTGGCAGGCACCGCGCGGTGCCTGCCACGTTGTGCATGGGAATGCACAACATGCTCATTTGGCACCCGCCGCAATGTCAAATATGCAGAATGCGGCCGCCAGGGTGGCGGTCGCATCCTTATAAGGGGTGCGGGACCGCCGCATGTCTGGCGGCAGGTCCCGTTTCCACTGGGATGGCGGACGGCCTAAAGTCCGCCCGCCATCCTAATCAGCCCCTTAGTTGGTTTGGATTTGGTCCAAAAATTATTTCCTTAATCTCTTTACTTTATTCTGCACCCAAAGCTGCTATTTTTGGTAATGGCCTCACTTCCACATATTTTACTTTACATAGGGGAGTACGACAAGGCTGTCCTCTATCTATTTCTTTTTAACCTGGCATTAGAACCATTTGTATCTAAAATAAGACTAAACCATTCCATCTCTGGATTTACTTCTAATACCCAACAGATCATGTTAGCAGCTTATGCAGACGATGTATTACTGTTCTTTTCTCAACCACAATGTGCACTCCCAGCATTCTTGGATGAGGTTGACTCCTATAACATGGTATCTGATTACAAATTAAACAACGAGAAATGTGAAATTTTGCCTTTGGCCAAATACACTTTTAAGGAGGAATTCTCAATCTCTAACTTTAAATGGAGCCCCAAGCATATCAAGTATCTGGGCCTATAGTTTACCCTATCTATCATAACATCAATTTCCCTAAACTTAGATAAATGCTTAGATAAATTAACTACACTTACTACGAAATGGCATCCTCTTTACCTGTCCTGATGGGGTCGCCTAGACACCATCAAAATGATGCTATCCCCTATTATACTTTACACTTTATCCAATATTTCAGTATCCATACCAGCTAAATCTTTTTTTTTTTGTGTGAAAAGACCTTTATTGACGCCAAAAGTTCCATACACAGCATTATGCCTACATCCCAAGCGGGCCGGCAATGCAAGGTGACGCGCTGTATAGCATTAGAGGTGGGTGAGAAGGTACACAGCAAGCCGCCTACAACCACATCGGGCCGGCCGCGTCAGGTGGGCTAGCATCATCGTTGGCCTCAGAAGGTCTTGAACATTTATGGGTTTAAAAAAAAAAACTAACATCATAATAGTACCACTATTCACCAATTTTGGCTGAATGAAATGTCCACGTACAATGATTCCTGCCACCGATTTTTTCGTTTATACATGGTTTGCCCTAAACCCCGCAGCTACAGTGTAGTCGTTGCGTCCCAACCTGTGTGATTTCCCATATGCATCAATTCCCCTCCCTGCCCTATGTGCCATCCCCTGTGGTGCGGGGGTCAGTGAATGCATCTGCGGTTGTAGTGTGCTCCAGGAGGTAAGCCTGGAGAGGAGCCCAGACATCACGTGGTCGTGAGGAGGTTGGTAAGAGTTCAGCGTAGGTGTTTAATTGTTCTTGACAATATGTAAGGTCGTGTAGCCAGTCCTTAAATTTAGGAGCCCTTCCTCTGCCCCACTTGCACGCGATTTTTCGTTTAGCAAGGAGGAGTGCCAAGGAAACATATCGACGGGTGTAGATGACGCCAAGCATCGATCAGATCGTATTCCTCTACAATTGCTTTGAGGGTGTAATGCGAGTTGGAGTAGTGGTGCGGTTGTGGGTGCGAGCGGTCTAGCGTGGGGTTTAAGGTAACGTTAAAGTCTCCGCCCCATACCAGATGCGTGGATCCGATGTCTAGGATCTTACCCCAGAGGACCCGGAAGAATTCTGGGTCATCAGTGTTTGGACCATAGCAGGAGACGAATGTTATGGAATGAGCGGCTAGTCGAGCCCAAAGTATGTTGTATCAGCCCTGCGAGTCGTCTTGGGATCCTATGGGGGTGTAGGGGAGAGAGCGCTTCATCAATATAGCCGTGCCTCGGGCGTAAGAGGAGTATGAGGAGAAGCGGGCATAATTTGCCCATCGCGATGCGAATGTGGTCGAGGCAGTAGGGCTAAAATGAGTTTCCTGCAGCATCGCGCAGTGAATATTATGGCGGTCCAGATAAGATAGAATGTGTCGGCGTTTGCGGGGGTCACCCAGGCCTTGTACATTCCAGGTTAGGAAGTTATATGCAGGGGGTCTAGGGCGGTCTTCCATGGTGGTAGTACAGAGTTTGGGTACTAGGGTGTGGACGTTGTCTACTTTGAGTTCGCAGTTTGGACCTATATGTACGTGTCAGTACTGTGGTGAGTGGCATTACATGGTCTCCTGTTCCGCTCAAGGAGCAATGCAGGGTTCCCCCTCCCCCCTCCCACATCAGCAGCCCAATCCTGCTGTGGCCCCATTCCCGCCCCCCCTCCCAATATACCCTTTTCACCAGATTCCCAACTGGGGAAGGTGGTCTAAACATTAACATAACTTGATAGTACAGTGTGTAGGGATTACCTGTCGGGTGGAAGCTAAAGGGCGGTCCAGAGTCTCCTCGCTTGAGCGAGGGTGTTCGGGCAGTAGTGTAGGTATTCATCTCATCACAGTGTCTTTTGCGGTTGTCTGGTCTGATGAGTCCCTCAAGTGAAGTGAAGCGGGGCAATCTTAGTGCATCAAAGACCAGTGCTCTGCTCCCGATCCCCAAGCACAGATGTCCCTGTTAGAGTTGCATAAAGGTCCATGTTCTGCAGCGGGCGCCGTTCAGGGAGCATGCAGTCCCCGGGAATCGGTGATGTTTCTGTTTTACTAGAAGCATGGTCTTCCTTGCCTCGGCAATGCGTAGGCTGCCGAGGTCTCTTGAGCTTCCCTGTAAAGTGTATGCCCGGGTCAGGTCTTGATTTGCGGTTCGTACGGTATGGGCGGTATTACATGGATTCATTCAATGTCCGAGATATTGCCATTGCCCTCTGGTCGGTGGGTTGGGGAAGACCGTCCGGTCGGTTGTTTGGGTAAGTGCTTGAGGAAGTCCTGGACGTGTTGCGGGTTCTGAAAGAAATGCTGTTTCCCTTGGTGTGTTACTTTGAGACGGGCCGGGAACAGCATGGCGTAGGGCAGGTTGAGTTGTTGCAGCTTTTTCTTCACCTGGAGAAATTTCCGCCTTTGTTCCTGCACAGCCATGGTGAAGTCAGGGTATATCGATATTTCTGTCCCCTCGTAGCGGAGTTGACCACGTACTCTGGAGAGGCGAAGGGCCACGTCCCGGTCCCGATAGTTAAGTATCCTGGCAATTATCGGGCGGGGAGGTGTTCCAGGAGCGGGTCGTGCCGCCAGCGATCGATGAGCTCGCTCGACAACAAGGACTGGTGAAAAGGCCTCCCTGCCAAACATGGTTGTGAGGAGGCGCTCGATATACTCCTCCATCTTGCCAGTGGCTGTCGACTCCGGCACTCCTAGGATGCGGAGGTTGTTCCGTCGTGAGCGAGACTCAAAATCCTCATTTTTGGCCGCAATGACCTTCAGGACCCTCTCCATTTCGAGCGTGCGATTGGCTGTGGAAGTGGAGGTGTCCTCCAGATCAGAGATGCGCCGCTCCGCCTCCGTTAGCCGGTCATCATGTTTTTCTACCCTGTGGGTAAGGCCATCCAGCCTAGCATTCATAGTGTCCATTTTTGACTCAATGGAGGTCAGACTAGACTGCATCACCAGCAAGAGTTCTTTTAGGTCCGCAGTAGAGGTGGTCGGGGCATCAGCCTGGTCTTCATCTGGTTCCGCCTGGGAGCGGGCAGACTTGCGTGTATCAAAGTTGAGTTTCGGTTGGCGTCCGTCTGGTTTCCCCATGGTGATGGAGTGATAAGTGCGCCGCGGTGGGCGCGATCTGAGAGGGACCGTCTGGTGGTTATGATCAGTTGCTCCCTGAGTGCGGTGGTCGTAAATGACAGGGCGATGTGGGGGACGCTCGTCAGTTAGTGGAGTGTCCGTCTCTCATGCAGGCTAGCCGCTACGTGCGGCAGGTGCCGCTCCGATCCAGCGGGGTCTCTCTCCCGAGCGTGCACCGAGGGCCACCGCGGGGCTGACTAAGTACGTTGGGCTGGAGCGATCCACCTCCACAGTATGGTGCGGAGGGGTCACGGCTGTATGGAGGGTGGGCCTCAGTCAAGGCAGGCGCCGCGTCTCGGCATGACCTCCTCCGTCATTCAGCAGATCGCAGGGTCTGGCCTCCAAGCGTCGCACTCGCCACGTCCCGCGTCGAGGGCCTCCCTGCATCGACGGGGGTCCAGGCCTCCCCCCAGCGGATCCCCTGCTCCCCGCGGCGTCGGGCCCGCACCGCCGCCCGCGCGGACCCAAGGCGCAGGCCGCTCCTTCAGAAATATAATGGAGGCAGGGAGGTAGCACGGGCCCAAGGAGTCACGGCGGTGGTGATTCGCCCCAAATTCAGTCCTCTTACATGGGGCGCGTATTGAGTTACTGGGCCATGTTCCCCAGCCACTGGCACATCGTGGCTATCGTCAATGTCGCTCCCAAACCGGAGGGTTCCAAATTTGGTGGGCAGCGGGAGTAGGCCGCCAGGTATCTAGGTGTCTCTCCTCTCCGCAGCGTCGCAGCGCTCAGCGGGGCGGTCGCGTGTGGTGGAGTGCGGATTTCCCCCTCTGCGGTCCTCACAGCTGCCGCGCCGGACCGCAGGCCGGCGCACCGCAAGACCCCGCAATATCACTGGAGCGGCGGGGCGTCAAGGCGCGGCCCGGCCTCGCGCGGCCGTCAGGGGCAGCGGCCCGGTCACCGACCAGTCAGAATAGCAGCCGCGGGGCTCCCGATCGCAAGAGCCGCCACCCAGAAAGCTCGGGCAAGCCCAGGAGTAGCGCCGGTCACTCACCGCCTCTATTATCGCTGGTACCGCAGGGGGGTTCCGGCGGGCCGGCCTCGCTGTTCACCCAGGCCGCGCTGCAGGATTAGCAGGCCACAGCGCCCCATACAAGGAGCACAGGCCCAACGTCAAGACGGGAGGCGGCCCCGCCGCAGTTAGATGTCGATGCAGCCCCGGCCGGGTCTCCTTCCAGGCGGGCTCCACAGTAGCTCGGATGCAGTCAGTGGGTCCGCTTCGTCCACTGCGGTGTCGCTCCGCTCAGCTCACCCAGGCAGTGCCGCCGCCATTTTGCGTAGCTCAGCCGCGGGAGCAAACTCACGATCTTACGGCTTTCCAGGCAGTTTCATAGGTGTCAGAAGCGGCGGCATGTAGCTCCACACTCGCGGCGTTCAGGCGACTCCTTTTATTGCCAGATTAGGTTCAAGATGAAGAGGATAATGATCGGATAGGAGCCCGAACTGCAAGAGCCTCACGCAAGTGCGGCCATCTTGCTTGGCGCCCTCTAGCGACCCCCCTACCAGCTAAATCTTTTCATAAAATTAATTCCATCCTTTCATCATTTCTATGGAATACCAAAATATCTAGAATGTCGATACAAAAATTGTCACGTCCAAAATCGGAGGGAGGTGTAAACTTCCCTTATCTCCCTAAATATCATAAAGCATTCCTATTAAGACAACTATCCAAATGGGTGTCTAATTCATCTTCTGACTCCCCGCTCTGGATTGATCTTGAGAAATCTTTCCTTTCTCCCTTCTCATTTCCTGAATACCTATCCTTTACTCGTAAACGGCAAAAGATGTCCTCCCCAGTTCTTAAACAGTCCTTCAAGGTATTAAACACTGTCCTTCCTTCCACCCCGAATGATCTTGACACCTTTTACGCCTCCACCATTTGGCATTACAAACATATACTTGTCAAAAATAAGCCTATTTACTGGAAAACTTGGAGAAATAAGGGATTATGCTGGGTTCACAAACTTTTTGACCATCACACATTGCTAACATTCTCGAGGGTGCGCTCTCTTTTCAACTACCCTTTCCTTCCAGCACAAATTTTCAATTTTACGAAATGCAATACTTGATGCATACATCTATTTTCAATCTCTAAGTTCTTCCTCCTCTTTGAATGGCTCTACATGGTATAACCTCCTCCGCACAAATCCCAAGGCCTCTAGTATTTACTCTTGCCTGACTCACTTTTCCACTGATAGAGATAAATCAAAAATAGAACTTTCCTGGGAAGCTGACTTTGATACAGAATGGCCCATCTCCCTATGGAATAGGATATGGATAAAAATCAGAAAATCATCTAGAGATGCGAACACTACACAAACTTTTTTTTCATTTATAACCGCCTCTTATTAACACCCATGACATTACACAGAATGCACACCGATCTTTCTGACATTTGTTGATCATGCTCCCTTGAGCGTGCTGATTTAAAACATCTACTTTTTACAAGTCCATATGTACACGAATTTTGGAAACAAATCTGGACTCAGATTAACGCTATTTTTCATACTACAGCCTCTTTCTCATTAAACAATATTTTTCTGGGAAGCTTATCTGATGATTGGAATATGGGTCAATCACAAGTACAAATCATAGACTTGTTGTTAGCAGTCCCTTTTCAACAGACAACAAAGAATTGGAAGAATACATCTAAACTGTCATATTTAACCTGGTGGTACGCTGTATGTCATAACTACAGACTAGATACAACTTTTGTATATCCTCTGCCTCTTGCTAAGAAACGTTTACAGCTATGGTCTCCTATCACACTATTTTTAGATAATAGCGCAAAACAGTCTTTTGCTTCTATCCTCTTGCTACAAGATGTTGCTCAGCCTCCCTGACTTCCCCTCTATTGATAATAACAATGTTTAAAATGTTATTTATTTATGTCTTTTTTCTTTTTCTTCTTTTATTGCGTTTCTGACAACCAGCTCTCCGTATTTTTTTAAAATGTTTTATATTTTTCCTCTGGACAGAATTTGAAATATCAGTGCTATTTCCTATGTAATCTTTAATGTTTGCTTGTACGAAGTATTGATGTTTGTTCATTTTCTTCAATAAACCTATTCTTGAAACTAAAAAAACAAAATTTAAAAAAAATGTATTACTATCTATTGTATCATTTAACAGAAGACATGGAACATTAATATGTATTGGTTTTCATCATTTTACCAACGTGGTTAACCTCTTTTAATTTCTGTTTTTCAGGCCTGGGATAAAGGTACGTGTTGATTCTTTTTAACATATTTGCAGTGGGTTTAATTAATCAAACTATTTAAAGTTAATAACTAGCTAAAATGATAGATGCGTATTGTTTGAAATATGATTCAAAACGAATAACCATTTTTCAAATATAAATGACTACATTGACAGTTAGCCTTTAAAAATGTAAACACAAACATCTTGTTCGACAAGATCTTAAAACAATTTGTTTGTAGCTGCCAGGAGCCGTCTTGAATAGACACTGTCACGAGAAGGCTATATTTCCATAAAATGGTGTACAGTTCGTTTAGCTCCATCGTATTCTATCACCGCCATTTCCTAACAGACAGTCAAAAGAATAGTTATACTGTGATAACAAAGCCACATTTGTCTGTGACAAAAAGGCATCTGTCAGGCAATGTTTGAGAATTTCATAGCAAGGAAAGCTACATGCACGGTTAATGGTAACAGCATGCGCCATCTATATAGAAAGTGTTGTTGCTTTCCAATTTTAAAAAATGTGGCATTATTACCAGTCAATGGTGCTCATTTTATTGGCTTTGGAAGGATGGCAGTTTCAGTTGCGTTCTTCAAGATTTGAAACTCTCAAGTGCAGATTAAACGAAAATTTCTAATGAGGATGCCTAACACACTGATCCATGCAAACGCGTAGATGATTGAAAGTCAGTATGCAAATATTAAACATTCTGCCTTCCCCAACTTTCCTGACTCGACCGACACCCAGGTTAACAAGATGGCCAAAGTCTTTATTGTAATGCATACAGAGCAATTTAGTGTCCTGTTTTTCAAAACTTAAAATGTTAATAATTTCATATATAAATACTAATGAATATGGTTAAGCAAGAGACGCGTACTTTCTCTCTTCACACTGTGCTTCCAAGAAGCATATAGGAGAGCAGGCACCCAGGGCCAATACTTTCACAAGGCGAGGTAAAGGATGCTCTTGCCAACATTAATAGATGGTGGCAAATGACAATAAGAGACCAGGAATGTTCTCTATATAAAGTGACAGGGAAGCGCTCCAATGGTGAAAGCTATTTTACCCTGAGTCTGAAAATCCTTGTGCCTGAAAATCCTTGCTCCTTTCCTCTAGGCAACACGTTCTGAAGAGAATTGCCTTTTGACCTCAAAAGGCATAGCTACTATTCCTTGAGATGCAGGCAGCTAAAGTCATAGGACAGGACTAAATTACTTGAAGAGGGCAGAACAAGGCAATTAAGGGAGTTGGGGGGACAACTTAGTCTGTGCCAGTGGGGAAAGTAGGAAGAAATTACGTTCCAGAGCGAAGAGCCCTAAAAATTGAATGATCTTCCACCTAAGTGTTTTTATCTTTCCAGTGGAATGGTAAAACAGGTTTGGTCACCCAGCATTAGGTGTCTGGTCAGTCGATAGAGCGAATCTATTTATTTTTATCAAGCTCATTTTCATTGAGTTATATTTTATAGTGATTTTTCCATCCATCACTTTGCTGTCTGTGAGGGTAACTCTATAAGAGCCTAATTACGAGTCTGGCGGTCGTCGGACCGCCCCACTCGAGGTGGGGCGGCGGTGGCGTCTTCGACCGCCACATTATGACCTTGGCGGTCATGCTGCCCAGGGACCGTCAACTCCGCCAGGGTACCGCCATTCCCTGTCGGTGACACAGCGGTCTTGAGGTAGTAATATGCTTGACAGGACCGCCGCGTTCCCACCAAGCTTATTCTGACTTTCTTCACCGCCACTGATTTCATGAAGATCTTTCCTCCATGAAAAAAGTGGCAGTGGGGAAAGAAAGGGGGCCCTAAAGGGCAGGAGCGTCCCGTCAGGTAAGAGCGGTGGGCCCTGTTGGGGTGGGGATTTGACAGACAATCCACGAGGGAAAATTAAATAAATAATTACAATTTTCCCTCTTCGTCGTCTGTCAAAATCCCCCCCCACCCGGCCCCACCGCTCTTACCTGCACGGGAATCGGCTGCTACAGGGCCCCTTGTGCCTCACTCCATGTGGATGCACACAAGGGGGGCACAACATGTGCCCTCCTGTATGCATGCACCCCCAGTTCAAGCACGGCATGGACTTCACAGTCCATGCCGTGCTGGAACTTCCTTTGACGTTCTCATGGCGGTGCCATGGGAATGCCAAAGGAACCGCCCTCCAGTGACTAAAAAAGTCGTAATGCAGCAGCTGGTTCTCTCGCGGGTTTGGCGGTTTCGGCAGCAGGGCGGTCCCACCTCCGCACCGCCAAACTCGTAATCGGGCCCTAAGTGGCAACAGCAGGCCCAGATGTTGGTCCTGAGATCGATGTGCCACAGGGAATCACGTTGCATTTCACTGAGGCCCAAAAAAGAATGAAAAGCAACTGGAAATATTTGTGTTTGGTTTTAGAAGGAAAATGGCCTAATAGTTTGTGTTGAACCGTCTCTCGTGGAGTAGGGCAGACAATGGTTTTTGCGGTGGCATAAATGTGGTGAAAGTACTGAAAGGATTTAGCTTAGAGTGGTCCCAATCGACTTTAGCATCTGCTTCAATCCCTTACTATCTAAGTGAGTCATGCTAAGAGGCACGGCTGGGCCCAGAGGTGAGTTTAAAGCGCCATAGGATGCATGCGGCAGCAAAATGAAGCTGTATCATTTCTCAGATTAACCTGTGTGCCATTTCGGAGGAAGAGACCTTGCAGTTTGGGCTCGCTCCTTTCATTATTGTTTTGAAGCGAATTGGCCTTACATTCCACCCACATTTATTGCTGTCTTAAGGGAGTCAATTTCATCTCCTGCAAACGTATCTAAACAGCACTTTAAAATTTAAACTGAAAATCAAATTCCTTCAGTTAAAAAAGCAATCGGTAAAACGTAAAAAACTCTTTTTGCAATAATAAAATATTAACTGTAATGTATAAAAAAATGTGTAATATAGGCATGATCATAATATTTATTTAAAATGAACAATTTAAAACAAATTCTCAAAACCCATTTCCACCTACTAATTTTACCACTAACTTTCTACTGGGTAAGGGGCATGAAATGCCTAGCATCTCTACTCCAAACATCCCAAAACTACACCAACTGCCAACCTTCTGCAAGCTAAACCCACCTTTCATATCCAGTTTGAAATCTGCTACAGCGATTGAATCCCAGAAGAAGATTTTATAATGATAAAATTGGAAGGAAAGGAAAGGGCACTCTTTGATTTTGGCTCAGCGAAAACGTAATTGAATGCTGAATGAAAGGTCCCATTAGACTTCGTTCTTCATATCTCAGAATTCTTCCTTCCACTGAACCGGATTGCCAAAGAGCACACAGTTTGATTGGCCATTGAATCGCTCGGCTGTAGGCGGGCACGCTTCTGCTGAAGTAGCTTATTTTTTAGCAAGCACAAAGATGGCAATCATGAGAATGGATGCTGGAGTCATGACCTCTACTCATACAAAAGGAATAAATGCGCTCTTCCATTGATTGGCCAACAAAGGGACTGTACACAAGGCCAAGCGACAGCAGGCGCTGCAACTGCTGTTTCAAGAAGCCGTTCCTATTGATGGAGCGCTCTCCTAAAAGGGAAGTACAGCTCATTATTCTATCAGTGGATGGTAATAGGTTCCGGCTGAACTTGAACAATGAGCTAGGAAAATGTGTAGCCATCTTTGATGGTTCTAGAGCTTGTAGATCTAGACCCTCATTATGAGTGGCAGAATTTCCCCTGGAGCGATAACTCTGGGTGAAGTTCCTCCACTTCCAATTGTGTGTCCATGCCCACAATAATTAAGGCCACAAACTTCAGACCCGATAATTCCAGGCATGGAGACACCAGGCCCTGTTTAATGGTGTTGTGGCAGATCTAGGGGCAGCAGCACAGCCTGCAGTAGTACAGGAGGAGCAGACAGTGCGCCCCCAGACAGCCTGAAGCTTGTCATGACCCACACAATCAGAGAAAACCACACAGGAAAGGACCCAGTATTATCGCATATATGTGGCTCTCTCTCATTCTGCAGAGAAAAGTCATAATTGCTATTTTTGGTGCAGGAATATCCAGGAGCGGCTCTTGCAGGTAAAAGCAGTGGGACGGTGGGGCCGGGTGGGGGGGGGGGTTCGACAGACGACCGCGAGGGAAAATTAAATAAATAATACATTTTCCCTCGGCAGCGTCTGTCGGAATTTTCCCCCACCCCACCCCGCCCCACCGCTCTTACCTGCACGGGCCCCGGATGGGAATACCAACTGGAAGCAGACATTCGGGCCCTCTGATACTCCTGCACCAAAAACCAGAACACTAATAATAAAGATTTTTGGGTAATATGCAGAATGTTGAACCCTTACTACTTTCTCAGGAGTATCATTTCTTTAATAACCTGAAAATTAGCAGTGGAGACAAAGAGTTGAAAAAGTAGATCGATGGATAAAGACAACAATCTTTGCACGGAATTATCTCCTGTGTAACTTGTGCAACTATGATCCTGGTGGAAAGTAGAAACTGTTCCTCCAACAAATAATGAACTTTCAGGCCTGCCTTCCACATGTCCATACGTTGTATGAGGCTCACAAGCACCATTGACTCTATAGACCAATAGGCAATAAGCATTACAGCTATTTGATCTTTACGGTTCTACAGTAATAAGTCAGAACAAGCTCAAATAATGTCCTGATTACTTACTGGTAATTTTCATTACTCTGAGCCCTGGTAGGAGCTCCAGCGACAGAGTTCTATTACAGGAATACTCCTTTATCTCCTCATACATGTCTTTGGGAAAAACCTAGAAAACATTTCAACTCCTTATTATCAAAAGTGCAAAGCGGGGACAGTCCATTCTGTTTGTCCTAACTACATATGAATATTCTCTGAATATTCCCATTTCATTCCCTCTTTAGATGTTTTAGTGGCAACTCACAAAAATGTGTAAAAGTGCATAAAAGAGTACAACATGAGTGCTACTTTATGTACTCCAAAATGGGTTTGTGAATAGGCCACAAAGTTTTTAGCTTAGGGTTAGGATAGGTTAATTCTATCTGTGTAACGAGGCAAATCTCACAAGATAAGGACTCGGATGGGGAAGGCAGACAAAGAGTTAATGTTTTAACGTGCATATCATAAGAATGATTCTTATAACTAGCACCCCAAATATTTTAACACTGCAGCTAAAAATAGTAAATGATCCTGTCCATAAATATGTGTCGTTTAGTAGACAGTTCCATTATGGGTGCTCTAAGACGTTAACTGAGTTTGGTTTTGCTGTAATATGTTTAGCTGAAATTAATCTGAGCTGTTTTTGGAACCACAATGATCCTTTCTTCAGAGTTAATAGCTGTTATTATTGACAGGGTGTGCTTAGATTATACCAGAGTCACACTACATAGTATTGCGTACACTTTATACAATTGTGTTACACTGTCAAAGATTCTTACATCCTCATGGCTCTCAGATGAGTAACTTACAAGGGTGATCACAGTGGCTGTCATTCGAGCAGTTCTCATAGGCAGTGGTGTATAAAAGAATCAGTGCACATTCCTTTAAGGGGTACTGCCTGAACAAGATTCAATTTACTTGAACGGTTTTCTAACATTGTTCAGACCCTTCTAGGCAATCAAACATCTTGAGAGGTTTTTGCATAATCTATTGAATTTTCTTCCTAATAACAAACTGGAGGTGCAGCACGCCCATCAAATCTCCCCTATATTATTTTTTACATGCTAAGATTCTGTTTAGCATTAGAAATTGTTACGGCTGTCAAATTCCTTAGTCCTTGACTGGAGACAGTTTAGCAATTTCAGTCCAAACCCAATGATGATGATGTTGAGTTTCAGTGAATGATCAGACAAACATAACAATTGAAAAGAGCTGCAAGATGGCTCAGTGAGTCAAACTCTCACTGCTAGCAACATATGCTGTTACTTGCAGATCATACACTCAAAACCTAACATACCCGAGTATCATTAGATATGGTAAGCGTTGATATCCATTATCTCGAAATTGGAAGGCCCATGAGGATGGGCCTGGAACGCATTCCTCAAATCGTATTGTGTATTCGAGGAGGTTCTCTGAAGAAAAGCATTGTGGGAAATCTTTAAACAGACTAAGGGGCCGATTCCGATCTCGGTCGGAAGCGCACCCAATACCATTCGGTCGGGAAAAAAGCCATGCGAAAGCCTGTTTCCCGACCGAACCGTACGCTGGTCCGGCCGAGCGAGTACGATGCGGCGTCGCCGACCGACTCGTCCGGGCGACCCGACCGCTCCGACCGACTCGTACCCGGATCGTACCGCTCCGACCGACTCGCTCGGACCCGATTCGCACCGCGCAATGGAGACGTTTTCCGGCCGGGTAAGTACGATGCGCACCTCGACCGCTCCGACCGACTCGCGCCGTCCGACTCGAACTCGCTGTCGGAGCCGTACTTTGGGGGTCCGTGTCGGACCCCCTGTACGCTTACCCATGCGAGGCGCACACAGGGGGGACCCATGGGTCCCCCTACCTGTGCGTGTACGCCGCGAGCGCTCCGCGGTGTACTCGCTGTAGGGGCGCCCTTGTCCGCCTCGCACCCATTGGAGGCAATGGGAGCCCGCGTACGCGTTGTACGACCGGCTCCCATTGAGTTCAATGGGAGTCCGACCGACTCGTGTCCGATAACATACGGACGCATCGTACTCGTTCGGTCGGACTGCACGGGTCCGATTCGGTCGGAAATCTCTCCGGGTCCGGCTCGGTCGGAGAGATTTCCGGCCCGAATCGGAATCGACCCCTAAGTGTATCTGCCACTTACCACTGACACCACTTCTATACACTTGCATGTTGTGTTTATACTGAGGTTTCCAGGTATACAATGCTATGTGGAATGGGGAGCAATGGAGCACAGTAAATCAAAGGCTGTAATAGGAAAATATTTTGAGATAACGTAAAACAAGCAGGCATGCCACAGATATGTTGTAGTATCTTCTGCGTTAACCAAGGTGGGTGGTTGGATCTGGGAGTTTTCCTTACCAGTGGTCTGTCTGCTTTTATATGTGCAAAGAGTGGAAGGTTTCAGCAGCTGCGGCCCGTGCAGGTAAGAGCGGTGGGGCCGGGTTGAGGGGGATTTCGACAGACGCCCACTAGGGAAAATTAATTATTTATTTAATTTTCCCTCATGGTCGTCTGTCAAGATCCCCCCCGCCCCACTTCTCTTACCTGCACGGGCCGTGGCTGGGTTTCAGAGGAGAGATCAGTTGCATGTGTATCTCTAATCATGAATCACAACCCTTGCAGTTCCCTGGCCTCACGCATGGACAGTTTGAACCATGGTTTGTTTGAGGCTTTCACAATTCATAGTTAGAGGCTAAAAACCTGTGCTGCTCCCTATTGTCCATGTCCTGCATCTTACCCAACCTAGACAAACACTTTCTGTACCACAGGGATGCAGTGATCATATGGATCGTGTGGACAAGAATTGCCATCATAATGATAAACTTCTAAGCTACCAAAAGGAAATGAAGGTGCAGACCAGAAACACCCCAAATACTGCTTACATCGGTCATGCATCTCTAACCTTTAGTCTAATACTATTTGCATTACATTCAGCTGGTTTGCAGCTCGACATATTAATCTAACAAAATGTTTGGCTCATCTAATGCTGCCTGCGTCACACCAGGCAGTAGGTCAGAAAGCAAACATTTTAATTTTCAGCATTTCGGCATCTCTCCCCTGCTACCAGTCAGATCGATCACACCGCCCCAATCGTAGGACCTTTTCTTCCATTAAGGCTCATGGCACAAAGGAGGGCACTTCACGCTCAGATCTTGCATTTGCTACACAGGATAAAGAAAACAATGCTTCTGTTAATTCTTGGGATGCAGACAGAAGCTGCTGAGTCTTTTAGCTTCTCCCACACGGAACTTGTGCAAGGTTACATTTGTAAACAGATCATTTCACCAACGTGTAGCAGAGAAATCGAAAAAGCCCCCTATTGCTTTTAATAGCAGGAGCAGGAGAAAGTGTGCAAAAATAATATTGACAATTGAACATACACAACCCAGCTACAGAAATGAATCTACACAGTTAACTTTAGAAGAGTACCTAGAAACAGTACTTGAGCTTTCGAACCGATTCATTCCACAAAAAAGACCATGCTATTATGTGCGATGGTGGTCCGTGGCATATATAACCTCACCAAATATATAGAAAACGCATGCATACATGTGACAACCGTAAGCCCGAGTTGTTTCTTAAGTTTTCAACCATTTTCTTCCTTAGTTTTGGAGCTTGACAGTGGAATGTTTCCTTCAGAGATTTATTTTTTCTACCTTTCAGAATTACCAGAAGTGGCTGAGGTTTCCTCTTGTGTTTTGTGCTCCTTCTGTGGTTTACAAGTTGATGTCTTTGGGTGGGTAGGTAGGTGAGTCGAGCTCAGTGCTTTTTGAGTTACAGAGCATTTTAAAGTTAATTCTCTATCAAGGGGAGCCAATGAAATTATTTTAATATTGCAGTGATGTGGCCTGACATCTTTCAGCCAGCCTTAAGTCAAGCTGCAGGATATAGGATGACCTTGAGAATGATGGAGCATTATTGGTCGAAAATATCGTCCATCCTCAAAACTCACTTTAATAAGCCTTAGATTGATAAATGGGGTGAAGGTATGATTAGCATTTTGGAATCAGTACCATTAGTAATGCTCAATGGTTTAACGGTTGCCATAATTCCTTATTTGATAATAGTTATTTCACAGCCCTAGTTTAAAGATTGTGAGATCTCTTTTTCAATGAACATTTTGAGATTCACTCTCTACCACTGACATTGCATTTTGAGCATATGATTGGGAGAGAGATTTTACCCACTCATGGGGGTAGTCACTGTACATCTAGGTTGAAGAAGGAAATTGATTTTACTGTTTTAAAATGCAGTGACAGATTGATTCAAAATGGACTCAATGTTTTAAGCCAGCATAAAGATGGCCTATAGGCTATTTGTCTATGTTACAGATGTGTGAAACCTACATGTCTAATCTCCTGACAAGGATGCAATTGGAGGCAATTGTTAAACGGTCCTCATAGGGGCATGGCTGTAATCCAGCCCTGCCCATGCTTCAGCGATTATAGGGGAACCTGTGGGGCAAAGGCACAGTCATCTGCTCTCCGATGGGTGTCAAGACTTCTGCAGCTGGCATACAATGGGCACTGGTGCCGGGTGTCTGCAGCAGCCCTTTCAAATGATATGCGGGCATCAGGTCTGCATCCTTTTAAAGAAGTGAGTCCACTGCAGGCAGTTGTGAGCCTGCCCTCGTGGCACACATGTGTCCTGTGTGTTGGTCAACCAGTGCATGCACTTCTACCCGCAGGGTGTCTTCAGCCATGACTGTATGCCAGGCTGTACCTGCCGGGCAAGATTCCATGGGAAAGAACAGCGGGCAAGGCAAAATAGAGACTGATCAGTGAGTATTAAATAATCATGACAACTATTGCCTGTGGCAGGAGGACATTTATTTTTTATAGGGCGATAGCATTTTATTGGGCAAATAATCAGTGCAGTTCTCCTTTCTGTATCACTATTGAAGCCCTGCTGCTCCTGACCTTGCCTGTATGTAAGCAGGAGGCCAGCTCAATGAGTCCAGCAAAGCAGGCACAGAGACTTGAAGCCCTCTCTCCCCCTCCCCAGAGACTAGGGCCCAGATTTATTAAGGACTTACCTGTCCTTGTGTGATGCAAGTTGGCGCAAGACAACACAAGTCCTTAAATGAGATTTGCAAAGCAAAGGGCTATTTGCGTCGCCTCGTGTGACTTCGTAAAGAAATGTAACTCCTCACAGCAGCCTGCGCTGTACCATGTTACATTTCGATGTAGTAGGCACTCTGTGTGGAGGGTGGGCACTTCCATGCATCCACCCATCGAATCTGATGCACTCCTAGAAGTTTGTGAACCTGGGATTGCGCCAAAATGGTGTGCCTACCACACAGAGGCCTAAATAGGAGAAATATGTTTATATCTCCTCAATACTTCCTTTTTCTATGCATGATACATTCTGCATTACACATAGAAAGAGGAAATGCCTTTTAGGATTGCTTTTGTGCAGGAAGATACCGCTTACTGCACAAATAACAATTCTGCCTGTAACTCAGCACCCTTGCAACATTGCACAGGGGTGCCTGCATTGGCGCTAGGCAGCCTCAACTGTGCTAGCACAGGTAGAGAGCTGAAGAGAACCATATCTCAGTGAATAGGCCTCTGTTAAGCCCTCTCCCATTATTTCAACGTAATGCAGCAACTTTGGCTGCTGCCCTGCGTTGTCTGAAAATGTTAGTAAATATGCCCTTAGATCTGGGCTGATCGAAAAACAGCTGTTACAAGTGCTGTTGAGATATGTGGTGGCTGTAAGAGGGCAGCACACTTCTCCCTGCACCAATCTCTCCAATTTCTGCTCTTCAATTAACCCTGATGGTTCCCTGGTGGTACAGCTTCTGTTCTTTTAATAGCAAGCTGGAGAGGGAGGCTTCTGTGATCTAAAGCAACACTGTGTAACAGAAACAGCGGTTCCAGCGGAAAGTTAGGCTAATCTATAATAATAATCAAATGCACAATCGCAATCACAACAAGCATTGGCATAGCCAATAGGTCTCGCCTTTGGGACCTTATAAGTGTTTAGTTATCTAGCACAATATCCTTGGTGCAACAACATTAAGTGTTGCATGGCTAAACACTTATAAGGTCCCAAAGGCGAGACCTATTGGCTATGCCAATGCTTGATCAATGCACAGTATGAGAACCTGCAATTCACTCACAGTTCCCAGCAGAAACAACCCAAATCACTGAGCTATCTTCCCAAAATCATTCACCCAGCATCCCCTATATAAATTTAGCATAAAAGGATCAGCGAAAACGTGATTTAAGAATCTGTTGTTCAGGTTTGTTTTGTATGGAAAAACCACAAGTTGGTTTTTGAACAACAGTTAAAACTAAACCCATAGGAAGCTGGCCTATGTTCTAGACCGTACTGTGGTTCAAGACACCAGTTTGGTTCAGAAAATGTCTCTAACACATGTTTGACGGCCTGATGTGTGACTGGTGTTGTGCCAACCTTACTGACCTGAGAGGCTCCCGCAATCATACAAAATGTTCCTATTCACCATTCCTCCTAATATGTGACTAACTGCCCAGATCCTATACGCCTTTCAAGAGCACAAGCCTGTTTTGAAATCCTCAGCTTTGTCTAAAGGCCTGCCACCCTCTGCTATGAAAGGATGCAGGTCACGTGACACACAAACTGCATCTGAGAGTACAATTATTTGTTTTAAGAGTAAGTGAGGACGGTAGGGCTGCTGGGAGAATAAGACTGGGACATATTTGTAGCATTGTGCAGTAAAGCCTACACTGCTGCCCCTCACAGGTATTAATCACAAAGCTGCGAGTAGATATGCTAAGTTAAAACCAAGCTTGAAAGAAAAAAAAACGCTTCTCTGTACAATGACGATTCTTCTGCGAAGTGAACTGCTTGGAGGTCACACTATTAATAACGCACTTCGCAGAAAAATAATCGAGCCCGCCTTCAAACTGGATTCGGGAGACACTGTTCTTTACCATACATGCATGCTACCAATCTTTACTAGCAATTTTCAAGGACATTTTTAAACAATGCACAATGAATTATTGCCACGAATTTTGGCTAAATGACTGAAATGAAAATACAGCACCTTAGGGTCAAACTTACAAGAGGATAGGAAAACAACTTAACAAACATGTGCCAAAAATACTTAAAAGCTACATGCCGTGCAACTCTGGCAAACAAAGCAGGCACGAGCGTCACGGCATAATAAATAAATTATGCCTGCGTACTCTTTTCACATCAATGCCTTTTACTTAAGGATGAAGGCTCTATTTGTGTGCCACGAAACAAGCATAAATTATGGTGAATTACAGTGCCGGTTTGCGATTAAAAATAAAGTCAATTGTGGGGTTCGCAGGCACAGTGATTTTTTTGGCTGGCCAAATAACTGTATTTCAAGCTGTCTGTAAAATCATATTTAAAAACTTAACGTGGATGACGAAAAATTCTGAATGAACGCAGTCAACAACTACAAAGCCCGGAGCTGCCAGCAGTTTCTCAATCAGTACTCTGTAGACACTGATGTGCAAACAGACAGAAGTGGATGCCTGCTTGTGCCCCGGGGGAACTGCAGGTCAGCAAAAAGACAGAAGTGGATGCCTGCTTGTGCCCAGGGGGAACTGCAGGGTGCGTGCTGGTTCGGAGCTATGAGCGAAGCGGCATTTTCGTTGCTATAGCAACAAAATGGCGTGGGACTGTCCACAGTCCCTACGGACACGCGCATGCTGTCTGCTATGGACAAATGGCAAGAGCAGCCATGTTTGTCCATGCAGGCGAAACCTAAAAAAACAAGCGCGCGCGCCTAAAAAAGTGTCGGCAAAAGTGAAAGCGTTTCCCTTGCGGGAGCGAGCCACGGGCACCATGTGTTTGTAAGCTAATTACAAACATATGGTGTCAAGCTTGCTCCCGCAAGGGAATCGCCAAACGTGCACGCGTTGCCATTGAAGGCAATGCAACTCGTGCACGTTTTTGGGACAAAAACCGTAGCGATTGCTACAGGTCTTTTTCCTATGCAGCGCATGCGCGCTGCGTAGGCGAGACCTAAAAACGGGTTAAGGTGATGTCAGAAAGAAAGAGGGCTTTGCAGACTTTATGTTCACATTAATTCTTTTTATCAGATTTGTAAAATTCAAATTGATATATAAACAGACCAAGAAAAAACAATAGTGCTTTTGTGTCCCCAAGTGAAATGGAACCATAAAACAAACAGTGAAAAACATGTAATGTGTACAGCTTGGTTTCCACATTTTTTTTAAAAAAAGGCGACGAAAGATTAATTTAGTAATGATTCCAGCTTCTGTGTACAATAGTCAGAGCTGTTAAACTGGTTCGCTTTCAAATACAGTCGACGGCGTTTCGACCCTTTTACAGTGCAGGGTCTCTTCAGGACCAAGGGATAAGGGGACAATCTGATGGCGATTGTTCAGCCTCGTGAGACAGTGAAATAAGTGAGACACCGGTAAAGTGAGAGAAGAAAAGGGAATACTCACACGGGGACCCGGTCGGGTGCCCCGTATGAGAGACGAACTGGTGGGCTGACAAATGGTCTTAATCATAGGTTGCTCAATCGTGGTAGATGGCAGAAGTACATGACCCCCACTTAGTGTAGTAGTGATGGAGCAGATTCTTCAATTTAATTGAACCGGCCGCGGGACCAATCGTGCCACGGGAATAGTATTAATCTTTGGAATGAATCTGTCAATTCGAACTGCTCCGGTCGTCTGCCTGGTTACAATGACCAGATCAGATTGTCCCCATATCCCTTGGTCCTGAAGAGACCCTGCACTGTAAAAGGGTCGAAACGCCGTCGACTGTATTTGAAAGCGAACCAGTTTAACAGCTCTGACTATTGTACACAGAAGCTGGAATCATTACTAAGTTAATCTTTGGTCGCCTTTTTAAAAAAAATTGTGGAAACCAAGCTGTACACATTACATGTTTTTCACTGTTTGTTTTATGGTTCCATTTCACTTGGGGACACAAAAGCACTATTGTTTTTTCTTGGTCTGTGTATATATCAATTTGAATTTTACAACTCTGATAAAAAGAATTAAAGTGAACATAAAGTCTGCAAGGTCCTCTTTCTTTCTGACATCACCTTAACCCGTTTTTGTGATTGCGATTGTGCATTTGATTATTATTATAGATTAGCCTAACTTTCCGCTGGAACCTCTGTTTCTGTTACACATGACATACCCTGGTTCCTAGTGAGTAGGGTGCCCCTTGTTCTTGTTTTCGTCTAAAGCAACACTGTGTCTGTAGGGTTGCGTCTGTTGTATGGGTCATTCCTCACAGAGATTGGCCCTTCCCTGAGGGAGAAGCTGCTCATCCAGAACCTCAAGGTCACTCAAGCAGCAAGATATACAATTGTGTGTCTTTTTCATTTTAGGAGACCAGCACCACTAAACCAGAACCAAGGAACAGGTTTCCGGTCTAGGCCCAACATCCTGGGATTCTGGGCAAATTATATAATCTACTCTTGCCTTATAAAAGAAATCTGATCTGGTGTAATGTAACCTGGTGGTCATTTAAAGTGTTCTGATACCTTTGGGCTATGTTTATGCTATATAAAACTGCATTGTTTTAGTTTGTTGCTTTCAGGATTGTTCTGCTGTTCACTATTGTTAGACCTGGCATCCTTGGTGTGGTTTACCCCCTAACTTTATGCCTTCAACCGTCCTGTTTGCCTGACTTAGTTTTTTCTGACTTTAGGACTCTGCACACTTTACCACAGCTAACCAATGCTAAAGTGCTTGTGCTCTCTCCTTAAAACATGGTAGAATTGGCTTAGAACCAATTGGCATATTTAATTTACTGGTAAGTCCCTAGTAAAGTGGCAATGCCTGTTCCCTGGGGCCTGTAAATTAAATGTTACTAGTTGGCCTGCAGCACTATTCGTGCTACTCACTTAAGTAGTACTTTAAACATATCTCAGGCCTGCCATTGCAGCCTGTGTGTGCAGTTTTCAACTGCCATTTCGACCTGGCCAAATTTGCCAGGCCCAAACCTTCCTTTTTACTACATAAAAGTCACACTAGGGTAGGCCCTGGGCAGCCCAGATGACAGGGTGCAATGTCTTTAAAAAGTGGTACTTTTAAGTTTTACATGTCCTGGTAGTGGAAAAACTCAAATTTGTTTTCACTACTGCAAGGCCCACCTCTCCCATAGGACAACATTGGAGTTACCTCATTACATTTAATAAACTGGAACTTCCAAATGGGAACAAGTAACTCATTTATGTCTGGTCTCTTCGGAATTGCAATGAAAAATCCTAACTTACGGTAAAGGCATATTTTAAATTACAATTTTGAAAATGCGACCTTTAGAAATTTAGCCATTTCCTTTGGTGCCTGCAGTCTGTCTCTAGGTCACATGACTGGGTGTAATTGACAGGCTTTGTGTATTCCTCCTAGACAGCCACACACACTAGGGAGCTTAGGTGTGCCTGGATGGGCCATTACTCGAAGGATGCAAGATAGGAGCTGGGCATAGCCCTACTTGCACTTGAATAGGCTGCATCCTGCCTCTACACAAAGGACTGCATACCCCTTGTAGTTAGTCAGGGCAGGAGACGTAGGCCACCTGTGCACTTTAAAGGCAAACCTCTGGAGAGTTCCCTCACTTCAAAGGCACAACTGGGTATAAATACTGGACCTCAGACACCACTCTGCAGTACACTTCTGGACCTATGAATACTCTGCCAGGAAGAAGGACTGCTGTGGTGCTGAAAGGACTGCTACTCTGCTGGACTGCTGCTTTGAAGTACTGCTGTCCTGATGTGCTGACCATCTGTCTGCTGCCCTGTTGCCTGGGTGAGAAGAACTGGACCTGCTCTGTTGAACCCAAGACCCCAGAGTGAGTCCAAGGGCTAGTTGGCTGGTCTCATGATTTGAGCCTCAGGGACAGAAGGCTCCTACAACATTGACCCCAGCACTTGGAATCAGCCACATGTGAGTCTACCCTGCTTAGTGGTGCTACCCCAGTCCTGAAGCCTTCGGAGTGGGCCTAAGGTGTTCTGCCAGCTTCAGTGGATCCAGCTGAACCAATGCATTTTCTCTGCCATGTAGCGCAACCCCGAGCAGAACCGACTCATCATCACCACTGTGTGGGTGTTCCCCAACACAAAGACCTGCACTACAGGCAGCCTCGATGACGGCGCCAGACTCCATACCACAGCCTTGCTGCTCCTCAGAACTAATGCATCGCCCTGACTGCATAACACATCCTCGACATCGGACTTCGCATTACAAGCCCTCATCAACGGGATCCTCGATGATGACGAAGGACCTCGCATTGTAGCCTTGTCACATCTCGGAACCGGCGCACTGCTCCTGCTGCGCCACGCTTCATCGACGTGGACCCTTGCAACGCTCCACAAACCAGGATTTAAGGTGCATAGTAAAGCGCACCTAACTGTGTCCCTGTAGGGGGCGTGGCTGAGCCGCCGACCAAGATGGCCGCGCAGCATTGAAGCTCCGCCAGCTGGCACAACTAAGCTGCTATATCCCCCACATTCTTAGTAGTAGCCACCCTAGATGTGACACCGCTGCATTGCCGATGTTCCGCTGCACACGGAGACCTGAGTAGAGCACGGAGCGATGCCTCCGTGATGATGATCTGGTAACCAGTGAATGTGGGGAGGAGCAAATGGCAGCTGCGGCCGGATCCTCCGGACACGGCGCTGCAGAGGAGCGGCGTGGCACAGCGGCTGAGGCCTGAATGGTACGGGGACTCTTCCCGGTGGTGAGTGCACCGGGTGCGGGTGTGGGCCTGCTTCCTCGCTCTCCCCCCTTTTTCGCTAACTCGGCTTGAGTGGGGCGCGGCCATCTCGGGCTGCCCCCGGTGCACAGCTTGCGCTCCCGCCTTGTCCCTAAGGCCCCGCGGGGACAGGGCCCGCGGGAGAGCCCGGGAGGTGGCCATCCGGTCGTCGTGGGGCGTGGAGCAGGGGAGAGGCTAGGGGCGGCCTGTTGCCCCCTGCGCCCGGTTGTCTCCCGCCGTG
Source organism: Calotriton arnoldi (assembly GCA_963921515.1). Lineage (NCBI taxonomy): Eukaryota > Metazoa > Chordata > Amphibia > Caudata > Salamandridae > Calotriton > Calotriton arnoldi. The sequence continues at coordinate 3,353,075 of CAWUFW010000788.1, read as the reverse complement.
TCACCGCCGCCCTACGGGCTTTAATAGCACGGCCTGTGCCCACCCAACACTTCATCTAGCCGCCTCCCGCTACAGGAGCCCCGTCGCAGTCCGGCAGCGCAGACTACCATCAAGGCGCAGACCGCCTGTACAGCGAGGCCGGGGCTGCACTCCACCGACAGCACTCATCGCCTTGCTTGCTTTTGGCCCCTGCCTGCCCCCTTGGAGTGCCTTATATTCCCTGCACATGGAAGTCTGCACCCCACCATCACGCCTCCTCTGAGCGGAGGGCCCGGTGCGCCTGCCTTCAGGGATCGCGCAGCTGTGCCCCAGCGTGGTCCCCGGCCGGCCCTCTGCGCACATCTACAGAGGACCCATCGCCCTCTTGTGCCATCTCCAGGGCCTGATCTCTGTGCTGAATCTATAAATTGGGATTGACGAGTTCACACCATATCCTGCTCCGAGGGGGTAACTAGCGCCTGCCGCGCTGTAACTTGGGGCCCCACGCACAGGTCACATCGCCCGTCGTACTCCCAATCCCTGGCCCAGACCCTCTCCCCCTCCACATCCCATATCGGGGTCGATCCTCCGCGGCCCGGCTCAGCTCGTGGCACTGCGGCATGGGCCGCAGGGATCCCAAACAGAAGACCCTTCCCTTTGAGAAGCTAGTGGAGAAGGTTGTTGAAGACAGTTCCAACATGGCGGAGGGCGGGCAGGGCTTAGACCGTGCTGACAATCCTACCGCTTCATCAACTTCATTACTCCAAGAGATGAGAGCGGGCTTTCGAGCGTTGGATGGGAGGTTTGACGCTCTCGACAAGAATCTAGAGTCTTTAGGGGCCAAACTCCAAGTCCATGACAGACGCCTGGACGTTGCAGAGGCACGCATCTCTGATATCAAAGATGGCACCGCACAATCTGTTAAAAGGCTGGAACGGGTGGAGCGCTTTCTAAAAGAGGTGGCTATCAAAAACGAGGACCTCGAAGCGTGAAGTCGGCGCAACAACCTACGCATCCTGGGAGTGCCGGAATCCACCGCCACTGGCCGCCTTGACCTATTTGTCGAGACTCTATTGTCAGACATGTTTGGGAAGGAGTCCTTTACCCCCGGATTCGTTGTGGAGCGCGCCCATCGTACCTTGGGGCCCCGTCCCAATCCAGGCTGCCCTCCGCGCCCCATCATTGCGCGCATCATGAACTTTCGAGATCGCGACACGGCACTACGCCTCGCCAGAGAACTCGGGGATAACACGTGGCAGGGCTCCAAACTTGCTTTTTACCCGGACTTCACCATCATGGTGCAGGAGGCCCGGCGCAAATATAATGGGGTTAAGGCCACTCTCCGAAACTTAGGTTTGAAGTACGGCATGTTGTACCCCGCCAGGTTGAGAATTGATGTTGATGGCCGGGCCCGCATCTTTGAAAATCCTACTGGCATACAAGACTTTTGTCGCACCTATAAACAAAACAACAATCAGGCAGTTACGAGCGGGAGTAGGCCCTCCCCTCCGCATAGTGGCTCCGACGCAAGCATGGAACTCTTCTCTGGTTCAGGAACTGGTTGACTCTGCAGAGCTGGTTTTTCTATGCATTCACTGAACTGTATGGGGATTACGCTACTCATCATTTTGATATGTTTCACATAGTCGGTCGACTGTTGTGGCGTTGCCACCCCTCATGTTGTACACCTTGGGTTTGTTTATGGTCTCACGGATGTACCGTTTCAGGGTTTTCTCGTTCCACTGTAAAGTCAATTGGTACTATACACATTGTTCTCTGTTGTGGGTTTGCCTTGCTTCTCTTGCAGTAAGGTTGGGAAGGGGGTGGGGGGGTTGGCTTCCATTGCATAGGAATTGTTGATCCCATTCCGATTTGTTCACTGTCACAGTTTGCCTTTCAATGTTGGTGCTCGTATCTGTCATGCTTTTCCCAACTACTAGATGGCTCAGCCGGGAACTGTTGAGGGCCCCTCCAGTTTGTCCTTGATGTCCTGGAACGTCAGGGGCCTAAATGATAATCGTAAGAGGAGACAGGTCGTTCATTATCTACTGCGGCACAATGTGGACATTGCTTTTCTGCAAGAGACGCATTTGCCTAAATCTGACCCTGCCCGCTTTGCTTCAGGTTGGGGCGCACACAGATATTTCGCCAATTTTAGTAATTACGCCAGAGGCACGGCCATTCTCATACACAAGAGGGTTCCCTTCAGTCCCCGTTTGGTCATCAATGATAGCGAGGGTAGATACACCATTGTAGTAGGGTCACTAATGGGTCACAGTGTTGCTTTGATATGTGTTTACGCCCCGAACACTGACTCCCCGGAATTTTTCATTCCCTACATGACCAGCTCTCCAAACTAGATCCCGTCTTGCTGCTGGTAGGCGGGGACTTTAATCTACTCCTCAACCCCGAATTGGATAGCACCGCCATCTCCCCTGACACCAAACCTTGTGCGCGCTGTGCTCTCCTTGACCTTTGCGACCAATTTTCTCTCTTCGATATTTGGTGCATGCGTAACCCTTCCCACACTGACTTCACACATTATGCGGGCCAACACAACACATGGACTAGACTTGATTATTGGTTACTCTCCCCTGGTGTCTCCTCCTGGTACCATTCTCTGGCGACACTCCCTAGAACATACTCTGATCACTCCCCTGTCCAGCTCTTTCTTCGGGTTCCGCGACCTGACGGGTTCGAGAGACAATGGCGCTTTCCTAGTCGCGCCCTCCAAGATGACCTTTTCCACAATGATGTGCATGAGGCCGTTGAAGACTACTTTGTTATCAACACCGGCTCGGTGGACACTTGGGCGGTTCTATGGGAAGGATTTAAGGCATACATTAGGGGAGTCTGCATTACCAAGCATGCGGGAGTGCTCAGGTCTCTCCGCACTACACTTGAGCGATTAGAACAGGACCTCGCAGATTTCGACAATGAGACGCGGCATGCCCCCTGCCCGAGCTCGACGGGACGGCGTTTGGCTCTCCTCACTGAGTACAGAGACGCAGCTGATCGTGAGATCCTCTTTTTGGGCAAATATCAAACTGCTCGCCGTTATGGCGAGGGTGAACGCCCAGGCCGTGTGCTGGCCCAGATGCTTCGGCCCCCATACAGAAAAGCCTATGTCACCGAGCTACGTTCTTCCACTAATCTAGTACTCACCTCCACCGCCGACATTCGCAACAAATTCATGGCTTATTTTACTTCTCTCTACACCTCTAAACTTGGGCAGGACCCTACGGCACAGGAAGCTTATCTCTCCGAGATTGCGCTAGTTTATCTCGAAAGAGACATGCAGGATTTTCTGGTGGAACCAATCTCTGAGGCCGATGTACTCGGAGCCATTGATTCTCTCCGAGGCTCCTCTACCCCTGGGCTGGATGGCTTTACTGGGGAATTCTACAAGGCCTATAAAGACTTGTTGGCGCCGCACCTGATCGAAGTGTATGCTGAGGCCCTTGAGAAACAGATTCTACCCCCCAAGCTCCGTGAAGCAGTAGTTATACTTCTCCCCAAGCCTGGCAAGGACCCGTCCCTCTGCGGATCCTATAGACCTCTGTCCCTTCTCAATTTGGATTATAAAATTCTCGCTAAAATTATCGCCAATCGCCTATCCTAATTGATGGAGTTCATTATTTCCCCGGCTCAATCCGGCTTTGTCCCCCACCGTTCAACCTCTTTGAATCTTAGAACACTGTTTTCGGTCCTCCATAGAATTAACCCCGAGACTCCTGCCGCTGCAATCCTTCTCGACACTGAGAAGGCCTTTGATACATTGGAGTGGCCTTTCTTCGTGTCTGTCATGCGCCGCATGGGTATGCCGGTCGGATTCATAGCTACTACGGCATTGCTCTACAGCCGTCCTACGGCGAGACTTCGCCTGAATGGCACACTATCCCGACCTTTCCCTCTCTCCCGCGGCACACGTCAGGGGTGCCCTCTGTCACCTCTATAATTTATTCTTGCCATGGACCCTTTAATCCGCCACTTCCAGGAGAAGCACCTGCAGAGAGGCCTCCAATTTAACACCGGTCCCCTTCTGGTCTCGCTATACGCGGATGACACTATCCTGTACGTCCGAGAACCTCAGGTGAACTTAGAGCCGCTCATTAGGGAGATTCTTCGTTTTGGTCAGCACTCTGGCCTGGGCATTAACTGGCGCAAGTCAGTTATCTTCCCCTTGACCCCCAGTACAACCCAATGGGCATGTGAATTCCCTCTTGAGTGGTGCTCCGACTCCGTCAAATATTTGGGCATTCACGTCCACTTGGACACTGACCAGATTCTCCGTCTCAACTATGGGCAGGCAGTCGGGGCACTCGAGGCCCAGGTGGAGAGATGGCTGCGGCTCCCATTGTCCATAGCAGGCAGAGTCGCCATTATCAAGATGGTAGTTCTCCCCAAATTTTTATATCTTTTTAACAATATTCCCATTCCCCTCCCGAACAGTTTCTTTTTAAAACTACAGTAACATCTCACACGACTGGTCTGGGGGGGCAAGCAGGCGCGCGTCCGCTGGCAGGTTCTCACCTTACCTTATGAGAGAGGTGGATACGGGGTGCCGAATCTCCACCTATACTATCTCGTGGCTCAATGTAGCTACGCCTTTACATGGTATCATCTTGACGCCAGGATCCCGTTTCTCCGCCCGGAAGCGGATTTCGTTCTTCCTGAGCGGCTGTCCACCGTCTTACCTAAAGGTGTGCCCAGAGACCCTACTGATATACAGATGGTTTCAACTACCAGCTGGGCATGGAATAAACTTAAAAGATTCACTGGTTCCCAGACGCTATATTCCTCGGCTCTTCCTCTCTCCAATGCCCGCTGGCTGCCCATAACAGGTGAGAGACTAGTGCAGCGTACTCTGACCAAGTTTGACATCACAAAACTGGGAGACCTATATCCCGGCGGACATATCTTTTCTGCAATGGAAGATGACCGCTTTCATGACGCTACGTTTATGGACAGCTTTGTTCTTCGACGGATCCGTTCTGCTTTACGGGCCACGCTCCCTGAGTTTCCCATTGAACTGAACTCATTCACTCCACTTTCAATTATTATTGAGAGCAAGAGCGGGGTCCACCTCGTATCTAAACTCTATAAGGCATGCTCTGGGATGCTCCCGGTTACCGACAACAATGTCCGCAGGGATTGGGAGGGAGATTTGGGCCGCCTCATCACAGACGATCAATGGGCTAAATGCTGTGCGGTCACGAAAGAAATTTCACTAAATAGCCGGCATAAACTGCTACATTTTAAGTTCCTGCGCAGAATTTACATCACACCCGCCAAAGCTCATAGACTCGATCCGACTAGACCCCACACCTGCCGCAAATGCGGCGCCCCATACGCAGATTTCACACATCTCACATGGAACTGCCCCACATTACAGCCATATTGGGAGAAAGTGCACAAAACGCTAGGCGACATGACCAAACTGTCCCTCATCCCCACTCCGGAGGTGGCACTCCTCGGCTATGTGGTGAACTTCCCCAAAACTGTCCGGAAATTCGCATCCCTTAGCTTATTACTGGCCAAGCGAGAAATTGCTATCCACTGGGGTCGCAAGACAGTCCCCTCCTTGCAAAGTTGGCTGAATAGTCTGGCCTACTGCAACACCAATAGTGAAGTATATTCCAATACATTGCCCTGCTCCTCTCGTCCCAAGGACGTTTGGGGTCCATACAGGTCCTATGTGGAATCCCTTCGAAATGCCTCCGAATCATTGTTGGAGTTGGGCATTGTCCCTACCGGGGTCGGTTAGGCAGTTTCATGATCCGCTAATGATTGATGCCCACTACAATCCCCTGTCCTGTAAAGATGGGTTCCCTTTTGCTGTGTGGCCTCTCTTGTGGTGAAGGGGTCGGGATGGGGGCATGACACTCACTGCTGGACAGTGACTTGTTGTATACGGGGACGCAGGGGGGGCCATAGCGATTGTGTTTTCTCTTTAATTTTTTGCTACCTGGCTGATACTATTCTCCTTATCGATGCGAGCCATGACAGAATTTGTGTTGCTACTTTTTGCTCCTTTGATTACAATGTCAAAACAGTGAACACCTATGACCGTATTGCTGTGATGTGTTAAATTGATAAATAAAGTTAAAAAAAAGAAAACTGTGTCCCTGTAGCCAGCCTGTGCTCCATCGAAGTTGGCCTGAACTTGTGACTTTGTCGTTATCCTGCGCAACCAGAATTCCACAGTTTGTGCTTTGTGCTATATAGCGTTATTTTCACAAAAATCTTTAAACTGCATATCTCCGGTTCTACTAATTAGATTTTTGTCATTTTGGTATTGTTTTATTTACAAAGAATTACTCTATTTTTCTAATCTGGTGTAGGATCTTTTTGTGTGGTGTTTTCTCTTTACTACTGTTTGAAGTGCTGCACAAATACTTTACACATTGCCTCTAAATTAAGCCTGACTGCTCTGTGCCAAGCCACCAGAGCATTGAGCACAAGTTAATTTAGGGTTGGCTTGTGCCTCACCGTGACAAGGATTTTGGTTACTGCTTGACCAGGGCTCACACCTCAGTCAGCCAACAACCCAATTTCTCACAACTATCATTTAATGAACACAAACAGTATAGACTTGCATAGCGAGGGCCCTGGTTTTACCAGAGCATAATGCTACATTCTATGTTCCCTGTAGGCTGCACGTGTTTGCGCACACGCAGCCTTGCTTCTTCTAGCACCCAGACTCTCTCAGGGAGTGTGCTCATCACTCCCAGGCTTAAAAGACATAAAATGGAGGTGTGAAAACTCTCCTTGACTATTTTTGTGGCATGTGGCGCACCAGGAGGCCCAGCAAATCCATCAATGACAAAAGGGACTGTTTCTTTGATTTTAAGTTTGGAGTGTTTAATGAGGCCAGCAGCAGGCAGCGTGAAAGAAACATATGTGTGATTGTGTTTTACACCACAATGAGAGGATGAGTGTGTGCAATTACTGGCAGAGCTGCTGACTTTGGAACTCGGAAAACAGGTTCCAGTATCAATGCTCAGGTAAAGCGCTCCAATAATATTTGGTCGAGTTTGCTATATAAAACTGGAAATACTTTTTTACCATCCTCCTTTTTGTTCATCTTCACATATGAGGGCACCTTCAAATACGTACATTCAGACAGTGCACTGTACAATACATCTCTTGTATTTGATTTAGTAGCCTATAAAGTTGTTTCATCTATAATTAGAATCTAGGCCACATATAGGAAACACATGATCCCTGACTTGCCTTTTGGTTAATGAATAGCATTGTCAGATGGGGGTCAGGAACGTTTCTCAGTTCAGTTTAAAAAACTCTAACTTTTAATAAATATTTATCGCATAATCTTATATACTAAGGTAATTGCCACAGGAATTTTGCCGCAAAGGAGCACCAAATTATGCGGCAGGGTTGACTAAATTATGCTGCAAGAAATGGCGATACAAAAGGGGATGATGGACGGAACGTTTGAGCCAATCAAACACTCACCCCCAGTCAACTGATCTGGGTTTAATCCATCATCATTCTTTAGCTCACTCCACCACCCCAGTTCAGACATGGCCATATGCAAATCAGTCTGACCCTGTGCCTCATGGGAACAGTCCAGCCCGAACTGCCAAGCCATGTCTTCCCTGGACCGGAAACAAGCATCCTAGGACCGGTTTCTGGCATTTCAGCCGTCATCAGCCAGGCTTGCTTGAATCCAGTGGCAAAGTGAGCAAGGGACCCACGTCTGGGCATACCCCCGCCAACTTAGGGCGACCAAAGCGATACAAAGGGGTTGATGGACGTGAGCGTTTGAGCCAATCAAACACTCACCCCCAGTCAACTGATCTGGGTTTAATCCATCATCATTCTTTAGCTCACTCCACCACCCCAGTTCAGACATGGCCATATGCAAATCAGTCTGACCCTGTGCCTCATGGGAACCGTCCAACCCGAACTGCCAAGCCATGTCTTCCCTGGACCAGAAACAAGCATCCTAGGACCGGTTTCTGGCATTTCAGCCGTCATCAGCCAGGCTTGCTTGAATCCAGTGGCAAAGTGAGCAAGGGACCCACGTCTGGGCATACCCCGCCAACTTAGGGCGACCAAAGCGATACAAAAGGGGATGATGGACGGAGCGTTTGAGCCAATCAAACACTCACCCCAGTCAACTGATCTGGGTTTAATCCATCATCATTCTTTAGCTCACTCCACCACCCCAGTTCAGACATGGCCATATGCAAATCAGTCTGACCCTGTGCCTCATGGGAACAGTCCAGCCCGAACTGCCAAGCCATGTCTTCCCTGGACCGGAAACAAGCATCCTAGGACCGGTTTCTGGCATTTCAGCCGTCATCAGCCAGGCTTGCTTGAATCCAGTGGCAAAGTGAGCAAGGGACCCACGTCTGGGCATACCCCCGCCAACTTAGGGCGACCAAAGCGATACAAAAGGGGATGATGGACGGAACGTTTGAGCCAATCAAACACTCACCCCAGTCAACTGATCTGGGTTTAATCCATCATCATTCTTTTGCTCACTCCACCACCCCAGTTCAGACATGGCCATGACTGGGGGTGAGTGTTTGATTTGCTCAAACGCTCCGTCCATCGTCCCCTTTGGTATCGCTTTGTTCGCCCTAAATTGGCAGGGTATGCCCAGGCGTGGGTCCCTGCTCACTTGCCACTGGATTCAGCTAGCCTGGCTGATGACGGCTGAATGGCCAGAAACCGGTCCCAGATGCTTGTTTCCGGTCCAGAAGACATGGCTTGGCAGTTCGGCTGGACTGTTACCATGAGGACAGGGTCAGACTGATTTGCATATGGCCATGTCTGAACTGGGGTGGTGGAGTGAGCTAAAGAATGATGATGGATTAAACCCAGATCAGTTGACTGGGGTGAGTGTTTTATTTGCTCAAGCGCTCCGTCCATCGTCCCCTTTGGTATCGCTTTGTTCGCCCTAAGTTGGCAGGGTATGCCCAGACGTGAGTCCCTTGCTCACTTTGCCACTGGATTCAAGCTAGCCTGGCTGATGGCGGCTGAATGGCCAGAAACCGGTCCCAGGATGCTTGTTTCCGGTCCAGGGAAGACATGGCTTGGCAGTTCGGGCTGGACTGTTCCCATGAGGCACAGGGTCAGACTGATTTGCATATGGCCATGTCTGAACTGGGGTGGTGGAGTGAGCAAAGAATGATGATGGATTAAACCCAGATCAGTTGACTGGGGGTGAAGTGTTTGATTTGCTCAAACGCTCCGTCAATCGTCCCCTTTGGTATCGCTTTGTTCGCCCTAAGTTGGCAGGGTATGCCCAGACGTGGGTCCCTCTGCTCACTTTGCCACTGGATTCAAGCTAGCCTGGCTGATGGCGGCTGAATGGCCAGAAGCCGGTCCCAGGATGCTTGTTTCCGGTCCAGGGAAGACATGGCTTGGCAGTTCGAGCTGGACTATTCCCATGAGGCACAGGGTCAGACTGATTTACATATGGCCATGTCTGAACTGGGGTGGTGGAGTGAGCTAAAGAATGATGATGGATTAAACCCAGATCAGTTGACTGGGGGTGAGTGTTTGATTTGCTCAAACGCTCCGTCCATCGTCCCCTTTGGTATCGAAATGGCAAATTATGCAGCATAACACTGGACATTTTTTCATAGTATTACTTAATTGTTTTGTTGTTTTTACACAATTTTACATATGGTAATACTGTCTGTGCAAATATTTCACCTCATTACTACCAATTTAACAACCAGTTGCAGAAGTATGCAACTGAAAGATGACCAGCTCCATTGCATGCTAACACATGTAGCCACATTTTAGTAACTTTTGATCCATTTGAGCTAGGAAAAAAATTTATGTTAAAATCTGCAGATTATTCAGCAGATGATGAACTATTTAGCAAATGCAGCAAGTCCATAGTTATGAGAAAAAAGCCATGGTCTTAGAATCTCATAATTCCAGTGGTTTTGGCTGAGGTGAAACAATTGCATGTTGTGTGTTTTTGAATTTTGAAGACACCTTACCATATTCTCACATGATCTGTGCTGCATGATTGACATGGCCCATATTTTCAAAGTTCTGTGTGTGCATGGGCTCTTAAGAGCTAGAGATGATCCATGTTTCTGCTGTCCCTGTTAATTTGTTGACTCGCCCACCTGTACCTGACATCATAGTCAGGGTGACTGGAATTATGGGGCAGGAGAGGACCAAATCATGTGTCCGGGTTGATTTATGCGACAAGAAAAGGCAAATTATGCAGCATAATGTGGCACATTTTGTGATAGAATTACTTATTAATTTGTTATTTTTACACATGCTAACAATGCCTGGGCAATTTATTAATTGTACCAATTTAATACCCAAATACAACAATTTGCAACAGAAAAGTGACCAGTCAACCTTTGCGAAGGGTTTTCCACTTTGCAGCAATACAGGTAGTCATGGTTTTAGTAACTTTTGATCCATTCAAGCTAGAAACAAATATTTAGGGTTATACAGCAGATGATGGATTATGTGGCAAATCCATAGCTATGCGAAAAAGGCCACGGCCTTGCATAATTCCAGCGGTCCTGACCTTAGAACAATGGTGGGAGGGTTCTTTCAAGCATATGTTTTGTACTGGAAGGGGATCCTTCCAGTTAAAAAAAATCCTTTAAGACTTTTCCCACTAAACGTGTGCTGTACAGTGCAACACACATACAAAGTTTGAAAAATATGAAGAGATTTAAAAGTTGTTCCGCGGTTACACCTGTCTCGAGGAGACATAATGTTTTGGGTCGTATCCCTGTCTGTAAATGTTAGTAGATAGGGATTTACCTCAAAACTCATAGGTGCACAGGAACACCCACATACCCCCCATGGTACTCCTCTTGATGCAAAGAGGCACAAGTTAGGGCATACTGCTACTTTGCGTTACTGTGGGCAACTTTCCCACACAAATCATGATTTGTGTTGAAAGGTAAATCCCGCCATAGCCCTGTGTGCTGGGTTTGTGTCACTTTTGTGATGGAAACTTAGTGCAAGGTGTCAGTAAATCTGGACCAGAATCTCTAAACAGGTACTTGTCAATATTATTAGGACACTTTGTGTTCTTACTGCAAATTAATGCAAGGTTACTAAATGACAAAAGCAGAGCAAATGTTGTCACCATATACTGTGATGTTAACATGTGTTTTAGCCAAGGGCGTGGCCATTTTAGCTGCAGCCAGTGCAAAGGCATCATGGCCCTGACGTGAGAGAGTTCCCGTCTTCTCTGCACTGGCTGCAGTTTATTTAATATCAGACACATAAAACGTGATTGGAGAAATGCTTGCAATTTGCCTAACCACTGGCAATTATTCAGGATAGCATTCCAACCCATTGTTCTTTTGCCTACCATACCACCTGTGTTTGAGACAGACATATGGAAATCAGTCTTGACCCTGCTCCAATAGGAACAGTCCAAGAACAGTCCAGTCTGAACTGTCAGGTTAGCTCCTCCCTCAACTGGCACACAAGCAATCCAAGACCAGTTTCTCCCTGAAGGGGACTCTTCATTTGGGTTTAGCTTGGTTCCAGTGGCACAGTCTGGGCATACCCTTGGCCTCTTAGTGCTTAAAATCAAACACGCAAATGGTGATGGGAGGAATGCTTGCAATAGATCTAACCACTAGCAATCACTCGTGGTAGCATTCCAAACCATCATTCTTTTGCCCACCATGCCAACTCAGTTTGCACCCAGCCATATGCAAATCAGTTTTGACTCTGCTCCAATAGGTACAGTCCAACCAAACTGCCAGGCCAGGTCCTCCCTGCACCAGAGCACAGCAACCCAGGCACAGTTTCACCCTTATTTTGCTAAGACGTTTTTGAAGTGTCTCCCTGGGTTTAGCTCTGTGTGTTCGCTTCCTCTTGGAGGGGTTGGGAAGAGTGAAACTGGTCCCAGACAGGCACTGGTAAAACTCAGAAAAGAGAACACAGCAGAGGCCAAACATTCATTCAATGGCTCATGCAGGAGCTTGTCATGAGGTAGAAAAGAGGACAAGATGACAAGTTGGAACGTGATGGTTGAGGCGAATAGGCAGCAGAAATGGAGACAAACAGAAGGGTGGAATGAAAAAGAGGTGGATAGAATGAGGTTGGGAGGAGGAGGTCACCTGTGGAGGCAAGATATTAAGGAGGGAAAGAATAGAGGGCTGAGATTTGGATTGGGATATGACGTAGAGAGAATAAAGGAAGAGGAGAGACAGCATTAGAAAGTGGACAAGAGCATATTAAAAACAGAATAGAAAGAAAGATGGGAGAACAGAGAAAAGGAGAAAATATAACTGTTAGAACTGGGGGTCTCTAGTTGGCACAGGTAGGTACTTGTGACAAATAGGGACCCTTGCCTCTAGTCAGGGTAAAGGGGTACACTCCTAAAATAACCCCTGCTCACCCCCTTGGTAGCTTGGCACGAGCAGACAGGCTTATCTCAGAGGCAGTGTGTAAAGCATTTGTGAACACATACAGTAATCTAGTGACAACACTACAGATGGACACCACACAAGGTTTATATCAAAAATAAGTATTCTTTATATAGTTTTAACACAAGACCATAAACGACAAAAATCCACAATACTGTACTTAAAATGGTAGGTTTAGCTTAGTTCTCTTAAGTTCTTAAAATGCGACACTTTGAGTCAATGTACCTTACGATGCGTCACGTTTCTACAACGAAAGTGTTGCAGAGATGGAGATGCGACAAAGTTCTGGTGCAAAGAAATAAAGACGTCAAGTTCTTCCTGATGCGGCACGCTTCTCCGATGTTGCGAGAAGTCTCGACTCGATGCGTCAGCTGCAGCGGCGACACCCTTGTTCCGTGATGCGACGACAGCGGCTTTGGCGGCGACCCTCTTCTCCGACGTTGCGAGACGCTTCCGCTCGATGCGACAACTGCAGCGGCGACACCCTTGTTTCGTGATGCGACGGCAGCAGCTCCGACGGCGGCACGCTTCTCCGTGGATGCGAGGCGCTTCTCTCGATGCGGTGCAATGCGACAGCTACAGCGGCGACATCTACGATGCGACGGCAGCGGCTGCGACGGCGACACGCTTCTTCCTCGATGCGAGACTCTTCTCTTGATGCGGTGCAATGCGACAGCTACAGCGGCGACATCTACGATGCGACGGCAGCGGCTGCAACGGCGACACGCTTCTTCGGTGTTGCGGGACGTTTCTCGAGATGCGGTGCAATGCGACAGCTACAGCGGCGTCATCTCCGTGATGCGACGGCAGCGGCTGCGACGGCGACACGCTTCTCCCTCTTGAGTCGCGCTTCCAGCTCCTTGCGACACGCAGTCCCTTCAGAAGGCCCAAAACAGCAGCAGGCACTTCCAAAGGATTCTTGGGGAGCTGGTGGTTGAAGTCTGTTGTCCCTGAGACTTCAGCAGGAGGCAAGCTCTTTTCTCAAGCCCTTGGAGATCCTTCACAAGTTGAAATAAAAGTGCACACAAAGTCCTTTCTCCTTCCTTTGGCAGTCAGGCAACCACTGCAGGCAGATCCCTCTAGCTTAGGGATAGTCTTCTCCTCAGTTTCTTCTTGGTTCCGCTCCTCAGCAAAGGTTTCTTCTTGTTTCCCAAAGTGATCTAATTTCCTAGGGGTCTGGGTCCCCTTTTTATACACAGTTTCTCTTTGTTCTCTGAAGGCAGAGAGGCCTCTGCCTAGTCCAAAACCAGTTCTGGTCAGTCCTGGAGCACTTTGTTTTTCTGACTCCTTCTTTCCTTTCAGAATGTGGGGCAGAGTGCTCAGCCGCCCGGCAGGAGGTGGAGCCAGCATTGTGGAAGGCAGGCACAGCCCTATTCAGACCCAGGTGCAACTCCTCCCTCCACTCTGGATGCAGATCTTTCTATTCAGCCCTGTGCTGACTCACCCTGTCTCCTGTAGCCACCCCCAGCCCCTGTCACTCAATCTCCAGACAAGGAATACACAACCTAGCCAGAGGCAGGCTTGGAAGTTTAGGCAAGAAAATACCCACTTTCTAAAAGTGGTATTTTCAAACACAGAATGTTAAAACCAACTTCACTAAAAGATGTATTTTATCATTCTGAGTTCAGGCATACTAAATTCGTTTTTCTACCATGTTCCCTGGGTCAGTTCTGACTATAAGGTGTAATAGTCAGTCTGCCCATTCTGGCCTATGGGGAGCAGGTAGCCTTGCAATAGTGAAAAACGAAAATGGCTGTAATTCACTATTAGGACATGCCACACACACCAGGGCATGTCCTACCTTATACTTACAATGCACCCTGCCCTAGGGCCTACTTTAGGGGTGACCAACATGTAGTAAAGGGAAGGTTTAGGGACTGGTAAGTGGGTGCACTCACCAAGTCGACATGGCAGCTCTAGGCTGCACACAGGCTCTGCGATGGCAGGCCTGAGACACATTTTACAAGCCGCTTCTGTGGGTGGCACAACCAGTGCTGCAAGCCCACCAGCGGCATTGGATTTACAAGCCCTGGGCACACTCAGTGCACTGTACTAGGGACTGACAAGTAAACCAATCATCCAATCATGGAGTCACTAATACATAACACAATTTATCATAGGGAGCACTTGCACTGTGGCACTGAATAGCAGTGGCACAGTGCCCAAAGCATCTAACACCAGCAAAAACAGATCAGTAACATAGGAGGCATCATAAAAAATGGAAGGGAGACCCACGCCAAGGATGCCAGGTCTAACACGTGTCCCCTCCAGCTGAAATGTGGGGAGAACTACCCTACCTCAGGGGAGTTCTCTTCACTAAGGCGGAAAAATCTGGACAGACCATCAGCATTGGCGTGTTCTGTACCAGGGCGGTGTTCCACCGTGAAATCCATCCCCTGTAGGGAAATGGACCACCTCAACAGCTTTGGATTCTCACCCCTCATCTGCATCAACCATCTGAGGGGCCTGTGGTCTGTCTGAACCCGGAAGTGAGTCCCAAACAGGTATGGTCTCAGCTTCTTCAGTGCCCAGACCACAGCAAATGCCTCACGCTCAATAGCACTCCACCTCTGTTCCCGTGGTAGTAACCTCCTACTGATGAAGGCTACGGGTTGATCTAGGCCCTCCTCATTCATCTGTGACAGAACAGCCCCCACACCATGCTCTGAAGCGTCTGTTTGTACTACGAACTCTTTGGAGAAGTTGGGTGCCAGGAGCACGGGCGCCGTGCACATGGCAGTTTTCAGGGCCTCAAAAGCTTTCTGACAGGTGTCAGTCCAAATCACTTTCCTGGGCTGCTTCTTGGAAGTCAGCTCTGTCAGGGGCGCAACAATGCTGCCATACCCCTTGACAAACCTCCTGTAGTAACCCGTGAGTCCTAAGAAGGCTCTCACCTCTGTCTGGGTTTTGGGGGTTCCCAATTCAGGATGGTTTCAATTTTGGGTTGTAGGGGCGCCACCTGGCCGCTCCCCACTTGGTGTCCCAAGTACACCACGGAACCCTGCCCGATCTGGCACTTACTCGCCTTGATCGTGAGGCCTGCTCTCCGCAGCGCCATCAACACTTCCCAGAGGTGGCGCAGATGTTCTTCCCAACTGGCGCTGAACACTGCGATGTCATCCAGGTAGGCGGCACTGAACGAGTCCAGTCCAGCCAACACCTGGTTGACCAACCTCTGGAAGGTGGCAGGGGCATTCTTCATCCCAAAGGGCATCACCCGGAAGTGGTAGTGCCCATCTGGTGTGGAGAATGCTGACCTCTCTCTTGCCCCATCAGTCAAGGCGATCTGCCAGTACCCAGACGTCAAGTCAAACGTGCTGAGGTACCGGGCAGCCCCTAGCCGATCTATGAGCTCATCAGCTCTGGGGATGGGGTGCGCGTCAGTCCTGGTGACTGAATTGAGCCCTCGGTAGTCCACACAGAACCGGAGTTCTGGTGTGGCACCCGGTGCGGCAGCCTTTGGGACCAAGACCACTGGGCTGGCCCAAGGACTGTTAGAGGACTCAATCACCCCTAACGCAAGCATTTTGGAGACCTCCTCCTTGATGCAAGCTCTCACCCTGTCAGTCACCCTGTAAGATTTGTGCTTCACAGGTGTACTGTCCCCAGTGTCCACATCATGGATGCACCAATCTGTGACACCGGGAACCAGGGAGAACAGATCAGAAAACTGTCCCAGCAACTGGCGGCAGTCATTCTGTTGACTCAGGGGTCAGGGTGGAAGAGAGGTTGACACCATCCACTGACCCATCTTGCTCTGTTGCTGACAGGAGGTCAGGAAGAGGCTCGGTCTCCTCCTCCATCCCAGCATCTGTCGCTAAGAGCATGCCCACTTGGGACCTCTCCAAGTGGGGCTTCAGGCGGTTGACATGCAGGACCCTCAAGGGGTTCCTGGGAGACCGCAAGTCCACCAAGTAGGTAACCGGACTTTTGCGCTCTACAACCTCAAAGGGTCCGGTCCACTTATCCTGGAGCGCGCAGGGCTCCACTGGGGCCATGACCCACACTTTCTGACCAGGCTGAAGCTCTACCAGAGTGGCATTCTGGTCGTACCACCGCTTCATCTCCTCCTGGCTGGCTTCCAGATTCGCCTCAGCGAGTTGCCTGAAACGCCTAGTTTGGTTCCTAAAGGCCAGCATGTAACTGTATACATCCTGGGGAGGTTTCCTGGGAGATTGCTCCCAGCCTTCTTTGACCAAACTTAGAGGTCCTCTTACTGGGTGTCCATAGAGAAGCTCAAAGGGACTGAACCCTAGAGATTTCTGTGGCACCTCACGGTAAGCAAAGAGCAGGCATGGTAAGAGGACGTCCCACTTACGCCTCATAGGTTCCTCAAGACCCATAATCATGCCTTTGAGGGTTCGGTTGAACCTTTCAACCAATCCATTTCCTTGGGGGTGGTAAGGAGTGGTAAACGTGTAGGTTACCCCACACTCCTGCCACAGGGACTTCATATACTTGGAAATGAAGTTGGTCCCCCGGTCAGACACTACCTCGCTAGGGAATCCCACTCTGGAGAAAATTCCCATCAGTGCTCGTCCCACCACGGGGGCCGTCACTGTCCTCAGAGGTATGGCTTCCGGGTACCGGGTGGCATGGTCCACCAAGACCAGGATGAACCTGTTGCCCATGGCTGTCTTGGGGTCCAGTGGCCCCACAATGTCAATACCCACCCGTTCAAAGGGGGTGCTGACTACAGGGAATGGCTGGAGAGGAGCCTTGCGCTTCCTCCCACTCTTTCCACTTGCCTGGCAAGTCTGACATGTCCTGCAGTGAGTGTCTGAACTCCTGCGCATTTGGGGCCAATAAAAGTGGGTGACAAGCCTCTCAAAGGTCTTGTCCTGCCCCAAATGTCCTGCCAATGGAACATCATGAGCCAGCCCCAGTAGGAAGGCTCTGAGGCACTGGGGTACCACCAGCACACGGGCTGACCCAGGCTCAGCAACCTTAGGCTCAGTATACAGGAGATCATTCTCCCAATAGACCCAATGTGACCCAGACTGATCACCTGTTGCCTGGTCTGCAGCCTGTTGCCGCAGACCCACCAGAGAAGGGCATTCTTTCTGCTCCTTGCAGAATTCTTCCCTGGAGGGTCCTCCTTCTTGCTGCCAATGGGTCAGCTCAGGCAGGTCCCCCAGTTCAGCTACCTGTTCCCCTGTAGGCTCCAGGGCATCCCCCTCAAGGTCTGCCTCCTCCTGGACCGTGGGAACTTCGGGGGCCGGTTTCCCGCGCCCCCTGCCTCTTCTCGTGACGGCAGGTACCTGGGCCTCCCTCTCAGGCTCCAGGTCCTCTTGAGCACCTTTACTTGCTGCCATGGACCGGGTGGTCACACACGCCCAGTCAGGCAAACCCAACATCTCTAAATGAGCACTTCGCTCCACCTTCGCCCAAGGTGAGCTCTCCAAGTCGTTCCCTAACAAACAGTCAACAGGCATGGCGGGCCTCACAGCTACCTGAAGAGTACCAGAGACCCCCCCGACTCAAAGGGAACCTGAGCCACTTTGCAGTGACTCTCTGTGTTGTCAGCGGCAACAACGGGATAGAATGCATGGGGGACAACCTGCTCTTGAGACACCAGGTGACACTTGACAGCTGTCACACTGGCTCCTGTATCTCTAAGAGCCTCCACCCTATGGCCATTGATGGTCACCCACTGCCTGTATTTCTTAGTGTTGTCAGGCAGCGGGGTCCTGGGGACCACCTCACAGTCTCCTAATGAGACAAGGGACATCTGTGCGGGACCCCACCCCTCTTGGGCATCCATCTCCTCCCCCAGGGCTACACTAGCCATCTGCCGGGGGCTGCACCAGGGGGTGCGGTCTTTCCAAACTGGCGGCACCTGGGATCACTCGCTATATGACCCAGGTCCCCACATTTGTAGCATCTCAGGGGTCCCCTTTGAACAGGTGGACCTGTCGGGGCCCCAGAGGGTTTCTGGGGGAGGCTGGGAACCTTTCCCTTGGTTCCCTTGGGGACTACTTTGGGGCCTTCTTTGGAACTCCCTCTGTTTACCCTTGTCCCCCCACTCTTCTGCTGGGGACCCTGCCCACCCTTGGCTGAGTCTCCCACGTGACCCTTGTGGACCCTGGTACTGTCCCAGCGGTCCGCCTCCTCAGCAAGCTTCCTAGGGATAGTCAGCTTGCTATCTATCAGGTGCTGGCGTAGCTCTGGAAAACAGTTACTTGACAAGTGCTCCCATGCAATAAAATCAAGGAGCCCCTGAAAATCATCAACTTTGCTACCCTTCATCCAACCATCCAATGCTCTGCAGAAAAAAGTGACATATTCAACCCAGGTACTGTTCTCTATCTTCTTGCAACCCCTGAACCTCTGCCTATACAATTCAGGAGTTAAACCATACCTAGACATTAAAGCATCCTTCATGTGGTGATATGAATTATGGACATCAGAAGGCAAATCTAGCAGTGTGTCCCGCCCCTCACTAAGGAACCGTCCCCACAACCCCGCTCCCCAATCCTTCTCAGGGACCCGGTGGGAAGACATGGCTACCTCATAGGCCTTGAACCACTGCCCAATGTCATCATTTTTAAAAACTCTCTGACCACATCCTTAGGAATATACACTCTAGATTCCACATGCATTGACGGTGTGCTGCCACCAGAGGGAGTAATTTCTAAGCTCCTAGCTTTCAAATCCAACTCCCTCAAACTTCTATCATGCTCAAGCTGTATCCTCTTTTCTTCCAGGGCCAGTTTCCTAATTTCCAATTGCCCATTCATTTTGGCCAGCTCCAACTCATGCATCCTATTTCTCTCCCTGTCCTCCAGCTCTTCTGTGGACAGACCTTTGGCAGAAACACTGCTACCTGCTGGGGAAGGTGCCTTCCTTTCCCCTGGACCCAATGGCCCTTCCAGCTGCACATCTGCATCATTATCCCCTTCCTCATTCTCAGGGGTTTTCCTTGCTTCTACCCAGGCCCTCAGCGCCTTATAGAGCTCATCCTTCTTGGTGAGCCCGGTAATTGCAACATTAAATCTTTTGCAGAAGTGCTTCAGCTGCCTTGCATTGTAGCATTCTAGTTTCTCCTCTTCCCAATCAAAATCAACAGATGCTATGGATGCTGGTTTCATGATGGCTGAACTTGGCTAAAAATGGAAAGTCCTAGAAAAACAATCTACCAAAAGTATGTGGTCGCGTTTTGGTCTGCACTCACTAGTAGTGTTCACCAATCACTGTACATGAGTCACAAATGCAAGTCCAGAATCCTCACCGCTGACCACCAATGTTAGAATTGGGGGTCTCTAGTTGGCACAGGTAGGTACTTGTGACAAATAGGGACCCTTGCCTCTAGTCAGGGTAAGGGGGTACACTCCTAAAATAACCCCTGCTCACCCCCTTGGTAGCTTGGCACGAGCAGACAGGCTTATCTCAGAGGCAGTGTGTAAAGCATTTGTGAACACATACAGTAATCTAGTGACAACACTACAGATGGACACCACACAAGGTTTATATCAAAAATAAGTATTCTTTATATAGTTTTAACACAAGACCATAAACGACAAAAATCCACAATACTGTACTTAAAATGGTAGGTTTAGATTAGTTCTCTTAAGTTCTTAAAATGCGACACTTTGAGTCAATGTACCTTACGATGCGTCACGTTTCTACAACGAAAGTGTTGCAGAGATGGAGATGCGACAAAGTTCTGGTGCAAAGAAATAAAGACGTCAAGTTCTTCCTGATGCGGCACGCTTCTCCGATGTTGCGAGAAGTCTCGACTCGATGCGTCAGCTGCAGCGGCGACACCCTTGTTCCGTGATGCGACGACAGCGGCTTTGGCGGCGACCCTCTTCTCCGACGTTGCGAGACGCTTCCGCTCGATGCGACAACTGCAGCGGCGACACCCTTGTTTCGTGATGCGACGGCAGCAGCTCCGACGGCGGCACGCTTCTCCGTGGATGCGAAGCGCTCTCTCGATGCGGTGCAATGCGACAGCTACAGCAGCGACATCTACGATGCGACGGCAGCGGCTGCGACGGCGACACGCTTCTTCCTCGATGCGAGACTCTTCTCTTGATGCGGTGCAATGCGACAGCTACAGCGGCGACATCTACGATGCGACGGCAGCGACTGCGACGGCGACACGCTTCTTCGGTGTTGCGAGACGTTTCTCGAGATGCGGTGCAATGCGACAGCTACAGCGGCGTCATCTCCGTGATGCAACGGCAGCGGCTGCGACGGCGACACGCTTCTCCCTCTTGAGTCGCGCTTCCAGCTCCTTGCGACACGCAGTCCCTTCAGAAGGCCCAAAACAGCAGCAGGCACTTCCAAAGGATTCTTGGGGAGCTGGTGGTTGAAGTCTGTTGTCCCTGAGACTTCAGCAGGAGGCAAGCTCTTTCTCAAGCCCTTGGAGATCCTTCACAAGTTGAAATAAAAGTGCACACAAAGTCCTTTCTCCTTCCTTTGGCAGTCAGGCAACCACTGCAGGCAGATCCCTCTAGCTTAGGGATAGTCTTCTCCTCAGTTTCTTCTTGGTTCCGCTCCTCAGCAAAGGTTTCTTCTTGTTTCCCAAAGAGATCTAATTTCCTAGGGGTCTGGGTCCCCTTTTATACACAGTTTCTCTTTGTTCTCTGAAGGCAGAGAGGCCTCTGCCTAGTCCAAAACCAGTTCTGGTCAGTCCTGGAGCACTTTGTTTTTCTGACTCCTTCTTTCCTTTCAGAATGTGGGGCAGAGTGCTCAGCCGCCCGGCAGGAGGTGGAGCCAGCATTGTGGAAGGCAGGCACAGCCCTATTCAGACCCAGGTGCAACTCCTCCCTCCACTCTGGATGCAGATCTTTCTATTCAGCCCTGTGCTGACTCACCCTGTCTCCTGTAGCCACCCCCAGCCCCTGTCACTCAATCTCCAGACAAGGAATACACAACCTAGCAGAGGCAGGCTTGGAAGTTTAGGCAAGAAAATACCCACTTTCTAAAAGTGGTATTTTCAAACACAGAATGTTAAAACCAACTTCACTAAAAGATGTATTTTATCATTCTGAGTTCAGGCATACTAAATTCGTTTTTCTACCATGTTCCTGGGTCAGTTCTGACTATAAGGTGTAATAGTCAGTCTGCCCATTCTGGCCTATGGGGAGCAGGTAGCCTTGCAATAGTGAAAAACGAAAATGGCTGTAATTCACTATTAGGACATGCCACACACACCAGGGCATGTCCTACCTTATACTTACAATGCACCCTGCCCTAGGGCCTACTTTAGGGATGACCAACATGTAGTAAAGGGAAGGTTTAGGGACTGGTAAGTGGGTGCACTCATCAAGTCGACATGGCAGCTCTAGGCTGCACACAGGCTCTGCGATGGCAGGCCTGAGACACATTTTACAAGCCGCTTCTGTGGGTGGCACAACCAGTGCTGCAAGCCCACCAGCGGCATTGGATTTACAAGCCCTGGGCACACTCAGTGCACTGTACTAGGGACTGACAAGTAAACCAATCATCCAATCATGGAGTCACTAATACATAACACAATTTATCATAGGGAGCACTTGCACTGTGGCACTGAATAGCAGTGGCACAGTGCCCAAAGC
Organism: Calotriton arnoldi; assembly: GCA_963921515.1. Classification (NCBI taxonomy): domain Eukaryota; kingdom Metazoa; phylum Chordata; class Amphibia; order Caudata; family Salamandridae; genus Calotriton; species Calotriton arnoldi. Next base: position 3,331,144 of record CAWUFW010000788.1, on the reverse strand, counting down.
ATCTAACACCAGCAAAAACAGATCAGTAACATAGGAGGCATCATAAAAAATGGAAGGGAGACCCACGCCAAGGATGCCAGGTCTAACAATAACAATTAGTATTGGAGAGAAAGAAAGGATACTGGATGGGAAAGGAGAACAATCATAGAAAGATGGTGAGGAAAAAAGGTTTGAGAGTGCGAGAGAGAGGGGAGATTTGAGGGTATAGGAGGCATGTAAGGAGAAGATGAGCTATGGAAGTAAGATAGAAAAAGTAACAAGAGAATGAGCAAGAAATGAAGAGGAAAAGAAAGAAAGGGGAGTTGAAAGTAGAAAAGAGAGGAAAAAGGGAAGGAAAGAAATAAGGAAGGAAAGGACGATAAAACAACCAAAAGGGGCTAGTAGACCAAGAGGTGACAAACAAGGATGTCGGAGACAAGAAGAGAAATGAGAGGAGTGAGAAAGAAACATTTTCAAGATATAGATGTCATAGAGTAAGGTTGGAATGAGAGAGAAAAGGGAAATTAGAGGGGGTTTGTGGGAGAGAGAAGGGTAGGGCGTAGATTGAAGAGAGGAGACAGGATGAGGGAGAAGTGGAGCAGAGCGGAAGTAGAGAAAGTAAAGTGGGGAGGGTAGAGCAAGGAGAAAAGAAAAAGGTAAAAAAAGGGAGGAAGGAGCTAAGGACATGCGAGAGAGATTGAGTGGAAGTGGTTAGGGATAAGAAAAGGTACGAGAAGGAGATAGGATTGGCACAGAGATAGCAAATAGAGAGGAAATGTAGGTAGAATAATTAGGGCACAAGATGCAGTGGCACCGATGGACAGGGGTGCAAGGAGCCCACTGTGCTCTTGTAATGGGTGTCTGTTAATACCAACCCATAGGCTATGGGGGCATTTGTTCCTGATTTGCTTTAGGGCTCATGGCACCAATACTAAGCCACTGATTTGGGTAGCATACACACAACACCTGCTTGCATATTAAGTTGTTGCTTGTCTTCAGTGCACGTAGCCTTAGCTGCAGTGCTCGAAGCACCTTTATTTATGCACTTAGAGGAAAGAATTAGAGGGAACATTGGTTACATTACTGCTTTAACTGTGTTTCATGTATTTTTATTTTTTGGTTTTGTTAGGTTATCTTAAATAGGACACATAGAGCGCACTACCCCCTGTAGGGCCTCTTGGCACTGATGTTGCCACTGGTAGCACATGTAAGAGGAAGCGCATTGAATTAAACTATGCACTAAACGGATACATTTTAAGTCTCTTTCTAAGCAGACGGAGTGAAGAGGTTTTCCTGATTCTAAGTGGCCAGCAAAGAATTTCATAAGGATAGAGCTACAGTAGAAAAGGTGTGCCTTCTGGTTCTGGCCTTGTGAAAGCTGGGAACTTTTAATAAAGGTTTGTTAGAAAAATGCACCACGCAGATGCATATTACATTGGTCATTTGGACAACAAAAGTCAGGGCTGTTTCACAAATGAAATGAAAAACAGTATAGAGGGTTTGGAGCAAGACCGTGCCATGGGTTTGAAGCCAATGATGTCATTACAAGATGGATGCAGCTTGGCAGTAACAAAAGCGCTGCAGTCACGAGTTGGGCAGCCAGGTTCTGCAAGCCCGGGAGACGATGGAGTAAATAACATTTGGTACTTACAGTAAGTGGCTGGGCAGGAGCCCATAAGGACCAGGATCCTGTGGATTTTCCATATTTGAAACATACATAAGGACCCAAATGCTGATACCTTAGCCGCCATTTGGAGAGTGGAGGCAATTTTGAACTGTACGCTCTTAATTACTGGCATTAGTGTAGGATAAGGTCTGAATTAAGAAGGACTGAAGGAGGGATTTCTGCTATTACCTCAATCTTATTTAAGATAGGGGAGAGGATGTAGCCGTATGGATAGTGCTGCCAACTTTGGAGCTGGGGAACCGGGTTCGAGCCTCGGCATTGGCTTGCCATCCTGTGATTCTGGGCAAATCACTTAATCTCCACGCGCCTACCAAAATATGAATGTGTCCTTGTGTAACATAACTGGTGCTCATGTAAAGCGCTCCAATACCTTTGGGTCGAGTTTTAAAGGGCAGGATCACCTGAAAGATGCCCGCTCGTCCTAACGAGGGGTTGAGTATAATCAGCATAACTGTAAATCTGAAAGCCTTGACAACTATATTAACATAAAGTTTAAATAGATACAGGGATGGTGTGGAACACAGGGGACCACCACAGGTGCAATATGCTGCAGGCATTCAGAAAGGATGGATGTAAACCAGATGTACATGAATCTATCCAAGCCGATCCTACAAACTTTGGACATGAGTAGTTGCTTATCAAAAGCATTTGTCACTCTTCTCTCACAAACACATTCTTTTTATGTCCAACCCCCCCCCCCAAATGATGGCTTCCTAGCACTGTCTCTTCTGCTTGTACAATACTGCATTCTGTCCATCAACTGTTGTTTTTGCATTTGTCACCCCGGGTGGGACGGGTATGCCCAGACGTGGGTCCCGTGCTCTCCATGCCACTGGAATCAAGCTATCCTGGCTGAAGAGGGGTGAAACCCCGAAACCGGTCCTAGGATGCTTGTTTCCAGTCCAGGGAGGACCTGGCTTGGCAGTTCGGGCTGGACTGTTCCCATGAGGCACAGGGTCAAGACTGATTTGCATATGGCTGGGTTCAAACTGGAATGGCATGGTGAGCAAAAAAACGATGGATTTAGGCCCAGATCTCTGTACTGGGGTGAATGTATGACATTGTTCTGCATTCTGTCCATCAACTGTTGTTTTTGCATTTGTCACCCCGGGTGGGACGGGTATGCCCAGACGTGGGTCCCGTGCTCTCCATGCCACTGGAATCAAGCTATCCTGGCTGAAGAGGGGTGAAACCCCGAAACCGGTCCTAGGATGCTTGTTTCCAGTCCAGGGAGGACCTGGCTTGGCAGTTCGGGCTGGACTGTTCCCATGAGGCACAGGGTCAAGACTGATTTGCATATGGCTGGGTTCAAACTGGAATGGCATGGTGAGCAAAAAACTATGGATTTAGGCCCAGATCTCTGTACTGGGATGAATGTATGACATTGTTCTGCATTCTGTCCATCAACTGTTGTTTTTGCATTTGTCACCCCGGGTGGGACGGGTATGCCCAGACGTGGGTCCCGTGCTCTCCATGCCACTGGAATCAAGCTATCCTGGCTGAAGAGGGGTGAAACCCCAAAACCGGTCCTAGGATGCTTGTTTCCAGTCCAGGGAGGACCTGGCTTCGCAGTTCGGGCTGGACTGTTCCCATGAGGCACAGGGTCAAGACTGATTTGCATATGGCTGGGTTCAAACTGGAATGGCATGGTGAGCAAAAAAACGATGGATTTAGGCCCAGATCTCTGTACTGGGGTGAATGTATGACATTGTTCTGCATTCTGTCCATCAACTGTTGTTTTTGCATTTGTCACCCCGGGTGGGACGGGTATGTCCAGACGTGGGTCCCGTGCTCTCCATGCCACTGGAATCAAGCTATCCTGGCTGAAGAGGGGTGAAACCCCGAAACCGGTCCTAGGATGCTTGTTTCCAGTCCAGGGAGGACCTGGCTTGGCAGTTCGGGCTGGACTGTTCCCATGAGGCACAGGGTCAAGACTGATTTGCATATGGCTGGGTTCAAACTCGAATGGCATGGTGAGCAAAAAACGATGGATTTAGGCCCAGATCTCTGTACTGGGGTGAATGTATGACATTGTTCTGCATTCTGTCCATCAACTGTTGTTTTTGCATTTGTCACCCCGGGTGGGACGGGTATGCCCAGACGTGGGTCCCGTGCTCTCCATGCCACTGGAATCAAGCTATCCTGGCTGAAGAGGGTGAAACCCGAAACCGGTCCTAGGATGCTTGTTTCCAGTCCAGGGAGGACCTGGCTTGGCAGTTCGGGCTGGACTGTTCCCATGAGGCACAGGGTCAAGACTGATTTGCATATGGCTGGGTTCAAACTGGAATGGCATGGTGAGCAAAAATCGATGGATTTAGGCCCAGATCTCTGTACTGGGGTGAATGTATGACATTGTTCTGCATTCTGTCCATCAACTGTTGTTTTTGCATTTGTCACCCCGGGTGGGACGGGTATGCCCAGACGTGGGTCCCGTGCTCTCCATGCCACTGGAATCAAGCTATCCTGGCTGAAGAGGGGTGAAACCCGAAACCGGTCCTAGGATGCTTGTTTCCAATCCAGGGAGGACCTGGCTTGGCAGTTCGGGCTGGACTGTTCCCATGAGGCACAGGGTCAAGACTGATTTGCATATGGCTGGGTTCAAACTGGAATGGCATGGTGAGCAAAAACGATGGATTTAGGCCCAGATCTCTGTACTGGGGTGAATGTATGACATTGTTCTGCATTCTGTCCATCAACTGTTGTTTTTGCATTTGTCACCCCGGGTGGGACGGGTATGCCCAGACGTGGTCCCGTGCTTTCCATGCCACTGGAATCAAGCTATCCTGGCTGAAGAGGGTGAAACCCCAAAACCGGTCCTAGGATGCTTGTTTCCAGTCCAGGGAGGACCTGGCTTGGCAGTTCGGGCTGGACTGTTCCCATGAGGCACAGGGTCAAGACTGATTTGCATATGGCTGGGTTCAAACTCGAATGGCATGGTGAGCAAAAAAACGATGGATTTAGGCCCAGATCTCTGTACTGGGGTGAATGTATGACATTGTTCTGCATTCTGTCCATCAACTGTTGTTTTTGCATTTGTCACCCCGGGTGGGACGGGTATGCCCAGACGTGGGTCCCGTGCTCTCCATGCCACTGGAATCAAGCTATCCTGGCTGAAGAGGGGTGAAACCCCGAAACCGGTCCTAGGATGCTTGTTTCCAGTCCAGGGAGGACCTGGCTTGGCAGTTCGGGCTGGACTGTTCCCATGAGGCACAGGGTCAAGACTGATTTGCATATGGCTGGGTTCAAACTGGAATGGCATGGTGAGCAAAAACGATGGATTTAGGCCCAGATCTCTGTACTGGGGTGAATGTATGACATTGTTCTGCATTCTGTCCATCAACTGTTGTTTTTGCATTTGTCACCCCGGGTGGGACGGGAATGCCCAGACGTGGGTCCCGTGCTCTCCATGCCACTGGAATCAAGCTATCCTGGCTGAAGAGGGGTGAAACCCCGAAACCGGTCCTAGGATGCTTGTTTCCAGTCCAGGAAGGACCTGGCTTGGCAGTTCGGGCTGGACTGTTCCCATGAGGCACAGGGTCAAGACTGATTTGCATATGGCTGGGTTCAAACTGGAATGGCATGGTGAGCAAAAAACTATGTATTTAGGCCCAGATCTCTGTACTGGGGTGAATGTATGACATTGTTCTGCATTCTGTCCATCAACTGTTGTTTTTGCATTTGTCACCCAGGGTGGGACGGGTATGCCCAGACGTGGGTCCCGTGCTCTCCATGCCACTGGAATCAAGCTATCCTGGCTGAAGAGGGGTGAAACCCTGAAACCGGTCCTAGGATGCTTGTTTCCAGTCCAGGGAGGACCTGGCTTGGCAGTTTGGGCTGGACTGTTCCCATGAGGCACAGGGTCAAGACTGATTTGCATATGGCTGGGTTCAAACTGGAATGGCATGGTGAGCAAAAACGATGGATTTAGGCCCAGATCTCTGTACTGGGGTGAATGTATGACATTGTTCTGCATTCTGTCCATCAACTGTTGTTTTTGCATTTGTCACCCGGGTGGGACGGGTATGCCCAGACGTGGGTCCCGTGCTCTCCATGCCACTGGAATCAAGCTATCCTGGCTGAAGAGGGGTGAAACCCCGAAACCGGTCCTAGGATGCTTGTTTCCAGTCCAGGGAGGACCTGGCTTGGCAGTTCGGGCTGGACTGTTCCCATGAGGCACAGGGTCAAGACTGATTTGCATATGGCTGGGTTCAAACTGGAATGGCATGGTGAGCAAAAAACTATGGATTTAGGCCCAGATCTCTGTACTGGGGTGAATGTATGACATTGTTCTGCATTCTGTCCATCAACTGTTGTTTTTGCATTTGTACAATACTGAAAAACAACTCTGCTTCTCATCTCACCCCCATCAATCAATTTTTCAACAGCCTTATTTGGTGTAATATTCTACTTAAGAAGCAGGGTAGGACTTTATGTTGGAAGGCCTGGATGAACAAAGGTATTCTACTTATCTCACAACTGTATAATTCAGGTTCCCCTATTCCATTTTCCGTGTTCTCCTCCACTTACAACCTTCCAGCTCATGCGCTCTTCCAGTATCACCAACTTTGTACCATGGTTCAAAATACTCTTACGCAGCACTTTCCTCCTGCTACCTCACATCCCAGCTTATCTCCTCACCTAATCTCAGCATCCATTCACCCTAAAGTGGCCTGCATATACAAACGTTTGAGAATATCTGATCCAACTAGGGTCAAAACACTTACAGAAAGTTTGTGGGAATCACATTTCGGTTTCGTTTGGCCAATCTCTGTTTGGGATAGACTTTGGAGCAAAGTACATTCCACTGCTCACACACACTGCTCATTCAAACACTATATTTTTTTTACAACAGACTTTTTAAAACTCCTGCTCATCTTTTCAAACTTAAACTTACACAACAAGAAACTTGTTGGCTCTGCCACGCTCAGCCGGGTACGGATTTTCACACGTTTTTTTTCCTGTCCAGTTCTGCCAACCTTCTAGGTTTTGATATGGAACGGCATTAGAGCTATAACGTAGATTAGATTTATATACCTTTCTCACGTGATGTACTCTTTCTGGGCAGTTTACACAAACTCTGGAGTTCACATTGGATGCTTGGGAAACTGGTTGATCTCCTGATTTCTAGAGCTATTTCTGTTATTACTTTCTATTGGAAATCTACAGATAATATCACCCTTCTTTGTTGGAGAAACCTAGTCTGTTACCATCATAGACTGAAAAGTTATAAAATAAACTCAATTTAAATATCTATCAAACGTTTTGGATGCCACTCACTAGCAACCTATCACGCACTGCTGAGGGAATTGATCCCTCCTCTCCCACCTAACTGTACAGTGTTTATTTAGGAATAGATCTTTACAATTTGTCGACACTCATTATTGAATAAGTTATATTTTGCTATTATCTCTGCTGCATTTTTATTAACTTTATATTTTTATTTATTTATTGTTCTTCATTCTGTACATTCGTAAGGCTATAAGTCAATTTCAATCACCTAGCTTTTTTCTCTTTCTTTCTTCTATTTTCCCCTCTCTTTTCTTTGCTCCTTTCTTTTTATTCAAAAGCTTATTGTTTGATCTCACATTGCCCTCCTCGCTCAACATCTTGTAATTCCTATTGCGACTCTCATTTAATATATCTCATAGATTGTTAAAGTTCAATACTCACATATTTGTATTTGCAATGTGCTATGTATGATGTAATATCCTCAATAAAATATATTTTAAAACAATATATTAATAGCAATAATCACCACTGATAAATATAATAAAATCAAGGCATAACACTGCTGACATTAGTAACCAGGTTCAAATTTTCTAGGACTTCGTCATCAACTATCTTCATAACACTTTCAGGCCAAAAGTCTCAAGCGCTGGACTAGATTCCAGAAAAGTACATAGCTATTTGGCTATATGATTCTAGAATGTTGGTAGCAGCAGGGAAGAGGGTTATGCATCTGTAATTAGCTGTGCTTGAAGAATTAAGACTTAAGAAGAGACTATTTGAGGAGTGGGGCTAACATGCCCATTTTAAAAAGCAGAAGCACAATACCAGTTGAAAGAATATATTTCATATTTATATATTTAGAGATAATTTAAATTGTTGTGTTCCAGCAACTATGGCTGGACATTGACACCTTTACTATTACTCTGATTTTTTGGTGTGCTGTACTTATACTCACCCAACACCCATCCCTTGTGCTAGGCCTTGAACGTGAAAGCGGTAGTATTTGCACCGCGCTAACTTGGCACAAACTTGTAACTCCACTGTGTCCACTAGGATGGGCCTTTTTCAAGAACTGAGGCACTGAGTCACCAAATGTTCATGTGCGTCTACTGTAATATTCCAAGGAGACTTAGAAGGCAAACTTTCCATCACAAACCAAGTACTTACAGACCTAGTTAGCACATTCAGCTCCTATATTGATAGTTGGACCTGTGGGTTCGTGAGCCAGGAAAAAAGGCTGACATCCACTTACAAATAAAACTAATTATGCAAACACTTCTTTTTCCTAATCTCCATCAGTGTCATGAATTTCGATCCAGACAGATAAACCATGAAACACATTGAAAATCTTGAGAGAGATGTAAGGTGAGTGTGATGGTGATTACCTCGCCCACAAATAAAATAAATTGAAAAAAAAGGTAAGACATCTCAGTAGAGAAATGTGTGAGTAGCCTTCAGGAAGTGGTTATTTTAAACTGTCTGTAGACAAGTATATCTAAAGAGGCTTTATCTCATACCTTTGACTTATCCCTTGAGCTCAGATTTATTTTTGCAAGTGTCAACCCAGCATCCAAACCTGGGAGAGAGGTCTACAGCATGTTGCATCAATCCAGACCAAGATGTACTCAAAATTAAGCTTTGTCTGCAGGCCTGAGGCTGGTATCTCAGGTAGGGCAACTGATCCTTTAATCCAGGCAAGGCCACTAAAAAGTATAACATTGAGTAATGTAAAAACATTTGTTACTGGAATCCTGCTGAGCTGCCTATAAAGTAAAATATAGTAAACAAAAAATCACTAATATTATATTATTTCTGCCTATTTTTTTGTAAATTGTCATTTTTCAACTTTAACCCTACAAGACTGCAGACGATCAGATATTGAGCTCCTAAACACTTGAAATCAGTTTAACTCTAATCCTGGGACAAGTTTTACATCAGTGATTTTATTCATGTCATATATGTCTTCCTCACAAACTTGAAACAGCAAGCCAAACAAGCACACCACTGTGTGATTGTGACGCACGTCCCCACGAAACAATCTCCCAAAAAGATTCCAAAATTGTGAGCCTTATAGCTCAAAAAGGTGCATCTCCACTGCTCCCGTCGTTTCCAAGGAGCAGTCTCCAAGACCAATGTCAATCTTTAACACAAATGTGGAGTGGACCACCAACACCAAAGAATAATTTTTGTCCATCCACTGTAGATATTACACAAGTTGTTCCTTTATTCTTCTTGTTCATTAAAACAACAGCCAAACAGCCAACGCGTTTCGTCCAACTGGTATGGACTTCATCAGGGCTGTAGAACATGTAATACAACATGAATAACCACGAATGGACAATAGTGAATAACAACACAGAATGTGAACACATAACCAGACAAAAGTTTGCCTGTAAAAATTCCTACATTAAACATTTACATTTAAAAGGTCATACATGCCAAGACCACATTGATAATTCACAACTGCATAAAAACAGGGACAAACGTGACATATTTCCAATACATATAAAAGTGTAATTAAAAGTATACATAATGTAGTAACACACAGCATGGAAAGAGCAGGTGAAAGACACAGCAAACAAAACGAAGTTTCAAGAGAAATTTAGGAGAATAGAACACCAACCAAGTGTGAAAGAGTCCTGAATCAAGTGAGAAGGCCCACCCTAATAAATTCTGAACCGGGCCTGATGCCAAAGATATAATGTCACTTGACACTACATACCTTGAAATGTGGATATAGACTTCTAGGATAGTAGATCTTATGCAAAGGTTGAAGAAAGTTTGGAAACTGAGTTAGTACTGTACTGCAACTGTCCCCTCCTGGATCCAGGGACAGTTCAAGAATAAAGCGGCTCCTGTGCCTGCAAGGTAGAATGATGGAGGGTAAGGAAGGAAGAACTCGTCCTGATCCTAGTCCCAAACCCATGCCCTGGACTTAATAGTGTTAGGCCTCGCAAAATAAACGGAATTTTATTTTTAGTCCCTCCACTGTGCCTGTATCATTAGTTGGATTTCCATGAGGTTGCTGTGCCGAAAAAAGATTCAATGCGAATTCCTCCCTCCTGTCCCTGAATCTAGCCATTATAAGTGGTGTGCTTGTTTGGCTTGCTGTTTCAAGTTTGTGAGTGTATTATTTGAAGCCTGATCGCACTCCTCCGCCCCAACATTATTAATATAATATCGTAGCTCTTATAATGGATAGATTCAGGGACAGGAGGGAGGAATTAGCATTGAATCTTTTTTCGGCACACCAACCTCATGGTTTTAGGTATTTACCTTTGCAGATACTCCTTAAGTTGACGTTTGGAGACGTCCCACGAGGTTAAGCAGCGCGTCTTTATATCAGACTACTGCAGCCTCGCGCTCTCACTTACAGAGTGAGAGGACGAAAATAAGGACGGCCCTCGCTGCTACGGGATACGGTAAGCTGCTACCCGGGACCTCGGGATCGTTCATTTAACTGTGGGGTTGCTTGGGAGGCATCTGTTAATTACTTTTGGATGCCCCTGGGGCACAGACCGTCTTATCGACTGGGCGGGCACTTCCCAGCGCGGATGGCTGTGAGCGCTTGGGTTCACTGTTACTTTCGTGCACCCTCACCCTTAGTTTTAATACTTTACGGGTGCTGGCAGCAATTAACGGGGATAATTTTGCCTATACTCTGTGCATGCTCTGGTTCCCCGTGACTGCCAGTCTACCCTAGCTTTATAAATGTATGGGGTTCGGAAGCAACTACTGGGGACAATTCGCTGGTTTTTCATGAGGTGGCGCGACCCTTTTAAGTAATTCTGGACCAGTCTGAATTGAATTCTTATGCGGGCAGTGGATTATGGTTGTCCGGTTGTTGTGGGACACATGTTACTAGCTCACCAAACTTGGGGGCCCATGTGGTTCGGCCCTATCGGTGTCATTGTGGGTCCCCCTCTGCTCATTTAAAATACTCCCGGCGGGGGGGGTGTCTCAATATCTCGTTTCTTTTGCGAGGCCTTACACTATTAAGTCCAGGGCATGGGTTTGGGACTAGGATCAGGACGAGGTCTTCCTTCCTTACCCTCCATCATTCTACCTTGCAGGCACAGGAGCCGCTTTATTCTTGAACTGTCCCTGGATCCAGGAGGGGACAGTTGCAGTACAGTACTAACTCAGTTTCCAAACTTTCTTCAACCTTTGCATAAGACCTACTATCCTAGAAGTCTATATCCATATTTCAAGGTATGTAGTGTCAAGCGACATTATATCTTGGGCATCAGGCCCGGTTCAGAATTTATTAGGGTGGACCTTCACACTTGATTCAGGACTCTCTCACACTTGGTTGGTGTTCTATTCTCCTAAATTTCTCTTGAAACTTCGTTTTGTTTGCTGTGTCTTTCACCTGCTCTTTCCATGCTGTGTGTTACTACATTATGTATACTTTTAATTACACTTTTATATGTATTGGAAATATGTCACGTTTGTCCCTGTTTTTATGCAGTTGTGAATTATCAATGTGGTCTTGTCATGTATGACCTTTTAAATGTAAATGTTTAATGTAGGAATTTTTACAGGCAAACTTTAGTCTGGTTATGTGCTCACATTCTGTGTTGTTATTCACTATTGTCCATTGGTGGTTATTCATGTTGTATTATACACTATGGGGCATATTCTCAAGCCCCTGTCGCCATGGGAACGTCACTTTTACTGACGTTCCCGTGGCAATAGGGCCAGCGCCTTATTTTGAATAAGGCCCCTTTGACGCTAAACTTAGCGTGAAAGGGGCGTGCAGTGGGTGTTGCGGTGGGCGTTCCACCGCAACACCGACTGAATTCGACGCTGCCACCTATTCTCAAGGGCGGCGTTAATAGATGGCAGCGCCGAACTTAAGACCAGGAACATCATGGTCTTAAGTTGGCGAAACAAGGAGAAATGCTTTATTTCTCCTTGTTTTTGCTTTGTGTGCTGCCTTGTGCAGCACACATGGAAAAGCAAAATGCCATGGTTTGTTCATGTACAGGAAGGTGTCCCTTCCTGTACATGAACAAACCTTTTTAAAAATGCAATTTTGTAACTTTCATGTGTGCTGCACGAAGCAGCACACATGAAAGTTACAAAATGGTATTTTGGGATTGTTTATGTGCAGGAAGGGTCACCTTCCTGTACATAAACAGCCCTCCCCTGCACAAAGGCACCCTTGCACTCTGGTGCAAGGGTGCCTGCGTTGGCGCTAAGTTGTGAAACTTAGAGCCATCGCAGGGGGAAACGCCAGGCTGCACCACATTCTTGAGAATAGGGTGCAGCCTCGCGTTTCTGAAGTGGCGGTGAGAGGCGTTAAGCCAAGGAGGCTAACGCCTCTCACCGCCACTTCATTGAGAATATCCCCCTATATGTTTTACATGTTCTACAGCCCTGATGAAGTCCATACCAGTTGGACGAAACGCGTCGGCTGTTTGGCTGTTGTTTTAATGAACAAGAAGAATAAAGGAACAACTTGTGTAATATCTACAGTGGATGGACAAACATTATTCATATATGTCTTCCTCTTTAAGAGTGGCTAATATGTTCTTCTTCATAGATGCATTTATGTGGTGAAGGTCCAGTTAGTAATTTTAGAGGCCAACACGTGTTTAAATTAATAACTTGTTGCGCATCTTTGGATATGTCTTGAGTATTTATTTCATCTGAATGTGCGTCGTCTTTTCTCGTATGAAAAGCAATACATTCAATGTAAGGATGCTATACATTTACTGTAAGGATGTATATATGACTACATGATTAATTCTTTAGCAATTGGAAAACAATCTAACATGATTTTCTTCTGAGCTTTAGATAGAATTTGAATGTCCGGTGTTAAGCATCTTTACTTTTTACGGATTTTAACTGTAACTAAATTTGAATTAATTGCTGGCAAAGTACTTAGCTCAATTGTTCCATGCAACCGCAACTATGGAAACAATAAGAAATGCATTTCTTTCGTTAGGGGTTTAAACAACTGAATGATGAGTTTACTTCAACTATGCAATTTACATAGTTCGAGGATTTGGACCTGGACACAAATGAAAATGTTATGCTCTCCCCCTACCATTCTCTTCCCTCTTACTCCATTTTACCCTCAACACTTCTAATGTTTAAAATACAATGCGATATTTTAACAATACAATCCCTCCATGCAAAAATAATGGAAATCAGGCAAGTGATAAGAACGGTGAATGCTGCGTATGTGGCGGGGAAGGGGTTAAGGTCTCCCTCAGTGTACCGGGGGCTTTACATAAAGACAGCTTTTGCCTCCTCTTCATGATGCTGAAGCACGGAACCTACCATTTAAAAGGAGGGGGATACAATTACTATCTCCGGCAGTCACATTTTTTTGCTTGTAGCTATAGTCTGACTTTCTCTTAGTATTGTAGAAAAAAAGGCTACAATTTTACAGGGTCGAGTGCCAGTGTTCGTCCAAGGTATTTGACAATCCACCTGTTGGATTCCCCCAATGCAGAGTGGTAGAGGCCGTGGTTTCTTTTGTGTACGCGTTGTCCTGCTAATGATTCAGGGCACATGGTACTTGTGCTGGGGTGGTGGATGGCTGCCGTCTCGAAGATCAGAAAAGCGCTGTGATATGTGATCCCTGGGGCTTGTGGCTGCCTGGACCTCTGTCCCCGTGATACCGGAGACTCTCCCCGTGGAAACTCCACCCCTGTGTGGCCAGCAGTGAGTCACCCGGCGGGGACCATAAGCTCCGGCACGGCGTGTGGAGAGGAGGATGCAAGATGGGAGCTGATCCCACGGAAGGAGGATGCTCTCGGCATCACGTCTTCGCGCTCACAGGGTGGCGAGCAGAGTGTGTGATCTGAGGCTGAAACCTGCTGAACCGGGACACTGCTCACATAAGCGGAGCTTCCTAGAAAAGCGACGCTGGAATCAGAACCGAGGTAAATGAGAATGAACAACTGTTTCTGTATAGCGCACACAGTGAAGTGAATTGTCTTTAGGCGCTCCTACTTTTTAGCAAATAAGGGAACGGAAGGCGGGGGGCGGGGGGGGGGTGCTAAAGTGTTTTACTTAGGAACACGCAGTTGAGCGAAGTGGGGAAGCTGGGATCCAATCCGAGGTGCCCCAGTCCTGAAGTCTGCAACTTTAGGCACCAAGCACAATTCACGAATGCATAATTAAAGTCAGTGCTTTAATATGTAAAATAGTGGGTATTGGGGCCCGACATTTGCTCAGATACCTTCTGTGTTGAATGCCAAGGATGCGTAGTCTTAATCCCCCTCCTGCATATTTAATCCATCACCACACAATCCCTGCCTTTCAAATTCACTCTCGCACGTCCTTTTTCGGCCCTGCTTTCTCACTTAGTCGCTCTTTTTCTGTCTTTCTCTTCCTCCTTCGCTTCCCCTTTTGTATTTCTTTCTGGGTCAAAGTCAGCTGAGGAAAATAAGTGCTGGTGCCCATAAAATTAGTGCCAGTGAGGCCCACGTGCAACCACCGGCTCAAATTAAGCAGTGAATAAAATACTTTATATAGTCCGGCTCTGTGAACTGAATCAGGTCAGGGTATTTCTCGTAACTCGCGGTTTCTCTAGGTGGTTTAGAAATGGGGTTTGTGGAACTTTATGTGCTTCGAAACTAAAGCCAGTACAATAGATCGGCTGGTGAAATGCGGTGCTCGTGAGAGCTTGTGGGCAATCTGCAGCCACAGCTCTAAACATGTTGGGCCCACTTAGTCTTTCATCCTTCCTCAGTACTTAAGTGACTACCGTTGATGGCAACTGATTGTGTACAGCATCATGGAGCTTGTGGCCCAGAGGAGCATTTTAGGCAAGGTTAATAACACAAAATATAATTCATAACATGATCCGTGTTTTATTTTAAGTGCCAACCGTCTGACTGACATGTTTTACAATTTAGGACTTTTTGTGCAACTTTGTGCTTTTGATGATTAAATATAAATGTGATGCAGTGTATGTTGCAAAGCAGATCACTGTATCGTACCAAAGAGAAAGCCATGTCGTAGCAGTGGGTGCCCCATCATTACCGAGGCGTAGCTATCAATGGTGCAGCAAGTGCAGTGGCACCAGGGCCCAAGGCATGAGGGGCCTCTGAACCCAGATTATTGCTACATTTCATTTCAGCCAGATTCAAGGGAACTATTTTCCTTGCTTGCACCAGGGCCCATGGCCCTTTTGCTGTGCCACTGTATCATTATACAGAAAACATGTATTATCATTATACATTAGACCATGGGGTGAAGGGCATGCTGCTTTTTTCATTTCCCCAAGCCTGGCTTGTTCGAGCTGGCCTCATGGAATCAGATTCACAGGAGGGGCAGAACCAACACAAACACACAGCCACCTCTGAGAGAGCTCACAGTATCTACCCCCTGGCAATTCCTTAACAAGCATTGGCATAGCCAATAGGTCTCGCCTTTGGGACCTTATAAGTGTTTAGCCATTGTGTTGCATAACTAAATACTTATAAGGTCCCAAAAGCGAGACCTATTGGCTATGCCAATGCTTTTTTTTGTTGTTGTTGCAGTTTTTATAGAGCGCCAACTCGACCCCAGGTGTTGGAGCGCTTTTTTGGTAGGCCCGGGGAGATGAAATGATTTGCCCAGAATCAAAAGGATGGTGAGCCGGTGCCGAGCCTCGAACCCGGCTCCCCAAGACCTTAGCTCTGGCTGTTACGCCACATCCTCTTGATGCATTCACTCGCTTCTTCCTGCAGCCGGCTGAGGCTGACTGTAGAGAACGACCAACGGGAAGCGGGTATAAAAGAAGTAAGAAAATTAATTTCAGAATGCATAGTGCCCAGGGAAGATCCACAAACCCAGCTTTATTGAAACTGGCTTTTGTTGCTCTCATCGATCTTTGTGCACACACGTGTGTCGAGGTAGGCGGACCAACTGGCAGCACAGACGGTCCAGAGCACTTGTTGACAGCGCAGCCCCCCTTATCTCTGAACATGGTCTGCGGTGGGTGAGGGTGAGAGGGGGGCTTCTCTTTAATCATATCGGTGCCGTCTGAAGCCCTGAGACGTCAGGACCTGCGGCGATAAATACATCTTAATGGCAGGGCGTGCTTGTATGTTACAGACGCTGATGTCTAGACTTCGGTGGGGCTCGTGCACGGTTATGGCACACGTGACCTGTGTTCCTCTCAGTACGGGTTCCTGCCAGCCATAGCGCTCGGTCTAGATAGGACCGGCCGGCGGCCCCTGAGAGGAAATGCAGTGAAGTGATTGGCGCCACTCTTGCGGTTTGAATGTTATTTTCATCTATTGCAAAAGTGTCGCTAAAGACTTCCTGCGTCACTTCTATGGCGTGCCAGTGATTTCTGCTGCACCAGCATTTGCTGTGTAGCAATCTGCGGAATCAATGTTAGCATTTCCAGTGCAGTTCGGCATGAACAGTGTGTTGCGAAGGTATTTTATGTTAACCTGTGCTAGAGATGGCAGGTAAAGATGGGGAACTTGTTTGCATGAATGTGTGTATGCGGTATCTCTGTCATGCAAACCTAGACAGATGTCAGCGGAGAGCTCTGTAGGGTAAAAGGCAACGATATCTATATACTATCTAGAGGGAGTAGAGGGCAAAAAGTATCCATAACAAGCACGGAGGAGCGGGGGCGAGCGAGCGTGGCAGCCTGCAAAGCAGTCCCAAAAACGCTCGTGCGTCGTGGCTGGCCTTTGGATGAGTACGCGCGGCAGACATGTGTTTCCACTTATCGCGCCCGCGTCTGGGCACGATAATTGGAAACACATGTTTGCCGCGCGTACCCATCTCAAAAAGGCCAGCCACGACGCACGAGCGTTTCTTGGACTGCTTTGAAAACTCACTTACATTAAGTCTTCGCCTCTAAGCAGCGCTTGCGCGCTACTCGAGGCTCGACCTAAAAAGGATATAATACATACCCGATCAGTTGCAAGTTCAATTCGTTGATTTCTTTACTGCCAAATATATACATGTCATTGTAGGTGCTCCTCAAAACGGCGTACTGGGGTGAATGTATGACATTGTTCTGCATTCTGTCCATCAATTGTTCTTTTTCCATTTGTCACCCTGAGTGGGACGGGCATGCTCAGACGTGGGTCCCGTGCTCTCCATGACACTGGAGTCGAGCTATCCTGGCTGATGAGGGGTGAAACCCCGAAACCGGTCCTAGGATGCTTGTTTCCAGTCCAGGGAGGACCTGGCCTGGCAGTTCGGGCTGGACTGTTCCCATTGGGCACAGGGTCAAGACTGATTTGCCTATGGCTGGGTTCAAACTGGAATGGCATGGTGAGCAAAAAAATGATGAATTTAGGCCCAGATCTCTGTACTGGGGTGAATGTATGACATTGTTCTGCATTCTGTCCATCAATTGTTCTTTTTCCATTTGTCACCCTGAGTGGGACGGGCATGCCCAGACGTGGGTCCCGTGCTCTCCATGCCACTGGAGTCGAGATATCCTGGCTGATGAGGGGTGAAACCCCGAAACCGGTCCTAGGATGCTTGTTTCCAGTCCAGGGAGGACCAGGCCTGGCAGTTCGGGTTGGACTGTTCCCATTGGGCACAGGGTCAAGACTGATTTGCCTATGGCTGGGTTCAAACTGGAATGGCATGGTGAGCAAAAAATGATGAATTTAGGCCCAGATCTCTGTGCTGGGGTGAATGTATAACATTGTTCTGCATTCTGTCCATCAATTGTTCTTTTCCATTTATCACCCTGAGTGGGACGGGCATGCTCAGACGTGGGTCCCGTGCTCTCCATGACACTGGAGTCGAGCTATCCTGGCTGATGAGGGGTGAAACCCTGAAACCGGTCCTAGGATGCTTGTTTCCAGTCCAGGGAGGACCTGGCCTGGCAGTTCGGGCTGGACTGTTCCCATTGGGCACAGGGTCAAGACTGATTTGCCTTTGGCTGGGTTCAAACTGGAATGGCATGGTGATCAAAAAAATGATGAATTTAGGCCCAGATCTCTGTACTGGGGTGAATGTATGACATTGTTATGCATTCTGTCCATCAATTGTTCTTTTTCCATTTGTCACCCTGAGTGGGACGGGCATGCCCAGACGTGGGTCCCGTGCTCTCCATGCCACTGGAGTCGAGATATCCTGGCTGATGAGGGGTGAAACCCCGAAACCGGTCCTAGGATGCTTGTTTCCAGTCCAGGGAGGACCAGGCCTGGCAGTTCGGGTTGGACTGTTCCCATTGGGCACAGGGTCAAGACTGATTTGCCTATGGCTGGGTTCAAACTGGAATGGCATGGTGAGCAAAAAAATGATGAATTTAGGCCCAGATCTCTGTGCTGGGGTGAATGTATAACATTGTTCTGCATTCTGTCCATCAATTGTTCTTTTTCCATTTATCACCCTGAGTGGGACGGGCATGCTCAGACGTGGGTCCCGTGCTCTCCATGACTCTGGAGTCGAGCTATCCTGGCTGATGAGGGGTGAAACCCCGAAACCGGTCCTAGGATGCTTGTTTCCAGTCCAGGGAGGACCTGGCCTGGCAGTTCGGGCTGGACTGTTCCCATTGGGCACAGGGTCAAGACTGATTTGCCTATGGCTGGGTTCAAACTGGAATGGCATGGTGATCAAAAAAATGATGAATTTAGGCCCAGATCTCTGTACTGGGGTGAATGTATGACATTGTTATGCATTCTGTCCATCAATTGTTCTTTTTCTATTTGTCACCCTGAGTGGGACGGGCATGCCCAGACGTGGGTCCCGTGCTCTCCATGCCACTGGAGTCGAGATATCCTGGCTGATGAGGGTGAAACCCCGAAACCGGTCCTAGGATGCTTGTTTCCAGTCCAGGGAGGACCAGGCCTGGCAGTTCGGGTTGGACTGTTCCCATTGGGCACAGGGTCAAGACTGATTTGCCTATGGCTGGGTTCAAACTGGAATGGCATGGTGAGCAAAAAAATGATGAATTTAGGCCCAGATCTCTGTGCTGGGGTGAATGTATGAGATTGTTCTGCATTCTGTCCATCAATTGTTCTTTTTCCATTTGTCACCCTAAAAACGGCGCAGCACAATTGGTTTGAGATAAAAGTTAACATTGGTGCGCAATTTGCGCTAAAGGTATTTACAAGGAATTACATACTGCTGACAAGTAGCACATTTCCACAGGCACAGAACTCGTACTCATAAAGAAATCAAGGGGTTGAGCATACAGCTGATCGTGACTGTGGTGTCTCCTTTTTAAGGAATTGCCAAGGAGCATAGACTGGGAGCTCTCTCCGAGGGAGCCGTTTGTTTCTATAGTTAATGTATTGCCCAGGCTCCCAGGGTTACGGTGCATCCCTTTATTCGTTTAAGGTTTGACAGAAGAGCATCTCTGGCTTAACTCGGAGACAGTGAGCTATAAATTGGTTGTATCCGTACTTGATTCCACCTCCATTGACAGCTAAGAAAATGCAGGGTGTACGCTGAGTGTGGACACTAAAACTATCAATGTATTTAGTCTGTTTCACCGGAAAAAACACACAACTATTACCACACACTTTATCCCTGGGAAAAATGCTTTATACTAAAGTTGGCGACATCCAGCTGGTAAGATAGTGTATGTGTGGTGTGGGTGTGTGTGTGTGTTGATCATTAACTGTATGTATGACACGCGTTAAACAACAGCCTGATCTGCGACTCGTGTTCAAGGGACACATGAATCCAGTAGGTCTGGAGTATGGTCATGGACATATAGGCAGGAGTTCTTGAATCTCATTGTATTGCTGGAAAGTCTGTCCTGCCTCAGAATGCATAATGAGTCAGAGGCATGATTTCAAGTTGAGTTGTTATTTATTGCACATCAAAAGTAACAATATCACTGGGTACGTTATTTATCGTGTGCGATAAAAAAACACCTAGCACGAGTTTGTGGGGAATAACATTCGGATTTTGGTGTTAAACACACCATAATTTGCGTGGGACTGTAAATACCATGCAATTAACTCTGTTAAATTTTGGTAGGTTTAACCTGCCAAAATTTTACGACAGCTGAGGTATTTAACACATCCGATAATTATCAGAAGCATTAAATACAGCCAAACTCATAACTCCGACCCCGTGCATAAACAGGGGTTTACGCACAGGTTGTTTATGCCTGTGTTTAAATAGGGGCCTACACACGGGTCGGAATTTACAGGCTCACTCGTAATCAGGGCCTAAATCTGTAAATGATCAGGTCAATATTTTGTAGAAATGACCTGTTTTCGGCCGAATGAGGCTGCACCCTCTAATCTCCAACTTTTACTTTCGTTGCAAGAAAAATGATTTTTTGGGGCATGAGAGGTAGAGTTTCATCTTAAAACTACATAATCACAAAATAGTTGTACGGCTGGTGTAATGTTAGCAGGGCTTTAAATGGACTGAAAAAACTTAGGGTATCTCAAAGGGGCGTGGCCGATGTAATCAAGGGTGTGGCTTAAAAACACATAAACTAAATATCTGTGCTTAGCCGAGTGTGCCGCCCGACTGATATTTTGCTGTTTCTGTCATTGCATCCAGATTTAGGATACAACTAGTAACATTACACCTACAGCAAGCCAGGACTATTGGCTTTGTCAATGGTTGTTAGTTGCATAAGGTAAATAAGCAACAACTATGGCTTTGTTGCATATAATATTGAAAATGCTTCAGTTCTGAAATGATGAGACTGTGAAATAATTATAACGAGTCTCTTTAAAGTTACATCAAAGGCACTGAAGGGTGGCACTGCTGCAGAGTTAATATTTTTTTTTCACCCTGAGGGTGAGGGCAAAAATGGAGAGCCCGATAGGGACCTGCTTTTTAGAACTGCTGGTGCTGAGCACCGGCAGGACCGGGACCACTCACAGCCCTGGGTGTTCGCACCTCTTTTCACTAGGCGTCTCTTTTATCTGCTCTCCTCAGCTCGATCCCTCCTTTTCTATTACCACCCCAGCGCTTTGAAGCAACTCAGGACTGCATTAAGCACTTAGCAAGCAACAAACATAACATACCACACGCCATTGTGAGCTTACACACAATAGGTACTAATCAAAAGAGCTGCTCAAAGTTGCTTGGACATTTTTAGGTCTAACGTTGGCAAAGACCTTTTGATTTTAGTACATTTTTATGTAGACTTACTACTAGGGGTTTTTGCAGCCAGCTGTCTTCATCCATTGCCTGTAATTGTGTCATTAATATTTTCCTTCCGCCTGCTACTGCATACAGTCTGGGGCAGTGTGTCGGGTCATTTCAGCCACTGTCTAACTTCACTGTGAATGACTGCAGTCTGCCTTTTCGCAGGGATCACAAAGACACGCAAAGTAATACCCCAAGAGCCAGGGACTACTATGACAAGGTGTGCTTTTTGAGACCAACAACATTTTTAATTTTACCATTTTTTTTAGACTGATGGGGCCTGAAATCTTTCCTACAATAACGTTTTTAAAAACCATAACACAACAGCAAAACCAAAGCCAAAAGGTGGGCTGCCACCACCCAACCTATTGACTATGCCAATGCTTGTTTTATTTGGGAGGGGCCAGTGACCCCTTTTAACGTTTTGAGCATTAGCCAATCAGTCATTAGCTATTTCTTGGGACGTTTAATGAACATAATCAGTGAGGCAGCAATATTGATGTATGTAAGGCATGGCTAGTGTGAACATTCTTTGCAAATAGGATTTTTCCAAGCTCCATCCTTCTACCTGCCTTGGTTGGAGGGCATACAAATACGAGTTACAATCTGTGCATGTCTCACTAGAGGCAATTCTCTGCTAGTCATCCAAAAGCTGCCCTGTTTTGTGTGGGTTGCTATACATTGCAAGAAGTTTGTAGATGTGTGCACAGAGGCACAGTGAGATCAAATATTCTGTCCGGAATTATACCGAGTGGTCAAATAAGGAAGCCTGAATCTGAACATAAGTTTCCTAGATCCTTAATCAGAAAGACTGCTTAGCTTATAAAACAAAGAGTGCCAGTGCGTGAAGCTCTGCTCAGAAGCCTGGGCCAGTGAAATTACATGTCGGTGCGCCGAATACCGAGGCTGCATAGTTTAAATCCACTCCATGCCCCTTTATTTCACTCTTTCACGTTCCTGTTTTCTCCCTTTAGGACTTTTTCATCTTTCTCTTCCTTCTTCTTTCTTTTTTGTGTGTTTTCCCTTTCTTACTCTGGGTAATGCAGAAAAATAAGTGTCAGTCCCAAAAAATGAGTGCCAGTGGTCCTCACCAGCAACAATTAAGCACTGGCGGCTAACCCACATCTCAAGTATTGTACTAACCACACAAAATGTCACTCCTGAAATGCAAACATTGTACCAAAGCAAGATCATTTACTTTATTACGTGCTTTGCATCTAAAAAATTATGTATTTCAAAACAGAATTCTAATACCTTAAATGGTTTCTCTGGCTGGTGCCAGACTTGTGAACTGGAGTGAAACTCAAACACCGCCTCTTTCAATTACAGGAAGAGCCATTTTTCAAATGAGGAAATTTGTACCTCAGCCATGTCCCCTTCAAAGAACTAGCCATGTCTTTGTGGAAATGATGCATACAATGGACTGGGAACTGCAGTGCAGACCCTGGTAACCTTTTCTGAACACAGACAGTCCCACATTTAGCCACACAATTGCCAGCCCTACTACCTGTATGGCAGGCTGTCTCCGTGCAAATCCATTTTGCTCTAAAAAGTTTACAAGATTGTAAGAAATTGGGTTGCTGGTTGACAGGGATGCCTTCTCTGCCCTGGCTCCAGACTAACTATGGGGCTTATGCAGCCCTTTGTGTGGAGACAGGACTCGACCTATTCAGGTGTAAGTGAGGCTGGGTCCAGCTCCTTCCTTTCTATGCTGCCAGTGATTGCCCCCTCAGTCACACCTAAGCTCCCATTGTGTGCATCTGTCTAGGAGGAAATACACAAAGCCTAAATGCCAACTACATCCAGTCATGTGACCAGATACAGGCTGCAGGCACCAAATGGTTAAGGTAAGAAAATGCTAACTTTTTATAAGTGGCATTTTCAGAATTGCAACTTAAAATCTGACTAGCCTATAAATTAGTATTTTAAATTAGGATTCCAGAGACACAAAACTTGAACCAACCATATGTTCTCATTTGCAAACTACACTTGTTAAATTTAACATAAGTTAATCCCAAAGTTATCCTATGGTAGATGTAGGTCTTGCACTATACGGACAGTTAAAACTTAAATGTACATTTCCTGCTTTTTAAATATATTGCGCCCTGCCCCCTGGGCTGTCCAGGGCCTACCCTAGGGGTGACGTATATATTAATAAAGAAGGTTTGGGTGGGGTCGAAATGGCAGGTTAAACTGCATACACAGGCTCTGCAATGGCAGGTCAGAGACATGTTTAAAAGGCTACTTAAGTGGGTGGCACAATCATTGCTGCAGTCCTACCAGTAGCATTTCATTTACAGGCCCTGGGCACATCTAGTGTACTTTACTAGGGACTTATAAGTAAATTACATGCCAATTGGGTATAAGCCAGTTTTACCATGTTTTAGAGTGAGAGCACAAGCACTTTAGCACTGGTTAACTGTGGTAAAGTGCACAGATTCCTAAAGCCAACAAAAACAAATTCAGCAAAAGGAGGAAGGCAACATGTTAGGTGGTGACCGTACAAAAAGGACCATTTTCAACAAAGATGCACAACTATCTCTCACTCTACTTCATTCCAGTCCAGGTGTGAGCGTAGCTAAACACTTGCAGTGATATCAGAACAGTGTTGTAATGCAAAATGATGCCCCCCCCCTTGCAGGATATGTTGAGGGTCCCCTGAGTCTCGCGTATCTCTTACATATTCATCAGTCATGCTGAATCAAGCCCCCCTGGATGGCTGGGGGCCCCTTGAAGGTTTGGGCCCCCCTCTGCACCAAAGTGGCTGAAGGGGCCTGCATAAGGCCTTGCTTCAAGAAAACATCCCATAACTCATCATTCAAGGCACCAAAAACTTCCCACATAGGCTGTGCTCATAACACACACCATTCCAACTAGTCACCAGAATATTATAAAGGTCACGTGTTTATTTGTTAGTGTTCTTTAGTGTGCTGCACGTTAAAGCATAGCAACCAATGTCCGTATAAAAGCACCACTCTGATCATCACCCATGACACCAAAATACTCCGGGATCTCGTGTACGAGGCCGCAATAGGTATCTGACATGGGCAGTGGACCTTGAAGAAAGTGTGACTACAGGCACTGCCCCCCGCCGGGATCCATGTCGCCTAAGTTCAGAGCGACACAAGTACAACGTGCTAGGTGAAAACCGTGAGTTACTGTTTCACCCAAGAAAAATAGAGAGAATATCCCCACCACTTAGCACACCTTAGTGTTTGTGTTTCCACATCACTCGAGGCCTAATAGTTTTGGACCTTTCACATTTGGTCCTGAAGAAAGCCTCTCACTAACCACTCTCGTTTTGCTGAAACATGTTGACCGATTTTAAGGATACATGAGATCAATTATATTTCCCAGACATCCGCATTTCATTTTAACCCTGCCACATGGCCCCACTATTAAAATACTCCTTGCTAGGAGGGGGATCCTGGAGGCAGTTTTAATTCACCACTTTCACAGTCTGTCACTAACAAAAAAAACCTGCTCCGCTGTATTCAGGCATCGAAGCATACCTAGGATGCACTCGGCACCTTAGGTGGGAACCCAGTGATGAAGCATGCCACCAACTAGGTTGGTGGGTGAGGGTTCTTCTAAAAAAAACTATTGGTTTTGTCCACACAGTTGGTTTTGAATGCAGTAAACCTTTTCAAGCCTGTTCTTTTTGTTGTATTTTACCAAAATACTTGCCACATAAATCACACTACTACGGTGCAGTTTGCCACCCGTCTGTTAATGTGCTTTGGTCCCTTATTAAGGCTTTGAAGCACTATGCAAATACAACTACAGTACACCAAAGTGCCATTCTCCATGAAACTCTCTAATACCTGTGTCTTACAACAAAAAGGGTTATTATGCTGCCTTGATAGCACTAAAGAATACAGTGTCAGTCGCAGAACTCTTGATGCAAACTTCAAGTGATATTTTGATTTCCAGCAGGCCTTATAAACTTTCACCATAAAACGAGGTCAATTAAGTTACTTAGGTAATCGTGTTATTGCGTACAAATTTGCATAGCCCCTAGAAACATGTGGGGAAAGTGACGACAAGGTGATTTATCTTATATCACCTATCTTATCAGGAGCAGATAATAACATTTCACATTTGGAACAGTGCACTAAAACAAATAATAGGAGGTCTATGTTGCGCAATTCAGAGATAGCGATTTTATCTCCCCTATAAGGATGAAAGACTGAAGTAGCCATGGTGCGATTCAAATGTTTGGACTGTAGGTTGCACACTGACCTCTACTCACGTCTACTTGCTGGCCTATTTTTGGCTTAAGAGAAATTACAAAAGGGTACTAGTAGGCTCTAAGTCAGGCTCACCAGCATCAGTAGTGTAGCCAGTGTGTCATGGCCACTAGTGCAAGGAAGGAAATGGGCCCCATAGTGACTGTTAGAATTGTAAAATACAGCAATAATCTGGGTTGAATGGGCACTCTCGACTCTTAGGATATAGGGAGCGCTATTGGTCAGCACCTGTATGTCTTGAGCCAATTGTTCCAGGCACTTTGATGCTACTATAGATTGCGGTGGTGGGAGGTGGGGGTGTAGAGCGGTCTTGCAACACATCTGGCACACAATGGAACTCACCCCCCTATGAAAGGTGCCTGTACTTTGACTAGGAGAGACGGGGACAGAGTGGATAGGAAGGTGAACAGTCCACCATTAGGGGCGTAAAATAGCCGCCAGCAAGAGCCATCTAGCTCTCCTTCAAGAACCATGTACTTGCCAACCCTTTTGGAATTTGGAATGACTGGAACCCCAGGGGCCGCCCAGATAAGCACGCCCCTGGCATAGCCAGAGTAGATGGTGCCCACCACAAGATCCTGCCAACGCCTCTGGAGTTTGGTTAGCTCTCGATGTTGACCAAGTGTGTCTCCTGGAGCAATGCAAAGTGAATATGACACCTCTTCAAATAAGAAAGTATTCTGTAGCATTTCATGTGGTTAGGCCAGTGTATCGTGGAGAGACAACTCCCCCAATGTCTATTGACTAGCACTTGGAATACACCCTGCAGTGCACCCCCGCGTCGCCTCCACAGCCACGCCAGCCCACCCAGAACACTTAGTAGAACAGACTATCATGACTCAGAAAAAGAACAAACCCCAACTCCCTGTCCGTGGCACGGGCTATTAAACTCGACCACCATACAATGTGCACATTGCAACTGTGTAGAAAACGAGTCCATCTCGGCAAGAGAGAGCGGGTGTCTGTGTCTGCAGGTATGCTTTCGAGGCACCCCGTCTGTCGTGGATAAGCTTCATTCCCCACACAAAGCCCTGTATGCGCGGAGAAGTAGAATACCCAAGGCACCCCTCTTCTGTCATATAGTTTGTTCAGAGGTCATAGGCGTTAGTTCTGGGCCAGGTATCAGAGCCGCCACAGCATCATCAAAATCCATGGGTTCTGCATCAAAGTGAAGAGTCTCATCTCCATGTGACGTTCCTGCTTGTGGGCTATGCTGCAGTTCTAGTTCCTCCACCACTCTTGCAAGTTCCCTGGTGACCTGTTCTGTAGTCAGCTTGGTCCATGGTCTACAGGAGGATTCGCGTCTGCATGGCGTGGATTTTGTGCCTTCCTTCACCCATGTCAGGCTGATAGTCAGGAGTCTGAAGGAGAAGTGAAGTATCTGGTAATCTCGCCATCTAGGAAATTATGTGCGCAGCACAGTTCTCAACAGTCTAGGGTCCTTTAATGCATGAGGTTTGCAATGTGTGGTCTCTGTCCCACTAATTAAGGAGCCATGCAACCACCGGCCAGGGAGAAGCCCCTGGGGAGGCAGATGACTTGTGACCTTATGTGCACGTTCAATGGAAAAAAACATTGTTTTCGTGCCAGCACTGTATATATTAACCAGTCTTCTAAGTAGAGGACCATGCTGGTCCCCTCCATCTTCTCCGGGAGGCCCACAATACGTATGTTATTTCTTCTGGAGCAACCTGTGGCATCGTCTGCTTTTATTTTCAGATAGTCCACTTCCTCGCAAAGCACCTTGAGTTGAGCTTGCACCTTGTGCACTGAGGAACGCATTGTTCCCAGTGCGGGTTCGTTAGTTTCCACTCACTCCAGGAGTTTTTTGTGGTCTGCTCGTAGCAGCCCCAGGCCCAGTGCCACGGTATCAATTTTGGGCTCTTATGTGTTTTTTACATCCAAGATGGCTTGTAGGATGGCTTCATATTTGCCCAAGTACTCCCTAAGTGTTGCAGTAACCAGACTGGTGGTGGCCTGTCTGGAGCTTGTTTCCTCTGATGTGCAATCAGCATCTTCCTGTGGTCCTCCTCTGTTGGGACCCCTATGTTTGCCCATGATTGCGCCCATATCTCCCACAAAGATATATCAGGTGCCACAGACCGTGGGCACTCAGCTCAGCCATGACCAGTTCAGCACTTCAGGTGGCTCTCATCCAGATTGTGGCATAGAGAGCAGCCATGAGGTCTCAGTGCCGCTCGTGCAATTGTTGGTGCTGCCCACCCTGAAGGAGAGGTTCCTGTTTAGTTCGGCCTGATAATGTCACAGTGGTCAAGGGAGGTCCTCCATATCATCAAGGGCCACTGGGAAAAGCGGGGGGCTCCCTGTGGGGCACATACAGGCAGTAGTCTGTAGCTCCCTAGGACTGTGGTCTTCACATTGGCAAGGAGGTCATTGTGACAGTCTCTACAGTCCCAGATCAGCTCAGACGCCTGTTGACCATGTGCTGGCTCGACCTCCCATGCCATCTATATGTCCTATGCCTCCAGGGTGGGTTGTAGCCCGCCAAACAGGTGAGGCCCGTGGAGCCACAAAGCAGGCAACCCGGAGCAGATGCAGGACCATTGGTCTATTGGATATTAAGTCTTCGGGATTTTGTGTGCCATGTGCGCCATCTAATTCATGCAGGGGGTGCATCCCCGGTGCCCACAATGGTTACCCACCCCCCAGGGACCCCTGGCAGCCAGCAGGTAGGGAAGGCTCCCTAATAACCGGGGGCCCCTGGATGAAGCAAGGTGGCAGGAGCCTCCTCTCCATGCTCTGAATCCAGTGAGGGTTGCGGCTCGTTCAGCTGGTGAGACCCTCAAGGATGCTAGAGTGCATTCTGAAACCAGAGAGGTGTAAGGGGATGCACGCCCCTTGGGTGAACACCATTAAAGATAATGGGGTAACCCAGTAACTCTCAGAACCTGAGTAAGTATGCTAAAGAAAAACAATGGTTCTGTCGGGGAGATCAACTGATTTGCACCAAGTACTTAATACATTAAAGAAAATATGTTTTAGTCATATAACAAAGTAACACACCAAGAAAAAGCAACCAATATATGCCAAAAAACGAATTTCTTTACTTTATATTTGTATATATGCAAATCAATAAGCAGGCTGTCTATGACAAGAAACACATACGGCGAATGAGCCAATGGCTGTGTGGTACAATTAGTGACTGGTAGTGATATGTGACGAAGTGCTGTACATAGATGACATAAATAACATATATATATATATATATATATATATATATATATATATACAAACAATATTTAGCATGTAAGTCCACAACTCATTGCATAAATCCCAACAGAAGATATGATTTTCTGTTCAGGTCAGGGAATTGCGTGGACTAATTAAAACAACAACGTCGACGTTTCGACCCTTAACGGTTGTGCAGATTAGTAAGCATCAGGGGCGGGTCTTCATCAGGACAGGGGGGAGAAAGGTGACAGCCAAACAACTT
Source organism: Calotriton arnoldi (assembly GCA_963921515.1). Taxonomy (NCBI): domain Eukaryota; kingdom Metazoa; phylum Chordata; class Amphibia; order Caudata; family Salamandridae; genus Calotriton; species Calotriton arnoldi. The sequence goes on along the minus strand of CAWUFW010000788.1, from coordinate 3,302,493 downwards.
GAAGTCCTATGTTTATGCGCATCCAACTTTGCAACAATATTCAGGGAGGTGTCAGCCGACACCTCCAACTCACATCCATAGATTGTGGTTCTGTTTAAATCATAAAAATCTTTCTTCACCAGCCGGTGGAAATGAATAGTGTGGGGCCGCCAAGGCCATCAAATGATTGAGAAAAGGAATAGGAGAGACGTCCTCGTTCGTCCGTATCTGCACAATTAAGTAGATACGGATGAACGAGGACGTCTCTCCTATTCCTTTTCGAAACGTCGACGTTGTTGTTTTAATTAGTCCACGCAATTCCCTGACCTGAACAGAAAATCATATCTTCCGTTGGGATTTATGCAATGAGTTGTGGACTTACATGCTAAATATTGTTTGTATATATATATATATATATATATATATATATATATATATATATGTTATTTATGTCATCTATGTACAGCACTTTGTCACATATCACTACCAGTCACTAATTGTACCACACAGCCATTGGCTCATTTGCCGTATGTGTTTCTTGTCATAGACAGCCTGCTTATTGATTTGCATATATACAAATATAAAGTAAAGAAATTCGTTTTTTGGCATAAATTGGTTGCTTTTTCTTGGTGTGTTACTTTGTTAAATGACTAAAACATATTTTCTTTAATGTATTAAGTACTTGGTGCAAATCAGTTGATCTCCCCGACAGAACCATTGTTTTTCTTTACCTTGGGTGAACACAGCGTGTTCTCAGGTTCCGTTGCTCCTTGTGTACTGTCTATTTTGGTGAGGACGCCTTAGTCCTTGCGACGCCTCACTCCAGGCACCAGTAGCTTCACTCCGCCGCATGTCAGCATCATGTCAGACCCAAGACACCGCCTTTGGTATCTCCTCGCTCGGGTGCATGCGCCCAGCTGAGATCGGTGCTGCAGGCACAATGGCAGGCTGCGCAGACCGAACTCAGTGTGCGCTCACTTCCTCTGTGCCTGTAACAGCCCCTGCTGAAGCAACCAAACTTAATGCACTTCCCACACCAGTGGAGGCCATCGATCTGGGGTAATTCAGCCTCAGAATGCTGATGAGGGGCGATTCAAGTGGAACTCTCTACAACGCAACTGAATTGTCCACCATCTTGGACACACCCCCTGCAACAATCCCCACTTTAACCAAAGTATCTCTATTATAGGAGGATTTTAACTTTCCTTAGAAGTGAGTAGACAAGAGGTTGTGCGAAGGGCTAGTGGAAGGAAGTTCCAAAACCTTGTTGCACTCCCAGAGAATTAGTGACCAGACATCCCAGATTTCCCAGGACAGTCCTATTTTTCAGAGGACTGTCCCGTGTACCGATGCTTTTCTTAATTTTAAGTACATATCCTGGTTTTTGGGACAACGTTTAAGTCATCCTGCAAAGGAGAATTGAAACATATGCACTTGTTTCCCACATGTGTCTCTGAAGTCTGAAACAATTTAAGTAATTTACCTGTTTCTTTCAGGCAGTGCATGAAGAGGTCAGCTGCCTGCTCCCAGCAGAGGTGAGACAGAGTGGGGTGGAGGTTCTGCCATAGCTAATGTCATGTAAACTGGCCCTGTAAATGTGGGCCCCTGTCTTTCTTTCTATCTCTTTCACTTCAGAGGGGGCTGCGTGGTCCCCCCTCCCCAAGCCGTATTAGGCCCAGGGGACACCATCCCCCAGGGCCTATTTTTATTAAGGAGGATGGGGCCCGCATGGCCTCCCTCCCCAAGCCTTATTAGGACTTGAGGACCCCATTCCCCAGGGCCACTACTTAAAATAAAGGGGTGCCTTATTAGGCCCTGGGGAACCCATTCCCCAGGGCCTTTACTAAACCTTAAGGGGAGGGGGGCCAAATACATTATTGGCCCTAGAGAGCCCATCCCATGGGGACCACATTTCTTAAAGGTGGCCAACCAGAACACCCAGCATATACTTGTTGGGAGCCGCGGGGGGAGCCCAAGACCTCCGCAGTCCCAGCCAGCTCCCCGCATACAGCGGGAGCCGGCATTGCTCCCACCCAGAGGGACCAGCTACTAATGCTGCTCCATCCGAGTGGGAGCAATATTTTGAACTGTTTCCCTGCCTACATTACTGCAGTCAGGGAAACAGATTAAAAGTCTGCTCCCAGTCGGCGGGCACATTTCAAAGCTCCCGTCAGCTGGAAGCAGCCTTTGTGTTTGCTCCATCATGGCAGGAGTTTTGAAAATGCTCCCGCCAAGCGGTAGCAAATACATATTTCCCTGCCCACGGCAGTGCCAGCAGAAAAACCGGTATGTCGGGGGGGGGGCTCCCAGTGACATAGCTCATTAGCCGGACCTAGGGGATGGGGTTCCTGGGTCCATTAATGGCTAAGGGAGGGGGGCTGTGTGGCCCTCTCCCTTTTACTTAATTACGCAGCCCCATGGAATGGGTCACAGGGGCCTTTAGAGGCTTGGGGAGGGGGGCAGTGTGGCCCCCATTACCTTAAAATTAAGCTGGGGCCTGGATGGTGGGGTCCTAGGGCCAAAAGTGGCGCGAGGAAGGGGGCTGTGTGCCCCCTTATCCTAAAAAAAAAACGGGGCCCCAATAGATGGGTCCCCAAGGCCAAAAACGGCCCTGGGAGGAGGGCTTCATGCTTCCCTCCCACTGAAAAAGGCCCAAGGCCCCAGGGATGGGGTTCCCGGGTCCAAAATCCATGCCCTCCTCCCCCTAAATAAGATGTCAGGCCCTGGGGTATGGGGTCCCTGGGGCTAAAATTGGCCTAGGGAGAAGGGCAACGCATGTCGCCTACCCCAAAAAACAAACCCCTCTTCAGTCCCATGCTCTGGCCCACCGCAGGGGTTTTTAAAAAACAAATGCAGGAGCCCACGCTTGCTGTTTTTCTTTTTTTATTGTTGCTGCGAATTTGCAGAACCTCTGTGAATTTGCAGCAAAATAAAAAAAAAATTGCCCACATGTCGGTTCCCTTTGGGACCCAGGCACCAGGCGTAGGGGGTCACAGTATTCCTACCCTGCCCACTTGTGTCTTTTTTTCTTTCTTTTTTTAGAGCTCAGGATTGAGTCCTAAGATGGCTGCCACCACTTCCTGTTTGAGATGGTGGCAGCCAATCAGATATCAGCTTGAGATTTGTTGGGATCCTCCGAGGATAAACAAAGATTTTGAGTATTAATTAGTCAAAAACTACCAACATATTTAAACTAAAAAACAAAAAGCACTCTTTCTGGACCTATTTCTAGCTTTCTGCTAAATTTGGTGGAAATCCGTTTAGCGGTTTAGGTTGTAGCTGTGTCTAAAGTTCCTATGGGAAAATGAATAGGGAAAACGTGTTTAGGCACCCCCCTTTTTCTCAACCCCCACTTGATGGATCGCCTCTTAACTTTTCATGTGCAAACTAGTCATAAAATAGCACTTTTGTGGAAAGTTTTGTGGCCATTTGTCAAACTGCACCAAAGTTATTTGCAACACGACAAATGTATTCCCTCTAGAAACACAATCCTAACTAAAACTACTCCGTGGCGACCTACACAGGGCAATATATATGTATATACCCACAACATTGAGATTTCCCTCATGGGGACATCCTTCCCAGAATGTTACCTCTGCCATGGAGTGCCGCAGCACTGCAGAATTCCCACCTCCAAACATCAAATACGGGCTTAACGCGTTTCGAACTGTACGTTCTTGATCACAAGCCAAAGTAAAGAGGACTGCAACTGAACAGTGGAACACCTGTAATTTATTGCTACAATCCCGCCCCAGTGGACGTATCAGATCACCCCAAGTGGGCGTGTGCTGCAGTGCACTCTGGTCTTCGTAGTTACCACCTTCATGATAATCCCCCAGTGGGTGTTGCAAAGTCACTCTCCCTTTTTCTCAACCTCCACTTGATGGATGGCCTCTTAACTTTTCATGTGCAAACTAGTCATAAAATAGCACTTTTGTGGAAAGTTTTGTGGCCATTTGTCAAATGGCACCAAAGTTATTTGCAACACGATAAATGTATTCCCTCTAGAAACACAATCCTAACTAAAACTACTCAGTTGCGACTGCCACAGGGCAAAATATGTATATATATTAATGTATTTATAAGGCTGCGCTAAAACAGGGACATGCCAGACATAGGAGTAAGACTAAAGGCTTTAGTTGTATGTCTGGCATGTCCTTGTTTTTGCTTCTCAAAATCTGGTTGCCCTACAGAGAATGTCTGTCTCATGTAGCGTGCTTGCCTGAAAGTTGTTGGATCGAGCAGGAGGGATTTAGTTTTTCTTGATTCTCACTGAGCTTCAGAGACTTTCAGTTTTCCAACCAGGTCGGCAGGAGTGGATTTGGGAAGGACGTTACGAGTAATGCATTCACTGTTAAATTGGGCTCTTGCATCGATGGGGAGCCATTGCATGGAGTGGAGAACAGGAGAGATGTGGATGAAATTCTTGTTGCCGGTCACAAAGGGGCAACAGGATGGAGCACTGCTCTCACAGGAGCAAGATGAGCTTTAGGTTGACCAGGGAGGGGTGAGTTTCCATAATCCAGTCTGAAAAGAACCAACACCTGGACCAAAGGTTCCAAGCCCTGCGCAGGAATGAACTGCTTGAAGCCTCAGAGCAGTCTTAGCTGGTAGCGTGCACTTTTGGCCATAGCTGAGGATGTCACTGGAAGCCCAGATGATTATCAAGGATAACGTCAATGATTTGGCATTCTCCACAATGGGCAGGTTGAAGTTCAGGGGCAAGAAGGATTCCATCTACTCTTGGAAAGGGAGGTTGTTTTTGTTTTGTTTTTTGAGAGATTGGTGGAAAATCTGTTTTTGTTGGATCGAGCTTTTAATGGTGGTTGGACATCCATTTTGGAACTTTCGCTTTAGGACTGCCACATTGATACCCATCCTTTCCTTCAATATACTGATCAGAACATGATGGTTGACTGTATCAAAGGCAGCCAAAAGATTCAGGAGCACAAGAAAACAAAAGTTCCCTGAGTTGAGGAGGGGGAGAAAGCCTTCCACAAAGAAGGGCTGTTTCTGTGTCACAACCCTGCCTGAAGCCAGGTTGGAAAACATTGAGAAGGTTATTGCACTGGCTATGAAGAGATAGCTATGATGCTGTGCAGCTTTCGAATACCTTCCATAAGAAGAGAAGGGTAGAAACCACGCAACAGTTCTTCAGGTCATTGGTGGCAGCATTGGATTTTTCAGGATGAGGAAGATGTCAACAATTTTCAGACTTTTCACTAGGGGCGTCCAGAAAGGTAGCAGAACCTTAGCCATTTCCTTGCTTAGTGAGCCAGGCAAAGCATCAGAGAGAGATGATTGAAAGGATTGACCCTAGTTATAGATCCAGTTAACTCTGACTTAGTGATTGTGTCAAAGTGTGACCAAGTCAATGGGGTATGCGGGTCAGTGTGCCATCATCAGGGATAGTAGATTTTGGGTGAAGGAATTGCTCAATAGACTATACTTTCTCAAGGAAGAAGAATGCAATTTGTCACATTTTAATGCTGGTGTGGAGACTGTGCTGGAGGATGAGTGAATCTTTGATTGTTTGATGATATCAAAAATTAGCTTTGGGCAATTTTTAGTGTTATGTTATCAAGCATGGGTATAATGTGGCTAGATTTAGTTTTAAAAAGGTTTGATTTATAGTTTCTCTTTGGAGACCTGTCATGCAATGTTATGTTACATGGATTTGTCTAGTGTGTCTTATTACCTGTGAGGGTAGCCAGGCACTGGAGCAGGTGTGTTGATGTGAGGCTGAAGGTGTTGAGAGTCGGCCTCTGTGAGTTAGTCGAAGAGCCAGGTCTACAGCTTCTTGCAGAATTCAAGAAGTGAGGTTGAGGCTCTGATGTGTTGAGGGAGGTTTTTCCAGGTCTAGAGTGCGATGTAGAAGAATGCTAGACCTCCAGTTCCTCTTTTTTGGATGCTGAGGGGAAGGAGTGCGGGTGAGATTGAGGCAGAGTGCAGGTGTCCGGTGGGTTGGTGGAAGTGAAGGCGGTTGTTCAGGTATGTTGGTCCGATGTTGTGCAGCGCCTTGCATACATGCGTTCAGAGTTTGGATTGGCTGCGTTTGTGTATGGGAAGCCAGTGATCTCTCTGAGATGTGGTGCAATGTGGGTGAGTCTTGGGAGGTCAAGGATGAGTCTCACTGCTGCTTTCTGGATGGTCTGGAGTTGGTGGAGCAGATGGGTGGAGATCCTTGCGTAAAGTGTGTTGCCATAGTTTAATCTGCTTGTGATGAGGACTTGCATGACAGTGCACCTGGTGTCCTGGGGTAGCCATTCAATGATCTTGCAGAGCATGCAGAGAATATGGAAACAGAAGGAGCTGACCGGATTGACCTGTGCTTTCATGTTGAGCTTGTCATCCAGAATGATTCCCAGGTTCCTGGCAGGGTTGGTAGGTGTGGGCCAGAGCTCTGATGGCCAGTAGGTAGAGTCCCAGAGAGAGTTCTTGTTCCCTTACAATAGTAAAGGCCTTATTATGAGTTCGGTGGTCTATAGGACCTGCCGAACCTGTGGTGGTGGTCCGACCATGACCACACTGCAGGCCTGCCCACAATATTATGCTTGTGGCAGTTGGACTGCCACAAGACTGCCTGCACCACAAGGATCAAGAATAACCCTTGGTTGGCAGTCTTTAACTGGCAGGAATATGCTGGCGGTGCTGCAGCCGGCACCGCTGAGCATATTTTCATGGTGGTAAACCCACCATGAAAAGGGTGGTGGAAGGCAATACAGGGGGCCCAAGAGGGCCCCCTGCCGGAATTGGGCGTGGGGGTGCATGTGGGGGGGGGGGGGCAACACGTATTGCCCCCCTATATTTGCACCCCCATTTCCTGCACGATGTGGCATGTATGCCGCACCATTCAGGAAGGTGCAGTCAGCACTCTGGCAGCAGCAGTCTGCATGTTAGGCTCTTCTATGAGCCTCACAGACCGCTGCTGTCAGACCACCGTAGGACCACCCGCCAGACAAGTATTGAAGTCCTAATCTGGTGGGCAGCAGCACCACGGCTTTGGCGGTCCTGCACTAGACGTCGCTATGCACCATCCTGTTGGACTTGGCCCTTTTTGCAGGGTTATCCCCAAACCTTTTGCTTCTTCTTCCTATTTTTTCCTGACCTGGTGTTGTTGGCTATAGGACTCTGAGCACTTTACCACTGCTAATCAGTGCTAAAGTGCATATTCTCTCTGTGTAAATTGTGATTACAATTGGTTCTTCCTGATTGGCAGATTTGATTTACTATTAAGTCCCTAGTAAAGTTCCCCGAGTGTGCCAGGGCCTGTAAATCAACTGCTACTAGTGGGCCTGCAGCACTGATTGTGCCACTCACATGAGTAGCCCGGTAAAGGTATCTCAGACCTGCCACTGCAGTGTCTGTGCACAGTTTTAAACTGCCATGTCGACCTGGCAAGCGCACCCACTTGCTAGGCCCTAACCTTCCCTTTTCTTACATGTAAGGCACCCCTATGGTAGGCCCAAGGTACCCCCCTGGGCAGGGTGCAGTGCAGTCACGGCCGGCATGACTCGCGGGTGGGAGGTTCGCGCAGGGATTCACTCGCGGAGGGGGGTGAATTTAATAAAAAATAATAATAAACTTACCTTCCCGGGTCCCGCGCCGTCTCAGCTCCTGGCCGGGTCCCGTGAAACAGGAAGCAGCAGCCTCCCTCCCCTTCCCTAAGCCAATCACAATGCTGCCATGGCAGCGTTGTGATTGGTGGGGAGGCCATTTTCTCCATGTAGGCTGCATGCAGCCTACATGGAGAAAAGGGAGAGTGCGCATGACTGGTTTGGTCGGCCCCTGAGGGCCGGCCAAACAGTTAGGGCCCGCAGCATTGGGCTAGCCACTCCTCTCCTGCCCTCCAGCAGACCCGCCCACCCGCCCGACCCCAACCAAACCCTTCTGCTTTCTCGCAGTGCGAGAAGCAGAAACATAAAATGGTAGTTTTACCATTATATGTTTCTGTTTCTTGCACTGCGAGAAAGCAGTGGGCGACGCTCCTCCGCCCTAATGGAGGAGCCGTCCCTGGTTGCAGTGTATGTGAAAGGTAGGACATGTACTGGTGTGTGTGACATGTCCTGATAGTGAAATACTGCCAATTTCGTTTTTCACTATTAAAAGCTATCTTGCCCCATAGGATTGAATGGGAAATACTCTGTAACATCTTACAACTTTCCATTGGGACAAGATAGAGAAATAAAGTTTAGGCTCTCTGAGCTCAGGATTTTGTAACACATCTTTTAGTAAAGATGGTTTTTAAATTGTGTGTTTGAAAATGCCACTTTTAGAAAGTAGGCATTTTCTTGTTTAACCAGTCTGTGTGCTTCTGCCTGTTTGTGTATTGACTGTCCGGTTTTGGAGAGACAGGGGCTGGGGATGTATATTCACTGTAGACAGCCACTGGGGAGGGGTTGGGGTGTGCCTGGCCCTTCCTGGATGACTCAGAGCTGAGCTGAATGGGGCTTGGCTGCATTTAGAGTAGTGGGAGGAGATTTCCTTGCACCTGAATAGGGTCTGTCTCCCTTGCCCAATGCTGTCTCTATCCCCTGTGGTCATACTGCACCAGTGAGGACAGAACTGGTTTGGACTGGGCTCAGAGACCCTTGCACAAAGAGGACAAAGACATTTTGTGGTATAAGTATTACACCTGAAACCCCAGAATTTTATATTACTTCTGGACTCAAGAGGAACCTTTACCAAGGAGAAAAGCTGAAGAGCTATGAGGAGGAGTACTGCCCCTTTGCTGTGTGCTGTGTGCTGTGTGGGGTTGGCCCGCAGTTGCTGTTTCTGCCAAGGAGAAGACAAAGACTGGAACTTTGCTTTGAACCTGCTTGAAGAAGATCTCCAAGTGCCTGAAGTGTGTGTCCCTGAGACTTCAGAACAGGAGGCCAGCAAAGATTTCACCCCCAGCTCCCTTGGACCCTCTTGCTGAGTGTTCTGACCTGCCAGGAGGTGCCCATTCCAGGTTTGGGCCTCTGGAGGTTGTTCCTGCTGTTGGGAGTTGAAAGAAACCTAAAAGAAGCAAGAAAACCTGTTTCCGACGCCCCGACCTGCACCGAGGCCAAGGGCCCCGCTCGTGAAGTGAACGACGCACCGCCCAGCATGCATCGCAGCTCCAACGCCCTTTGACGCCTGCAGTTATCGACTGTGCCCGATGCCAGTGCTTGCACCGACTTCGTCTTTGCCAGCACCTGCATTCTGTTATCGCGGCGCCGATAACCGCCGAGGATGACTCCACGAACTCGCCGACTTCACATCGTCACCGGAACCGACACCTCAACAGCCGACGCAACCGTCTTCCCCTGCCCTGGACACGACACGTCGCCTCCTCATGGACACGACTCCTCGCCTCCCCCATGGCAACTAGGGAGCAGGCCTCGACCACGCCACCGACGCCTCACCTTCACGATGCTGTGCATCATCATAGACTTCGTTTCCAAGCTACTGTTTGTTTGGGGGTCCATGTGACTCTGTGCCCGACAACGCGCTCCTCGCGGTCGGCGCCGTACTTTGGATTTATTGCTGTCACGACGTCACAATAGCCCCAGGTGGAGCCATTTGTTTTCTACAAGCCTTATTTTTGCAATAACTGTTTTAAAGTCATATTTCATTACCTGTATGTTGGATTTTTGTCTTTTTGGTCTTGTTGAGTTTAGAGAAAGATACTTTATTATTCTAAACTTGTGTGGTGTCCATTTGTGGTGTTATCACTGTATTACTGTGTGTTTTGACCATAAATACTTTACACATTGCCTTTGGGATAAGTCTGTCTGCTCGTGCCAAGCTACCCAGGGGGTGAGCAGGGGTTATCTAAAGTGTGTATCCCCCTTACTCTGACTAGAAGCAAGGGTACATATTTGGACAAAGGTACCTACCTCGGCCAACTAGGGAACCCCATTTCTAACACATCTGCTGTAGGACCGCCAAAGTTGTAATAAGGCCCTAAGATTCCAAAATAAGGGTACTTATCTCCAGATTTTCTCAAGCTTCCTTCAATTGCATCTTTCAGTGAAAAGATCCTTCAAGAACCAGGAAAGAGAAGGCTTAGGTCATTTATTCTTGTATTTCAGATGAGTATATTCATTATCAGATTAACCATGCATTTGTTGTATTTTTCTTTTGTGGAAATAATGTCCCGCTCAGGATCAGGGGTGTGAAGGATAGACCAAGCATTGTTAAATAGGTTATTGATGTCAATATTTGAAGTGTGCAGGAACCAAGATTTTTCTCTCATAAATTGGCCTAAAGTTTTTGGATGGGGAACAGATAGCTTGAAAAGAATTTGCAGATGGTCATACCAATACACAGGAACGCGGTCTTCAGCAGTCAGAAGTGTGCCACGGAGACATCAAGAATAGAGCCTTTGTAGCATGTTGGTTTCTGACAGTGCTGGAAAAGTAGGGAACCCATCCCAGTAAAGATTGAAGTCACCAAGGAAGTTGAGGGCATCCGAGACTATCAGCTATGATGATATAAATTCAATGCATTGAATGTGTTGCTTTTGCCTGGAGGGTGGTATATGACATTCAGTCTGAGATTGGGGGTCTTGCAGGCACCAATTTAGAGAGCTAGGCATTGAAAAGAAGGGAAATGATCAGTTGGAAGTAATTTGCAGCTAAGTGCTCTCCTATGAATTACTGCTACACCACCACCTTGTTTGCTTTCATGGTCGCAGCATCGGATGGAATAGTGGAGAGGAAGAAGAAGAAGGTCTAGTACATTGTTCAAAGTGTCTTTCAGCCAAGTTTCTATGAGGACCAGGATATCAAGTTTGAGGTTCACAGTTGTGTCCGAATGGTTCAGGCAGTGTTTAACTGTGAAGTAGCAATTATAGAGCATGCACTGCAGAGTCTATTGAGCAGTCTTGGAGACAGGACAGTTTGAACGATTGGTGGGAACCTGAAAGGGAAAGACCCTTATTCCTGGTGGGAGGGTATTATTGGGAAGGCATGTGGTTCTGGATGGTTGGGATGAGGGAGGTGTTTTGAGCCTGGTTATGGGTAGGCTTGTTGATTACATTAAAGTTTCTATAGCTATTGATAAGTTGACTAAGATCATCATCATCCAATCCAGGAATTAGTCTGTTAGGTCTGAGTGCACTGTTGTTTCTACATAGATTGGCACCCCAGGGTTGTTCTTCAGGGATCGAGCACTAGATTGGGGATTATGGGATCACCAGTAGATGAGTGTGGATAACTAGGATAAAAGTTGAGAAATTGTCACAAGAAGTCAATTTTCTTAGACAGAAGAGTCAGAGATGCAAAAAGCTTGGGAGAGGAAGTCCGGGGATGTACAGACAGAGGTGGTTTGGAGGGTTTATCTTCATGGGGGTGAATTCAGGAGATATGCTTACTGAGTTGTCTGTGATGAGGTTGGAATCTGAGAGGACAGGCTGGGATTAGTGGAAGAACCAGCTAGAGCCCCCCAGTGGCTGTAGGATGGTAGAAATTAGGATGTGAGCTAGAAGGAGAGGGGGAGAGCTGTGATAGTGGAGCACTAGATAAGGTGGTTTCTGCACTGGTAGTAGACAGGAAGGGGAAGTTAGTGCGTGAGGAGTAGGCAGATGTGCAAGGGTTGGGAAGGAAGGGGAAGTGGGTTAAAATGGGTGTGTTGATAGTAGGAAGGGTGGGTGGGGTTAGGAGACAGAAGTGGTAAGACGTTTGTGAGAGGACTGTGGAATAGAGCAATGAGTGGAATGGAGAGATTAATTGGAGGGAGGATGATAGATACATCAAGATGAGGTGAGTAAAGAAGAGGACTGGGAAGTTTGGGATGGGACAAGATTGGATTGTAGGAGTGTTATAATGGGAGAAGATAGCAGGGAGAGTTGTGGGATGCTTATTCAGGAGAGTGTTAAAAGGAGAGTCAGACAGAACTGTTGCTAGGGGACTGAGTTAAAAAAAATTAGGGTGTAAACAATGAGGGGGTGTAGGCAGTGGGGTTGGGTGGGTAGGTGTGAGGATAGTTAAAAGGAGGAGGAGCAACAGATCTGTGTTGTGGTGGAGATCCAAAGAGGGCCAAGTCAATATTGGGCACAAAAACGCTGCTGCCTTTGCTTGAGAGGTCCTATCGCTGACAGTTCCTACTGCCGGCGACGCCGATACATACTACTGTTGTGCCACCAAACAGAGCCAGGGATCCAGGAAGGAGAAGGAGAGGAGCCAAACGTGAGGCCTGCCAGACCTGCCAAAGTGCTGGAGGAGCTGAGTGGGCTGCTTGAGACAGCTTGAGGGGGTCAAGACATTGGCAGTGGCCGCAGCGATATCAGCAGCATCCGTGGCACTGGCATCGGCATCAGGGGATAGGAATTAAGGAGTGGTTTGCTCCGACCCACTACTGTCTGATGCGCCGTATTGCCGCTTCACTGCCACATAACTACGTCAGGCCCGCCGGCCTCACGCCAGCCTCTTGCCAGCCTGTCCCCAACGGACTGCCAGTTGAGTGACCGGCGCAACACCCCACGCAGCTGCCCTGGCGGGTTCTGTGCTGATTTAGCCCACTCGCGCTCCCTGCCACAATCACCAACAGCAAGTGCCTGTGCCTGATTGTGACATCAGCAGTGCCTACCAATGCCTATAAACTGTTTTTTTTTTTATTCCTTTTTTTAGCAGCCTTCACTGTAAGAAGACTTTGGCAAAAGTTCAAATGGGGAAAATTATCAAAAAGCACTCAAGGAATTTAATTCAAACTTGAAGGATAGCTGTGGCTCACTGCTCTAACCAAGAAAATTCCAATCTATATAATGCGTCCACACAAGGCAACCAGGTTGCGCAGGACTGGTGACTAGCAGCGACTATTGGCAGCAGAAAAGTTGAGCAAGCCTAGAGCCAGGAGGCTAACCAAGCGGCGCACCTTGGAGGGAGGAGATATAAGTGGGCGGTGGAGACTGTGGTTCCAGCATAAGAGATGCCACCTAGGGTTGAGCTGGAGTGGTGCAGAGGTGGCCGGGCTGGATTGTGTCGCTCTGTGTGCTCCCCACACCCAACTGTGCCCCCTTCCTTCTGCTGTAGTGCCTAATTCGCCTTTGCGGCGACTACAGCTTCTACAACTACAGCTATTGCTATAGTCATATTAATCAAGACAGCCTTTGAAGGTTTTAGTGCCCACACTGCCTACTACAACACCCACCAAGCCAAACGGTCTGTGACACCCACTAAGACATCAGAGCAGGGCCCCAAAAGAGGGCTAAGGGATAAAGTCTAAAGGATCAAAGAATAGGTACTAAATAAATACTGGTGGGGAAAGGCACAAGAGGCCCCATCAGATGACACCAGCATCACTGCGACCCAACATATGGACCCTTTTCACCCAGAGCAAACATAGCTCTGGGTGAAAAGCTATCTGGTTGGAAATTGTCACAAGACTCTTTCTTCACTTACATTCCAGTGCCATGGCAAAAATAGGGGCTTAGCGCTTATCAAAACACATGTTGATGCAGCTTTAGCCTTAGCACCGGCTACACCAACCTTTATGAGTGGACAGCCCACGCTAAGGAGGTCCCGTACTTGGGGCACCTCAAAGAAGGATAAGCATGCATTAAGGCTGAGCGTGGAAATTCTGCCATCCAAACTCAAACAACCAGCATCCCAGCAAAGTAAGGTCAATTGAGTTCATTTTTCGAAAGAACAGACATTCTCAAGTCTTATCCTCTGATTCACAAACAGCAGCAACCATAGAGCCACCCGTGCACTCAACCTCAGTTCACCTCATGCCTCACCACGCAGATGAAATCCCTCCCGCCCCTCCCCGAGAAGGGACAATTCAATAATTAAAGTGTCATCAGAAAGCATACTCAGTGCGTCATTGGAATCAAACCCAAGATTAACGTCAGGGACCCCACCCAACTCGAAAGTGGGTCCTCTTCCCCCAACTGACACAGCACTATTACTTCTAGAAATCAACTCTTTCCAGTATCCTCCAAGTGGCATGCTCTCTCTGCCGTTCCCTCCACCTCATGTCAAACAACTGTGCTCGCTACTGGAGGAAACCTCAGGATTAGTGGGGCACATGCCCACCTACAAAATACAACAGAGGATGGACTGGACTTGGAGAGGAGCAAGGTGGAATGGTCCAAAGCCTTTGACAACTGTAATTACCTGGGCAGTGGTATCTAACAAAACGCCGCCACCTCAAGCCACAACCGTGGAGCATGTATCGAAGTTCCTTCAGCAAAATGATTGGCAAACAGTTGTGCAGAATCTCAGTTAGACAGAGACTCAGAATAGTTACACGAAAACAGACAAATCGGCCTTTCTCTCCAATATCAATCAGATCAATCTAGTGGCCTCAATTAATTCCACTGTGGTCGCACGATAAACACCCTGACGTGGCAGTCAGATAAATTGGATCTTCAACTGGATCTCATTAACACCCTAGCAACATCAATTACCAAGCTGGATAGTGAACTAGATGCTCTGGAACTAGGTGAGCAACCTGCTACTATAACTGGGAAGGGAACAATCACATGCTTGTGCCACCCAATTTAAGAAAAGCTGGGCACCCTGCCAGAGGTCCTAGCCACCATGATCCACCATGATAATGGACTGGAAACAGGCCTTCCAATGGCCGGTTAAATCAAGCTCCCAAGCCTCACACCAAGTTCTGACAATCCCAGTAATTATGCCTGATATAGCCTCACGCATCTTACCAACAGATCCATGCGAACCAGCTACTAGGGAGCAACCGAACCAGCTCGGTCATGAATGCCCATCTCTGACTACCTTTGTCCTGGATGCTCCTGCAACCAGCAAAGGACCACCTGAGGCAAAAAACTTGCAATGGCTACCAACCATAGCCAATTATTATGTGATACACAAGGTACAGCAACTCATTTGGAAAATCCAACCATTTCTATCACCAATGCTCCCACAACAGGCGAAGGACTACCAGAGCAAAAATCAATTGATTCCAATAACCTTGCATTGGCTATCAACCATAGCCAATCTCCATGTGATACCCAAGACATAGCAACTCGGTTGGACAATCCTTGGATCAGGCCATTCTCTAAAAAATCAAGAAAAAGATTGAAAGAGGCTTTAAACAAATCCATAAATCTTTGCCAACTAGATTCACAAAAACCTGAGCCTCAAACACTTATAAATCCAATAAGCGACAACCAGGCTAGCCTGTACCCCATCTTCCAGGGAGCCTCAGTCCCAAAGAAGGTACTAGGTGGGCAGAACACAAACCAACACCCAGCACCTAGCTCATTGCCTCATCCGGTATCAGAGCACCCTGAAATTCTATCGTACCAACTAAAGACACCGGATGCCTCCTCAGTGTCACAAGCCCAGTTAAGAGTCACTCAATCTGTAAATGCCAATCCTGGACCAGGACCCAAAATCCAGCCTCAGACCTCAACAGTGCGGCAAAAAACCCAAGAGCCAGCTAACTCGGCTAATTTTCAAACTAGCCTCAATCGCACTTGGAAGAAAAATCTCGGGACAACCACGCCAGCAGTCTCATCAGCAACAACAGCACCCATACTAAGCCCAGAGGCGATGGAACACTAGATAAATTGATCCTTACTCCGCATTACTCCTCTGAGGACCAACATGACATTCTAAACAGATCCAACCTGCTAAGGTTGTTCAAAATAATTCTGAACCTAGCAAACATAATCTCAGAAGACATTCTGGGAGTCAAATTTAAAACACCGACAAATGGCTCAAATGGGACAGAATCCACAACATTAATACTCAAATCCTCCCAACTAGTAGCAGACATCTTGACTAGTAAGGCAACGTTTGAAGAGTGGGGGATAGTGGTCATGAAACCATTGGCTTCCAAATCACCACAACCATTGATGGAGTGAAGCGAGCAGTTAGGGCCTCAGGCACATCCATCCAGCTTCCTCACAGAGGCAGGAAACTCTCAACTCAAACTGTCATACAATAAGCTGAGAATATCACGCTCTTATTCCAACCAGACAGGTCCAACAAGGGAGTAGCCCTAGAACAAACAGACAAAAATGAAAATGATTGGAGCTGATTATCAACCACACTTCCGAGTAACACAAGAAATTACTCCTAGACCTGACAACAACCCACCTCAGGCTAAACCTTAGATCATGGAACGTAGCTGGATTAACAAAGCTACTTAAATCTTGAACTGCAATGTCATTCATCCGGACCACCAATCTCCTCTGCCTCCAGGAAACATGGGCAACCAGCCTAACTGCAATTCCCGGCTTCTACAAATTCCACCAAGCAGCCACAAGAACTAATATATTCGGTAGTCCATCAGGCAGCCCCTCAATCTATGTAAGACTGGGTCTGGATTTGAAAGTTAAAACACTTAAACCGCAAGATGAAATGTTCCAGCTAGTGAACCTGGAAGGACTGAGAATAAATGACGTGCACCTGAAGACTTTGTTTGTTAATGTATGTTTCAGTTCTTTTGGTGGAGGACATATAGACAGATTGATCCAACTTTGTGACTCCCTTGAATCCATGCTCTATGAAAACACAGCCCAGGCAGTCACCATATGTGGCGACTTCAATCAGCGAAATCTGGGAATCGACCCAACAAACCTGGCTATGGGGTACCATTATTAGTCCTCTTGTTACTCTCTTTCATTCCCATAGTCAATTCAGCACACAATCAAAAGTACATCTCCAACACTTACATTTAAAAAATCTTGCAAGGGAGTAAGTACTTTGGACTATGTGTTCACCACAGCAAAAATGCAAGATGCTCTAGTAAGCTTTGAGATCCCGACTTGCCCCGACAGTGACCATTTCCCTCTAGTTATTTCTCTTAATGTCAGCTCCACCAGGCACAAAAACCCAAGGACAATAGCTGACTCAACTGGCAAGGAAAGCTGGCATCTAATTAGAATGACAAAATGGGGACCAGTGAATTTTGGGAAATTCAAAGCATGGGAATCTTCCAGAGGCCCACACCTTAAGACCATGCGCGGTAAAATTCTCCTGGCCAACTGGGACTCAATTCTTAATGAAATACATTAAGTGTTTGGCAACAGTTTTCTCCCCCAAAGTGCATCCACTAACCTTTCACAAAAAATTTAAAAATCCCATATTACTGTTTGTAAACTGAAGATACGTAGACTTCCAAAAGCCTGCCATAAAGCAACAACTAAAGCCAAACTGAAAACACAATTGTGGATCTTAAATAAACAGCTTAAACTGCTGGGCTGCAAAACATGAACAGATGGAAAGAGAATGGATGCACGTATATTCACTGATGGGTAAATGTGGGCATGCCAACCTATGAAGGTATCTTATAAACAAAACAACCCCAGCAACGGGTGGAATTAACGTCATCTCCGAATAGCAGAGGATTCTGCACATACAAAACCTATACGCTGCTATAACAGCTACTGTTGATGACTCGGAGCCTCAGAACCATTGCCCTGAAATCCAGTACCCAGGGGCCCTGCTAGCAGAAAATGGCATTTCCAAACTTTTGAAGAAGGCTAGAGCAACAATAGCTCCCGGACCAATTGGCATACCTGCACAGGTCTGCAATAATATTTCCCCTTTACCAAACCTGTCTATTGACCACACAGGTCGCTGAGAGCTGGAGGGGGATCCATCTTGAACCCCATATATAGGAAGGGTGACAGGATGGATCCATCAAACTATCACCGTATAGCCTTCCTGGACATTGAAACCAAGGCCTATGCCTCCACCTTCTTGAAGGAACTAGAGCGCTGGGCAAAAGCAAATTACATAATTCTAATATTGGGACCCTTTCCTATCTAACCATCAGGCAAAGAGCAAGAAGCAACTTCCGCTCTTCATCTGTTTTGTGGACTACTCGGCCACCACGCCTTTGACCTGGTAGACAGGAACAGCTTATGGTGAAAGCTTAGAGGGTAAGGCATCCCAAACAATCTGCTCCAAGTCATCAAATCTCTATAAACTTCTACTTGGGTCAGGGTCAAGCTAATTCCAACAGCGGTCACCAAGAAGATCAAGATGGAAAATGGCTTTAAGCAAGTTTGTTTGCCTGCACCCCTACTATTCAGTCTGTTCAGTGCTGACACCAGCGTGGCACAGAAACAAGCAAACCTCATCCCCTGAAAATTGGAGCATAAAAAATTTGCAGTACTAAATACGTTGACGACATTATCCTCTTGGATCATTTCAGAATAGGCCTAAAGAGAGCCCTTAATGCCTTGCGTAATTACAACTTGACCAACAAAATGGTGGCAAACGGCTCTAAGACCAAAGTTTTAGTCTTTGGCAACCCAATCAAAAAACCAGATTTCAGCAGGCCCCTGGGACCTTTAAAATTTGAAAGAGCTGATGCTTACAATTATTTGGGTGTTTGGATAACATGAAATGGAGGACCCAAAAAACACTGAGGCACACCGCTGCAAAGGCTGAGTCAATAATAATTAATGAATGCAAACTAAATAATTCCCTGGAAAGCCAGTCTACCCGGCCGATAAGATGAGTACTAGCGGCAACCCTTCTACCAATGATTAAATATGGCCACAAAGCCTATCCGGGACATTTAGTTATTATCATGGTCAGATACCAGCTCAAGGCATACAAAAGGTTCTTCAGATTGCCTTTACACCTTTGGAGCTGCCTGATAAAGCTGGAATTCAGAGAGGATGCCCAAACATGGGCTAGCATGGCATCCTTTGCAAACTATTACCATAGGGAAAAAAAGCACTCCCTAACACCACGCAAGCCATCCTCGAGTACATCTTTGACCTAGAAGGGAATCCCTGGTTGCATCACCTTCAACGCTCAATTGCCACCCTTCAAATAGACCAGACAGTACTAAACAATTTACAGCTTTCGTGTGCCTCTCTCAAAGCCACGCTGAAAAAACAAACAAAAATACTATCGAAGGTAAGTGATATGGATAAACTCATTAAAACAAGACTACTACAAGCGATCGGGCAATCATTTGTTATTGCACAGCAGGACTGCCTCAGACCTCAAACGTATCTCTCCTGTGCCATCCGCAAAAGCTGCCTTAAACAAATCTTTTTGGCAAGGCTAATGGGCCTACAAACTAAAGAAGTCAATCTGAGATGGTTGTCACTCACTAAAATTGTCAGCTATAGACTCTGCGACTATAAGTATGAATCTTTCAACCACCTATTATGTTGTTGCATGCCACTTTTGCTACCATGCCGCAGTTTGTTAAAACGACTTTTTCTTGCACACGGCATCCAAACGTGAAGGAGGTCATGAACCTGGTGTTCACTATCATGGTACCAATGGAATTAGCAAAATATGGCAAATACATCAGCCTCACACAATCATAAATATAAGTGGCAAATAATGGAAGCAACTCGCCCTCAGAGACAGCCGACTCGGGAACTGGTTAACTACCGACAAATAACAGTGCTCGAACAGCCTGGCCAACACCCGAATAACCCAGTTGCCAATCACTCCTTGTACGTATTTCAGAGGCCAGGTTCCCAAATTACCCTTTCTTTGCCAATCATTCCTCGTACCTACCTCAGAAGCCAGTCTACTAAACCCCTTTCCATTTTCGCCACTGGAGTCGTAGGTTGTATCATCACAGCCACTTCATAGTAAGAGAACAAGTACTCCAAGCACCTTATAGCTCCATCAGCAGTAGACTCTAAGCTGTTAAACATAGTCCTCCACTCCCCTGTGCATGTACTATGGCAGCCAGTTGTTTCAGCTCGGTTGCGAGAGCCGAACTCTGGATTACCACAGCAAGCATTTCAACTGTGACTAAGCACTTTATGGTACTGTCTGCACTGATGAGGGTAAGACACCTGCTTTGGTCTTTTTAGATTTGAGTGCAGCTTTACCGTATCTCACTGCCTTCTTCTTGAACGGCTGTTGGGTTTAGGTGTCGAGGGTGTAGCCTTAAGTTGGATAGCTAATTTTCTCCAGAATAGCACCTTTCAGGTGATCCAACAGCCTTTTGCCTCAGATCTTTACATTACTGCAGGGGGTGCGCAGGGTTCGGCTTTTAGCCCGACCCTGTTCAACCTATACATGCGCCCTCGAGCGGATGTGATGAAGGGCTTCGGTGTCAAAATCATGGCCTATGCCGATGACACCCAGTTAATTGTCTCCCTATGTCAGGATGAGGGTTGTTCTGCAACTAATTTCAGGAATTACCTGGTAAATGTAGCTGATTGAATGGACCGCAGTTGTCTTAACTGCTGGAAAAGCAGAGGTGTTGATTGTGGGGAAACAGCCCACCATATGGTGGCCAGATGCCCTGGGACCTATCCCTTCCCCAAAATCCAAGATCAAAAACATAGCAATCTGGTTTGACAGCAATCTTGCTTTTGATCTTCAGATAATCAACCTGGTAGGGGTATGTTTTGTCATCTTAAAGATGCTTCGTAAGAGCATGGGATTGCTCCCGGATCTGGCCAAAAAGACAGTGGTCCAAGCTTTATTAGTATCTAGGCTGGACAACTGTTGTGTGCTATACCTGAGGGCTTCCCGAGACAGCATGAGAGCTCTTCAACGCATTCAGAATGCTGCGACTAGAATGCTGCTTAATGTCCCTAGGTTCTTCCCTACGGGCTCCGCCCTAAGACATCTTCATTGGCTGCCGATGAGGGAAAGAATCTTTTTAAAGCACTTTGCTTTTGCCACAGGATTATGAACTCAAGGGGCCCCTGTTACCTAAACCCCCTGATTAAACTTTACCATCCTACTCGTCATCTGAGGACGACCGGTGCTGTACTGGTTACAGTTCCCAGAATAACCAGAGCACGCATGGGAGGTCGCTCCTTCAGCTATCGGGCCACAAAACTGCGGAACTCTCTTCATGCTGAGCTAAGGCAAGAGTGGTCCGAAACTATCATTCAGAAAAAGTTAAAATATTGATTTTTCAGACAACTATAATATCTCGTTCATTAGCAGCTGACTCTTTTTCCCTGTGTAGTGTGAAATCTAAGAGCGGGTACACTCCATTGGAGTAACCATTGCATTTTACAAATTAGATAGCATAACAGATAACATAACTTAATTCAATGCTGCTATTTTTTTCTTTGTTCTAGATTCATTAGATTTTAAACATTGCACTTAAATACAAGTCCTAATGAGCCTCTCGCCAAATGACCTTGAATTTATTAACGAATCATGGTTCTTACTGGGTTTATGTATTAGTGTCTCATCAGTCTGAGCATGCAAGTTTTTAATATTGTAAAGATTTTAATTAGTCACACTGCTACGTTGACGCTAACGAGGGGGAGGAGCAAGTGTGCAAGCGAGCTGAGTGAGCAAGCTGCCGGGCCAAAGGGGAGACCGGAGAGATTGTGGGAGCCTGCTGTCACTGCAACCCTGCATCTTGGGTGAAGCCAAGGAGTCCCATGCTTGCGGTGAGTCTACCGTGAGTCTGCCATGAGATTGCTGCGGGGCAGCAGGCGAGAGCGCCAGGCAGGCTCGGACGCGGCAGGGCTCGCCACCATTACCGCTCGCTACTTGCCACCGTTGCCACTCACTGCAGTCGGGGACTGCCCGGTTCTGCTTTTTGCCGTGGGTGCTGCACTGGCGGCATGGTCCTGCACGGTCCTGCGATAAGCAACCTCCGATTGGTCCCCAAGATTCCAAGCCACCAGGACAGCTTTCCAAGACACAGGACAGTGGGCAATATGGTAACAAGGCCAAAAAGCTCTAGTAAGGCCCATAAAGATTAATCCAGCTACCTGCCAACTACCAGCCCATTAATCCTCCACACAAGTCCTTGAACCTACATCAACTCAGCTGCCTGCTGGGCCATTTTTTGAACCCCTGATGACTACAGTGACTACCACAGTGGCTCCCTCCTATGCTCCAGCGCCTGCCACCTGTTATAAAAAACAACTTTGGGAAGATCGGAAAACAAAAACAGATGCATTGTGAACAAAGCTGCTATTTAGTGCTAAGCAATCTAACTCTAGAGCATTTTGGGAGATTATAAATGGTATTGACAGGCCTATTAGTATAATAAACAACTCAAATGTGTCGTAGAAAGCTGGGTCGTCAACCTGACTAAGACGTTCACTGATGGTACACGCTTCGAGATCCCAGTGCAGGGTGACCATATACGTCTTTCTACCAAGGAATGGGCCGTGCATCTGACTGATACATGCATTGACGGTACTCATGTCAAGAACCTACTTTGGGTCGTATGTATGTGACATTTTACTAAGGAGAAGTTCAACATGGATGAGTCGATGAATAAAGAAAGTAATGCAATACTGAGCAAATTGCAACAGAAGATATTAGCAACAACAAAAAAATGGGTTATAGTAACCTGTGCATCACTTTAGTCAGTTCACCTGGGCATAAAGCCCAGCACTATTCACATAGTAAGGGTAGTGAAACTAATAATGGCAGGGCGAAGAGATAAAGCGCTGGGCCAAATGCCACCCAGCAGGCTATTTTTAAACTAAATTCTGAATATTGGGCAAACCCGCTATCAGCACTATACAAGGATGTCGCACTAACAGGCTCGATCCCAATGAGTTGGAGAGGCGTGATAATAATCTGGTCTGTAAGAGAGAAGACCAATCTAACCCTGCAAACTAAAGGCTCATAGCGCTAACAGACTGTGAGGCAAAGTACTATGCGTCACTAATTCTTGAGGAGCTTTTAGAATGGTCAAACGTGAACAACCTGGTTCCACCCAACCAGACAGGGTTTTGAAGAGGGTTTGGAACAACTAGGAATATCCTAGCCATCTCCCTTATAGCTGACAAGTGCAAGCATCTCTGGAAAATGCTGCTTCTTTACTTCATAGACTTTATGCAGCATTCAACTGTGTAGATCGGGGGATTTTAGGGAGAAAACTAAGGAAATGGGACCACCCAGCTAGAATACTATGTGCTATTAAACAACTGTACACTCACACTTGGATCCAAGTTAAAGTTGCCAATTTTACCAGATTATCAAGGAAAATCCCCACTGAAATAGGCCTCAAACAAGGCTGCGTCTTAGCCCTACACCTGTTCAATTTGATCTTTCCCCAAGACTCAACCAGGTAAAGACTCAACCAGGTAAATTCTCATCCACCGCGCTTGTGCCCTTTAAGTTTGACACACCTCTCCTATGCAGATGACATAGTATTGCTTAGCTTAACAAGACTGGGACACCAAAGATCGCTCATTGAATTAAAAAAATATGTTACTGTTAACAAACTTGAAATTAATCTAACAAAAACTAAAATAGTGACTATCAGGAACCGACCTGGGCAACCCCTCAAAATTAAGCTGGACGATGATGTCCTAGAGGAGGTCAGTAGCTACAATTTCTAGGAGTGTACATAGATAGGAGACTAAATTTCCAAGAGCACAAGCAATACGTCACCAAAAAAGGAAATGCCCTGATGTATGCGTTCTTAACACTGGGTAAGAAGCTGGACGGCCCCTTCCTTCGCCGCTACTGGCAGTCGGTCCTAGCGGCCAAATTGTCACTGACTGTAGCTTACATGAGTGTTGTCATGAATGGAAAAGATGCACCGCTTTTGGACAGATTGGAAGTGAATGCTCTCAAGCGGGTTTTCAGACTTCCACAGAACACCACTCCAGCACAAGTTTGCTTGGAATTTGGTCTCAAGCAACAAGCCCTAGAGAGAAGCTATTCGACAATAAAAACCTGGTATAAAATCCAGTCAAATGAAGGAAGTTTATTAAAAAAAACTCACTATGGTTGACATTGGAAATGGATCCTCAATCTACTCATCGTGCATATTTCTATTCATCGATTAAATTAACAAAGACAACAGAGCTATGGGACATGAACATGTCCTTCCCAGTCTTTCGGTAAGCAATAAATAAGGCTGCCAAAATGAACTTTTATATTGACAATAAAAACAGATTAACTAGCTGTGCGCAGGCCTGGATGGTCCTTCAATCCCAGCCTCATATTTAACTGTGACATTTATGTCACATATAAAGAGACAATTTATGGCAATTCAATTTGGCACACTACTATCCTTGGCAGACCAACCATCCTGGAAATACCGTGGTCCTATATCATTTAGACTGTGTAACTCTGAGAAGGAGGATTTTATTCATTTAACCTGTATGTGCCCCTTTTTTAAAAAGCACGTGTTCTACTATTGAAAAACATTTTTAATGCTAGGGTCATTCGATCCTGCAGGACAGCTATAATAAACTGACTCGATCCAGCAGGCTGCTTAACTGTAAGATGAAGAAATATTTGACTTTACCTGGAAAAGCAATTCAGTCTACATTCAAATGACCCGTTTGGTAACTTCTTGCTGGGTGGTGGCGTACAAGACCACAGGCTGGTCTAGGTATAAAGGCAGTATTATACTTAACAATGTTTACTTGCAAAATGGATTGTGCATAACGATTTTTACTTATTAATGATCTAGGCACTAAGAGCACTGTGGCACTTTACCGATGTCTACTTACTGACCAGTAAAAAGGATTTTACTGTCTGTTAATTTTTTGAAACTGTAATATTCTGATGGTTAAATTCTCCATTAATGATTTACAAAGACTATAGTTTCCGGTGAGACCGTGAATTTTGCGTTTTAATCTTGCCCTACATTTTGTTTCTGTAATTGTAGCAACATTGTTACGGTTTTTATTAACCCAAACAATAAAGATGTTTTGTATCTTTTTGAAATTTATCACACAATAAAGTATTCACTCATTCATTCATTCAATGTTGATTAGATTGGTGGATGTAGAAAGGAGGGGGATTTAGGGTTGAAAGATTGATAAAGTGGATCTGGTGAGACAAGATATCACTGACACTAAATATCAGTTTGAATTGAGTTCTGAACCTGGGAACAGGAAAGTGTTGTATGCTTGCTGGGTGCCTGAGAGTGATGTCAGAGGAGACTGTGTCAATCAGTCACTAGCCTGGCCACCTGTTTTCCCAAAGCAGGAAACATGACAAGGCCAGCGAGGGCCTGCCTGCATAACTGGGGCATACAAAGAGTTCATGGCAAAAATTGGTATCTCCATGAAAAGGGGCAGTGGGCAGGGTACAAAATCTAGATATTAAAAGTGAAAGTGCACTGCAATATAAAGGTGTGGGGCAACAAGAGGGCATAATTTAAAAGGATAAATCTATAAAACAAGTTTGGTATTCTAGAGATACAATACTTAATAACACTTTTTACATAGAGAGCTCCTGCAGTAACAGGCATTCATTACATCCCAATTTGATGGTACTCCAATTATCAGCCTCAAAATGCAGTGGTAGCGATTTGATCCTGCGAGCGGCAGGTTAGACACAGATCCTAGCAGACAGTGCCTAAACTTACAGAAATGTCATACAAGTTAATGTAGGGTGTGGGGCAGATTTTTCTACTGCTTTCCATGATCACATTCTCTCTCTTTCTAGTCTCATGCTTAATGTAGAAATTAGGTTGTTGTTAAATGAAAGAACCCTGTTTTTCAAATATAGTACTGGCAGGTCATGGGGGCAAACGAATATGTGTAATTGAAAATAGCTGTACTATGTTCCTGGAGTAGTGTTCTTAGAAATGTTATTCTGCATATAAAATATAACAGTGGTAGGCTCTTAGTGTCTTTTTTTCAGACGCCACCTACACACATTCTGGTTCCAGCTCCGCATGAAGATTAAAAAGCATACCTGTAGCTTTTCGCCTGTTTTCTCAGCTCCAGAACTACATGCTCTAATACCCATATGCTTGTTAATCTTTCATGCAATGCCATTTGCACAAGGCTTATAAAGTGTCTCTCTCTCTCCTCAAATGTTTGGGGGGTGGGGGCTGAATAAAATCGTGAAGAAGGTTGATTCTGTGTTAAATAGTTTGCATGTCATTCCAAAACCTATTATAAATCTTGGTGCTACCCAAAAAAATGAGAAAAAACAGGTGAATCGACATCCATCTCAGTGGCATGTTCAGAGAGGGCAGTAGACCGCTGCGTGACCTTAAGGAGTAGCAGGGGACCTCTAACTCTATAGAGCAATTTTTGGACAAAGTCCACTCTAGCAGCTGAGTATGACTGGGCTGGACTTGTTCGCACAACTCCAGATTTCCTAGTGATGATTCTACAGGTGAAATATGCTTTTATTCCTGAGGCATATTTATTCATAAAGCACTTAAACCAGCTGTATGGCACTATATCAAGGTCATTAATATCAACCTACATAATTTTTGCATTCAATACATTGGGTACTTCGACCCCATCATAAGGTAAATATAGAACTATTATTCTTCATTTGCCTGGAATTACCTTGGTGGATAAGTATAGCTGTAATTAAGAATAGTGAATATACTTTTACCCTACAATGTAGTGTTATGTTGATTCAGCGGACAAAATATAATTATTATGTGATATATCACATTTAATATAGTGACACCCCCACCTTCAAAAATGGGGAGAACTTTTCAAAATGTATTTAGAATGTTCTGCTTTGAAGAGGAGAGGAGACATATGTTGTGTAGGAAATATACAAAATACATGTCTATTACCCAGGATTGGTGGGAGTGGGTGATGGGGGGTTGGGTAACATCTGTGTGTATATTCGATCCTACAGTAAGTGTGGAAGGCACATACATGATGAGCATTAGGCAAGCTGGAAGTGTGCTCAAGATCTAGGAGGTGGTCTCTGAAGACTGGTTTGAACCTTTCGAGGATAATAGTCTCAGGTCAAGTGTAGGAAAGTAAGCGATGTGAATTAGGCCCAGGCAAATTTTTAATTAAACCAGCATAATTTTAGAAATTTCACATAATGCTAGCATAATTTTAGAAATTTCAATAATGTTTGTTACGCAAAATTCCTGAAATTATGTCATTACGCAAGTTACATAATTACACTGCCTTTCGTTGTAAAAAAAATGGCGCACGGGATCAACACAAGCAACCAAAATACAAGCAGCTGTTGTTTGTGGAAGTTGTGTTTTTCGTGCTATTTTTTTTAGGGTAAAACATCAAACATTGATCAAAAATGTATTCCAATAGCGGTCCTCCGAGGGACTCTGTGAGGACAAGGGGTTTCCGACATCTCATTATATTTATTTGGATAAAGCCGGGAGGGTATCTCTGTCCTTGAGAAAGCCCCCGAGGGGACGACACAGGAGCTCTCTCCCCCTACCAAGGTACCGGGTAATGGGAAATAGGCACTCTGCAAAGTTGGGGTGGCGGGAAGTTTTAAAACCGTCTTGCAGGGAGGCAGGGAGGGGGGAGGATATGGGGGTTGTTTGGGGTAGTTTTGTTTTATTGAGTTCTTTGGTTTGTGGATGTTATATGGCACACTGTAGGTCCATTTATGCTCTTCGCGCGGTGCTACACAACAATCTAGAGCGTATAGAACATTCCCCATGCCGATGTCCCATGATTACACACCACCTATGACGCCCCACATGCAGCACCTACCAATTGTATCCTGGAATGTTAATGGTCTTCAAGATAAGCTTAAAAGAGGACTAGTTCTTCAATACTTAAAGCGTAAGGCGCCAGCAGTGACTTTATTGCAAGAGACCCACTTAACGGGGACAGTTTGCAAAGCCCTAGATAGGTGGGGTTTTAAACTTGCGGTGCACTCGGAGTTCACGTCTGGTTCGCGGGGAGTGGGAATCCTTCTTAAGAAACAGTACCCGATTGTCGTAAAACACACATACACGGACGACCAGGGCCGTTTTGCGGTGCTGTCGTGTCAGTGGGAAGGACGTCTGGTCAACATAGTGTCTGTCTACATTCCGCCCGCGCTCCACTCTTCAGCATTTCAGGCGCTCAGCGAATTCCTACTCCGGCTCCCACAGGGCTATTTAATAATAGGAGGCGACTTCAACGCCACACTAGATGACACTCTGGATCGCACACCCCCTCGACAACAACACCGTACACACTCCGTCTTAGCGGACTTCCTAGACACCATAGGCATGGTAGACATTTGGCGCTCCCGCTTTCCACAGGCACGACAATATACATATCACTCGGGGGCACACAATAGCCTCTCCAGAATAGATTATATACTAGCGCCAGCGGCCGAAATTGGACATTTTTTAAATGTAGCACATTTACCAAGGGGCATTTCTGATCACTCCCCAGTCAGCGCTCTATACACCTGGTATTCCACAGCGCAGAGCCGCATATTTCCTATATACCCCGGATACCTCAGAACCCCTGAGATCGGGAAAGGGCTGGCTGATACTACCAAATACTATTTTAGCGAAAATGCACCTTCTGTCTCTTCTCCGCTTGTCCTCTGGGAGGCGGACAAGACAGTGCTTCGTGGGCAGGCGGTCTCACTCGTAACCCACCACAAAAGAGAAAAAGTTAGAACTGTAGCGACACTAGAACAGGAGGTGGATGACCTGGAGAAAGCCCACAGTCAAGACCCCTCCGACACGAACACTCATTTATTGCAATTTAAGAAGCAGGAGTATAAAGATCATTTGTAGGCGGCAGCGAGAACGCGACTCTCCAATACCAAAGACACCATATATGAAAGCGGTGACAAGACCGGCAAGCTATTGGCCTGGCTTGACAAGACGGACAAGGCAGATAGATGGATCGCAGAACTCCAACTTCCCACGGGAGGCACCACTCGGGATCCCCAATGCATAGTAGATTTACTAGCACATCATTATGAACAGGTGTACACCTCCACACTTACAATTACACAAACGGACGCAGAGGAGTTCCTCCATGATATCGGGCTTCCCGGACTGGCGGAGACAGAGTCTCAATTGTTAGAGGCAGAGCTCTCCAAGGACGAAATTGCGACGGCAATTGGTAAACTTCAGTCAGGAAAGGCATTGGGCCCAAACGGTATTTCCATAGAGTGGTATAAGCGTAACGCAACGACACTTGCACCATATCTGGTTGCTATGTATGAGGCCAGCTTGGATAGGGGGGAACTGCCTCGAGACCAAAGAACGGCAACAATAGTGGCGATTCGCAAACCCGCGCAGGAATGTTCCTCTTACAGGCCCATATCTCTGATCAACGCTGAGGCCAAGATATTGGCCAAGACCCTAGCTAACAGACTTACGCCGCACCTAGCAACGCTAATACACTAGGATCAATCCGGGTTTATGCCGGGGAGAAATACAGCTTTAAATCTTAGGCGCCTCCACAACGTGTTGGGCCGGAAACATATCATTCAGGAAGAGGCCGTTGTGCTGTCCTTGGACACGCGCATGGCATTTGACACAGTCGAGTGGCCCTTTCTCTTCGCTGTTCTTAAAAAATTGGGGTTCGGACCGAAATTCTGCTCCTGGGTTAGACTACTATACACTGCTCCCCTGGCCCATGTAGTAGCCAATGGGCATAGATCAGGAGAGTTTCCATTGCACCGAGGCACGAGGCAGGGCTGCCTGCTTTCACCGCTTCTCTTTGCCCTGGTGCTGGAGCCTCTAGCGGCCTGGATACGACAAGACCCGGTCATCCGAGGGCTTCGATGGACAGAGGGATGTGAGGATCGAATATCCCTGTATGCGGACGATATCCTCCTATATATGGTCTCTCCCAGACACTCCCTGTCCCGCCTATTAGATATCTGTAGCTCATATGGACGTTATTCAGGGTACACGATTAACTGGACAAAGTCGGTACTCTACGTCTTGAGGGGTCCCCCACCACTCCTTCCGGCAGGCTGCGATGTAGCCATTGCAGAGGACACTTTCAAATATTTAGGGATTCACATCACCCATGACCCGGACGTATTTATGACGCTGAATCTCCACTGAAACGGTTGCAAAGGGATACCAAGCGCTGGCAATTGCTACCTTTGTCGCTCCTGGGAAAGGCAGCGCTTTTCAAAATGATGGCGCTCCCCAGGTTTCTCTACGCCCTCCAAAACACACCCTTCTTAGTCCCCCAATCCTACTTCCGTACCATTGAGGCAGAAGTCACTAAACTCCTCTGGGACAATAAACCAGCTCGCATAGCTATGGTGAAACTATACCGCACCTGGTACGATGGGGGCATCGCACTCCCGAACATACAGACATATTACTGGGCCTCCCAACTGATAGTGATTAACCACTGGATTCATGCCCCCTACACGGACCCAGCCTATATCCTCGACAGGTTGCAGTTTGGTGAGACAGGGCCTTACCGGGCGCTCTATAACAAGACCCAGACCCTACTAGGCCCCACGAACCATACACTCCAGGTATGGAATATAGCGCAGAAAAAGTTAGGGTAGCATAATATACTCACGCAAGCAACACCCCTTTGGGTCACGGACAGGCTGGGGAGATTGGGAAAAAGCAAAGGCTTTAATCACTGGGACCGTATTGGAATCTCCAAGGTGGGCGACCTCTGGGTACGGGGAAAAATGATCCCATTTACACAGCTCCAAACGCAATACGAGATGGCATCAACGGAGCACTTCCGTTACCGACAGATCAAACAAGCCCTTGAAGCGGCAATTCCCCCCGACACCACCCTACCTGAGGCCTCCCCGTTAGAAGATAGGTTACTAACAGATCACATGGACAAAAAAGCAATCTCCATGACCTATCGGAAAATTATCGATAACATGCCAGATCCGGTACAGAAGCTCAGAGACAAATGGCAGGTAGACCTGGGAGAGTTAGACGATACGGATTGGCAGGAAGCGCTATCATCCCCTAGAGAGGTGGCGATCGCATCTAAATTACGCCTAGTACAACTTAAGATCTTCCATAGAATCTACTACACCAGAACTACCCTCTGTAAGATCGGGAAAGTAGACACCCCGCTCTGTCTGCGACAGTGTGGGGAGGTTGGTACATTCTTTCATACTATATGGGCATGCCCTGCAGTGGCGTCGTACTGGGAATCAGTTGCGTCCCTTATCACAAGGGTGAGTGGGAACCTAGTCCCTCCAGAGCCTAAATGCTGTTTACTAAATATTTGGGATGCGACGGACCTAACTTCGACCTTACAGACCTGGGCTACCCTGGGTATTATGCTGGCTAAGAGGAATATCGCTAGACACTGGGGTGTGGCAACGCCCCTACACTTGCGGAATGGTGCAGGGATATGGACATGGCCATGGTGGCAGAAAAGACCGTATACGTACACAGGGGCGGTCCCAAAAAATGGATAAAGAAATGGGGAGGTTGGAACGCATATAGAGGGGATATCTGCGAAATGCCTCTTGTAACTCAAGAATTGGACTAATGAAAGTAAATGACACTGAATGTTGTAACGCTGTAAATACAACTGATTAAGTACGACTATTCTTGTAATATACATTAGAGGTGACAAAGAATGTATAATGTATGGACTGTATATGTTATATTGATGCATGTAAAGAATTGATAACTGTGCCTTTCACACTTATATAAATAAAAGTTTTTTTTTTTTTAAATGTATTCCAAGAAACATTTTGTGCTAAAATATAGCTCTAAAGGACAGATTTGCATTTCACGTACTCCAAATTCATGCACTCCTAATGAGAATGGGAACCTGGTACAAAGGGTTTTTGTGGTGTTTGGAGCTCAAGGAAGGGAGCTGGTTGAGAAATAGTGAGGAGATAAACTAAATAAAAAATGCAAGCAAGGGCAAATCTATGGATAAGCTACATTTCAAGGGTGAGAAGTTAATAGAGGGCAGGTTTTCTGGTGTCTTTCAGAGGATGATAGAAAAGTGGATGTCAGTGGGTTGAAATGAGTTCAGATGACAAAGTTCAGACCTTTCATTTGGTGTAAGTAGAAGTCAAGCTAGTTTATGACAAGGAGTCTGGTGAGGGTCATTGCTGAGCAGAGATGGGGTTGAAGACTGAAAGTTAAGAGAAAAATGCTAGGACCAAATATTCTTTTATAGCTGACTCATTCTCTGGGAAGTAAAATTGAGTGAACATGGTACCAGTACCATTCACATGTATTATTCAGTAACCCAGACATTTGACAGCGTGGACGAGAGGCTCCTAAAAAACTTGGGCTTCTGCAGTTAGTGTTTTTATTTTTTATCAATTAAGCAGTGGTTGATGTCCTGTGTCAGTGTCTCGAAGTACATCTTGCCTTAGTGTAGTGAGGTGCAGTTTGCCAAACAATAACTACAAGGTAGTCAGTGGGTCCAAAAACACGATCATCAGAACAGTAGAAAATGCTGGAAATAGTAAAATACCATTGAAAAGGGGCATTTATAGAACGATGAGGTGGCGACATATATCTTCAGTATGCCAAAGAATAACATTGGAGTCTAACGGAAAAGATGATTGTGCGTAAGAATTCACGCTGCAAAAATAGTTTATTACTAAATATCACAGTAAATAGTGTGGAAATTCATATTTATACTGAAAGGTAAAGAATCATAGAACCGAATTCACAAAGTGAGCAGGTAGCATTTAAGTTGGCAAATCCCATTTCTGATTTACAGAATCAGGAATGGTGAAATTTTAGTTAAATGTAATATGCTCAAAACGTCTACCTGGGAGGTCGGTCAGTCTGCAAAAGTTAGTGAAGAGTCACAAACCTATAAGTTAATGTGCATTTACAAACCTGCTTCAGGTAGTTTCCCACCTTGAAAACAATTGGTGGTTACATTCTGTTGAGGCAGGAGCAAATTAGTGTTCAGGATTGAAATGGGGAGGGAAAACTCCCAAAATTGTTGGGAGTGTGTGGGAAATTGGTTCTTTCATAAGGGAAAATATTGTAAGTGATTAGGTACACAAATCAAAAGCTTGCATACTGCAACTGCACTTTGAAGTCATTTATACAGCTGTGCAGTACCAGACCTGTCAATAGTTATATAGCAGATGTCATTGCAAGACTCTGGCTGTCCCTGATTCACAGTATTTCTTCTGTTCTTCACGAATTCCATAAAAGCCGGATGGTTCTGTAAATTTCTGACTTTTAAGACTGGAGTTTTGTGAAATGGCAATATAGAATTTGGATGGGCAACGACAACAACATGGCTAATCAATTCCGTTGACCTTTCTTTTCCTCTAAGGGAACAGCAGACCTTAGCTAGTCTCAAATTCCCTCTCTTTTTCACTCCACCCCATGGTCAATGTTGGATTCTAGTGAGTGAATCCTGCAACCGACAGATATACGAACAGGTCAAAGTGGGAGGTCAATATGGTTCACAGTGCCCCTTATACGCAGTGTGGAACAACACATTTTCAAATTGTATAGTGTTGTATATAACAGCTGGTACAAAATTTGATGGTGCTTCATTTATGGATGTGAGACGGATGACTGGACAGATGTTCATGATAACCATTTTGTGCATGACCACAATAACAAGAGCCCGACACCAGATCTGTGTATAGGTCAGAATGTAAGAGACAGAGTCAGTAAGAGCCAGACTCATTCCATTAAGAGAGAGAGAGAGAGTGTTTGTGTGGGTGTGTTTGTGTGTGTGTGTGTGTGGGTGTGTGTGTGTGTACTTGTACCTCAGTGACCAGGCCTTGCGATGACAGTTGCATGCATGGCTACTGACAAGAAGCCAGTGACAGATCTTTGTATTGGTCAAAATGTACAGACCCACCATAAGACCAATGCATGCATGTGTCCTAATTCCTCCCATGACAGATATGTGTATGAGTGTCCATGTGGGAAGGCCCACATCCCCACATAATATCCAAAATTCCCCCGTCATATGTGTATATGGCTCAAGCCACCAGCAGCATCATTATTCTCTATATGAGTGGTGGTGAGCAATCTACCCCAATGCCTGACCTGTGCTTGAGTTGGCGTAACAGAGGCAAATTCATTACATCACAATTCGATCATCATACATATGTTGAATCCAGATCCACTAACAACTATTCCCTCCCTGATTCTAGAAATTAAACAATGTTGCTGATCTACTTGCCTTCTGTGTGTCCTTTAACTATCAGCTATCACCTAGGCAAGCCTCTAGTTGTTTGTGTGAAAGATGCAATGAATGGAAACCTTCTCTGGGCTCAAGCTTTCTAGTACACCCCTTTTGGGTTGTTTTATGATTGCTCATGTGCTGATTTGACGAGCAAAAGGGTAACATTTATGGCACTAGATACGGCAAATAAATAAATAAGTGAAATCTCGCGAAAATAAACAATTTAACTAGTCTACAGTGAAAGGTAGCCCACTGTACAGACTTATAACCCTTCAACCATCTCAAAGCACTTACATTTGTTTGCCAAGTCCCCACGCTTAAAAGTCCATTTATTCCTAATATTAACTTATTTCACTTGTCTTATGTGGCGTCAAACATGCCACTTTTCCTGCTACTTTTCCATGATTTGTTATTTTTATTATACAAATGAAAATACAGGGTAACTAAACAGAAGTGCAGCTGGAGGAGCAAGAGGACCTCAAGCCTTTAGCTGGGATATTAGTCAATCAGTTTTGAATTCGGTTGCAAGGGGGAGAAAAGTGTTAGTGATAGAGGAAAGAGTAGGCTATGGCACTCATTTTGAGTCGGCTTTTAATTTTCCATGTGCAGTAACTCCTGTTACTGACATATCGGAATTCTGAGTATTGCAAGAAGAATTGCATCCCACTGATAAATTTCAGTAGTTCAATCCTACTGAAATGTATTGGGGGAAAATGTCCCATAAATAGCAGGACTTGCAGATGTTAGTATGATAAGCACCACAACAATCCACGTCATTCTTCATCTTCACAAAAAAATACGTAATTGTGAGGTATTTATCAAACCCAATAACTTCCAAACCAGCATTGTCAGATTTTATAGGGTGCAATCAATTTTGCAACAATTGGCAGCCCGTTGATCATTACAACCAATATGTTGCTATTTAAGGACAGGTAAACTCCAGTAAAGACAGTGCTTAATTTGTGCCAGTGTTTGCCGGTGCTCAGCACAGGCACCTAATTCTTAACAACCGTACTTGTTTATGACAGGCCACCACATGGTGGCACTGTCTGGCTATTTTTAACACAGGCCATTAGCTGAGTGTTTATCAATTCAATATCAGTGTATACAGGACAACTTTATGTGACCTGAAACAGTCCAAATGGTCACATATGTAGGAATGTGATGATATATGCCTTGTGGTGAAATCTGCAGTGGCTTCCTGTTAGACCTGGCACCATTGGCGTGGGTCTCCCCTGCATTTTTTGCCTTTGCCTCCTGTGTTTTTGCTGTGTGTTGGACTCCGTTTTGCTGGTCTAGATGCTTTGGGCACTTTGCCACTGCTGCTCAGTGCCAAAGTGCAAGTGCTCCCTTTGTAAATTGTTGTTATGGATTGGTGTTTCAAGATTGGCTGATTTGATTTACTAGTCAGTCCCTAGTACAGTGCACTGGATGTGCCCGGGGCCTGTAAATCAAATGCTGCTAGTGGGCTTGCAGCACTGATTGTGCCACCCACATAAGCAGCCTGTAAATGTAACTCTGGCCTGCCATTGCAGAGCCTGTGTGCAGTCTAGTACTGCCATGTCGACTTGGCAAGTGCACCCACTTGCCAGGCCCTTACCTTCCCTTTTCTTACATGTCAGTCACCCTTAAGGTTGGCCCAAGGTACCCCTGTGGGCAGGGTGCAGTGTATGTGAGAGGTAGGACATGCCCTGATGTGTGTGGCATGTCCTGATAGTAAATTACTGCCAATTTGGTTTTTCACTATGGCAAGGCTACCTGTTGCCATAGGACAGAATGGGGAGTTTGCTTATAACATCTTATAAACATTACTACCTCTGGGAACAAGGTTGTAAAATAAGGTTTAGTATGCCTGAACTCAGAATGTTAAAATGCATCTTTTAGTGAGGGTGATTTTTACATTCTGTGTTTGAAAATACCACTTTTAGAAAGTAGGTATTTTCTTGCTTAGCCATCCAGTGTGCCTCTGCTAGGTTTGTGTATTGCATGTCTGGCTTTTGGATGACAGGGGCTGGGGAGGAGCAGTGGCTCCAGAGAGCCTGATGAGTCAGGGCTGGGCTGAATAGACCGGGCTGCATTTAGAGTAGGGGGAGGAAATTTCCTTTCACCTGAATGGGCCTGGTCTGCCTTCCACAATGCTGTCTCCACCTCCTGCCAGGAAGCTGCACCAGAGAGGACAGAACCGGTTTTGACCAAGCACAGGGCTTCTCTGCCACCAGAGAACAAAGGATTTTGTAGTATAAATATTGGGGCCCAGACCCCAGAACTTTAGATCACTTCTGGGAAATCAAGAGGAACCTTTGCCAAGGAGAAGAGCTGGAGAAACTGGAGGAGGAGTACTGACCCTTTGCTGTGTGCTGTCTGTGGTTGGCCTGCAGTGACTGTTTCTGCCTAGGAAAGGAGAAGGACTTTGCTGTGTGCTTTGTCCCCTGCTTGAGGAAGATCTCCAAGGGCTTGAAGTGGAGCTTGCCCCCTGTTCATGAGGTCTCAGGAACAGCAAAGACCTCACCAAGCTTCTGGGCACCGTTTCTGAGTCCGTCGCAGGATTCCGTGTCCTGAAGGCACCGCCTCATTTCGCAACGCAAACCTGGTCTCACCGACTCCGTCAACGAGCTGCTGCTTGCACAGCGTCCTGTGGGCATCGCACTCCGCACCGCTTCGCTACACGCTGCACTGACATCATCGACTCGGTCGCTGCCCGACCCGAACATCGACCAGCTCCGTCGCCACATCGTGACCTGCCAGCACCGCATCGAGCACCGTCTCACTCTGCAACGCAAGCCTTTGTCTCAATGACTCCGTCAACAAGCCGCTACCTGCGCTGAGCCGTGAAGACTCCGCATACTGCAACGCTTCCATCTCACATCGCGACCAGGACGGTTGCCTCGGACCGGCTCGTGCCATCGTGTCGGCCGCAACAACAAAAGGTACTGTCTCCGAGTCTGTCGACGCTTTGGCTAACCCGTATCGACGTGGTTGTCTGGAATTGTTAGACTCTGTCGTATTCAGTATCGCAGTAGCCCCGGACGGAGCTACCGAGTCGGAGGAACTGTATTTTCACGTTTTTCCTGCAATTTAAAGGTTATTTTGGCCAGTAACTATTTTTAAGAGTATTGTATGTTGGATTTTTGTTGTTCTTGGTTTGTTGGTTTAGATAACGTTTGCTTATTTTTCTAAACTGGTGTGGTGTCCATTTGTAGTATTTTCACTGTGTTACTATATGCATGCACAAATGCTTTACACACTGCCTCTGAGATAAGCCTGTCTACTCATGCCAAGCTACCAAGGGAGTGAGCATGGGTTATTTTAGAAGTGTATCCCCCTTACCCTGACTAGGAAGAAGGGTCCCTACTTGGACAAAGGTGCAAACCTCTGCCAACTAGAGACCCCAATTTCTAACACTTCCTGCAAAATGCATTGGGCCCTGGCACTTACATTTCTGCAAATTAAGCAGTAGTGGCTGCTACCGATCGGGAGTGGTGGGGCGGGAAGGGGGGGGCAGGAAAGAAATTTAAAAAAAACACTTACCTGGCTACCGGATGCTGCCTCTCCTCCGTCCTCTTCTTCCTGACTCCGCCGGCAGCAGGAAGTACTTGGACTCCCAGGCTTCCCATAGCCAATCACAACGCTGCAATGCAGCGTTGTGATTGGTTTAAGCGCCGTGGATCGGTGCTCAGACGGGGACTGGGAGACTTTGCATGTTCCCCACCAGGCTGTGTAATGCAGCCTGGTGGGGAAGATGCAAAGTGCGCAGGACTGTTTGGCCGGCCCTCATTCATGCGCACTTAAGGAGTGCAAACCACTCCTCTCCCTGCTGGCCAGCCCTGCCCCGAGAGCCACTGACTTCAACAGGAGAAGTAAAATGATAATAACAATAGTTATTATCATTTTATTTTTCCTTTTGAGCAGTGGGACGACGCTCCTCCGCCTTAGCGGAGGACTCAGAGCCGCCACTGAATAAGTATTGAGTAAAGATACAAAATAAGTACTGCGTCCAGCGGCACTTCGTTGATGTATTTCACGCCCTCCATATGCACTCAAAGGGATTGAGAAGAGCAGCTGGTAGCTGTGCTTTCAACACTGGCACCTGAGCACTCAACTCCAAGTGCCTGCCTCGGAGCTTTTACCAATTGAACTTTGGTCGGCGGGTGTTCCGAATGTTGCTCGATCGAGATCCTAAGTACTGCACAGTGTAGTGCTGCTTGCATCAGTTAACCTTTGCTCCCGAGGGACTTGTGTTGGGTGCAGGGAATCCTGGTATTTTGAGCTCTACCAGGTGTCGATAGAGAGCGCTTAAAGTAGTTTTTTTGTGCTTTTGAATTTTTTTCATGTTAAGACCAAATGTAGTTGTATGTTTTTAGTATGTGATAAATCCGAAATAAATCAGCAAAATTACACTTGTTCACATCTGACTACCGCAGAAGAAAAAAATTGAAGGGCAACTGGTCATCCTGCCACAAATTGTCCAG
The DNA here is from genome assembly GCA_963921515.1 of Calotriton arnoldi. NCBI lineage: Eukaryota > Metazoa > Chordata > Amphibia > Caudata > Salamandridae > Calotriton > Calotriton arnoldi. The sequence goes on along the minus strand of CAWUFW010000788.1, from coordinate 3,264,381 downwards.
TTTGGGGGTAATTCGTGTGTTTTTAGATGCAGAACAATATTTTTTTCACCAACTGTGTTAGGTAATAGTGGCTTTGTCCGTGCCATTTGTTTCCTGGTAAAAACTTCAGTTGATCAGTTGCAAAATAGTTTTGGTTGGACCCTCCCACTTCAACAAGGGTCGGTTTACTGAAGAAACAAACATACCACCTCAAACCCACGGGAATCATTACAAACCAGCTATTTGCAAGAAACACCTGAAAGCAAAAGGAATTCACCCTAGAGGGGTTTTGTAGACATCAAAAGGCGCATGTTGCACCCAAAGGACCTAGTTCAAAAAATGTGTTCAGAATATGTTTTCTGCACAAAAACTACTAAAATTGACCTAGGTACAAAGCAAATTTGTGGTGCCATTTCCTGGCTAAGGGGGTGCAGTGGTACATTTTACTGTAGCCCCGAACATTTAAACAAGGGACATATAGCAATATCTGGAAATACTTTCACAGCAGCAGGGATTTTAATATTAGGAAGTTGTCTGAATAAAAATGTGCATACCTTGTACCCCCGAGAGATGTGTCAGTTTACACATCATTATGGTTTAGAATTAAAGCATGGTAAGAAAACGGGGGCACGAAGACTACCAAAAATAGGATTATTAACCTGAAAAAGAATGTATGTATTTAGTTATTGTTTAATATATCCTAAGGAGGAGATGTGTCCTATCCGCCAAAGATGCCATTTATGGAACTGGAGACCAATTTCGAGTTCAGGTGGGGGCTCAACATCCTATTGTTACGGTCAAATCCCTTAATCTCCCCCTCTTAAAAAATATATATATATAAATTAAACTCTGACCTTTTGAAATGTAATCTAGTGCACCTGTAATGCCCTTGGGCCAAGTTCGTAGTATAGAAAAAATGCAAATTACAAAAGGTAGTTTGATAAAATCACATGCTTCGATTCTAATGAACAGTCTGAACTGTAATATATTTTTAGCATTCTTAATTGATAAGCAATGATTTAGAACAGTAGCAATCAAATCACACCTTTACAAAAACTTGCAAAAGATGAAGGTAGGCTCACTTTTAGGAAGCAGTATTCATGAATAGTTAAATCAAAGGGTAGCTTAGAAACTCGGAGAATGTACAATCAGCAGTCTATACTTACTCCTGGAAGGCACCCTTTTTTAGAGGGATTTCAGTAAGGCTGTGCAAAGTTGCACGACCTTTTCACAAAGTTCCACGACCTTTTCACAAAGTTCCATGAAAATATTATCAAACTAGACTTTCAGCAGAAAATGTCTCACGGCAAGATATTTTCTGCAAGTCTCCTGTGAGCAAAAATTAAGCAAAATTAAATAATGTGAAAGGTAAAAACAAATCAATAATTTCAAATGACAGAGAATGTGTACATTTTACTCGTGTAATTAAAATTTCACCAAGGTCTAGATTTGAGGTGCTGTAAATATTTATAAGAAAAAAAGTAATAATATAATTCTGAAAATACAACAATTTGCATAAGACTACATATAAGTAAAATCAAGTAATAATGTAATTCAGAAAATACAACCCTATACTTCAAATTGTGTGCATCATGTAAGCATGGCTGTGCACAAAGAGCATTGCACTTATTGCTCTCCTAACTAAATGCCCCGCTAACTTACAGAGAGTCACAGATAGCAGCTGCAGAAGAACACTTTCCCAAATGTACTTACAAATTTTAGCAAACAGAGACATGCTTAGCCTCCAGGTTTAACCTGTAGCTCCACCAACTCTTGTTGCTCTCTGTGAATCACAGGCTTCATAAAGTTGTGTTATCGTTGTCACTGTTGACTTCCCACTGCTGACGCTTTTGCATCTTTCCACCGCTACAGGGGATCTTCCTAGAGAACATTCACCTGCAGAGACCACCTACTTAAGATCCAGAGGAGGCAGACCAGACAACAGCTGATAAGACATGGCAAGGCTACGTAAAAAAGCAGGCATAGCTCTCTTCCTCTTCACCCTTTTCATCTTTGGAACTATGATGGGGCTACGGACTCTGAAACCGAGTGATGGTTTCTCAGACCTGGCACCAGGACTAGAGCTGGTGCCCTTCATGGAACATGTGGACCGGCGGTCTGTGTCCCACAAGGCTGTGCCCCCATCACATGGAGTCACAGGCACAGATGGCCACAACGAGCCAGTTGTCTACCGTGATATCCATATATTTTACTACATGTGGTATGGCAACCCAAAATTTGATGGCAAATTTGTGCACTGGGACCATGTGATGGTGCCACACTGGGATCCCAAGATATCTGCCAGCTACCCAAAGGGAAGGCATAGTCCTCCAGAGGATATCGGCTCCAGCTTCTACCCTGAACTTGGCCCGTACAGCTCAAGAGACCCGAATGTGCTGGAAGAACACATGAAACAGCTGAAAGAAGCTGCAATCGGTAAGATAATCTGTTTTGAAATTCAATTTATTCCATGTCGGTACCACTAAAAGTATATTCAGGTGATCCCAAAATGTAAGAAGCACTACAAGACGTATGTCATATGTTACCTAGCCATAACAGTGACTATAAATATGAAATCATGCATTTTTAGGTGGACTCTAAGACAGCTCTGTCTGCATGTCGATTATTCTTAAAAAATAAAAATTAAATAACTTAAGAAGGGCTAAAGAGCCTGCCGGTTACTTACCATTGGTTTGCTTCAATATTGCTCTCATTTCCATGGTCTTCATTGATCAGCGAATTTTCTCTTCCTGTGCTTTAACTTTGCCTTCGAATGTTAGTCCATACCATGGAGCATGCGTGGTAAAGGTATATGTGTGGTAGTGGAATGTGTGGTAAACACTTTTGTGTGGTAATGATTACGTGGTAAATAATGTGTTGTAATGGTTGTTTCCCATGGAGCATGGACCAAGTACAGCTTGCGGTCAGCGGCCAGTGTCCTTCCACTGGACATGCACTTTTGGAGGTGCTTTTTTTTCATTTCAGCTCCAACACTCCATGAGAGTGCATCTGTTATAGGCCTCCCACCCTTCTCATCCGGCGTCATTCCTTGCACCTGGCCTCCCTCACTCCTGTGTCGCTGCACACACTCTATGGTATCGGGAAGAAAAATGCATGCATCTTACTGCATCCGTGTTTACTCTAAACCTCTTCCTCTATCCTGACCTCTGCCCGCTTGTGGTTTGTGTGTGGGTCTCCAGCTCTCCTCGGATGCCGTTTATGGTATGTTGGATGCCTTCTTGTTGCTTATTTGTGCTTGTTGGGAGCAGTTTGAAAGTTTTTTCACCCACCCAGTCGGAGGGTGGCTGGGTTGGCTGTTGTTTTGCTGCAGTGGTCTCTTTCTCCCCGTGACTCCCTTGCCCTCTCCGGGGGGCGCTTTATTTTTAGGTCTCGCCTAAGCCTGCGCGCATGCGCTGCCCTGCGAGGCTTCTAGTAAGGACTTTAAACTCGGACCACACGCTCGTGCGTGTGGTCCGAGTTTAAAGTCACACACTATTGGCCTTTGCGTGCGTCTTTCTAAGAAAGACAGCACGCAATTGGCCAAAGGCGGGTGCATGTCCCGCCTCTCTTCCAAAAGTTAACTCCCATGGCCTAAGGCTCTCGGGAGCGAGCAGCAGCGCGCTGCATTCCTCATTGTGGATCAGGTTACTGCGGCCGTGGCTTTCACGGATGAGCATTCACCAAATTCCTCGCTTCATCCAAAAAGGGTTTGTCGCCCTTTCACCGACATTTCTCTATATCTAACAATGTCGATCAAATGCTTTCTAGTACTTCTGAGTTCCAACCCTCTCTAAGCCAAAGAAATTCGGTTGCATTCATAGCCTCTAAAAAGAGAGAGCAATGTGCACTTCAGTGTTTGCTGTATTTAACCTTTTTGTTTGTATTTGAAGTCACTGGAATGCTTTTTTTGGATAACCTTTTTTTTTGGTATTGGGTCATAGGTTCTGTTTCATTAGTGCCAGCGCACAGGACGGAGGGGGGGGAAGGTTGCCCTAACACGGATGCCAACCACGCGTTCTCAAAGGTACAGCAATCGCAAAATTGTTTCGTGATCACAAAAGAGCCAGAGAGTGAGAGAGGGACGAAAGGCGCATAGACAAGTGTGTTTATACGAAACGCCAACCTAGCTTGGTTCAATCTGACGTCATCGCACATGAATACCGTCGCAGAAAATAACAGAAACCTCATTCATTGTCCCTGTGAAGTTGTCGTGGCAGCTGTTTATTTTTTGAAGAGGCATTTCAGATTTTAGAAAAGACAAGTTCACTGTCGGACTGGGACTCAAAACAGGCCTGGGAACCAAAATAACAAGCATTTGCAATGCAATAGGTCTCGCATTTAGGCGAGTTTGACCTATTGGCATTGTAAATGACAATGCCTTTTATTTATGTTTTGGCTTTTAAAACATAAATAAAAGGCATTGTCATTTACAATGCCAATAGCTTAAACTCGCGTAAATGCGAGACCTATTGCATTGCAAATGCTTGTTACTGCTTGTTCTCACAGCAGATCTGTGCTTGCCACCCTCTGTGTGGACTCAGAGAGACAACTGCTGGTCCCATCTTCTACATTTCGTCTCCTGCTTCATCCACCAACTTTTAAATATTAAGTTTGAAAACAATGGAGCCTAGTGGCCTCGTCTCCCAGTTACAGGTGGGGCTGTGAGTTGTTTTAACATCAAAGGTGAGCAAGCCTCTGAAAATTCTCTGCCTTCCAACCAGCTACAAGGACACACCTCCCCTTCGCGCTCTCCCTCGCAAACAAAATGTTCCTGATTAACTTTAAAAAGAAATTATTATTTCTGGAAATTTTGTTACTGTTTGTAATAACATTCTAGAAGTCATAACTTGCATACTTACAGTGCTTTCAACCGGAGGCTGGGATCTCTTAGCACTGTAAATGCACGTGTCACTATTCAAGATTGCGCCAACCAGCAACAGTGCTGCGGATATAGTGTAACTCACTCACAAACACATACATCTGATTAACCAAGTGGGCCTTCATCTTGTACGATTTCATTTCCCACTGATAACTTTAACTTATATTTATTTTTCAGTAAAGGTGTGCATTGTATTTTAAAAGTATTTGCCTGAAGATGAAAGTCCAAAAAGTAATTGCAGTGTAACAACAATATGCTGTTCTTTTCAGGAGCGGCTCCTCCATTAGGGCGGAGGAGCGTCGCCCTGCTAAATAAAAAAACCCCCAGAGATGACAAATAAAATGGTAATAAAGTTAATTTACTAGCATTTTATTTTTCACTACTCCATCCCGAGCCGAGTGTCAGGGTGGGGCCGGGCCAATGCTGCTGAGTGGCAGCAGCAGGGAGGAGTAGAGGGTTGGGCACTTGAGTTTAAAGTGTGCATGTCACTTTGGCCAGCTTCTTGCAATGGCCAGCAAGACTTGTGCACTTTAAACCTCTCCAACCCAGTTGTCTTAGACAGTTGGGTGGGGAGCAAGTACAGGCCTCCAGTGCCTTTGGGAGCGCTGGGAGAGCCCACTCCATCCAATCCTGGCGCTTCTCTCATGCCGGCTAACAGCATGAGAGCAGCTTCTGGACTGGTATGGAGAGGTGACTGGGGCCCACACTGGACGACGGGCAGAACACCAGGACCAGAGCAAGGATGTGCAGTAAGGTAAGTTAATGTTTTATTTTACTTAATTTAATGTACACTAAATCGCTGACATGCATTACATTAACATTTTAAAGTTAAACATTTTAACTTTAGAATGATAATGTAATGCATGTCGGTAATTTAGTTAATGTTTATTCATTGTATGCATGCCAGTTTTCCCCGAGGAGGCACGGCACCCACCCATTTGCCCGCTCCACCACTTTCAGTAGTTGGCAGCCACCACTAGTTCTTTTAAACCACATCTCTGGCCCACAACGCCCCCATTTCTCTCTCGATCCAGGGGCGTAACACAGGCCCCCCACAGCCCCCGCATTGCGGGGGGCCCCGCGCTCCAGGGGCCCCCTCACTCAGCGGAGCCAGCAAGCCTCTTGTCTTCATGGTGCAGTCACGCCACCACCTCTTCTGGCTCTTAATCTGGCTCCTAATTAATTAAATGGTGTTGGTTGTTGGCTCTTACTCTTAATTAATTAAATGGTGTGCGCATGCCCGGCCGCTGAGGCTCTTCTGCCTCATCATTAATTATGCAGCGCGCAAATGTCTCCGCGTCTGCGCGGTCGGGTGGGGCTGGTGACTACTACTGTCAGTCCAGGGGCGTAACACAGGCCCCCGCAGCCCCCGCGTTGCGGGGGGGCCCCACGCTCCAGGGGCCCCCTCAGCGGAGCCAGCAAGCCTCTTGTCTTCATGGTGCATGCACGCCACCACCTCTTCTGGCTCTTAATCTGGCTCCTAATTAATTAAATGGTGTTGGTTGTTGGCTAATTAATTAAATGGTGTGCGCACGCCCGGCCGCTGAGGCTCTTCTGCCTCTTCTGCGACCCTTGACCTTGCCAGGTAGGTCGCTCCCCCGCCACACAGCTCCGCCTGTGGTGTCCTGCCCGCTGCTGCTGCTGGTAAGCTCGCCCCTCTGCTTGTGGCCTCGGTGCCCGTTTTCCTTCTGTTTCCCTCGCTGCCCCCATTTCCCTTGTGTCCTTTTTTCCTTCTGTTTCCCTCGCTGCCCCCATTTCCCTTGTGTCCATTTTTCCTTCTGTTTCCCTCGCTGCCCCCATTGAACTGTGCCCGTTTTTTCCTCTGTTTCCCTCGCTGCCCCCATTTCCCTTGTGTCCATTTTTCCTTCTGTTTCCCTCGCTGCCCCCATTGAACTGTGTCCTTTTTTCCTTCTGTTTCCCTCGCTGCCCCCATTTCCCTTGTGTCCATTTTTCCTTCTGTTTCCCTCGCTGCCCCCATTGAACTGTGCCCGTTTTTTCCTCTGTTTCCCTTGCTGCCCCCATTTCCATTGTGTCCATTTTTCCTTCTGTTTCCCTCGCTGCCCCCATTGAACTGTGCCCGTTTTTTTCCTCTGTTTCCCTCGCTGCCCCCATTTCCCTTGTGTCCATTTTTCCTTCTGTTTCCCTCGCTGCCCCCATTGAACTGTGCCCGTTTTTTCCTCTGTTTCCCTCGCTGCCCCCATTTCCCTTGTGTCCATTTTTCCTTCTGTTTCCCTCGCTGCCCCCATTTCCCTTGTGTCCATTTCGCCTTCTGTTTCCCTCGCTGCCTCTCTCCACTCCCGCCGCTGCGTCCCCTGCGGCCCCGCCCCCCTGACTGCCCATTCGCTGCCCCTGCCTCCCGCCTCCCAGCTGCTCCTCCCTCCCACCTCCCCATATATGGCGGCCGCTGCGCGGCCGCGCCGCTGGCGCGCCAAAGGCGCACCTAAGGCAAGCCCGTCTGCGCCCGTCCGCGCCTGGACCACGCCCAGCGCCAGAACCCCTGGGCCGTGCGCCCCCCGCTCCAGCCTCGAGGACCGACGCCGATACGATGCCACCACCCTCCACGCTCTCAACCCCGGACGGACGCACAACTGCTTCAAGGCCGCCCCGAAACGCACCCATGGTCCCTTCACCTGCCGGAACTGCAGCTACACCAGCCTCAGAGCCACCGAGGCGCCCGCCAAGAAGGACCTCAACCACCTCCGATGCATCCTACTGAACACCCGCTCCGCACGCAAACACGCCGTCGAGCTCTGGGACCTGCTCGACACATCACCAGACGTCGCCTTCCTGACAGAGACCTGGATGAACGACTCCTCCGCCCCCGACATCGCCATAGCCATCCCAGACGGCTATAAGATCACCCGCAGAGACCGCGTCAACGCAGTAGGAGGAGGAATCGCCATCGTCCACAAGAACACCATCAGGGTCTCGACCAGCACCGACGACACTCTCAGCACCGCCGAACACATGCACTTCCAGATCCACACGGACCCCAACACCACCCTTAGAGGCACCCTTGTATACAGACCCCCTGGGCCCCGACCCCAGTTCAGCGACTCCATCGCCGACTTCATCAGCACGCACGCCCTGACCTCTACCGACTATATCCTCCTCGGAGACCTGAACTTTCACCTGGAGAACAACAACGACAGCAACTCCACCACCCTGATCGCCAACCTCGCCAACCTCGGTCTGAGCCAGCTCGTCACAACACCGACCCATTCCGCCGGCCACACGCTTGACCCCATCTTCTCCTCAAGCTCCCACGTCTCCTTCAGCCACACCACGGAACTCCTCTGGACCGACCACCGCTGCATCCATTTCACCTTCCAGAAACCCACCACACACCAGCGCACCCAACAGATCCCACGCCGCTGCTGGAGCAAAGTCACCGAAGACCAACTTCGGGCAACCCTCGCTCTCAGCCCTCCCTCTGACCCATCCAACACCGACGACGCTGCCTGCAACCTCAGACGATGGATGGACGACTGTGCCAACACACTCGCCCCGCTGAAAAAACTCACCTACAGTGACACCACCAAAAGAGCCAGCTGGTTCACCTCGGAACTCCTAGCTTCCAAGCGTACCTGCCGGAAACTAGAGAAGAAATGGCACAGTGATAAGACACCGGACAGCCACGCAGCCCACAAAGACGCCATCCGTAACCACCACCACCTCATCAAGTCCGGCAAGAGAATCTCCTTCAAAGACCGCCTCGACAACAACGCACACAACAGCAAGGAGCTTTTCAACATCGTGAAGGAACTCTCCAACCCCAGCTCCAACACCAACGACATCCCGCCGTCGCAACCCCTGTGCGATTCCCTCGCCACCTTCTTCCACCGCAAGATCGCCGACATCCACGACAGCTTCAACACCCAGACAGCCCCAACTAAGATCGATGCACCAGACCCGCCGCACACCATCGACCATGACCCCCTGCCAGCCTGGGCCAGCGTGAACATCGAGGACACCATCAAGACCATGAGCACAATACACTCCGGCTCCCCGTCAGACCCTTTCCCGCACCACATCTTCAACAAAGCCAGCAGCTCCATCGCACCCCACCTGTGCAACGTCATCAATCTCTCCTTCGAGACCGCGACCTTCCCAGAGAGCTGGAAACACGCAGAGATCAACGCCCTACTCAAAAAACCCAAGGCGGACCCGAGAGACCTCAAGAACTTCCGGCCCATCTCCCTGCTTCCGTTCCCAGCCAAGGTCATCGAGAAGATCGTCAACAAACAGCTAACCCGATACCTCGAAGAAAACAGCATCCTGGACCCATCCCAATCAGGGTTCCGCAGCAACCACAGCACGGAGACTGCCCTCATCGCCGCCACCGACGACATCAGGACCCTGCTGGACAACGGTGAGACCGCAGCCCTCATCCTGCTGGACCTCTCCGCCGCCTTCGACACTGTCTGCCACCGCACTCTACGCGCACGCCTCCACAACGCAGGGATCCGAGACAAGGCCCTGGAATGGGCCACCTCCTTCCTCACTGGCAGAACCCAGAGAGTCCGCCTCCCACCATTCCGATCCGAAGCCTCCGAGATCATCTGCGGCGTACTCCCAGGGATCATCCCTCAGCCCAACACTGTTCAACATCTACATGGCCCCGCTCGCACGCATCGCCAGACAGCACGACCTCAACATAATCTCCTACGCCGACGACACTCAACTGATCCTCTCCCTCACCAAGGACCCCCTCGCCGCCAAATCCAACCTCCATGAAGGAATGAAGGCCGTCGCCGATTGGATGAAGATCAGCCGACTAAAGCTGAACACGGACAAGACAGAGGTCCTCCTCCTCGGCTCCAACCCCTCAGCCTGGGACGACTCCTGGTGGCCTACGACACTGGGAGCAGCCCCGACACCCACCGACCACGCACGCAACCTGGGAGTCATCCTCGACTCAACGCTCTCCATGGCCAAGCAAGTCAACGCAGTCTCCTCCTCCTGCTTCAACACCCTCCGCATGCTTCGCAAAATCTACAGGTGGATCCCGACAGACACAAGAAGAACAGTCACCCAGGCCCTCGTCAGTAGCAGACTTGACTATGGGAACGCCCTCTACGCGGGAGCCCCGGCCAAGCTCACCAAGCGACTGCAACGCATACAAAACGCCTCCGCACACCTGATCCTCGATGTACCACGCCACAGCCACATCACCCCCCCACCTGAGGAACCTGCACTGGCTCCCCGTCGACAGGAGAATCTCCTTCAAACTCCTCATCCACTCACACAAGGCACTCCACAAGACTGGCCCAGCCTACCTCAACAGACGACTCCTCTTCTACGTCCCCAACCGCCAACTCCGCTCCGCCGACCTCTCCCTCGCCACCGTCCCTTGCATTCGAAGAACTACCACCGGCGGCAGATCCTTCTCCCACCTCGCCGCCAAGACCTGGAACACCCTTCCACTAAGCCTACGACAGACCCAAGGCCTGCTGACCTTCAGGAGGCTACTCAAGACCTGGTTGTTCGACCAGTAGCAGCACCCCCCCCCCCTTTTTTCCCTAGCGCCTTGAGACCCTCGCGGGTAAGTAGTGCGCTTTACAAATTCTGTGATTGATTGATCATTAATTCTGCAGCGCGCAAATGTCTCCGCGTCTGCGCGGTCGGGTGGGGCATAGGGTGGGGCTGGTGACTGCTACTGTCAATCATGCGCATTTGCAGCGCAACAATTAAAAGTGCGCAGTAAGTTGTGACCAGTAAAAAAAGACACGAGCAGGTGCCTCTGAGGAAGGAAGGTAGGCCCAAGAGAAGCGGGTAGTGCAGAGCGTTGCTGGGATTTTTGGAGCAGCAAGTTAGACTGCGCAAGCCGAGGCTGAGTGAGAGCAGGTGCGTAGCTGTTTGCCAAAAATGTTTTTATTTTTCATGACGGATGTTTAAAGGCAAGGTGACATTTTTCACAACTGTGTGAAAATGGAGCTTCATCTGTACTAGCAAGGCAGCCTCTATGGAGAACACATGACTCAAAATTAATGTTTTCAGATCAAAACAAACAGTGCAACCTGGTGCAATATTGCAATGAATGTGACAGCTTATTACGAACGTTGGTTTCACTGACAATTAAAAGCACCAGCGAATTACTCGGAAGGCTCTTTATTTTATATGCTAACATATGATGGCATCATGGGAATAGGCCAGTCGGGCTATAAGTGTATCCGTGAACAATTTCAAGCTATAGCGTGGCAATTCACTGTAAAATTCTGCAGTAATAGGTCGCCACTGAGCACCGCAGCCACCGCCCGTCCATGATAGCCCCTTTCGCGCCCTCAGTTCATTGGCAAATTCAATCAATTGTTGCATATTAGAAAAAATATTTTTCTGGGAAGTAAAGTAAACCATTGTTTTGGAAATAATATCAACCTGCTGCAAACGTTCCTATAAATGTCCTTTTGTTAGGGATACAATGTTCCACGGGTCTTAAAATAAAGCGAGTAATATCCCAACACGGCAGTTTGGGCGAGTGTTGTCTCAAACACCTCACTGGTGCATTCAGACGTCACATCGCCTTTATCACCGGGCCTATGCTCGGGATAGGGGGGTGCGAAAGAGAGAGGAGGCTGCAGCGAGGAAGGACTCAAAGGCTATATAGAGAGGAAAAGGGGGGGGGGGTGGATAAAGAGAGAAAGGAGAGGGATAGAGAGAGCGCGCGCGAGAGGGGGGGAGAGGGATAAAGCGAGAGAGGAGAGGAATAAAGAGAGAGGGAGAGAGCAAACGGGGGAGAGGGATAAAGACAGAGAGGAGAGGGATAGAGAGAGAGAGCGTGCGAGAGGGGGGAGAGGGATAAAGACAGAGAGGAGAGGGATAGAGAGAGAGAGCGTGCGAGAGGGGGGAGAGGGATAAAGACAGAGAGGAGAGGGACAGAGAGCGAGTGCATGAGAGAGAAGAGGGATAAAAAGAGACAGAGAGAGGAGAGAGATAAAAAGAGACAGAGGATAGAGAGAGAGTCTCAGAGGAGTGGAATAAAGAGAGACGGACAAAAAGAGGGAGAGAGCAAAAGGGGGAGAGGGATAAAGACAGGAGAGGGATAGAGAGAGAGCGTGTGAGGGGATAAAAAGAGTCACAGAGAGAGAGGAGAGGGATAAAAAGAGACAGAGGAGAGGGATAGAGAGAGGGCGTGCGAGAGGGGGGAGTGGGATAAAGACAGGAGAGGGATAGAGAACGAGCGCGTGAGGGAGAGGAGAGGGATAAGAAGAGACAGAGAAAGAGGAGAGGGATACAAAGAGAAAGGAGAGGAATAAAAGAATAGAGAGGAGAGGGAGAGAGAGAGAGCGTGCGAGAGGGGGGAGAGGGATAAAGACAGGAGAGGGATAGAGAGAGCGTGTGAGGGGATAAAAAGAGTCACAGAGAGAGAGGAGAGGGATAAAAAGAGACAGAGGAGAGGGATAGAGAGAGGGCGTGCGAGAGGGGGGAGTGGGATAAAGACAGAGGAGAGGGATAGAGAACGAGCGCGTGAGGGAGAGGAGAGGGATAAGAAGAGACAGAGAAAGAGGAGAGGGATACAAAGAGAAAGGAGAGGAATAAAAGAATAGAGAGGAGAGGGACAAAAGTATAGAGAGGAGAGGGAGAGAGAGAGAGCGTGCGAGAGGGGGGAGAGGGATAAAGACAGAGAGGAGAGGGACGGAGAGAGAGCATGTGAGAGGGGGCTTTTGACAGTATTGTTACAAATGGCATAGCTTGTATGTTAAGAGTGTTTCCCACTTTCTCATTAGAACTTAGAGAGACAATATAGAGGCATTTCATTTAAATGTTGGAGGTTTCAAATCATTTCTGGGTGGTAGGGAAAAGTGGTAGGTGGTGGGCCGGGCCCCCTCCATGTATTTTGCAGGGGGGCCCCCTCAAGTTTCGTTACGCCACTCTCGATCACAGTTCCCATCCTCTTTGCTATGCGGTTTAACCGCTGGCTGGGTATGGAGAGAGAGAAACATGGGCATGGCTTCACCCAACACATAACCGCCAAAACTTTTCTTAAAAAGACAAGCGTTAAAGTCAGGCTTGGCAACCTACTTTTGGAAAATGTTAAACTTGAGTTTAAAAAAAAGGAGATGAAAGATGGCTTGGCTTTCCCCATGTCACACAATGTGGGCTGTTTGGAGCATTGTCAATTAGAATCTTCTATCAGGCAAGCATGGGCTCCATGTGTTACCTGAGGCATAAGAACTCTCAGAGCAGTTTCTAATGATATGCCCCAGATCTGTACACTAGTAGCTCCAGGATTTTCCATTGCATTCTAGCCCTTGTAGTACTGATTATGAAATGGTACAAAAAAACCAACCAATCCCAGGACGTAACGACACAAGTATTGGCAAAGCCAATAGGTCTCACCTACGCGAGAGCTATTGTCTTTGACTGTGTGTTTTAGCCATGTTGTTGGGCTGCCGTGCAGCATGGCTGAAAGTAAAGGGGGGAAAAGCGCTGTGCCGCGGTCAGCGCTGACTGTGTCACAGCGCTTTTTTTTCTTTAGTTTCAGCCATGCTGCAAATCGGACGCCCTGCTGTACAACATGGTTAAACAAAACATTGACAAAGACAGTAGTTCTTGTGTAGTCGAGACCTGTTAGCTTTGCCAATGTTTGCTATTTCCGGACGACTGTGAGGTTTGAGTATAGTACGAACCACTTTTAGGAAGTCTTATAATTTTCTTTGCACTTTGCAGACTAGTGTTTTTGCCAAATGGTGTTTTCTTGTGAAAACAAGGACTCTGCATCGAACTCATGAGTACCACCTGGTAGCTGCTGCATGTCGATAGAGAGAGGGAAAGAGAGCGAGAGAGAGCGAGAGAGAGAGAGAGTGAGTCTCTCATTCTGGTTTAGGTGCAGACTTTCTCTTGCATTGTCAGCCAGCAAGAGCCTTGTTTTTCCTTAAAACTTCCAAGCTGTACCTACTCAAGGATGCAGAGTGCCTCCCACAGGCCGCTTGCAGATTTGGAATGCTTTTGAGATCGGTCTGACTCAAATGAGATGTGCCTTGATCTTCTTGAAGAGAGAGGTGTCCTTTTGCTTTCTATCTTGCCCAGAATGCGTGGGGTTGGTATCTCTCCAGTGTAAGGCTTGCCTCCCTTATCTGCAGATCAGGCTGGTGGTTTTTTCCCTTTAGTTGATTAAGTGCCAGAGGACCTGTGTAGGGACAAAGAAATGATGCTTAGAAATCTCACAACAGAGGTAGGTCTTTAATGCCAGATGGAAACCAATTGGGGTCGGTCCTTTATTTTCTACTGAATGCCATGTCTGATTCACGGTAATCGTCACAGTAAGGGTGAAGCATTTGGTTGTTGTTTATCAGGATTGTCCGACATTGGCCCATGAGGGCTACTGTCATTAGCCAATTATCTCCCCAAAGCTAAATCCTCCACTTATCGGGGTTTCAGATAGCATAAGCTGTAAACTGGGAATTTGTAGGAATCTTGCTTGCTAAATGAGCATGGGCTACTTGCAAGAGACATTTAGCCAGCTCAAATCTACACAACCAGTTAGAGCGAAATAAAGAGTAGAAGGGGAGAAACCTAATAAATGGCTACTTCTTTCTGTGTATGACATTAAAAGTGATTAAACCCTGTGCAGAAGGCATTAACCTCTATTGCCCATCCTATAATTATGGGACTGCGGCAAGGATGCATACTGAAATGAAATAAAATTAAACAAAAAGAATTTATGGAGCGCACTAAACCCGAAAGTGTCAAATCGCTAAGGCAAGGCAGTCTACAACAGTCTAGAATCGAACAGAAGATAGCGAAGGGGTCTAAGAGGAAAAAAGCCATGTTTTCAGATGCGTTTTGAAAACAGCAAACGAGTCAACTTCAGAAATGTGAGCAGGTAGGGTAGTCTACAGTTTTACAGTGGCAACCGAAATGGAACGTCCTCCCCATTTGGACTTCCGAAATCTGAGAATCATCACCTTCTTACAGAAGGAGGATCTGAGAAGCCAGCTGGGAGTGTACCAGCGAAAGAGTGAATTGAGTTGACTGGCCTTTCTGATGCAGGGCTAAAAAAAAGATGCAAAGAGCCATGAAGGTAATCCTCTTTTTGAGTGTAAGCCAGTGAAGGGAACAAATCCCGTGTCTGACTGAGAGATGTCTGGGTATATTAAGGATGAGGTGGTCAGCCGCATTCTGTGTGACTTGAAGTTTATTGAGACAGGAAGCATTGATGTTGAGGTACAATGAGTTACAATAGTCCAATCGTGAGGTTATAAATGCAATGATGACTGTTTGGCGCAATTCCAGGGGAATGTAAGGGAAGATCTTTCTCAGGGTCCTCATAGCGAGGAAGCAGCTACTAGTAGTGCGGCTGAGGTGAGTATCAAAACTCAAGGTGTTATCAAAGATAACACTCATATTTGTGGCTGACTTGACCGGAGTGGGAAGGGGTCCACAATCCCGGGGCCACCAGATATTGGACCATATGGACTCCTGAGTGGCAAACGCCAATACCTCAGATTTGTCTGCATTAAGTTTTAAGGCAATGTCTTTCATCCATGTACTAACGCTGGACATATATTGATTGAACTTCTCAGCCACAGATGTCAGGTCGTTGGAAATGGACACGATGATTTGAGTGTCATCGGCATACAATTGTACTTGGAAGTCAAAAGAACTCACCAATTCAGCCAGCGAGGCAGCATACACATTAAAAAGATTCAGCTTAGGGATAAGCCCTGGGGCACTCCACTGAGAAGGCTAAAGGCTTCCGCCTTAAAACCCCACAACTGGCAAATTGTACTCAATTGGTTAGAAAGGAGCGGAGGAGCTTCACTGCGGTCCCACAGACACCGACTTGCTGCAGACATTGGATCATCCATACAGGCGAGAGAGTGTCAAATATTGAGGAGAAGGGTATTAATTAACAGCTGCTAATGGTTAATAACATGGCGACATTAAACCTATCTATACCCATTCCCATAATCCCACTCTATATATGTAGACAAACAGACCACCTGTCCCCATTCCTGCTTCCACTTGTCACTGAGCGTAGAAGTCAGCCAT
The DNA here is from genome assembly GCA_963921515.1 of Calotriton arnoldi. Lineage (NCBI taxonomy): Eukaryota > Metazoa > Chordata > Amphibia > Caudata > Salamandridae > Calotriton > Calotriton arnoldi. The sequence goes on along the minus strand of CAWUFW010000788.1, from coordinate 3,248,528 downwards.
TCAATAGTAGGTAGTGCCGGCATTCTTACCACACACAGTGAGTGGCACAGCTTTCCAGATGTACTATTGGGGGTGTTCCTGAATTCCCACAAGTAGAGAATCTGCACCCATTCATAGAAGTCCTCGTTGGTTGCAGATGTAATACTTTTTTGTGAATTTGGCCTAACGTATTTTTCTAGCATTTTAATTTTTGTATTTTTGTTATGACTGTTTTTAGTTCCAGTCAAAGACACTAGACTGCTGGCAAAGGGATCACACCTTCTCCACGTGGAGATAGATCAGTAGGGGGAAGCAGTGGTGAGAACCCAGCCTACCTCAGCCTGACGGTAACATGTCCTAAGCCCAGGTCGGCATCTGCTTTGTTCACGATTAAAAAAGAGGTCCTGACCTCAGGTCAGGTGTGAGAAGTGTGCCAGTCCAGTCTGGCATTGATGCCTACCCACTTTACTATGTTATGTAGCAGAATCTGATCCGTTTGTTTGGTATCCAAACAACATAACTAGGAAAAATAGAAAAGTGCAAAAAGCACTTTAAAACACCCAATCCACAGAAGACGAACCCTCATGACAGGCCTTGGTATGAATCGGTACCGTAGAAGAGGGGAAAGCAATATGGCTAGACATGTACTTATTTATTTAAATGCCTCGTGCAGCGCTGTGTGACGCCTTGAAACCGACGTTGATGATTATTGTATTTGTTGTGAATTTGGCAATGACAGAAAATACTCGGAGTAGATTAAGTTTTGAGCCAATTATCAACACTTAGCTGATACCAAGTCGGCCATGTTTCTGAATGATACACAATAGTCTCTATTTTTACACTCATTCGGAAAGTGTAAGCGGATCTGCGGGTACTTGAGCACGAGTCGTATAGCAGGCCATGTGTATGTGATATCCCACATGCCCCGAAGGCTGGCTTCCAAGAGGTCCAAACAATGAGATGGGAAACCGCAGCTTAGCTTAGCTTTTAAAGCGAATCACCAAACATTACACAGCATGTACATAAGTGACCCACCATTGCTGAGGTCAAAAACACCCTACAACTCAACCAGATTTTCCCCAAGTTCTTTTTTTTATGTGAATCAACTATATTTAGGGACCAGGAATTGGACTGTGTGTGAAAGTGATACCTCTATTTTCTTTTATCAACAAAATTTGAGTGAGTTATGACTTAATATTGGCGTATTGGAGCCCCACCAAGAAAGCCCATCTCTGCCCTTCACCCCAAATCTACCCTGACTTTGTTCCCGGCTAGTTTTGGCAAAAAGCCCTCAGCCACATTTCCTGCCTGTGTGTAAGAGTGGTCAGTGTATTTTAGAATTAGGGATATTTTTTAAATGTTCACTGTGATGAGGAGAATTAATGACACCCAGTAGCGCAAATCAAACAAAAAAGGATACGATAAGGTGTACCGCCATCTTAAAAAAATATTTGATGAGAAGCTATATCTATTCCTTAGAGCTTTACACACAAACTCAAAGGCTCATCACTTTTTACAGGGGCAGCTCCTCCATTTGAGCGGAGGAGCGGCGCACCACATGCCCCAGAGCTGAAAAATAAAACGGTAATAAAGTTTATTTATTACCGTTTTATTTCTCAGCAACCCGTCTTGATCTAAGTGTCAGGACGGGCGGGGCCAGCGATGCCCAGTGGCAGCAGCAGGGAGCTATGCACTTAAAAATGCGCATTGCTCTTTGGCCGGCCGCTTGGGGCGGCCAGCTAGACATGCACATTTTAAAGTTCTCTAACCTAGCTGTCTTAGACAGCTAAGTTAGGGAAAGCACAGGCCTCCACTGCTCTTAGGAGCGCTGAGAGAGGCCGCTCTGTCCAATCCTGACGCTGCTTTCATGCTGTGAAAGCAGCACCAGGATTGGGTAGTGCAGTTTCTTGCATCAGGAGCTTCCTGGAAGACACCCAAGGGAGGAGGACGTTGTGATACAAAGGAAGGTAAGTGATTTTTTTTTTGTGCCCCCCACTTCACCACCCCACCCCACCACCCACAGTACAAGCAGCCACCACTGACACTAATAAAGCATGAATGAAAAAGGAGAAAACCAAGATGCACAGAACATAATTTGCTTTGTTTGAGGGATCCAATCCTATAGGTAGAATGTGCTATTCAGTAGAGGACCACATTCTACCATAAAGAGCTTTTCCCACAAGCTGCAGAGGATGCTCTCAAGAAGGGTGCCAATGCATCACACATACGTGTGTCCAAGTTCTGATCAGTGTCGATTCTCATTAAACTTTCAGCAGGGGATGTGGCCCACATTACCCTTTTTGTGTTTCTGCTATCACTTCAGGTCCATTGCATGTGCACCCAACATTAAAAGCATCCGTGTTCATGAATATGGGCACATGCAGGCAGTACATTCCTATTGCCTTTAAATCTTGCAATTGTAATCTCACACTATTCTTTCCCACCACATAGATCCATCAAAGCACACTGGGCCATACTGAAGCTCTCTCAACGACCAACCCTTTCAACTTCCAGATATACAGTGCTTCGGATTCCAACTTGTGTGTCTCTAGGTCACATGCTGCATGTTCCACAACTAGCCGTTATTCCAGGACTGTCCGTACCGTCACTTACCAGCTTCCCATTACTGCCAATCTCCTATCCTTGGAGATGTCCATTCTGGTGGTGTGTATAGTGAATATTTGCTTCCCACAGACACATGCAAGGCCAGCAGAGAAAATCTGGTGTCCTGGGATGATGTGGATTTTTGACATAGGTGAGAAAATATGAAGACTTGATGGGGCAGGTGTACTCTATCTGTTGACATGGTCCATCTACACGTGATGAGGTCAGTCCTTCATCCCCAACAAACCAATAGAAGACCGCCGATGTAGACCATTCAACACCAACAATCAAGCCACGGTCCATTATCACGAGCTCAAAGCGGCTGATGGCTTTATAAATTTATTCCTCAAATCTGTAGTATATCACAACCGCACAAACTGACTTCTGAGGGTCTTCTGTGTCTTGGAAGAATGATTGGACCACAGACGGCAGATGCATGCGGGCGTGCGGAACCCTGTGTCCTCCTAAATATTTTACCTCTTCAGCGCTTTTCTCAGGGGCTTGTATCCTTAAGTACACTAAAGAACACACTCAATCTTCATCTCAACTCGCTTTAGATCTGTCAAAAGCAACCTGTGATCCTCAAGAGCTAATTCCATTGCAATAGGAACTGTCTAGATAATCACATCATTTTGATAATAGTCTTTAATGTAAATTTAGATCTTATATTTTATTTCCCTAGAGGCGCCTCCATCCAACCTTCACTGCAATTCATATTTGAAGTTCTGCTGAATTATTTACACTCTCCCCTCCACGCGCTTTCTGCTCCTTGCAAGAGGGAACATGCTGTGTTTCAGACATTGCCTCTGCTGCCCTTAGCCGAACGGGCGGCCATGTCACAGCCTTTATCAGGGCTGCATGCCAATCAGTGGCATACTCTGCAAGTGCATAGGACACTATAGGTCTGCCCATTGGACAGGTCGGCTCGAGAACCTGCAGAAATACCCCTAGCTACTGCATGCACGGTTTCGGGCACAGCCTGCTGTTTTCTGCAGTAAGATAGGATTGTAGCACAAATGTGAGAAAAAATAACTCACTAATTTTGGCATCAAAAAATATTATGCCAAACTAGAGAATACACTGTTTAGTTGACAGTGATAAATGCTAAACTGTTACAGAGGATTAATGAGGTGTGAATGGCATAAACAAATAAGGCGCAGAAATGCTGTAATATAATGATGTTCCGGCCAAACAATGAAAAAAGGACAACTCCTTTTTATAGTAATCATACGTTTCTATATTGTGCTACATCCCACACTTTTGCGTCCATTTCTATGCACTATAAAATAACAAGTAATAAGTTCACTGTTACCCAATTTATGGTACTCAGTTTACCACCCTCGGAAGGTTAGTAGGCCCTTTCGTCTTGCTGGAATTCGAACAGGCCACCACATTTGTCAGCAGCGAGGGTTTAATCACCGAGCTATTCTCCTTTCTTTCTGGAAAATTGCTGTATCCTGAACATTTTGTGGATGTAGCAGACTACCATAGTTCAAAGAATTGAAACTTAATGGATCTTATTATATAAACATGCACTGGCAAGTGACCGGAGCACTTTTTTTGTCTAGGTTTGTTGTCATAAGGCTTACCTTGGTGTTACACAAGAGGTCACAACCCTCTTTAGTCATGCCAAGTGTCGTAATGCATGTAGTGACTCGTGGCGTCGATGGAGTTTGCCAGCGTAATCGGTTTTACAGACTGTGCCCACTCATGCCTCCCCCCTGATTTCTAGGGGAGCTACATTTTAAAACACCCCTCAGTGAGTTAAAAAATGTGGTCTCCATGAAAGAAAATTTACAGGGGGCTCCAAAGGTTCTTTAATACAGGAGCGCCTCATATCCCCTCTATGGTCAAATGATTGCCCTCCCCCCCCCACTGAATACATTAAAGAGGCCATGGACACTGTTCACAGACCTCTGTAGGAAAATCCTGGCCCCTGAAGTCACTAGGACAAGCATATTAATTTTACTAATATGTTTACAATGTTCCCCGAAACCTATGGGATCTCAAAGGACCTCATGTGCCCTTAATTTTCCCCACTTTAATCCCAATTAACTGTTTTCTTGGAGGGCAAGACTTATACTCCTAATAATGTTTAAAATTCATGATGTGCTACTGTTGGACTTGGCCCTTTTTGGCTAAAGTTCCTTAAACTTTTTGCTTTCCCCCTAGACCTTTTTCCTGACATGGTGTTGCCAACTTAGATGCTTTGGGCACTTTGCCACTGCTGATCAGTGTCAAAGTGCAAGTGCTCCCTGTGTAAAGTGTAATGGTAATTGGTTGTCCATGATTGGTATGTTTGCCTTACTAGTAAAGGCCCTAGTAAAGGGCACTATGGGTACCAGGGCTAGTAATGCAACTGCTACTAGTGGGCCTGCAGCACTAATTATGCCACCCACACAAGTAGCCTTAAAGAGAGAACTCAGGCCTGCCACTGTTAAGCTGCCTTGTTGTCCTAGTGTCATAAGGTTTCTGCACATACAGAGCTATGCACAGGATAATAGGACTTCGGAATATAGTGGTGAGCCAACCATAACCCTTAGCACCCAAAACCCCAACCCAACTAGCCTTAGCGTCCCATTGGCACCAATGTACCAATGCTTAGACAACCCAGAACACGGTATCTCTCTCTCAGGACTCGCAGAGGCAAGAACACTCTTTCGTCACATTCGTACCTGTCCACAACATGCGTATGAAGAGACACTGTATAGGTTAAAATGTTTATTTCAACTTACGTGCTCTAAGATACAGTACACGTGTCAGTACTAGTAGCATAATACATAAGAACAATATAATCAGCATAGTTACTACTCCATAGAATACGAACGGGGAAAGCATCTCATAAAGCAGTGGATATATGTCTAACTAACATTACCACCCTCCCCGTGCTGGAAGCCAGTTTATTATAATAATAGAAGACCTTTGGGCTTTGACTAGCGAACCCCATACCTCAGTCTCTTGATGCAAAACTACATCAGCAAACAATCACAGCTCTTCTCTCTGGAAAGGTCGTCTCCAAGTGCTATATTAGAACAAGCGATCGCATTATTAAAAGCACACTAATTTCTCAATGGCAGCTGTACATGTGTTATGTCTAAGTGCGAGGGACGGGCCAAATCAGTAGGAACCAGGGAGTTGTTATTCGACCTTGTAACTGTTGATCAGACTGAGCCCAAAAGGGAACAGGAGAAAAGGTGAGAAACAGAATATGCAGACTGTTGTAGAATAACTTGGCAATAACAGAGGGCGACAGGACAACATCCAATAATAACGTGCGCAAGAGTCATCATGGCAGCCAGGCCTGCGGTAACGTAGCCAGACCGGCCAGGAGGCCATGAGCCACAAGACACCCTCCCCTGGACAGTCCATCGGCCGAAACAAAAACGAAGACAGAGTTCCAAACACCTGAGCAGAATTGAGGATGTCTACTGAGAACGAACGGCAAGTCAATCAATCCAAAAATGTGAAAGAGCAGAAAAACGCTATACCGTCCAACAGGACATCATTGGAATCGTCAAAAAATGTAGACGCCATCCAGTCCAACAGGTCAAAGCTGCAGGAATGTTCTTCAGAGTATGGAGCATCCAAAAGCAATGCGGGACAGCTTGCGTGATATTCAATGTAACTTTGTTGTAGGAGGTCCTGAGCAGCCGCCCAGATATCCCATTGTGCCAAAATCCCCAGTGCAGCCGCACGCATCATAAAACCAGCAGCGGAACAGTCCCGTTCATGGGCCTCTAAGGGACCCACCAACCGAACAAAATCCGGTACCGACAATGACGAATTGGAGAGGCAATAATCCATGGTCCATGTAAACGGACAGCGGATGCAAGACATCACAGGTTGCACGCAAGTGAAATACGCAAAGCGAAAGGAAAGGGTGTAGGACACACTGATAGTTGCCAAGGGCAGAACATCGAAGCCAACCAGGAGTCGCTCACGGAGCAGCTGGAGGCGTTCGGGATCGAGAAGGGCCCATTGGAGTGCAGCCATTGCGCAGAAAACAGACCAACAGCAAGACACCGGCCGCCAAAGCGAGGATTAATGGGAATCCACCAAAGACGCTAGAAAAGATAGAATGAATGAATGCCGGTATCACACCGAAAATAGTTTGAAAGGTGGACACGAGGCCAGACCCCACAACCTTAAAAAGTGCACCAGACCCTCAGTGTTTGATGCGTTAAAAATACGATGAATTAACTCCCCAAAATGCTGGGGGAGGTCAGTGTTCAAAAGGGCCTGTATTTCACTGTGGGTGCTCGCCACCTGGAGAATGAATGTCTCCCGGGCGGATGTGAGCATAACCTCCTCATTCAATAATAGGGCCTTTATTCTGCTCAACTTATTGAAATCTGCATCCATGGTAGGAATGGAAGGCCAAATAGAGCTATCAACGATGTCGTGAGGGGGAGGAAAAAGCACATTCTTGCAGCAGACAACTCTGTGCGAGACTGTAACAATATACGGAATGCCGGCCTGCAGGCCACAACAATTTTCGTTATTTAAAAGCAAATAGCTACCGTTGGTAAGCAAAGTAAAAGTAGGAGAAATAGCAGGAGCAGGAATACCCTTCAGGACACATGCAAGATTCGGAACTGAAACGCTACAAGCCCCGTGCAATTTAATATGTTTACAAATAAGCGAATGACCCACAGTTGAATCACAAGACTCCCCGTGAGAAATACTTCCTTGCCATCTCTAAGGCATTTATACATGAAAGGCAAGGACCAAAGTTCATGCAGGAAAGCACCACCCAAAGGCTGGAAACGGCCCACAGGATAATGCTTCATGCACGAACTGAACTCAAATAGGGAAAAAGGTAAAGCTATAACCCCATGAACTAGCCACACCACAGAATCTAGTTCTGCTACAGAGAACGGTAAAGGATCCACTTTTTCAATATGTAACAGAGTGTAGGATGCATCTTTCATGGACATGAACTGCTGTTTGTCTGTCAAATTAAAAGGCAGAAAGAGGGCAGTGGTGTTTAACAAATTCCAAGGAACTTTACCCAACTTAAGAGTTTGCAAAGTCCATGCAAACTACATCACTGAGCGCAACTGATTCTGACCATGATACAACATAGAGACATCATCTTGTACAATATCAACAACAGAGGATACAATATTGTCTAATGTGTAAATGCGGGCAGACAGGGTATTTATACTATTGTCAACAACAGCAAGCACCTTTTCCAAATTTGCTTGGTCTATTTCTCTAAGACGGGAAGCAGCTTCCATTTGTGACAGCTTCCAGAGTTCATTATACGCTTCATAAATGAATCTCTTCGGTCGGGGACCACGAGGTCCCAAGATAAAGTCAGATAAGTCAATAGTGCCTGATAGGAGGGATAAATGGTTCTTAACAGAGTCTAAGGACGAATGTTGTAACCATTGTTTACATAATTTACCAACTGAATACGTGGTCACAGTACGAGTTTCAGTAAATCTTGGATCAGGCTTGTCCTGTATGTAGCCAGGAACTGTGCCATGAAAACGCAGTTGGCATGCATTAGATGATATGTGCCATGTCAACCAGGGTGACTGTATCAGTGCAGAAACGTTAAAGGAATTATTCTGAAACTGAGCCTGTAACGCCATAAGGGACATATTAAAATGCAAACTATCATTTGGCAGACTCGACAAGGATGGGATGGTTGGCGCATTTAGTTGTTTAACGGTAGCCAACCCCCAACACGTGGTCTGATAAATGGAAGCATTTAGAAATAGAATTTGGGCTGGGATAAGGCAAGCACGGTGCAAGGCCTCAGTGCCCTGCACCTGCCATGGTTTCGAACCCCAAATTGATTTTAAATCCACTGTGTCTTTCCAATATTCATAACCACCCACCGCCAAGGCGCTCAAAAAGGAACCCGAATATAACAATTTAGTGTGTGTCAACATTATTTTCTGAGTCAATGGAGTTTTTAATTTAAAATAATATGACCCAGGGTTCGATCGATTAAAATCAGTAAAATAGGTGAATTTATTTCGAAGAGTTTGGGAACTACCTGGTACGGGGTTTGGGCAGTGTTCCCATTGGGTGTAAGTAGCAGGGCTACGTAGTGCACTTGGCTTGTGGAGAAAATGATTTCCCCAATGTTGGTAACAATACAAATCGGCATAATTCGCAGAATTCATATACAAGTCTTCAGCATTAAAAGAGGCATAATATTTTAAATCAGCAAACAATGCTTCAACTGCATGCACATCCCAATCATCAGAATGAATATTACTTTTTACTACATCACCCATCGAGACTCGAAGGACATTTGGTACATTAATAATTTCTGTCGGGCCATGTATTTGAAAGTTTACCGCATCCCATACGATGCCATCAGCAACTGGAAACGCTGAAATGTTCACAAATGTGTGGTCACGCTTCATGATGTGTGAAGAGGAATGTGGAGCCAAAGTTCCAGCAACACTGTTCACAGCAGAGCGTTCAGGTAAATAGTGACCATTGATGAGTAGAAAAAACACTGTGACAAAGCCAATGGACATGAACAAAAAAACCAAGAAAAATACCATCCAAATATATGTCCAAGGTGGAATCAAAAAATTGTCTCTAAACCAGGATACATAAAGACTAAACTTGGACGGGACTTGTGATGAGTTGGAATCAGAATCAAAAGAATAACGTGTCGGGCTCAGTGGCGTTGTTGGTTGGTGTGCCACTGACTCTGTGGCGGGATAAGTATATTCGTCCTCGGCTATGCAGGGTGATGCAGGGGTTCAAATATATTTTCAGGCAAATCAACCATCTCCATGGTAACATCAGTGATTGTTCTTGCAGGCGTGCCTCGAACGCTTGTCCGATAAATGGCAGGACAAGAGACCGCTGGTGTGACACTATTTAGGATCGGCCAGATGTTGTAGCTTGACATTTTCCACTGAGATGTATCTGTTTTCCTTGCGACCGGGAAGCGGTGGTAAGATGACTGTACGTGTTCCCTTCAAGCCCAGCACTGGAACCGGTGCACGAAAAGAGGGGCCAAATTCTTTTTGTTCTCCACCTTCTCTCGTACCAGGTCGCCAATCTTCGGAAGCCAGCCGGCAACCGGAATCTGCAAAGCAGGGTCTGTGGCTGAAGGCAAATGTGCAATTGCTAGTTTGTCTCGGGCTTCTTGTAAGTCCTGTAACATAGTAGAATGATTATCTACATCAAACTTGGCGGATTGCGCCGCCATGTCTAGACCATCAAGGTCAGGCACAAACATTCGTATGCCAAAGAGCATTTCGTAAGGGGTCCGCCCACCCAGAGGCCTTCTAGGGAGATTATTAAGTGCACGTTGTACAGTATACAAGTGGGCCAGCCAGTTCCTGCCAGTACCTATAACTCTAGCTGTCAAGGATTGCTTTAAGTCACGGTTCATTCGTTCAACGATAGAGTTGCCCTCAGGCCTATACGGAGACGAAAATTTCACCCGCACCCCTAAGGAGCCCATTGCGTCCTTGTAAGCCTTAGAGGCAAACGCTGGACCTTGGTCAGAATGGAAGGTGCAGCATGCAAAAATTCCCACAAAGACTCGCAAATCCCTAATGACATTTCGTGCGTCAGCACTCCGTTGTGGCCAGACCCAGATGAACCGTGTGCACGAGTCCACTGCTACTAAGATATATTTATAAGCAGTGTCTGAAGAAAATGGACCGCAGTGATCCAAGTAAACACACCCAAAGGGTCTGTTCGAAATCGCAAGCGAGGTCTGCGGTGGTCTTGTGACTGTTGAAGGCTTGATCTGTTGACAAACGTCACAGGAAAGCACATAAGTACGTGTATCTTTGTATAAACCACGCCACCAGTAACGCTGCTGCAAAATGGATATTGTCGCAGACACACCAGCATGCGCCGGCCAAGCCTTCGTGTGCTGCTGCCATCAAGGAAAGTCTGCGGTCCGCGTTGGGGATCAGCCGAACCCCAACGCTAGGTATTGTTACATAAGGAGCCTGATCGGGACCTATCTGGTAAGAATATTTAGAAGGGAAACCTCTAGGGTAATTAATTCCTTCTTTTGTTGCAGCAATAGCTGCCAAGATATCAGTGTCTATTTTAGACATGGATCTAGTAACTGCTGCTACTGAACACGTGAGTACTGCTGATCTGGCAGCTTCATCTGCCAGACTGTTACCAACAGCGTGTGCGCCCACTCGCTGATGGCCTAGGGTGTGAACCACCTGTGTGAGTGGCAGACGTCTTTGTAAATCTGCCACCCTAACCCAAAGCATTTTATGCTTGATTGTGTTGCCTTTAGCGTCTCTATAGTCGTTTTGTGACCAAAAGAACAGATTGTCATTGTATGATTGAACACAGTAGTAAGAATCGCACACGATTAAAGTGGTCACATCAGGATTTACGAACTCAAGTGCAAGCACTAAAGCACGCAACTCGGCCAATTGTGCGGTACTATCCCCGAGTGCCTGCGTATGCACCACAGTGGATTTGAACTTTCCATTCACAAACGTACCTGCAACAATAGCACATGCGGCTGAATAAGCATGCTTGGACCCAGTGGCAGGTTGTGCCGAGCCATCGGTGTAGATCACACAGTCGTAATCCTCAAGCGGCAATAAGGACAAAGGAGGAGGATGAATAAATTCATACTGTAAAAACTCCTGAGTCTGAAGAGAAGAGTCGAAAATGAAAGTGACATCCGGAGACGTCAAAGATGTTGCCCATTGAATCCAACGGGGGTGCAAGGCTTTAGAGTTCGGAACACTTGCTTTAGTCACCGCCTCTAGGGCAGGATAGGGTGTCACCACCAGAATGCGTTTTCCTTGTGCCAGTGCGCGCTCCTTCAGGATTGCCATTTGCACTGCTGTTAGCACTTTCTCCACAGATGAGAACCGCATTTCTGCAGAGGTGTATAGATGTGACTTGTATGCGATAGGTACTGTGTCTCCTTCATTAAAGGTTAGATACGTGAAACCCACTGCCCCTGGAATGATTCTAATCACCAAGTTTGTGTGGTTATCACGCGTCAAAAGGTATTTAGACTCAAGAAGGTCTGTCTGCAGTGATTGCAGAATGGAGGTATGCTCCGGAAGCCAGCAAGACTTCGAAAAAGTAGGCTGTATCAAGGCATACAGTGGCTTGATACGCTGGGCATATTCGGGAATGTATGTACGTCCGAAATTCAGAAAACCCAGCAAAGACTGAAGCTTCTTCAGATTTGTAGGAGGGCACAAAAGTGCACATTTCTCCAGAAAATGGGGGCTAAACCCTTACCTTCATTGTTGAGCTCATAGCCCAAGAACAAAACGGTAAACTCAGCAATATGGGATTTTGCAAAGTTAATTTTCTATCCCTGAACCGCAAATTCAAGAATAATGCGGTCCACTCGGGTCAGATGCGGAAACAATTCATCGTCTGACAGATAAATGTCATCCACATACGAACAGGCGTCTGGATCTATGCCGTCTAACAAAGAGACAACACGAGCGGCAAACACTCCTGGACTATTTTTGTACCCCATAGGAAGACGCCTGAATTTGAACATTTTACCACCGGAAGTAAAGGCACACCATTGGCCACTCTCCGGGGCTAAGTTGTGCGTGTAGAATCCATTTGAAAGGTCAAGAGTTGTTTTGTATTTTTTACGAACAAGACTGTCTACAAGCGCAGAACTATGGGTATTTTGCACCGCAAAGGTCCGACAATGAGAGTTCAAATGCCGGTAATCCAATACTAAACGGTACGATCCATCGGGTTTAGAAACCGCGAAAAGGGGATTGTTCATAGGTGATACACAGGGTTCAATTACTCCCTGATATTCCAACTGTGTCAGAATTTCGGAAACTGGGCCTTTTGCTTCACGTTTTATGGGATATTGGGGTTGTGGCTGTGGCAACGACGCAAAGGTATTTCATGGGGGGGAGATTCTTCGTCCCAACCCACGTGATTGCGGAATAACGCTGGAGCCAGGGACACAGCCCACTCTGCTGCAAGAGCCTCTGCTTTGTCCTTTGGGACATGTCGAGAAAAGCTCGGAAGGATTACTTCCTCCCCTTTACGCGCAGTAATTACGAATGGGGGTGGCCAATCTGCCTCTGCCAATAAAATATCATATGAAGAGGTCAGATTTTCCCAAAAAATACCTTTAATTACTCGCTGTATATCACCTTCAATTTGGAGGACTATATTAAATAGTCTGTCAGGGGGTGCCACTCTGGTGTCTGCTGTTTCAACAGTAATGAATGTTTCAGTTGCTGTCGCCTCCATATGAGGACGTAGCGCCTCCCGCACTATGGTTACTTCCGCGGCGCTGTCTAGGAGGGTTACTGCCCACGTCCAATTCAGGAGTCTCGTTCTCACCGTTTGTGGCATATTTCGCTGTTACAGCGGCAACTTTCTTCTTCTGAAATTGGGGTCGAAAACGTTGAGCGTCTTCTTCTTTTCCTCTGACTTGTTGTCGAGGCTGGTCTCGTCCCTGTGGGGCCTCACGGGCCCTTCCTCTATCCTGGCGGTCTCCTCCACCGGCCTGTGACGAAGTCTGTGCCTGTAAAGAACGAGGAGAACGCGTATCAGGGATCTGAAACCTATCCGGAGACTTAATTCTCGCTCTATCGCGTAAATCATAAGTACGTTCAGAAGAAACTGAAACCGGGGATGCGCCTCGCGATCCCGGCTTTGTCTGTTGCTTACCCTGTTTTTTCAGCCTCCAGCTCTTTTTAGTGAAGACTGGTTTCTCATCCTTCTCAGATTGAGATTTAGTTTGTTGCTGTTGTGGTTGCGATTGTGTTTGCTGTTTAGCAAAAGGCTTGTTACCCAGGCTATTTCTGCCAATAGTTTTGTAAGCCTGGGTAATAATTTTCGGTAATTCGCGAGGCTTGTCCAATTCTGGGACCAAAGCCAAGGCGTTCGCTACTTGAAAGTTCACTGCATCGCCCTTGACATTCGCAAGGATCAGTTCAGCTACTACTTCAAACACTCCCACTAGTCTCATCCCTAATTCCACCGCCGCTTCAGGGCCGTGTTCATCCTGTACTTTTTTAATTACAGAGGGGAGAACTGTCATGGAAGGCGTACCAAAACATTTAGAATATACTGCTGCGAATACTCTACCCCAGTTGTCACATGCTGTCAACTCGGGAATTAAGTCTTTTGGCAAACTAATCGTCAAAATACGATGTTTATCCACTGGAGATGTATGTGGAAAAACTGCCTCCAACTGATCAAATTTTTCTGCAAGCCAATAAGGAAAATCATCCTTATGTTGTGGACGTTTGCCCATTACAGAGTTCACCATGACAGGACTTATGGTTACTCCGGCTGCACCAGCTGGATGGCCGGCAACTCCAGGAGGGGTTCCCTGGATGTTGCCAGTAACATATTGCACTAAGGCTCGATGCACTCGTACTAAAGCCGAATACATGTTGCGCAATTCCGCGACTGGTATCGTCATATATCGCGGATGTGGGGTGTACCCGGCCAAAACAGGCCAAGTGGCCCCATCAATAGATAAGGGGCCTAAACGAACCGTGGTAGTCGGTTGTGGGAGGGCGCCATTAAACCAAACACGGTGTTGCCAAGCCGTGAGCGGTACCTCAAGACAAGAATAAGGTATATAATTATTAGGAACTGCGGTGGCTGTATATTCATGGAACAAATCGTCAGTCCCATCCACTGCAGGAAAAGTTACCCATGAGTAGAACACCTCAAAGTGGTAAGCCGGATCGGCTTGTACCACAAAGATCAGTTCGACTCCAGCATCTGGCACTCCATACGCCCGTAAGTGTGTTCGGAGTGCTCCGCGGCTATGCGCCGCAATTTGAACAGCCATTTACGGCTAAAATACTTCGACAAACTAACAAGAGGCAGCACAAGTAGGGTTTTAATCAAGAAAAACCTTTTCTAATAACTTCAAGCTTGAAAGAACCTACAATAACTGTAATATAGGAGGTATCACCATCACACACGCTTCCGGAAGCGTACGTGAGGGTTGTGTGGACAAGCACAAGTACTACTCAAGCGTCTCGCAAGTAAGCTGTCCCACTTGTTGGTTGCGCCATGTCATAAGGTTTCTGCACATACAGAGCTATGCACAGGATAATAGGACTTCGGAATATAGTGGTGAGCCAACCATAACCCTTAGCACCCAAAACCCCAACCCAACTAGCCTTAGCGTCCCATTGGCACCAATGTACCAATGCTTAGACAACCCAGAACACGGTATCTCTCTCTCAGGACTCGCAGAGGCAAGAACACTCTTTCGTCACATTCGAACCTGTCCACAACATGCGTATGAAGAGACACTGTATAGGTTAAAATGTTTATTTCAACTTACGTGCTCTAAGATACAGTACACGTGTCAGTACTAGTAGCATAATACATAAGAACAATATAATCAGCATAGTTACTACTCCATAGAATACGAACGGGGAAAGCATCTCATAAAGCAGTGGATATATGTCTAACTAACATTACCACCCTCCCCGTGCTGGAAGCCAGTTTATTATAATAATAGAAGACCTTTGGGCTTTGACTAGCGAACCCCCATACCTCAGTCTCTTGATGCAAAACTACATCAGCAAACAATCACAGCTCTTCTCTCTGGAAAGGTCGTCTCCAAGTGCTATATTAGAACAAGCGATCGCATTATTAAAAGCACACTAATTTCTCAATGGCAGCTGTACATGTGTTATGTCTAGGTGCGAGGGACGGGCCAAATCAGTAGGAACCAGGGAGTTGTTATTCGACCTTGTAACTGTTGATCAGACTGAGCCCAAAAGGGAACAGGAGAAAAGGTGAGAAACAGAATATGCAGACTGTTGTAGAATAACTTGGCAATAACAGAGGGCGACAGGACAACATCCAATAATAACGTGCGCAAGAGTCATCATGGCAGCCAGGCCTGCGGTAACGTAGCCAGACCGGCCAGGAGGCCATGAGCCACAAGACACTAGACAAGTGCACCCACTTGCCAGGCCTTACCCTTCCCTTTCTATGCACATCAGACACCCCTATGGTAGGTCCAAGGTACCCCCTGGGCAGGGTGCAGTGCATGTGAAAGGTAGGACATGTACTGAGGTGTGTACCAAGTCCTAACAGTGAAATACTCTCCATTTCGTTTTTCACTGTTGAAAGGCCATCTTGCCCTGGGACCGTGCACACCCGAAGCTCAAGGGAGTCTCAGCGACGCTGTGTGCCTGTGCTTTTTGCAGCCTGAGCCCTTCGTGAGGATTGTCCTGTGATCGTGTGAACCTGGAGTACAAGTGAGTCTCAGCGACGCTGTGTGCGTGTGCTTTGTGCGGCCTGAGACCTTCGTGAGGATTGCCCTGTGATCGTGCACATTGGAAAGTCAAGTGTGTCTCAGCGTCGCTGTGTGCTTGTGCTTTTTGCAGCCTGAGACCCTCGTAAGAAGTGCCATGTGATCTTGGGCACCAGGAGTCCAAGTGAGTCTCAGCGATTGCGTGTGCTTCGTGCAGCCTGAGACCTTCGTGAGGATTGTCCTGTGATCGTGTGTGCCCGGAGATGGAGGGAGTCTCAGCGACGCTGTGTGCGTGTGCTTCGTGCAGCCTGAGACCTTCGTGAAGATTGCCCTGGGACCGTGCACACCCGAAGCTCAAGGGAGTCTCAGCGACGCTGTGTGCGTGTGCCCTTTTTGCAGCCTGAGATCTTCAAGATCGCCATCAGCCCGGAATCAACCAAGTCGCGAGAGGAGGAGAGGACAGCGAGGTCGCACCCCCCAGGTAACTTGTGTCCCCGCCTGGGGCGGGGTGCGGGCTCGGAGAGGGACGCTCTCGGCCTCTCCTCTTCTTGCAGCACGAGCCTCTGCTCAAGCTCGTATCGCGGCCTGTACGTGCCAAGGAGTGGCAGTACCGGGGCTGGAGTGTTGAGCTGTACTCTGGTTTACACCATACCCGTGTTGGGGGCATATGTTGGCGGAAGCTGACCGCGAGTCAGTACGAGAGGCAGAGAGACTGTCTAAAGCACCGTGATCGGTGCCGAAGTGCCTTGCGCACTGCATTGTTTCTGCATTACGAACTACCTGATTGTTACATTGCGCATTGCATGGTATTTGCATAACAAACTGCCTGATTGTTGCATTACGCATCGCATTCGTTTGCATTATGAACTGCCTGATCGTTACATTGCGCATTGCATTGTGTTTGCATAACGAACTGCCTGATTGTTGTATTACGCATTGCATTAGTTTTGCATAACGAACTGCCTGATTGTTGCATTACTCATCGCATTAGTTTGCATTACGAACTGCCTGATTGTTGCATTACGCATTGCAGTATTTTGGCATTACGAACTGCTGGATTGTTGCATAACAAACTGCATTATTTTTACATTACAAAGTGCCTGATTCTTGCTTTACGAACTGCATAGCATTGCACTAGAATTGCATTGGAGCACCTAGAATTGCTCATTAATACCGTCAGACCCTACAAGGGCTGGCTGGCCTAATAACCGGCCAGGAGGAATATTACAAATATGCATATGTTGGATTTTTATGGTGTGGTCTCATCGTATATCTTTTTATATAAACATATACTTGTTTTTCTATGAAACTCGTGTGGAGTCCGTTTGTGGTGTCATCATTGGGTCACTGAGAGCGTGGTTGCAAATACTTTACACATTAGCCTTGAAGATAAGCCTGGCTGCTCGTGCCAAGCTACCAAGGGGGTGATCAGGGGCTATCTCAGAAGGCTTCCTTCCTTTCCCTGACGTGGAAGCGAGGGTCCCTACTTGGCCTAAGGTACCTACCTCAGCCAACTAGGGAATCCCCGTTCTAACAGCTACCCAAATGACTTCAGTCGTTACCCAAATTCCATCTGCATATAAGTAGTAAATCTTACAAAGTAAAGGACTGTGCCCCCAACCTTGATTCAAAAACAGTTCTAGGAATTGATGTACAATCCCTTTTGCAACTACAACTCTGCTATTTACAAAACCACAAGGGTTGCAATCACAAAAGTACTTTTAATAATCTACGTACTTCCTTTTACAAGCCAGAAAAGTATGTCTTACTTGTAAAAGGGTTTTGCCACCCTTTCAGAATCCCAAATAGAAGGAAGAGTGAATGGACACCCCTCCTGTTTAAGGTACGTATCAGTGGTACGCCAATAATTAGTCGCTGATCCCCAAGTTGAGGTGGTAACTGATTTGCAAACAACTTCCCTTAAGAGAATCGTGACGAGCATCCTCAGGGGCAGCAGTCAATAGCCCACAGTAAGTTCGCAGCAGAAACGCTGTTTGGTGTTTCTGGTGCTGAATTGTGGCTGTTTCTGGCCTTTTCTGTGCTTTCGAAAGTGAAGGCATTCGGGACTATTGTTGTCCATGTGTTTTTTTTATTGGAGGGCCTTCTATTGTCCTCCGTTTGATCATGTGCACTTAAGTAGTTCTAATAACAAAACAGTATTTCAGTTTCAAGGCAGAGAACAGGATGTGTAGGTGGTGGTCATGTAGAGACGTACTGGAATAATCAGGGCTTTTGGGAAACGTCATCTATTCATGCACTGTAGGGCAGCTTGTAGCGCACCACAGTAATCTACAACAACAAGTTCCCCTTGAAATGCAGTTTATGCAGAGACTACGGCAAATGTCACACATGAAAGAAAAAATCTAAATGAATAAAATGATGTGGGTTACCGATTATTCGCAGTGGATTCGACCTTCAAACCCACACAAAATCAGCAATTATGTTGGACCTGAAATCAATTCTGTTGTGCAGAAGCAATGTGTGTAGCCGCCTGCCAGCTGTCCAATAGTGGATCTGTCGACTGGTCAGCACAAGAATTCAACACTCTTCTTTGATACTGTGGGATGATGCTGATGAAAATGATTAAAGAGAGCACTCTAGTCAATGATGACATAACAGTTCTCATGTCTCAATCGAAGATCATCAAGCAATGGTACACTCTACAATCCCAGCTGGTATTGGTGATGTGGGATTGGGTCAGGAGATTTGGATGATTTTCTTTTTACTGGAGGGCCTGTTAAAGTGATGGGTCCCACCAAAGTATACAAGCTATAAAGAGGCGTCCCAGAACCTTTCATTTGAGATTGTCATCAGATCCTTAATTCGATTGAGGCTGACAGGGCAGTCTATGCCATGCGAGAGCTTGCAAGCACATCTTCTGATGCTGTTAGCCTGGAAGTGTGTTAAACCATAAATAGCAACACCTCAGATGCTATCAATAGGTAACATAAAAAGGTCAGTTTTGAATCAAGTTTGCATACTTGGAATGTGGAAATCTATTAATTTCACACCACGAATTTCAGTATGCTGAAATGTGAATCGACAGAGAAATCACATCTCTTGTGGTCCAAACATGTAATTAAGCTAAGTCCTACACTTCTCTTGTTCACCCCTCTCTGCACTTTTTCAGCCTCTTGCTGGTTGAGTTTTGGATAAGTGAAGAACAGTTTGCCACACTTGGAGGCAGATCATGTAAATAATGCCAGTAATTGATCTTTTGCGCTGTTAGCTGGCCCATACTGTAGTACTCCTAATGATTTGCATTGATCAGTTATACAACATGTCGTTTCTGCACTGGTCAGTACTGGAAATGTAATTTGTTTGCATTGGTCGCTGGTACAAATATCACCATAAAATTGCTTTGCAAGCAGATCAGATTTGCTGACAACAGTTCAAAATTACCTGGCACAGGTGCAGTGTCAGTGATGTCACCCTTTACATTTATATTCAATGCAGATGCATACTTTCTATGTGCACTTGGAACAAAAGGCTGGAGGAAATAGTAGGGGGAGGAGCAGGAGATGAGAGAGCCTGGGTAGGATAAGAGCTCATAGGCAAAATAATGGAGCAAAGAAAACAGGAGGAAATAAGAACAGGAAAGACAGCAACGAGGAAGGAGAAGATGGAAACAGGAAAATAAACTTAGGAGCAAGGACAGGATGAGTATGAAGAAAGCCAAAACAGAAGAAAACAAGTAATGAAACAGTGAGGGAAATGTGGATATAAACAGTAGGAATGATGGAAAGAGGTGGGATGGAAGTAGGTTAAAGAATCAAAAGAGGAAAAGCAATACTGAAATAAATAAACAAGAAGTAAGAACTAAGAAAGACGTCCACAATAAAGAGAAAACTAGGGCATCAAGCATGTAAACAAGGACAAATGGAACAAAAACAATAACAAGATGAAAATCGAGTGGAAATAATAAACTTAAACAAGAGAAAGAAAAAAGAATACAGAAGAGTAATATGGACAGGATGAAAAGGTAGAGAGTACCAGGAAAAAATGAAATAAGAAAAATAGGAGGAAAAACAGAAGGAGAGAGGAGTCAAAATTGGAAAATGGAAATATTAAATGTGATAAAGAGAGAATGTGGGATGACGACAGGGGAAGACATGTAGAAGTATAGTAATGTAAAAGAAGAAAGTGGTAAGTAAATGTACAAATTAAAACAAAACAAAATCGAGGAAAGCTTGAGAAGTAGATTAATATGTTTAAATGGAAGGATCCACAACAATGGAAAGAGGAAGTACGAAAGAGAGGAAACGAGAATGTAAAGAAAGATCGCAACAGATGAAAGAGCAAACAGTGAAGAAAGAAGCAAACAAAAGAGTAGGTCACACAAAAAATTACTAGTGCAAAACAAAGGAAGGAAAAGAGGAAATTAAAATAAAAACTGTGTGTGTATATATATATATATATATATATATATATATATATATATATATATATATTGATAATAAAGATGAAACAGGGTTTAATCTAGTGAATCAATCTCCAAAAACAGCCTAGGCATGGAATAATATCCAACGTGTTTTGGCATTATCAACGCCTTGCTCACGTTTAAAACGCCGAAACGCGTTGGGTATTGTTCTATGCCTGTGCTGTTTTTGGGGGTTGATTCACTGAATTAAACCCGGTTTCATCTTTACACCACTGTGAAAGCACTGATTCTTTCTGGCCCGAGCTGGAGTTGTGCTGGATATATATATATACATATACATCAAAAACATTCCTCACGTGTCCACAAAGGAAGAAGAGACGCACTCGGCTTTCAGTAATCTTTGCATTTATATCAGCCAGAACATGATACCAACGCGAGCCTTCCCTATGCGTTTCGGTCTCCTGACCTTCTTCTTGTGGAAATTGGCCATATATTGTTAATATTCAAACTGTTCACCTTTATACTATTGGCCCCTCCCTCACCTGGGCCAACCAGTCAGGATCATACAGATGTATTCTGGTCTTGGTAGTTCCTCCAGATCGTTGCACTCCGATAAGGACAACAGCTATCTAAATATTAGTCCCTCAATGGGCCGCATTGTTCATGTTCCATATTATACTGACATCCGCGCCTGAAAGCTCCTGGTGGGCCCAACATAAAAGGCGAACCGGGACCCTCTACGCAGCATTCTGCGGTTTGCGAGGTGGTGCAGTCTCTGTAACGGCGCTGGACTAACGCCACCAATACATCAAAAACATTCCTCACGTGTCCACAAAGGAAGAAGAGACGCACTCGGCTTTCAGTAATCTTTGCATTTATATCAGCCAGAACCGCGGATTTCCAGTTTACAGAATGATATTGACACGCATTAGGATTAATTTTTACGAGACATTTCCTCAAAGCTGCTTATTTTGATGAGTTGCCCTATGATCTTAGATAGCTGTTGTCCTTATCGGAGTGCAACGATCTGGAGGAACTACCAGAATACATCTGTATGATCCTGATTGATTTGGCCCAGGTGAGGGAGGGGCCAATAGTATAAAGGTGAACAGTTTGAATATTAACAATAAATGGCCAATTTCCCCAAGAAGAAGGTCAAGAGATCGAAATGCATAGGGAAGGTACGCGTTGGTATCATGTTCTGGCTGATATAAATGCAAAGATTACTGAAAGCCGAGTGCGTCTCCTCTTCCTATGTGGACACGTAAGGAATGTTTTTGATGTATTGGCGGTGTTAGTCCAGCGCCGTTACAGAGACTGCACCACCTCGCAAACCGCAGAATGCTGCGTAGAGGGTCCACCAGGAGCTTTCAGGTGCGGATGCCAGTATAAATATATATATATATATATATATATATATATATATATATATATATTTCATGTCTTTTTCCCAGACTGCACAAGTCAGGAATGTCAATTTCATAGTGAGTGGGCAAATGAAAATGTATGGCACGTCTAATCTGAAAATATATATATCTATTATTCAGATTAGACGTGCCATACATTTTCATTTGCCTCTTCACTCTGAAAATGACATTTCTGATGTGTGCACCCTGGGAAGAAGACATATGAAATGTATTATTTGGGGGAACGTTACTGCCAATAAATGAGCTCTGAAAAATGTTGTATATACAATGCTAAAGAACTCATGCCTCATGGGCACAATTGGCCTCCTTTGTCGCGTATGACTAATCAATATTTCTTATTGACATTCATCGGCTACTCATGTATCACTTTGACACTGGAAAGCCACTCATCCATCTTTGCTCTGACAGGTCTCTTGGAAGAGAAAAATGGTCAATACTGCTGTTCTATCAATCAATGTTTCACTGTCACCCAACTCTTTACCCATTGTTTCTTTATGTTTTAGAGTGCTATATGATCATTAAAAGGATTAGTGTCTAGAGCCGCGGATTTCCAGTTTACAGAATGATATTGACACGCATTAGGAATAATTTTTACGAGACATTTCCTCAAAGCCGCTTCTTTTGATGAGTTGCCCTATGATCTAAGAGGTCTTTAGAATTCAGGGGTGTGTTGTTTGTATGTATGTAGATACTTAAAGATATTTGGGATAACACTCCCCATACCATAAATTATAAAGCTATTGTAAGTCACCGTTGAGGTATGTGACCACCTATAGGAATTAGGCCGATATATCATGGAAATCCCAGATGGCTTGCAATACCCATTTAGCGCATGCCATTGCATTCCTGGATGTCAACTAAGATGGCCGCCAGGTGAGGAGCTCCGACCGGGAGCTCCCGGGTTGGGGTTTTGCCTTTTGGCTTTTGCCCCTAGATACTGCCCGCCTGAGACTCACCTTGCCCACAGATCGCGTCCTGTGGATTCCCAGACTCCCAGTCCTGTTGATTGGTGACCCCGATCGCCGGGCTTGCCAATTGTCCTGAGGATGCCGAGAATCGACGGTGCCTGAGGCTGCCTGGCCGCGTATCCCCGTCCGATACGGAGACAACAGTGCAGCCGCCGCTGCACTTCAGTGAATCTGACGGGATCTGAGATTGGCTTCGGTGTCCCTATGCTGTGAAGCATCTTCAGGATCCATCGAGCTTCGGTTGGGCAAAGCAGTGATCGAGTGAAGTAGCCCTTAGATCACTGGGTCGGATGTGCTCTCGTTGGGCGCAAGATGGCGGAGTGCCCATCGGCGGCGCTTGCTGCATAGCGAAGCTCCGGTTTCCCTCCTCGTGCACGGATTGTGGACAGAGTGCAACACAAGTCTCAACAAGGCAACCACCATACAGGGTGCTCATTAATTTCGGTCCCTTTGAGCCCTATAAGTTTGGAGGCACGCTCCGGTTCTCGGCTCTGCCTGGCCCTAAGAAGGCGACCGCTCAAGTGGCGCTCGCACTCAAATAGCGTCATATCAGTGGGGCACAAGTCCCCGGGGCATGTTGACGACAGCAACGGTCCAGACCTCATACTCCGCTATACCAGCATGTGGAATGGCGTCTGCCCAGCGGAAGACATTCAACCCGCATCATGTGTAATTTATCGAGGTCCATGTCCTGGATCCTCCATCTTGCGGTCTCAACAGACTCCCTGATCGTCTCCTACCGCTGGCCAGGGCCTTGTACTCTCCATTCTGTCCATCGCCCTAATCGATCCCCTCTTGGAATCTCCTCCACCCCTCTTTTCAGGTATCGTCACTGTGAGGTACCCTTTCGCCCCCTCCTTCGGTCTTGTTCCTTTTCTAATGTGACCCAGCGCAGTGAGGGAGTCCGGCCCTGGATGTTGCGGATCTTCTGGACCCTTGCCGGCTTGGTGACCCGCCTACTCTGACTTTGTGGTGTTTACCCCTGACGTACTACCCACCATGGCCGGTCGGCCAGACCTAAATCTGCTTCCCTACCCCCTTTCTATTCCCCCCTACTCCCTACGCACCATAGGACTGGTCTACTACTGGTCTACTATGTAACTTGTAACTCTTCCCCCCCCTTCCCTCCTTCCTCTCCTGTTTCTTCTTTATTTGACTTTGCAACTGTAACTACTGTAACCTTGTTCCCTTTAACAAAGCACTCCTTCTCCCCTTGTTGGGGAGGGATCCAGCATTTATACCCTGGTGTCTCAGAGACCCCTCTGAGAGAGTCCACAGTGTCAAGGGAGCCACACACAGCGGAGGTGTGGGTATGGCGCCCCTTGCCAAAGCACTCCCTCTCCCCTTGTTGGGGAAGGATCCAGTATGTATGCCCTGGAGTCTCAGAGACCCCTCTGAGAGAGTCCACAGCATAAAGGGAGACCCACTCAACGGAGGTGTGGGATTGACACCATTTCCACTGGGATCACAGCACACCGGACGTTGGTCACTGTTCTTCCTCTGCTCCCGGTAGTTTTTCTTTCACCCTCCCCCACCTCTTTCCCTCCTTCATTCTTTGTCTACCTCCCCTGCTCCTATCCCCTCTCATCTGAATCTCTCCCCTTGCCTGCTTTTTCCCTTACGTATATGTTTTTTTAATCGCATGTAACAACGTAACTATGCTCTGAAACTGTGTAACTTTGTAACTTGTAACTATGGTCTGAAACTCATGTAAAGCGCTCTGATACCTCCGGGTCTAGCCAGCGCTATATAAAACTTTTCAAATAAAATAAATAAATAAATAAATTCCTTATGGCACACGGTTGAACCACTACTCCCCCTTAACCGACAACAGAAGCCTTTGTATCTTGCTCCTCCTAAAGAAAGAGCTCCTCTGTTTGCATATGTATAGACTTCATATGCAATCTATGCTCTAGAAGATAAACATGCCAGAATGCAGATTGTAACTTGATGCAAAGATTTTTAAAGTATTTTGATGTAAGTCACTAACATGGATGTTTATATTGTGCATTAACATTCAGATTCATTCTACCAAACTCCAGCACTGCAACAAATAAACTTGCTAGCATAAATATCTCCTTAACAGTCAATGACTGAATTTGCCGGGGAAAGAAAAAGGAAGGGAGATGAAGAATGACAATGGACCTGATTTAGAGTTTGACCGTTGAATTTCTCCCCTTGTATTACATCCTTAGTACCAGTGCATAGGATATAATGCACCTATAATACATGGAATTCTGTAATCCCTGTATAAATTCCTGTCTCTTTTCTTTAAAATTGGCGATGTGACGCACCCAGTCGCCGATTATAAAGAAACAACATCAGAACTCATCTGTAATAAGTTATTGCTGTTGACTTCTGCCATCACAATGCATGTTGCCAAAGCCAGTAGTCTAGGTGAAAGGCAGGTCAGGTCTTGGAGCAGCTGTTTAAAGCAACGGAAATGAACCATTGCTTTTCTTTCTTCTGCCCTATTTTTCTAGCTTACAGTTACTAGCACAAAGAACATGATTATTTTTTGAATTCCTTAGATTATCATAGAAAAGTTAGAATCTTTCTGCATATTTCAACACATTCTGAGCTACTGCAGCCTTTTTTAAACTGACTTGTATTGAACGGTTTCTAATTTCTTTTTGCAACAAATATCTAACGTTTGCTTAAATTGCCACTAGAAGTTCTATTTGTATTCCTTATGTTTGTAATTAGGCTCTCTTTCATATGAAAGAGCTATGCACCAGGGTTTTAAGTGGTTTTTTGGCAAAGATGATGGTGTGACCATTTATTATATGTATATGTATACACCCTACATAATAAGGATATTGCAAGTCACCTTCGGGATCCGCAACCTTCTGCCTCGTTCGTCTATATGGTTATGGAACTCCTCAGCGACTTACAATATCCTTATACTATATGGCAGAGGGTGGCTTGTATATTTGTCATGTTTGTGATGGAGTAACTTGAAGGCAGGCGCTTAGTCCTTTAGGTGTTTAAGTAGCTATAGAAGTTGAGGTTTTGGCCAGGAAGTCGTTTTTCACACTGACTGCTGGCTGGCTGGTGGGCTGTGGCAGCAAAGGATTGTGATGGCACAATTCAACAATAATATATAGAATTATAGATGTATAACAGTTTATAATGGTCATGTTTTTGACATCAAATAGATGAGCGTGAAGCTTGAATTGTTTATGTAACTCATAACCCTGAGGTGAAAAAAATTCCCATTATCCACAGTTACCCATCTACAATCATATGTTATGTGTGGCCCCGAAAACCGTCTGCCCCTGCTTTCAACAGCCCTACAGGGGGAATGGAGTCAATGGGAAGCCATACATAGTGTGGTCTAACCCTCCTCACCCCCCTGACTGGTGTGAAACCTAGTCTCCTTTCACCCACCCCCACCACCCTCTGGCCATCACAACCTTTGCAAAAACAATATCTAGCACTCTTCCACCCTCCTACACCATCCTCAGCATTACCTTCTATCAAGCCCCCAAATATTAAAACATACCCAGTGTCCTGCGAGCTACCCTCACCAATCACTGCATTTACCAACTCCTCACCATACAACATTAAAAAAATTGATGTCCTGCAATACACCCACACCACTCTCTCTTAAATCTACTCCTTCGTCATTCCTTCCCAGTATGTAAAAAAATGTCTGGTCTCCTGCCACCTACCCCCATGTCCCTTTGTGGCTTCCCCCCTCAAAGATGTGCTCTCTGCTCTCCATCAAAAGACACACAAATGATGGACGGAATGCGGAACAAACCAAACATTCACCCCCAGTCAAGAGGTCTGGGTTAAATCCATTGTTGTTTTGCTCACCAAGCCACCCCAGTTTAGACCCAGCCAAATGCAAACCAGTCTTGACCCTGCTCCTCATGGGAACAGTCCTACCCGAATTGCCAAGCCAGGTCCTCCCTGGACCAGAAACAAGCATCCTGGGACCGGTTTCAGGGTATCACCCTCATCAGCCAAGCTAGCTTGAATCCAGTGGCACAGTGGGCCCAAGACCCACGTCTGTGCATACCTGACGCACTTAGGGCGAGAAAGCAAAAGACACACAAAAGATGGACGGAATGTGGAACAAATCAAACATTCATCGCCAGTCAAGCGATCTGCCAGCCAATTCATCAATTGTTCTTTTTGCTCTGCTCTCCATCAAAGCAGAGAGCCAGTGCCATAGTGACAGGCTCCCAAACATGCCTCTTAGAGTAGCCTAGAATTCTTTTATTGCATATTAAAAGTGGAAGCACAATTTGTTTCTCTCTGTTGATAGCAGCGAGTAACCGGATTTAGAATCCATTATTCACGCTAGTGGCTCTCAGTGAGTGCCGGACGCAACATAAAGAATTTTAAATGGGTAACTAAATATGTTTTTACCCAAGAGGTTCTGAGAGACATCAAATAGACAATGAAAGTGAAGCATGATGTCATTCAGAGCCCTGAGGTGAAAAAACATCATTGTTATTTAGTTTTTATCCATCTATAAAATTATGTTATGTATAGGACTCTTGCTTATATGTTATTTTATTTTTTTACATCTGTATTTATCCCTATTTATTTTTGGCTCATTTTATAAGAATGGAGACTAAGACAAAA
Organism: Calotriton arnoldi; assembly: GCA_963921515.1. Taxonomy (NCBI): domain Eukaryota; kingdom Metazoa; phylum Chordata; class Amphibia; order Caudata; family Salamandridae; genus Calotriton; species Calotriton arnoldi. The sequence continues at coordinate 3,221,363 of CAWUFW010000788.1, read as the reverse complement.
GATGCGTTCCTATTTGGTAGATCGGGATATGTAAATCATCTAGTGTATTGCTTTATATTTTTATTTCTGTATATATGTACTAGTGATACGTGACTTATGGGGAATTTTACCATCATTATATCCAGTAACGTATCCTTGTTAAATCATATTCGCTAGAGATGGGCAGCAATAGTCTATTTCGCACTAGTCATTTTAAGTGGAGATGTGTATTAATACTTGTTTTACTATTTATTTAAGTAAAGTGTCTTTATATGAGAGAGAGACCACATTTTATCTCAGGAGTCAGTGGAAGTAGTATTTAGATTAATGGGCTGCCTCCTTTATTGTATGTTTTGCTGAAGATGTTTTATTGTACTATTTTTATCACTTGTTTTATTCTGCGTTTATGGCTCTGTGCCAAAATAAAGCCATTTTGATTGATTGATTGATTGATTAGTATTTATCCATATTTATTTTGTGCTTGGTGTAAAAAATGAAGCTGCAGTGGGTATATTTCCATTTTTATAACCAACAAATGTTTACTTGTGTTTGAATGTCCAATGGGGTTTAGCCATTTACAGTACAATAGAGTCATCTTAAATCATTTGCAGTGTAGAACAGCTTAAACAGCTGTACTGCTACAGTTACTCATGCTTAATTAGGAAATCGTTTTTTTCGCGTTTTTTTAACTCTTCTACCTGTAAACCTGCAGTTATTGAACTCACACACATGATTGAAGTAGTGAGAATCTTGCAAAACAAAAACCTAATTTCTATATTTTTCCATAATAAAAAATAAATACAGAAAGGAAAAAAAATAGTTTACTGTTTGTATTTAGCTGTAAAAATCAGTAAAAATTGAAAACTGAGAGGCTTAGTTATGTATGGCCTCCTCACATCATCTGCCCATACATTTAACATCTCTGCTGGGGCCGAGGAGTTGTGGGAGAGTCATAACACAGCCTCCTTTCCCAAGGTAAAAAAAAACTGACCTCTTTCCACCCACCCTTCACCCCCCTCAATGTTTACCCTCCCCCTGCACAAATTTACATGGTGCCCTGCCAGCCACTCACACCACCCTCTCTCTTCAACCCTCTCCAACCCCAATCAAATATTTTTTTTAAAAATGTAAATACCTGGCCTCCTGCTACCTACCCGCACCACCCTCCAAATATACCCACTCAACCACATGCAAACTGGAAAAAAGTACCTGACCTCCTGCAACTCACCCGCACTTCTTTGTACAACCCACACCCTGACCAAACTGAAAAATAAATATCTGGCCCTCTGCCACCCCCTGAACACCCTCTGTGCCTTCTCTTCCCTCCCTGCAAAGGTTGAGCTTTCCACGCTGACATGGAGATCTGGCACCCCATTGACAGCTGCTTCATGAGAGCTGCTTGTCAGAGCAGACTGTTTTCTCATATCAACACAGGGACCCATTGCTGACAGAGAAGTTGGTTGGAGCAAGCAATATGCCTCTGCAACCTCCAACTTCCCTTGGATCTGTGAAGACCTGGAATAAGCAGAAGAAGGCAGGTGACGGCATCCGTCATCATTTCCCCACCTTGGTCTGGTCTCCACTGATGTGGTTGAGGCAGCGGGATAGAAGGGACATTAACTCCTCCCCCTATGACGTAGCAACAGTCGGCAGCAACTTTGTTTCCTACTGTTGTTATTTCACAGCAGTGAATAACTAGATTTTGATCCCGTTATTCACAATAGAAGCTTCCAATGCACACCATACTTAAACAAGCATTGGCTAAGCTAAAATGTCTGGTCTTGGCAAGAGTTTAATGTTTTTTTTCTTTTTTTGTGTGTTTGGAAACCTATGCAAAATTAAAAAAATAAAAATAAAAGAGTGGCTGATCAGCGCAGCACAGCAGCCCTGGCACTGAGGTGTGCGTCCCTTCATTTGGCTGTGTTTAAACCTCATGCAAAATTCTGTCACTGTCAGTGCAAGAAAACTAATTGATATAGTGGGCGGACTCAGTACACCAGCTGTATGCTGTATGCTGTTGGTGGTGAATGTAAAATGTGACAAGTGTGAGACCAAAAGATGACGAGGGCAGACACAAATCCCCAGTATGTGTATTTGTAAGTGATTTAGTATAATAATTTTGGAAGACATGAGACTGGTTAGGCAGCTAAAGCTGTTGCTAGGCTTGACCTAAAAAGACAGTATAGAAAAGGTTTATTGAGTACAATGGTAATAAATGGGCTGAGAATGCCTTGTGATGTTTTTTGAGGATGCCTGTGGTTTTAGTTTAAAAAAAAAAAAGAGAGTTCACCTAGGTGGTCTTTACATTTATGGCCTGTAGGACCTCTCGCCATTGGAAGATGCCTAAAAGTATATAGGAGCGAACACAGATTTCGAACATAGGTGCCAAATAACTAGTGTTGTCATTGTGCCTTGACAATACAATGCTGTGGACTGCATAGGTATTCATATCTGGCACCACAACCCCACCATCAGAGTACAGCCTGGAGAAGGCATTTAGATCATTCCCAAGAAATCTACATGCTACAGTTCTGACTGTCAGAGCTATCAGAACACTCATCTCATGTGCCAAGTGGGAATGGAAGCACATCACTGAGGTGAATTCAATCTCACCTGCATGCTGCATATAATTGGTAGACCATCCCAGCCTCACGTCATGCTGAGGTTTGCTTTCTTTCTGTATGTGATGAATATTATTGCATTTTGGAAAAATGCCTCGATCTGTGAATCACTATTATTTACTTGGGGAAATGTAAAACAACTCCCACATTAAACATATTAAATTGTATTTATGTCCGTCTAAGCCATCAACTTGTTACAGTCAAACTTTATGTGTGTCTGGGGGAGTGGAATCTAAAGTGGTGTTTAAGCCAACCAAATAAAACCATGTATTCTTTTATACGTGAATTTCTTTAAACAAGTTCTGCCTGCTTTAACTCCAGCACATATTTCCTGTATATATTAAAAGGAACCTAGAAAGGCATTCTCTCGTTTGCTGTTTATAAAAATTACAAGCTAACCACAAGTTGACACTGGTTTAATAGCGTAAATAGGTGAGAGGCAGCATTCTGCATACTTCTAATAAATGAAACTAACCGAAAGAAAATCTCGCCATGCTTCTAGAAGAGGACGGAGGCTCAAGGTCAGACAAACGATTCAAATCAAGTCTGCTGAGCAACTCCAAACACTGCAGAAGGCCGAGGCATTTAAAAAGAGCATGAATGCCAACAAAACCGCCTTATTCAACTACCAGATCAGGTCATTCACCCTTTGTCGGCAGCCTTTTTCTCCAAAGGAGAAAATCCATATTGCATTTCTTTTCTACTTATAACATGATGAAATCCGAGGAGGTGAGGCCGCTTCCACTGTGACGACACAGTAAGAATGAGCCATGCATGAGATCAGACATTGTGTATAGCGCGTGCACAGTAAAATGGAACTACAAACTGCAGACTGACAGGGAGATTTACTAAGATATTAAACCGTGTTTACGTCACAAAAGTGACGCAAATCGGCGCAATTTTTTTTTTTTCCGATTTAATTTCCAGCACCGCTGGAAATAACGTGAAAGTAACGCGAACGTTAGTTAGCGCCAAGGGGGCATTCCATGGGTGGTGCATGGGCGTTCCCATGAAACCACCCAAGGTTTCTGATGCTACACCCTATTTTCTAAATAAAGTAGACCGGGTTTAGCGTCAGAAAACTGCACCCTTTTCCAGTAGGTGCAAAGAAGGAGAAATGCTTTAATTTCTCCTTCCTTTTCCAACTTTGTACGTGTGCTGCACTTTACAACTTACATACAAAGAGGGAAAAGGGTTAATGTTAGTCTAAGCATGGTATTTTGTACTGGAAGGCTACCCTTTCAGTACAAAATCTATGCTACACTCGCAGAGACACCCTTGCACCATGGCAAAAGGTGTCTCCGTGGCGCACGGCAGCTTCAGCGCTAGGGAAAGGGGAGGAGTGCGTCATATTTCTCTAAATATGGCGCTCTACTCCTCTCTCCTTTTCACGCAGCGCAGCATTTGCGGCTGCTGCACTGCGCTGCGTGAATAAGTGTATCTGGCCCTGGGTTCGTATGTCGGTCTGAAGTAAAATCAAAAAACGCTCTAAACTTAATTGAGCAATCGTTTGATATTACCCACTGCAGACACATGCTGACTGATTGGGACAGCCCTGGAACAGGATATTTAATGCAGACAATGTACACATGTACATAAGTAACATGTAGGCACTTATAGTAAGGTGAGCGAATGGATGAAATGGGCTGACCCACTATACTATGCTGTATACTGTGGTGGGCAGTAGCAAAGTGGGAATGACACAACAGCAGACCAATGGATGGAGAGGGCTGGGTGGAAGTGCCCATGAATAAATACAGTTTATATAATTTTAGTCAAATTAAAAGCTCTTGGCAAATAAGTACCTCAGTGGAGCTATGATGTCACTGTCTTTTTATAACTCCGTAGTGATGTCAGAGCTAGCCTGTAGTAAGGAAATGGAATACTCTTTTACCTACGGAGGTTGCAGGCTCCAATTCATTAGACACATATTTACATTTCACTTAAAATGTACGTGAAAATGTACTGAGATGCTCACTACCCACTGCGAGGTCTGCTCTATACAAATATCATATCCATATATACATTCCAATGAAGCTCTGTCTCCGAATTGAACTGTATTTAACATAAATTCAGAAGACTCAAGCAGGACGCCCTAGGCTAAAACGGTTTTAGCAAGCCGTGTTGGAAAAAAAAGCGTGTCACTACTGAAAATAGTGCAGCGTGAAAGGTGGGAGGAGAAACAGCCACGCGATCTCCCCTGTGCCACAAGCAGTCATACTACACTGCTTATTAAGTACAGATAAGGTTTCAGCACCCGGATCTACGGACAGCTCCCTCATTAAAAATACAGGAAGGCAGGAGAGCAAAGAGCTCTGGTTTTCGAGGTAGCAATTACTTTCTCTTGATCCGGGCTGCGCATATCATGTGCGTTCAGGGAGTAGCATTCTTCGAAGAGGAACATGTGGTATTTCACTGCTATGTCAAAACTTTGTTTATGAGGTTTTTAGATGGAAATATCCAAATGAGTTGACAATTTTAAGATAAATGTATCCGAAGTTTTTGCTTTATTCAATTTCATGTTAAAAAGGACTTTATTCACTGGGAATGTCTCATTTTAATATTTACCCATTTCTATGTAGTGCCTCATACTGCACTTATGTCGTTTCTAAGCTGTGGAAATCATAGATATTATTGTTATCCTGTTGAATCGCACTGAAATTACTGACTACAGAGGATGGAAGCTTGAGTCACCCTTACCAAGATTCAAACTCGAGATATGCAGATCACCATGTTTGCGATGCAATTTCCAACTCACTGAGCTGAAATCTTTTACCGAAAGTGTTTGTTTCCCATGTACACTATCACCATATCTTTTGGAATGCATGCTCTTTGTTTCCACTTTCTCTTGAACTCCCTCTGGTTCGTTTAAATATTCCATTACTGTTGGTGAGTGGATGATGCGGTTTTGCAGGTTTTTAGCCTTTTTAAAAGGCGCAAGATGTCACTGTAATCCAATTGCACTGAGCTTCCTGTTTATTTGATCAACTGTTATGAATTAGCGTCAATTATGTTGATTAAATTACTTCATTAATTTTAATTTAATAATTTGTGACCACACTATACAATTCCTCCATCCACAAACAATTTGCGTCAATTGCAAATATTCACGCCAGGAAATAGTATATCTCTTTTTTAAATTGGCCATATTTTCATTCTCACTGTTACGTTAATCATTTATTCATTCTACATTATAGCTACTTTAATTAATATTGTTTCTATTTAATTACTAAGAGTTCTCATTCTCTTGAGTGGGATGTTTTCCTGTGAACAACATTTGAGCCGTTCTGCATCATTTTGATTGGCATCTGCTGTACAGCACTCAGATGTAGTCTTCTGTTGTCCGTTGAATTGAATGTGTTGGAAGGGGGGTTATTGGGAGGGTAGGTAGGAACATAACACCAGGAACAAGGCCACCAACACAGTACTGGGTCCTAAATAGGGTCTCTATAAATTAGTCCCTTGCTCAACCCTTGGTAGCTGACACCGAGCAATAAGGCTTAACTTAGGAGACAGGCATGTAAAGCATTTAAAAACACCAATACAGTAAATGAGTAAGACACAACACACAATAAAAATCCGACTTCAATTTATAAAAAATTGGAAATATTTCTATTTTTGAAATGACACCAAAACCATGAAAATCATATGTAGGGAACAGGAGATATACATTTTTATAGAATAAACCCTTCTGGTGCTTAGAAACCAATATCAGCACTTCTGGACCTCTGGTCGCTCTTAACCGGGGCAAACTCAAAGTTTGAGGCTGACCATGATGGAGCTCTGCTCGGATGCCTTCGGACTTAGAAATGTTTCTGGTGCTTTTTCCACCGGCGGCTCTCGCTGCTCTCCACCAGTCCAGATTCGGTGAGAGTTCGCCAGCTTGACTTTCAGGGAGCTCCGGGTCAAACTCTGAAAGTCAGACCTCTGGAGCTCTTCAGCGGGACGAACCTGGAATCCGGGCAGGGTCACAATTAAAGGTGGCCGGCTTGGCTCTCACGGTCGGGTCAGTCACCTCTTAGAGCTTTTTCCAAAAGGTTTCCCAAACTTTCCCAAACTGCTGGAGGTCTTTCCAGAAGGTCGCCTGGTGGGTTCCAAGTGTCCAAAACACAAATCCAAGGATCTGGAATCTCCTAGATGTTCCTTGGCAGGCCTGGACTTCACTTCCCACAATGCACTGGGTCAACCCCCTAAAACTCTACTGGACTCACTCCAGGAATGAGACTCTGGCTTTAGAATGGTCTGTTCAACTTTGTTAACCTGTAGCTGCAGGGAGTCCACTTCTTACTCCTTCTTGAAGCAAGGCAAAGTCCTCACTGCGGTAGTCCCAGATAGTGCAGCAGGCACAGTCTTAACCAGGCAGGCCCTTGGGTGCAGATCAGGATTCCAGCAGGACAATCTGCCTTCTTCTTGTAGTTTCAGGCAGCAGAACCACTTACATATTTGATCTCAGCTTCTGGGCACCAAGGGGAGGGGGGGCAGCCCTCACCAATGGCATGCAGGGTGCCACCCAGACACATGACCACTTCCTCCAAAGTGTGGCATCTTCTTGTTCCAGAAAGCACTATTCCTCCAAAATCCATCACCTAATCAAGGCAGCCTTGCTAAGCCTGTTAGCACTGACCAATCAGGGTAAACTGCAGGAAGGCTGTATTTTAGCTTACAGACAAAGTGTTATAACTTCTTTTCTGTATAAGTTAGGATAAATTCAACAAGAGCAATCTGTTAGATTTATCAATACCATTCTGTTAAGTCTTTGAATTACATTTTTTATACTTTCCTAGCAATAGTTACACGTCCACAAAATATTGCCATGTTAGCCTATGAGGCCAAGTATCTTTTTGTGTTCAACATATTTTATTAAATTTTCAAACAGGGATATACAGTGGTAAAAAGAAATAAATGTATAGTGAGAAAGGAGGGTTACATTGATGGGGAGAGGGAAAGGCTGTGCAAAAGATGAATCATTGTACCGTTATACAATTATTATATGACATTTCTTTGGGTATGAATAAATACAGAGACAATTAGGTGTGAATATCACATTGAGTTCATAGAAGGATGTTTACATTTTTCGGAAGAATGGTACATTTGCGATATTCATACATGTAAAGCACTTTGATGCAGATGAACAAAAGGTGCAATCCGATTAAGGTACCTTGATGTCAGTGAAAGATCAAAGGTCATATCATTCTATAGATATCTATGTTGTTAGAGATAGTTTGCACCCGCATTGTTGTGCAATGTTTTAATTCACGACAGGACCCAAAGTATAAATAAAATGTGCACAGGCCAAGTATCTTTAATGGGGAAAATGAAATGTGCAATTTCTTCCTCACCAGGGTTTATAAAACCTCTTTTATAAAGCCCCTGCTGATAATTACCGCTCCCCCCAGCCCTGGAACACCTGGGGGTTCCTAATATGCTAAAAGGATTTTGGTTATTACTTCACAGTGCCCACAGCACCAAAGATGGCTTTGTAGTGAATTTCCTATACTGGGGGAAAAATTGGCAGCTTTCACTCTCCAGGGTTTATAAAACATCTTTTATAGGGACCCAGCTTATAGTCACATGAAGCCCCCCCCCACACCCCTGGGACAGCTATGGGGGACCTTGGGGGTGCCCACATTGTGAAAATAAGGGAGATTATCACTTTAAAGTGCCCATACCAACAAAGTCGCGTTTTCAGTGAATTGTACTTTTGAAAGCACTGCTGCAACAGAGGGCTGCTTTTAAAATCACCTCAGGCTTTAAGAAGTGCACACGTGCAAGTGCAACAAAGGCTGCTGGCCTCTAAACTGCCATGCCCTGTTATATACTAGGGACTTACAAGTAGTTTTTAGCCCTTGCCCTATTATCTATCAGGGACTTATAGGGAAGGTCATGCCAATTATAAGTGTACCTCGATGTATGTGTTTGTGTTTAACATAGCACTGGCCCTGGGCCTTACTAGCAGAGCCCAGGACACAGTCAGTCAGTTACCACCAGTTCGATTCAACACAAAAAAATGGGGGTGAACAGGCCAAATAGGGTGACTTTCTAACATGGCCCACCACAAACGAAAGGTGAGGAGTCACTTACCTGCACCCAGGTAGTCCTCATCAGCTAAGTGGAAAAACCTGGAAAGTCTACCCGCATTGGCATGGGCAACCCCAAGTCTGTGTTCCACTGTGAAGTCCATTCCCTGTAGAGAAATAGGCTAGCTCAAGAGCTTGGGATTCTCCCCCCTCATCTGCATAAGCCATCTGAGAGGTCTGTGGTCAGTTTGAACATTAGAATGAGTACCAAACAGGTATGGTCTCCGCTTTTTCAGGGACCACACCACAGGAAAGGCTTCCCTCTCAATGACACTCCATCTTTATTCTCTGGGGAGAAGTCACATGCTAATGAAGGCAACTGGCTGATCAAGGCCCTCTTCATTTACCTGTGCCAACACTGCCCCAGACCCTTGTTCTGAAGCATCTATCTGAACAACAAATTCCTTGGTGTAGTCAGGGGCCAGCAGCATTGGGGCTGAACACATAGCATCTTTCAGAGTGTCAAATGCCTTCTGGCACTCTGGGGTCCACATTCCTTTCTTAGACCTCTTCTCAGAAGTAGGTTCTGTCAGGGGAGCCACAATGGTCCTATAATTCTGAACAAATCTTCTATAGTACCCAGTCAGACCAAGGAATGCCCTGACCTGTGTCTGGGTAGTAGGAGCAGTCCAATCCAAAATGGTTTGGATTTTGCTCTGGAGAGGCTGTACATGCCCTCCACCTACCAGGTAGCCCAGGTACACTACAGAACTCTGCCCTATTTGGCACTTGCTGACCTTAATAGTCAGACCTGCCTGCTGCATGGCCTCAAGCACTTCCCTCAGGTGGTTTAAGTGATTCTCCCAAGTGGAACTCTACACAGCTATCTCATCCAGATAAGCTACACTGAACTGCTCCACCCCCGCCAGGTCCCTGTTCACCAACCTTTGGAATGTGGCATGGGCAAACATCAAGCCAAGGGGCATTACTTTGAACTGGTAATGTCGCTCTAGTGTGGAGAATGCTGACCTCTTCTTTGCTTCCTCAGTGAGGGCAATCTGCCAGTAGCCTGAAGTCAAATTAAATGTACTCAGATACTTAGCAGCCCCTAACCTATCAATGAGCTCATCAGCTCTAGATATAGGGTAAGCATCAGTCTTTGGGACTGCATCCAGTCCTCTGTAGTCCACTCAGAAGCATAACTCCTTCTTTCCCCCCCGGGGATTAGGTTTGGGCACCAGCACCACAGGGCTGGTCCATGGCCTGTCATAGGGCTCAATTACCCCCAGCTCCAGCATCTTAGCTACCTCCACCTTGATGCTGTTCCCCATTAAGGTATAATGGGGTAACCCACAATTGTCCACGGACCTGGGTAATGATCGGTATAATGGGGTAACCCACAATTGTCCACGGACCTGGGTAATGATCGGTATAAAAAACAATGGTCCTAGACTTCTAGGCATTACAATTTAATTTCATTAGTCAAAGGCATTAGGTACATATAGGTTTAACATTGGATCATTGATGTACCACCACTTCTTCAATACGCAAGCATGTATATCCTCAAAAGACACAACAGCACCCAATATTGCTGTAATAGTGACTGTTTATTCCACAGTTACTTATTATCACAGATCACCATATTCAATGTTTAAGAAATAGAGAAAGGTTGCTCCAAGGGGAGTGTGAGAGAAAGGAGTGCTCATGGAGTAAGACAGATATAAAGGAGGGGAATCCAGAAAGCAAATTAAACAACAATCAGTTTCGCATTTCAATATCCTTAGTAAACTGGTCGTGATTTACAGTAACACCAGTTTTACACATAGGCCTGTCCCTCGTGGATTTGCAAGTGTTCTTTTCATGATTTTCCTGATGATGCACAGAGAATGTTCATCTGTGAAAAAAGGGGGAGGGCTGGGAGGATGCCAGGTACAGGCCGACTGGGGGAGAGTGTTGACGTTTCAACCCTGGTCTAATGAGGGTAATTTATCTCCTCTGAAGGCAGGTCTTCCTCAGGACAGGGGAGAAGGGGGGCAACCTACGGTGTAGTACAGTCAGGATACAGCCCCTCATACGGCGGTCCGCATCTAATTGCGGCGTGACCCAGAATGAATCTGAAGAGTGCAAGCTGCAATGTTGAAATTAATCAAACTCGGGTGAAAGAATCGCCCACAGCATCTTATTGAGCAGTTATTTCGGAGCCCGGGGGATCCATGCTGAACTTCTCGAGTCACTCGAGAAGGCTACATGGACCAACACCCATACCAATTGACCTGGGGCATACTCAGGCATTTCAGCCTTCTGGTGATACTAGTGCTTCATGAGCTCCTGGTTGGGTTCCAGCTTCCTGCTTGCCTTGTACATGTACGCTGCCATGCAAGATCTCAAGCCTAGTACATAGTCTAACACATTGTCTTTAGCTGCTTGTCCATGCAGCAGAGGAGATGCATCAGTTCCGCTGGATCCATAGAGGCTGGCAGAGCACCTTAAGCCCACGTCCAAGAGTCCAGGTCTGGGGAGGCACCACTTGGCAGAGCAGACTCACAGATGGAAAAGTCCAGGTGCAGATGCACGGTTGTTGAAAGCCTGTTATGTCCCTGAGGTTTAAGATCAGGAGGCCAGCCAGCAAGCCCTTGAAGTCGCTTTGGGTTCAAGAGATGCAGGTCCAATTCTTCTTGCCCAGGCAAGAGGTAGCAGACAAGCATAGTGTTATATGGTGATTTCCTGTCTTCTTTCTTTACACCAATGCTCTCCCTTCTGTTCAGCCTGCATGACTGGAGAATGCTGTATGAAGTCATGGAATGTTGGTGTGTGGGCTTGGTGAGAGTGTCAGTTGAAGATTAGAGGCTGAGCAGAAGGAGGCTGCTCCTGGTGGGGCTACTGTTACAGCTATTACTTGTATTACCATCTTACTACAATCTACCATCTATCTACTTACCTGGAACTTAATATAATAAATTACATCTTGGAACCTACCACCTTGTCTACATTTGGACTTCTTTCCGTAGTACACATAGTAAGGCAGCAGTTTCTTCAGCACAGCAGTCCAACAGAGTAGCAGTCCTTGTAGCAGCACAGTAGTCCTTCTTCTTGACAGAGTATCCACAGGTCCAGAAGTGTACTGTAGAGTTGGTGTCTGAAGTCCTTCTTTTGTACACAGTTGTGCCTTTGAAGTGGGGAGCAGCTTCTAGAAGCATGCCTTTGAAGTGCACAGATGATGCCCTTCCTTCTTGGCCCTGGCTCCAGACTCGCTACAGGGGGGTATGCAGCCCTTTGTGTGGAGACAGGACACAGCCTATTCAGATGTAAGTGAGGCTGGGCCCAGCTACTTCCATGCATCCTGCCAGTGATGGCCCTTTCAGTCAAAACTAAGCTCCCATTATGTTTGGCTGCCTAGGAGGAATACAGAAACCCCAACTGCCAACTACACCCAGTCATGTGACGAGAGACAGGCTGCAGGCACCAAATGGCTAAGGCAAGAAAAAGCCAACTTTCTAAAAGTGGCAGTTTCAGAATTGCAATTTAAAGTCCAACTTCACCATAAGTTAAGAATTTAAATTGTGAGTCCAGCGACACCAAACATGAACTGGTTATCTCTTCGCATTTAATAATCACACTTAAGAAATGTAATAGGGCAACTCCATTGTTATCCTATGGGAGAGATTATGCCTTGCAATAGAGAAAAACTAATTGAAGAGTTTTCCACTATCAGGACATGTAAAACTTAAAAGTACATGCCCTACCTTTCAAATACACTGCCCCCTACTCTCTGGGCTGTCGAGGGCTTACCCTAGGGGTGACTTATATGTATAACAAGGGAAGGTTTGGGCCTGGTAAAAGGTTTATTTTGGTAGACACTGGGGGGTAGCTGTTCCTAAGGTCTCAAAAGAGTAGCAACCAAACTCTGGTTGGTAGAGAGGAATAATGGAGAGTTGTCAATCTCAAAAAGGTTGGGTTTATAAATAGTGATGGGGGGAATCCCTCCTTTTGGATATAGTGCCCTCACACACCCTTGCGAGTGTCATGCTTCATCATCGGGCGTAGCTCCTCGTGGGGGTGGCGCTGCTGTCCCCCACGGGCCCCGCAAGAGGGCTCTTTGCTGGAGATCTTTTAAGGAGACGCCACAGTTGTGCATGTGGGTGTGTGGGCCTAGGGAGATAAGTGCGTGAGTGAATTAAAATTACCAGACGGTACCCGGAACCAACGTTTATTCGAGGGTCCGAATGGTAAGGTTAAAAATAGGTGTGGATCCTGGAGCCCCTCTCAGGAATAAATATGAGGGCGGATGTGTAACTGGTCGCTGCTCTCAGAATCAGTGCACGAGTGAATTAACAAAAAAATAATAAATAGGTCAACATGTTTGCGCTTCTTATTGGTCCTTAAGGGATCCATTAGCGCTTCATCAGGACCGAGAGGTTAAGTGAAAATAGAAGAAAAAAGATACAGGTTACAGGAAAAGAAAGCCCTGTATACCTGTGGTTCCTAGATTTTGAGGTAATATGCGCCCTTGCGCAGATAAGAACTCTGTGTGGGTTCCTACACCCAACCTGGTGATACAAAACGGAGAAAGACACACAAACAAAAGCTTAAAAATGCACGACACATATTTGACAGACATCATATCATTGTGATGCATTGTGCCGGTCTAGCATGCACAAGAAGGGGCATGCTGATGTGTAAAATGCCAGGGTGACATAGTTATATGGACAAATTAAAAACGTTTATCAGGGTGCTGCTGTCAGCTGTGCAAAAGGTGAAACCTATAGGCGGTAACTATGTCTGAATGCTCTATAGATCCCCATGCACAGTGCCAACTAACTGAACACAGCACACACGTTGTAGACCCGGGTGAGGTCTGATATGCCTCTTCAAACAGTGATCTTTTACGTGATGGCGGTATGCACTTAGAATAAAGGCCCACAATCGTGTTGGACTGTCATTGATCATAGTGGTACAATTCATGGAAGTGATAAACAAATGGCTATGTGCGGAATGATGTGGAGGCCAGTGGGGCGCAGTGGTTATAAACACACACACACACACGCGGACCCCGCTCACCCTGATCACATAGTGTGGCATACAATCGCTCTGCACAAGCACTTGAGGAATCCTACCCCTTATTAAGGAAATCAGGCTTCTTCGGCGCGCACTCGGAGAGAGGCAGAGTTACTGTCAGGAAATAAGAATAAAAATAAAGGTAAAAAGATGCAGTCTGTATGGAGGTGATCGTAGCCCTCAAACTCGAGGGTATCGTTACCTCGATCCATAAGGATGCGGGACTCGGGTGTGAGTACTCACATTAGCTCGCCTCTTCCTGGTTATTCACCTACCCCTCCGTAACGGTGCGCCGGGATCGAAGGGGAGTGAGGATGGCCTGCCCAGTTATATCCTTCGGTATTGCAACCCCGGCAGGATGTAAAGGGCGTGTCCAAAAGTGCGGATGAGGCACGGCGTTATGGGTGGGTCTACGGAGCCCTGCTCTGCTCTCCTATAAGGTGCCACATCATGGCGGCCATCTTGTAGTGGAGTATCATGGCAGGATTTGCAATCAAATTTACGGCTCTTATTGAACGTGGAAATGAGTTTTTACTCAATTAGGTTAGAATAGAGAGCTGATGAATCAACACTAATGAATAGCGGTGTTGATTCAGTAGTGTCCTTAAGATGGTCAAAAAACAAAGCCGATGGGCAGTGCTTTGTGGATGAAAAGGTCATGATGTGGCGTGTGGTGATAGCCCTTGGTACTCTAGGCCACATGATGTTTGTAACAGTATATTGATTGCACAGTCTTCCTCAAAAACAGTTATTTAGGACACTGGCCTAAACTCGTGACAAGATAGGTGGCATGTTCCATGATGCGGAAGATGTCTATCCGCATACAGGGTATCTCTTGGGTTCCCCTCGGGATCATGTGTGTGATTAATGAGGAACAATCAGGGGGTGATGTAGATTGCGCGGATAAAGATGGAATTTGTGCTCTAAGTCATGAATTCAACCCAAGGTATATCATCGTTGAGTCCCTCGGTGTCACTCCTAAGCCTATTAACCCAGCGCTGTTCCTGCCTAAAAAGGGTTCTGTTGGTCCAGCTAGTGTTGGACTCGATGATAGTCCACCTTATACTCTCTGCGGTATGATTGTTCTCCAGGAAGTGGGTGAGCAGCTTGGTGTTGGTTTTTCCACGTCGTATGGTGCTTTTATGCTCACCAATCCTTATCTTGACCTGTCTGGTCGTCATGCCAATGTATCTCTTACCACACGGGCATAGGATGGTGTAGATATAGTTTTTTGTGTTGCAATTGGTGTGTTTTGTTTGGCGCCAGGGTGTGGCTAGACCGAGGTCAATCTGTTTGGAAGCTGTGGTGTGTTGCGTACTCGACAACATGATACTGACGGCGTCCGGAAGGAAGTAATACAGATATGCGCTCTGAAACACCAGACTATTACAGGAATGCTGGATATATAGAAACTGTACTTAGGACGCTGCGGTATACAGACACCCTCTGTGGGTTGGAATTATCACCACAGAAATAAATCTCATACTGAGAAGACTTAGCCTTGAAAAAGTCGCGGGACTAATTCCCATGTATGCGACGAAACACGTGTCGGCTGTTGCATTGTGTGAAGACCTACTGAATAAAGGAGAAAAGAAGACAGAGAGAATCTGAAATCTTTGTATTAATTGTGCTTACTGTTTATGCACTGTTTATCGTTTTCACAGATCTTGGACGTGTGCTGGGGAGTGTTAGTGCATTTATGAGCTTAGGCTTGAAATTTGGGGAGGTTTGTGGTTCTCCTCACCCTGCAGCACCCCACTCTAATAGGTAACTTTAGGACAATTGCTAAGTGGATTTCTCCTGAGAGGCGCCGGTAAACCTAGAAAACATACCACTTTTCGGTTTTGTCATGCCAATGTATCTCTTACCACACGGGCATAGGATGGTGTAGATACAGTTTTTTGTTTTTCAATTGGTGTGTTTTGTTTGTCGCCAGGGTGTGGCTAGACCGAGGTCAATCTGTTTGGAAGCTGTGGTGTGTGCACAGACGGAGCAAGAGCCACAAGGAAAATGACCCGCCACAGGTGGTAAAGCCCATAGAGTTGGTTGTCTTGTGAGTGGTGTCTTAGGGCGGGTGTGGACCAGGTGGTCTCTCAAATTCCGGGTGCGTTTGAATGCAAAAGTGGAGGGGGGCCCGGTGTGAATGTGCCTGTTCTTAGAATCCCCCAGTGTTTCTTTATAACTTACAGAACCTTGTTGGAACTCGGCGTAAATGTGGTGACACATGTGATGGCTTCAGATTGAGGCCTGTCCCTCACTTCTAAGAGGGCAGCTCTAGGGTTGTTTCTCGCTCTTTTGTGTGCCTGGCATATAATGTTCTTAGGGTAGTTACGCCTTCTCAGATTTTCTGATAGAATCTCTGATTGTTTTTCAAACTCTGTGATGGTGTCGCAATTCCTCCGCAATCGTAGAAATTGTCCGACTGGTAAGTTGTTCCTCAGTGCTATCGGGTGATGGCTATCAGTAAGTAATTTTTATTGTATATAGTTAATTAAAACCATTACAAGTTTTGTACTAAAAATCATCCAGATAATATTAAAAAGTAAAAAGAATTCACATAATAGCTTGTGATATCATATTTACATGTTTAGCATTGGAAAAAAATTCTATATTGGGCTTTACTCCTCAATTTTAAAATTATATTCATTAAATATCATGCTCTACGATATGCTACATTCTAAAATAACGGTATACCAATTGCATGATTAACCTAAAATAAAACCCAATCGGTTCGGCATTACTCGTAGCCAGGGCTCAGGAATGCAAGAGTACTTCTTTTTTCAGCTTTCTGTAATAATAAGCTGATTTTCTGCAAGAATTTGGTGGCCCTGCATGCTACCTGTAGCAGTTGACTGTTCAGTGCTAACATTACCGCTGACCGACATGATCTAATTTGATGTGTGCGGAATGCCTGTAATAAATAATAGCTGTCTCAAGTTATTCACGGTCGGAGAGATGCACAAGAAATGAGTCAAAGTTTCTTCTCCTTGACCACAGAGTCTACAGAGTAAGGTTGGCCATTTTTGTCTCCATGCTGGAACTTGATCTTTTGAGGTGAAAGCCCCCAACCGGATTTGAAGTAATAATTGTTGTGTTGTTGGTGTTATATGTTGGACTAAATATGGTTGCGGTAATCGACTCTCATATGAAGATAATACCATCCAGCCGTGTTTTTTTTTAGTCAAGGCAGCTTTATCTATAATCCAGGCTTTTTGTTTAGCAGCATTGTTAGCTATTTTTTTTAAAACTGCAAAGCTACAACTAGTATTCCAGGCATTTTGCATATTAAAGGTTGTTAATGCTTCTTCTAATACTGTATTCCAGGTGTTTTTCCCTTTGTCTGATTTTTTATTTCGGTCCAACAGTACCCCATCAAGGAGACCTCTTGTGCTGCTTTCAATTTCCAGCACATCTTAATAATTGCTGCTTGTCTCACTGGGTACTGATTCAATAACCCAAATTCCAAACGTGCTTGGGATACGAACTGTGGGATACGAAATATATGTTTGAATAACCCTGATTGTTGGACATTTAAAAAGTTAGCATCTTGTCCTTTGAATAGTTCGGACCCATACGTAAGAGTTGGAAGATATTTTGCAGCAATAACTTTTAATAGATGTGAATTGGATGGACACTTCAGTTTTGTTTTTAGTAGAGTTAAAGCAAAGCGTAGTTTGTTTGCCTGAGATTTTCTATTTGACTGTTGGGCTTTTAATGTAAAATTTGAATCTACCACCACTCCTAAGTACTTATATTCAGTACACTATTCAATGATGTTTCCTGCTGCATGCCATTTTAATTTATTTTTTTGCCCTTTGAATGTGGGAAAGCAGATAACCTTAGTTTTTTTTATAGTTAAGGCACAAACCATGCTCCCCGGTGTATTCAAGCAGCTTTGTGATAGAACGTTGTAAACCCTTCGGCGGGAGGCTGCATAGCACTATATCATCCGCATACTGCAAGCTTCTTATTTTGCAGTGCGCTAACTTTGGCGGATCGCTTTGCATTTCTGATAGCCTCTTATCCAGGTCTGCCGTGAAGATGTTAAATAGAGTGGGGGCCAGTACACATCCTTGCTTTAGGCCGATGTACGTTGGGATCCTTGCGGTTGTTCTTTTGCCATTCCCTAATTTTATCATGACCCACGTAGATGTGTACAGGTTAACAATGGCCCGCAATAGGCTTGGCGGAATGCCCCAGTTTGCCATCTTTTGCCATAGTAGGTCCCTGGGTACTGAATCAAACGCTGCTTTTAAATCGACAAAACAGGTGTACAATTTAATAGATTTGCCCTTAGCTTTTTCGACAAGAAGGTTCAAGGCTAACAAGTTACACATTGTATTTGTTCCCGGCCTGAACCCGGTCTGTGTAATCGGCAGGATCTTATTTGTAGTGACCCATTCTTCCAAAGCTGCGAGGAGGTTAGATGCATATATTTTAGCCTCGACATCGATGAGGGCGATCAATCTGTAATTAGCCGGGTCCGATCGAGCACCTGCTTTGAATATTGGATGGAAAATGCTCCCTCTCCATGATGATGGTATGCTTTCTGTTTGTAATGCGTGATTGAACAGTGGGGTGAGTAGTTCTGCCCAAAATGCTGGGTCATGTTTAAAAAGCCCATTTGGCAAACCATTTGGATCAGGTGCGCCCGTGGACCTTAGGTTTTTATGACCCTTTGTACCTGATGGATTTTTATTCCTATTTCGTCAAGATTTTGTTCGGACGCCTCATGCTTATTTTGGAGTTGATTTATGTGAGCCGATTTTGATGCTTTTGCAAGTTCCGTTGTTCCCTTGATTTTGCTGTAAATGGTTTATCCAATCTATTTCTAAAATGTTTGCGGAATGTTCACGGAAAGATCCGTTTGCTATTTTATTGATTTCCATCCAAAATTTTGTGTTTGATTTGCTTGTTTCCAATAATTTTAACCAAACTTCGTTTTGCTGATTATTCTTTGCTATCCAAACTTCTCTTTTGTATAATTGCCTCAGATTGTAAATATGTCGTTTTATATCTTCACCCACTATCAGGTCTTTTCCTCGTGCCTTTCTAATTTCCTGGTTTAAAATCCTTTTTTACATGCCAGAGACCCAAAAGGCTCATGTCCTGTTGACCTAGGTTTGCTTCTGTTGTTTTTGTTTTGGGCTTGAAATTTGTTTATTACACTTGAAATCATATTTTCCCAATTTGCCCAATGATCTAATAATTCTTGTTCCTTTTCATTTGACTGTACTTTTTTTAGATGGATCATTATTTCTTCTGCGTTCTTTCCATTCCACGTGAGTCTTTTTAAATTATATGGGCTTGGGATTACCGACAGGTCATTGCTTACTAGCGCCTTTACGATTTGAAAGCTAAAGTCAATTAATTGCAGGCTGTGATCACTTTCAAGTCTGTGGATTATACGGTAGCTTACGATCTTTTCCAATACTTCCAGGTCCACTATGGTGTAATCTAATACTGATCGAGCCTGTTTTGTTATTCTGGTCGGAGCTGCGGGTGATGGCTGTCATAAATGAGGAGGCTGTTCCTATCTGTAGGCTTCCTATAGTTGGTAGTATGTAAGGAACCATTGTCCAGAGAGATAAGCAAGTCTAGGAAAGGGATGTTTTCCCGTGATTTTGTCCTCGAAAATTACAAGAAGGGGTCCAAAGTGTTGATCCATCCGCAGAACGTCGTACACAATTCCTCGTCCCCTTTCCAAAAGAGGATGATATCGTCAATGTAACGACGCCACATTAAAGTGTTCTGTCTGTAGGGGTTAGCCTCTCCTAGGATGAATTTCTCTTCAAAGTCTGCCATGTAGAGGCAGGCCAGACTTGGAGCGAAGGTGCTCCCCATGCTGGTGCCCTGTACTTGGTGGTATAGTTGTGACTTGAAGGCAAAGAAATTTTCCTTGAGTGCTATTGAAGCACATTCACAAATGAAAGAGATCGGAGTCTCATAAGGCCATGGTTCAATGTTCCGTAGCGTGGCTCTAACACTTCCAAGGTGGCATCCTGGGGAATATTCGTGTATAGAGCCTCCCCGTCTAAAGTGACCAGCAGGTCAATGGTTCCTTGATCTGGAAAATTCTCTATCAAATTGAGTACTTCAGTGGTGTCCCTTAGGTAGGACGGGGTCTTAGTCACAAGGGGACGTAAGTAGAAGTCGCAGAACTCGCTAAGTGGTTCCAGCACAGATTCAATGCCAGACACGATCGGACGTCCAGGCGGTGGAGTCACTCCTTTGTGAATCTTAGGTAGGGTATAGTAGTAAGGGGTGCGGGGGTCCTCGTTGATAAGGAAGTCCGCCTCCTGGCGGGAAATCTAACCTTCCGTGGCCGCTTCATTGACTACGCTCCGGATACGGGTGATGAGTCGTGTCGTCGGGTCTTCAGTGATGGGTTGGTAGTATTTGGTGTCCGTAAGTTGACGGTGGCATTCAGCATCATTAGTATCAATATCCTGAATGACTATGGCCCCGCCTTTGTCTGCTGGTTTTAAGATGATATTCGTGTCTTCTGTGATGGATTTCAGGAGGGTCCTCTCCTCATTAGATAAATTATTGTAGGGACGTCTGTGGTTCATGGCCTCTACATCCTTCAGGATGGCTTGTTCAAACGTCAGGACTTCATTGGGTGTCATAGCAGCTGTAGGGGTGAACTTAGATTTCTTCTTGAGACCAGTCTCTGTGGAAGAGGTTTATTTTGCCAAGTCAAAATGGCAGATATAACTGAACACAAAGGCTCTGCAATGGCAGGTCTGAGACATGTTTAAAGGACTTCTTAAGTGGGGGCATAATCACTGCTACAGCTCCACTAGAAACATTTAATTTACAGGCCCAGGGTACATATAGTGCGCTTTACTAGGGACTTAGGAACTTATAAATAAATTAAATATGCAAATTGGGTATAAACCAATTTTACCTTGTTTTAAGCAGACAGCAAAAGCACTTTTGCACTGCTTAGCAGTGGTAAAGTGTGCAGAGTTCTAAGGCCAGCAAAAATGAAGTCAGCATAAACAGGAGGTCTGAAGGCAAAAAGTTAGGGGGAACCATGTCAAGGATGCCAGGTCTAACAATAAGCTACTAGTAATTTTTAAAGTAATGGGAAGTGATGACTCTCCTCTATTACTATTCAGGGTGTAACCAAGGGTTACGGTTACGATTTACAGGACCGACTTACCCACCCTGGATAAATATAGATATATAACGTGGCTGACCTTCCAATATACATATATATTAAATATGATACCACAAAACTGACCATAACTCAAACTAAATATCATATGTTCTATTGAAATCTGTATTTGTAACAACCGAACCGTGGTAGAGTTCATCAGACCATAAAGCTGCAGTGTTTTTCAGACATTGATTTATAATGTTTGACGCTCATTCAGCAACTTGCATAATTTTTCTTATGAATGAACAAATTATGAAGAGTACAGTGAAACCTGGTAGCTGTATTATGAAGCCAACACATATAGCTGTTATCTTTATTGTACTATGGGCTAACCCGTTTATATGAAAATTAAATTTAAAAGATGAAGAGAATGTCAGGTAAAGGAAGTATCTGCACATGCAAACAGAAATGCAAACACAGGCCAAATGAAAATGCATAAATCTAACAGCTTTGAGAACACATACTGCTAGAAGACAGTTCTTAATTTGAGCAGGTAGTTTCAGGTGCTTAGCACCGGCACTTAATCATCAACACCCGTGCTTTTCATGAGCACCAGTTAAGGACACATTCATTTATAGGAGGCACGGGGAGAATAAGGGGCACATGCATCAACATAGACAATAGTGATTCTTTAATTGCGATTATTAAGGAATCGCAATTAAAGAATCGCTATTGCCTATGCATGTAGGAATCGCATAAAATTTTGCGATTTCTACAAATTCCTAAATTCCGACTCACAAATTGCGAGTCGCAATTAAGGAATTGATTCCCATTCATTCCTATGGGCCCAGAGGCCCAAAGGAATGAATGGCAATTGCATGCGCAATTTGCGAGTACCCAATAGGTACTCGCAAATTGCGCATGCAATTTCAAGGGTTCCAAAAGGATACCCTGTTGCACCCCTGAAATTACAATTTAACCACATGTTGCGCACACACATGCCCCAAGGGCATGTGTGTGTGTAACATGTGACTTTGAAATCGAAAATTACCATCAACTTTAGATTGATGGTAATTTGTGATTCATATTAGCGAAATCGCTAAATTTTTTTGTTTAATGCATTGCATTTAAGGAATCGCAATTTGCGATTCCTTAAATGCATCGCAATTTAATGTCATCGCAAATTATGTGATTACTTATGTTGCGATTTTTGCATTTGGGATGATGCATCCCAAATGCAAAAACCGGTCATAAAGGGCAGATTCTGCAAATTTTCCTGTTTGCGACCGGTTTTTTCGTTGATGCATGTGGCCCTAAGTGATTTGCCCAAAATCACAGGATGTTGAGCTGACTCAGAGACTCGAACCTGGTTCCCAAGCTCTGAAGTCGGAGCTCTGGTCATTATACGCCACATCCTGTTCTGTTTTAGGCAGCACTATCAGGAGAAATGGGCTGGTGCAAGCTGCCTCCTGACAAGAGCCTTGGCACTGATTTTGTTACAAATTAATCACTTCTATAAGGTTCATAAGGCATGGTGAGGTACTCTCGCCTCCCCTTCATGTAGACGTTGGCATTACCACAACATTGCTCGGGGGTGAGACAGTCACAATCGCCAGCACAAGCTTGCTGCTGCCTACTTCATTCCCAGAGTAGGAGAGAGGATAAAAGGAATTTCAAGAGGCATAGAATAAATCTGTTTTCTTATCGAGAAAAACATACAAATGCAGATATCACCTGCCTTGTTAAACACCTACACAGATCACAACTCATATCATATCCCACCTACCGGAGGAAATGACCTAGATGTGGTGTGGCTGAAGCTGGTCTGCTGCATATGATTTGGATGTACAGAGCTGTGGAACTGTCTCAGTAAAGAATAGAAAAAAAGGATTCTGCCCAGATGCTTTTGAATCAGAAGAACTTACGGATACCTACTGCTCTCTGTCTACTTCCATTACTCGCATCTCCTAGGCTCGCCAGTCGTGGTCACAGTGTACCACTCATGTTCACAGCTGTTAGTGGCTGCTCTTGGCCTATCGCTTGATGGGCCACACATGGAGGCGGAGCATGGGCCACAGGTGGGAGGCAGTCCCAGTAGTTCCGGATGACGTCGGTGGCCTGGATGCAAGGCTTTTCCACATTCCATCAGCACCCAGATTTCCTGTCGACCATGACGGAAGCTCTGTCCACTGATGAAAGGAATCTCATGTTGATTTTGACATACTCATGTTTAATGTATGTGTCTACTCCAACATTTACAAGCAGTTACGGCCCGGATATGTTTCTGACCGGTTTCCCTTCCGTAATTACAATTAAAGGGGATTATTGCTCTCTGGCGGTGTTAAGCATGCTCGTGGCTTCCTCAAAAACGTCATTTCAAGGGAAACCCAAGTGGGAGTTGAACAGTGAGTTCTCTTTTTTGCCAGGACATCAATGCTGTTTTGAAAAGTATCCATTAACAAAGATGTCAAGTCCTTGTGTCAGAGGATACAGGCGTATAGGTATACCTCTTCTTTAATATATATATCTCCCCACAATATTTATGTATTGCTTCATTTATTTTTAGCTTTTCTTAAGTGAGATTTAGGCACAGAAGCTTGCATAGCTAGCCAGAAAATGTACATACATAGAAAATAAAGAAAGAGGCCGAAGAAGTCCCTCCTAAGGGTGGAGTTCTTGCAACTGAGGCATCAGTTCGTGCTTGGTCTCTGGTGGCAAGCCTGCTCACTTGTGAAGGTGTGGTCTAGGCAACGCCTCATTACTAGCTTTGCATCTGCCCTGCCTTCATGGGGCGAAGGAAAACATAGCTAAAATGCTTATTTCTTCAGTGTGGGCCATAATGGTATGAATGAGGCTCTGTTTATATTCCCACGGATAAACAATGATGCAATTTTATTTACTTTACTTATTATGGACTGCTCAGGACACAAGTGGACTTCATCCCCCGAGCAGCAGTGCGCCAAGAGGCGCGTTTGCAGAGTGGTGTAAAAAGGGGGCGTGGCCTCGGACCACCTCTCTGCAATCCAGCTGTGTGGCGCTTACTGGAGGTACCTGGTGGGCTAGTTGGCCCCCAGGGACCCTCAGTATTCAAGGAAACTTAATCCCCCAACTTAGAACGCGCCAGGGGGCGTGTTTGCAGAGTGGTGGAGAAAGTGGGCGTGGCCTTTGTCTACCTCTCAGCAATCCTACTGTGTGGGGCTTACTGGAGGTAAGAGGTAGGCTAGTTGGCCCATAAAGGACCCGCAGCAGCAAAGGAGACTTTAATCCCCATCCAAGAGCGCGCCAGGGAGCGCGTTTGTAGAGTGGTGGGCAAAGGGGGCGTGGCCTGCTACGAGTACTCACCAATGCTGCTGTGTGGGACTTACTGGAGGTAATAGGAGGGGTAGTTGGCCCCAAGGATGTCCTTGGGGGCCAACTACCCTCTTGTTACCTCCAGTAAGTCCCACACAGTGGGATTGCTAAGACGTCTTCGGAGGCGATGCCCCCTTTTCTCCACCACTCTGCAAACGCGCTCCTGGCAGACTACGGGATGGGGGATGAAGTCCAATTTACTCCTGAGGGAGTTTGGGGGCCAAGAATCCCTCCTGGTACCTCCTATAAGTCCTACGCAGCGGAATTCCTGAACGCTGGTCGGAGGCCCAGCACCCTTTCTCCACCACTCTGCAAACGTGACTACTACTTAAAGAAGCATCTTTCTGCACCTCTGACTTAGAGGTAGTTTTAATCCCCCTGCCCTATTATGTACTAAGGCCTTACAGAGGAGGTCATGCCAATCACAGGGGTACCCCAACTCATAGTGTTCACTAGTGTATGTAGGTGTTTTCACTGTATTCTAAGTGTCTTTTAGCATAGCACTGGCTCTAGGCCTGGTTACTCAGAGTCAGCTACCACCAGTACCCGTCAGCAAAAGGTTGGGGGCACAGGATGACTTTGCAACAAGGCCTCTTTCTGCTCCTCTGTTGGTTCTTTTTGCATATTTCTTGCTTCTTCCTGCACTTTTCTTCGTCTTTCTGGACTTCTGTTGCCTCTTTCTGCATTTCTCTTGCTTCTTTCTGTGCCTTTGTTCTTCTTTCTTCACATGTCCTACCTCTGTAGGCATAGTTAGAAATTATCATTTAAAAAACCTTAGAAATTCACTGAAAAAACCATAGGTTTCAGGGACGTTATAGTTAGAAATTAGCATTTAAAAAACCTTTGAAATTCACTGTAAAAACCATAGGTTTCAGGGACGTTATAGTTAGTTGGACATTTCACTCATACAAAACCAGAGAAATTCGGCCGTTATAGTTAGTTCAGCTAACTATAACTCGCGCACCTGCAATGCACTTGCCGATGACGTCACATATTACATCATTCATTTTTTGTCAGTGAATATATAAACAAGTAGTGCAATGGGGAGCCAAAATTGTTTGTTTTTAAAGACATTTAATCGAACTGCCAGCAGAAAGGGGTGCCGCATCTACAAATGATGGAACATTTACATGCACAGTGCGTTCTGTTACTTGCCTGGTGCCCTGTTTTAAACATTTGGACACTTGTCAGATATTTTCTACTCTTGTTACAGGGAGCTGGTTCTTTAAAAACAACCACATGGTTTTTATTAGCGCACGTGCATGCATTTAAAAAGAATCACGGCGCGCCTCACAGTTGATAAAGGCTTGGTGTAAGAAGCTGAAACGCGTCCTGAATGCTGCTGGCTTGATAAATAAAAACAGATAATTATTCCCCCATTGGAGTGCAGACAGTTCTCTTTATTCACAGAGGATGTTGTGTGTAATATATATATAGATATATATATATATATATATCTATATATATATCTCAAAACAGTCTCTTCCTTATTTTCTAAAGAAGTACACCGGCTGTAGAGGTAAAAAGTGGTTTTAATCACGTACAGATATGCAGGCAGCAGGCTCCCCCTCAGAGAAAAAAAACAGGATTGCTTGAGATGAAAATCGTTGTGTGGCGAGTAAGGGATGCAGAAGGGATGAATTTTCCTCATGCTGGCTGAAATGTGGGTTATAGTGGTCTCACTGAGAAGTAAAAAGCTGGAATTGCATTGGGGCACTCAAAATTCAGCGCACTGGTAACGCTAAAATATTAAAACAAAAGAAGGATTGTAGCGTCTGGTATTGAACTAACTGACTGGAAACACGCTATTTTCCTTACCTGAACATTTTTAATGTTTTCCAATGCGCACTCGGTATGAGAAATACGGCCTGCGGTTTAAAATCACGTGGGCATTTCGAAAACCAGAGAGACTTTCCCGTGACCAATGCTCAGTGGAGCTGAAACGCGGCGGGATTGAGAGCCTGCTGCCTGTATGTAAAAAAAAAAAAAAGAGGGAAAAATACTGGAAACCTTGAGTGCTGGTCATCTATTTTCGCAGTCAACTTATGAGTAAGGGCGTCAGGCTCGAAACGCGTCAAGGAACGACTGAGCTGTGAGTCACCGGAGGACCTTCCCTGATCTTGATTTGCCTGTCTGAGGGTGCGTCTCGCCTAGGGGCAAGCTTTTTCTTCAAATATATATATATATATATATATATATATATATATATATATATATATATATATATAAACATCAACATCAACTCTGAATCTTCACTGATGGTATTACTAGAAACATTGCATTGAAAATAGTTCTGTACCTATAGATGTTTGAAGAAAGTATTTTGGTGGAGACCTTATGTTAATTGCAGTACAGCAAAGGTACAAAAGCCTTGATGGTTGAATAATTGCCCTGCCATTTTAACTCAGCTAAAATACCAAGATCTAAAAGCAGTATCCTGAAAATAGGCGGTAAAGATGGATTCCACAAGAGAGGGGTGTAAAAGTGTAAAGATTGAACTTGAAAGGCCAAACACATATCTCCCAATATTTTCTGGACATCAGTAACTAACTTAAAAAAATGTATCCTACTGAAATAATTAGGGTTAGATAGTCTACACAAAAAAACTTCCATTCTTCCCCAGCCAGTATTTGATAAACTAGTGTATGGCAATCTGTGAGGAGGCACCAAATACGAGACCCAAAAGTGGCCCAGAAATAAATCCTGAAGTCAGGAAGTTACCACCCCACTTGATAAGGGGGCAATTTTAAAAATAGAATAGGCTGCCTGGCCCTCTTGTATCCTCATATGAAGCTATCTATGGCTTTCCTAGGCTGATGATACCCAGATTGTTTTCTCCCTTTCTGCTGCCCAGCACCAAAATCCTTCTCTGCTGCAGCTTGGTTTGAGGAATGTTTCTTCATGGCTGGCCAGTAACGCTCTGAAGCTAAATAGCACAAAACCGAAGTGCTTATTCTGGGTGATAACCCGGAGGTTTGGGGAATCATACACTGGCCTGATAATCTGGGCCCTGTACCAGCCTCTGTCCCTAAAGTCAAAAACCTGGGTTTTGTTATTGATAAAAAGCTCTCCCTTAAGCCTCAGGTTTCTAGGGTAGTGGCATCTTGCTTTGCTGCTCTTTGATGGATTAAAAAAATCCTCTGGCTAATTCCACCCCCAGCTCAGAGAACGGTTCTGCAGGCTTTGGTGATATCCAGGCTGGACTACAGCAATGTGCTGTACCTGGGCGCTGACAAAGCCTCAATACATCGCCTACAGATCATTCAGAATGCTGCTGCTCATCTTCTTTTCCATATGCTTCTGTGTCTCCTCTGCCCAACCAACTCCACTGGCTTGGTGTTAATAAGCGTATTGAGTTCAAGGCCCTCTGTTATATGTTTTGCACCAAATGTGGCCTTGCCCCTTCTTATATATTTAAAGTCTGGTTACACCTTATGCTCCGGCTCGACAGTTGAGATCTTCCAGCTTCTCACTGTTTACAGTTCCCAGATGTCAACTTGTCCGTATGAGGGGTCGCTCCTTTGTCTGTCTTGGCCCCAGGCTTTGGAATTCTCCTCCAATTGCCCTTAGGAACTGTTACTCTCTGCTATCCTTCCGTAAAAGCTTAAAGACGCTTCTATTTGGTGACTCGGCTTGATCTCTGTGCTCCCTTTTTGCCTGCTGTTTAATTGGTCCTGCCTCCACATGCTACAGCGCCGGGAGACCCTGTTGGGTAGCTGCGCGCTTTACAAGTGCAATAAATAAACTGCTCTTTCAAGTATCCTAAAAAAAGAGTCTGGCACTCGGATGGGGATAGCATGGAAGAGATACAGAAATTCGGGAAGGATATTCGTCTTGATGGTGTTACAGCAGTCAACTAATACTAATTGGTTGCTGATTCCATAAATGCATTTTAGCTATAGACTGACGCAACAACTTTTCATAATTTAAGTCTGTTATGCTATTAATGGAAGAGGTGATCTTCACTTCTAAATAGGTTCCCACTCCAACTACACTTGGTTTCTTTGCGGTAGATGCATAATTAAGAATTGTTTGGGTTTTTGGAGGATAAGACGGTAACCTGAAAAAGCCCCCAAATCGCTCTGCCTCGTCAACAATACATTGAATGGTTTGAATTGGTTCTGACGAGTACACAGCTACATAAGCATGATCTTAATCTCGATTCTGTTCAGCACTACCTGTATTATCCAAGGATATTTGGCTATATGCCGCAGATAGGGTTCCAAATCGAGGGCAAACAAAAGCGTGCATAGTGGGCAACCCCCTGCCAAGTACCACGTGATAACTTAAACACTGAAGAACTATGTCCTGCTAAAACCACGTGGGCCCCTGGGTCCGGATATAAACTATGGACCCAGTTGAAATACCCATCCTGATGCCCATATTCCACAGAGTTACCCACAAATAAGCCCATGAGACCCTATCAAACGCCTTCTCGGTATCTAATAAAATCAATCCTACATTTCTTCCCAGAGTGTTCACTGCATCAAATAATGCTATAGCGATATTAATGATTGATGGTGTCCTTACGGGGATAAAACCATGCTGCTGTGAGCACATCAGACGTTTAATACAGATGGCCAGCCTCAAGGCCAATACTTTAGCATAGATTTTAACATTTGAATTAATTAGAGATATAGGTCAATATGACCCCTTCTTGTCAGCTGACTTATCCTTCTTGAGAATGATAACAATATTAGTCTACTTTCAGGAAACGGGAGTATCACCCCCTTGGTCAACATGAAGAACGACCATAAGTAGCACTGGTGACACTGAATCAATAAATGTTTTATAAAACTCTGGCGGTAAGGCATCCTTGTTTGCTGCCTTCCTCTAGGGGAGAGATCATCAAAGGCCCTTTTAGCTCTTCCAAATTAATCATATCTTCTAGTGCCTCTAGCTTGAATGGGCTCAGCCTAGGAATATTAGCTGCTAATATGTACTCCATTTCCCCCATGATCGGAGCCTGGGTTTCTGTGTATAGCTCTTTATAAAAAACCGTAAATTGATACAGGATAGCCTGTGATTAAAAGTGCTTTTTTCCATCCTTGTTTTTAAGGCATTTAACCGTATTCTGACTCTTGCTTTCAGCAATTTTGTAAGCCAGCACCTTCCCAATTTTTCCTCATATTCAAATAAAGTCACCCTACTAGCAGTATATGCCGCAGCGGCCTTTTATTGTTGTATACGATTGACACTGCACCGGCACTTGATCATATCAAATTGTATCTTTGGCTCATTTGGATGCTTCTCTAGAACCGCTCTAGCATGTTTCTGCTCCCACCATAGCAGTTCAGAATATAATAGATGTACTTAACATTTATGAAGCTTATTTTGCTAAAAAAAATAAACTGTGCGGTGACTCCCCGCACATGACTTTTCAAGGTGTCCTTGGCGATATCAAGAGGGGAAGAGCTCAAATTAAGAGATATGAATTCCGCTAGCGGGATATTCATCCTTTTTATATACTCCATAATTAATAATATGATCTAGGGAAAGTCCATCTTTGTGATTCACTTTGGGAGTCAAAAAGAGTGTTAGCACATAAGGATTATGATCTGAAGTAATCTTGGGGCACAGCTCAATACAAGAAACACAGATCAAACACTGCGAGGCTAATATCATATCAATCCTGGAGTAGTGGCCATAAGCCAAGGAGTAATATGTATACCCAGGGGTGGCTGAATGAAGTATTCTTCAGAAGTCTACCAGGCCATGCGCTCTAACTAGCTCATTCATAGACTGCCTAGTTTTAGTCACGTGCAGAGTGGCAGTTCTATTTGTTGTATCATGCTTGTAACTCATGATGCAATTAAATTCACCAAGAACCAATAACTCTCCGGGCCATCACGCGAGTTCAAAATTTAGCACATCTAACAGCTCTGGGTCACCTTTATTGGGGCCATAGACAGCACAGATAGTATAAACTTGGCTAGCCACCTTAATCTGGGAGGTTGCCCATCTGCCATGTGGCTCAGTAGCAAATTGTAGAACTTTACAATCGAAGGAGTAAAGTTTTAGGATGGCTACCCCTCGGTTTGAGACCTGCTGAGCAGTGTATGAGAAAGTATTACAGTCTAGTTGCCGAAGCAGCATCCTATCTTTAAATGCAGCAGCGGTTTGTGCAGGTAAGCACAGTGGGGCGGGCGGGGGGGGGTGTCGACAGACGACGGAATAGGAATTATTATCAGTGTATCAAGAA
Organism: Calotriton arnoldi; assembly: GCA_963921515.1. Lineage (NCBI taxonomy): Eukaryota > Metazoa > Chordata > Amphibia > Caudata > Salamandridae > Calotriton > Calotriton arnoldi. The sequence continues at coordinate 3,191,033 of CAWUFW010000788.1, read as the reverse complement.
TAAACAACAAGAGACGCACCCGCGTCCTCACCGCAACCCCACCCCCTCTCGCGTAACACCTGGGAAAAAGGCATACCCATTCTTTAGCTGTCAGGAAAAAAAGACTCCTGTGTGCCCCCCAGCAACCCTTCACGGCTTGTCTAAATATAAAGGGAGAATGTACCTGTGCAAAACGTGAAAGGCAAAAGGACCAGATTTGGGGCCAGATGTACGACCCGTTTTTGCATGCGCAAACGGGTTTGCATGCAAAAACCTACAGGGCCATGTACAAACCCTATTTAGTGAGTCGGAATTTATTTGCGACTCGCTAAATAGGATTTGCTAATCGCTATTAGGAAGGGGCGTTTCCTTCTTAATAGCGACCCCAAATGCCATGTATGACTGTTTTGCAACCGCAATTGCGGTCGCAAAATAGTCGCAGTTTACCACCCTTCATGGAAGGGTGGTAAACCACTCACAAACGGGAAGGGGTCCCCAGAGGACCCCTTCCCCTTTGTGACTGGCTCTAAAAATATTTGTTAAGGGCAGGCAGTGGTCCCAGGGACCACTACCTGCTCTTAAAAATGAAACGAAAACGTTTCATTTTTTCTTTTTAAATGCATCCTGTTTTTCAATGGAGTCGCAAATTGCATGCATGAGGCATGCAATTTGCGACCCCATTGAGAATCGCTAACAGTGTCTCTGACACTGTTGTACATGTCATTTTGCAAGTCGCAAATTGCGTCTCGCAATTGAGCACAATTTACGACTCGCAAAATAACATGGTCGTACATCTGGCCCTTACTGCCTATAAAGCAAGACACAGCAGCCCTGACCCCCAATAACATTAAGGATCAGACAGTCTCTAATCCAACCTTATAACTAGTCATTAATCAGACCTCCTTCTTTTAGTTTTTGCCACTTAAGGAGAATACCTGTGGCTTCCTTACATGTAGAGCGGATCCTTGCATTGCCACAGTGCAGGTTCCTGCTTGTAAACCTGGGCACCAGTTGCTTTAAGCGGATCGATCACTTGCCTCAGCCTCCAGCTGCGATCCATAGTTAGTTTACAAAAATCAGAGCAAACAAAAACAGAAATAGAGTCCACTGAGGTTGGAGCAGAAGGCTGAACCTTTCGGTTTCAGTATCTTTATTTTTAGAAATAACAGCACAGTTTAATTCTCTCATTTATGCATATTTTTAATAACTTACTTGACTTTGAGCTCTTATACGTTTTGTAATTAGTGTTAATTTTGTATGCCCAATGCATTGTGGTTTTTATATACCTATCGCAATAAACCTAAAATTTCTGCACTATTACTGGCTGGTTTGGTGGTAAATGTCATGAACAATAAAGAAGCCAGCCTGTGTCAATAATAGACTCCAATTTCAAATAAATGGCCTTTAAAAAAAACGTATGAAATATTCCTTGTGTTTGCCTCAATAACATTTAGCCTTTGTTAGAGTTTGGCAGTCAAGATAAATTGTCAAAACATGACGGATATCCGGTCCCTCGTTTTACAAGTGCCATAGAATCTAGTGTACTTTGTCTTAAGGCGGAGGCGACACCCCCCAGTGTGTGACTGAGTATCCCATCCATCAAACTGTAAATAAGGCTATTTGTTTTTCAATACTATCACCTTCTTCTACACCAGATTCCAAAGCCTAGGTCCTTACACACAGAGTGCCCTACACCTACAATTTAATTACAAGACCGGAGGCTACCATTATGCAAATACTTTTATTAGCTGCCCAAACATGCAGCCCTTTATAGAATGTTAATACATCATAAAACAAAGAATGTTCATAACATCATAAGAAGACAGCGCACAATCCCATCTTCCTCTTTTATTCACTGCTCCTGACACAGCTAAGTATCTCTCTACAGTCGTGGCATTACTGCTATTTTATTGTGGTATTAATATAATAACGTTGTATTTTCTATATAATATAATAACGTTGTTTTTTCTATATAATATCATAGACAACTTGTCTTTGACACTACCTTTTAGTTAATACTTGTATTAACCCTTCTCAATGATTCAGAGACTCTTGTGGAAAGTGAGACTGGAGTCATGCTCCATCATTCTAGTAACCCCCTCTGGAAATCCCAAGTTTGGTTTCCCGGGGTAATGGAACTGGCGGTGGATTTTCCACGCCTGATCCCATCATCTTTTGCTCTACTCCAAGGTCCGGATGGAGAGGAACATCCTTTGGACTTAGAAGGGAGGATGAACCTTCTTGTTTGGAACATTTCAGGGGTTCTGGCAGATATTCTGACCTTTCGGGAGAGGCTAAAAGCCTTCTGGAAGATTCATGGGCACCAGGAACTAGATAGAGATATAGAGGTGTTTGGAGGAAATGGTGTTGTTGGTGCATGGAAAGGGATCTGGATCCCTTACAAAGCTCTTTACAACAGATAGCCAACTATCTAGCTCATCTCTTTGAGTCAGGCCTCTCTTATAGAACTATCAATTGTTACAGATCGGCAATCTCATCAGGTCATGCCTTGATTAATAATCTTGCAATCGGTAGCAATCCCCTAATCAAAAGAGTTATGAAAGGAGTTAAACTAAGAAGACCCCCTAAAGCACACTACGAATCCCTATGGGATGTCAACTTAATTTTTAATCTCTTCCTGGCCTGGCCTAATAACCCTTTACTCTCCCTTAAACAAATCTCCATGAAACTAGCGACACTTCTGTGTCTAATCTCCTTTAGAAGGGTCTCAGACATTAAAGCATTAAAACTTTCCAATAGATTCTATTCCTCTGAAGGTGTCCGTTTCGATATTTGGAAAAGAACCAAAACCATGTCAGAGTCTATCTTCTACCCCTTTTTTCATGAGTGTGAAAAATTGTGTGTTGTTAATTGTATGAAGTGTTATGAGAGTAAAATTTCAACATTCAGACCCGACAACACTGACCAACTTCTCCTATCATACGTTAGTCCATTTAGACCTGTTTCTTCAGACACCTTAGCAAGATGGGTCCGTCTGATTATGCATGAAGCAGGTGTGGATCTGTCTATATTTGGGGCTCATTCCTCTAGGGGCGCAATGGCTAGTAAAGTATTCTGGGCAGGAGGAACCTTACCTGAAATACTTAAAGCTGCTGATTGCTCAAATGCAAGTACCTTCTCAAAGTTTTATTTGAGACCAGTAGAGCATGTTAGCAGTGTAGCCTTACATGGCTTTAAACATGCATAATAGTAGCCTCCGGTCTTGTAATGAAATGACGATTCTCCAATTAATATGCAGAGAGAATCTTGATTTCATTAAAGACAGACGGTGGTGATCCAGCGCGACACTTAATCAGGGATCAATACTCATCAATATTTCATACAATGCCCATACACATTCACCCAAATCCCTCATGCGCTGGGGGTCAAGTTTTAAAGACGTGGAAATTGTTTCCTTCACAGATTCATGTTTAACAATTCTAAATACATAACTAGACCTGTATATCAACTCTCTTTCCTCTCGGTCGATGGACCAATTAGTTGAGAAGTTGATGGTAATAATAGAACTAACTGACTATCTAACCAGCTAAATAATTACAAACTCTCTGTAAGTTTTAAATAAAAAATGTATCTCAAATAAATGGTTATGCTCATCGTACACATGTCACAATGCAAACAGAGAATCTCACACAAGGGAGAGAAAATCAATCAGCAATGCAAACAGTATCAAACTCATCAACAATTAACAATATGCATATGAGGGAGTGGATAGATGAAGAGACATAAGTTTCAGCAAAGATAATGCGAAACGATATACTTATGACGGAGTGGATAGATGAAGAGACATAAGTTTCAGCAAAAATAATGCAAAACAATATACTTATGACGGAGTGGATAGATGAAGAGACATAAGTTTCAGAGACAAAATTACATTTGCAAATGATTATGCAAATTTCGAGTCGGAAGATAATACAAACCCAAAGATCAATGAAATACCACCCCTCTGGCCAAAGGAGTAGTGGGGGTCTCCTGAGATAGAGTCAGGAAACAAAGATTTCAGGAACAGGACAGGACAAGGACAGGAACAGCTAGGCCTCTCTGCAAACCGACGAACAGCGACGCATCTCCCCTCTCAATCTCCTACCGCTGCAGCAACAACCTAAACCACACCCCATAAGGCACCCCAGTTATACCCTGAAACCTACATGTCCAACCCACATTAATTGAAACATTGCACAGAATTCGACTGCTCATTGGATGCTCGGGGAGGTGGTGCATCACACCACTGTGATTTCATTCAAAATTGTTCATATTCATTGTTCTACTTCCTTTCCCATCGCGTAATGACTGACTAGTCCATGCATTTTTTTTCTTGCTACATTTCACTAAGTTCTCAGCCACGTCTGCGAAAGAAGTCGTGGGTCCCACGGCCAGTCTCATCTTTTGGCAGGCAATCAATGTTCTCTGCGCTGCATTAGCCTTGAACTAGTGTTCATCATCCGCAGCGCTCAGCACTTCTGTCGGCTTGTCATTTTATTCATTCTTCAGCCCCTCATCTATCTGGACAACTTAAGAGATTTCAGGCCCATTTGACTCACTACGGCAAATAGAACATAAACATTTATTAATTACATGGTAAAGCATTTTTCACTGTGTACCACCCACTTTTGCACTATTCCCTGTTAATATTCTTCATAGCATAAGCTTCATGCAAAGCGGCATTATTTATCATCATTTTTAAAGCAAAAGGCAAATGCGAGATGCGGCCTAAACGTGCATAATCTCGTTTCTTTTGAAGCGCAATGTAAAATGCGGCCTAGTTCTTTCATGCATTAGTTCACATTAGTGCACGCATGCACAAAGCGGTTTCCCACATGTTCATGGGATTTGCTTATTAATTTTACACCACACACTGTTAGTAAGTATTACGGGGGTGTTAATCCGAGCAGGTTTCTTTTTGCGAAATCCTGCTCCATCAATCCCCCCTCTGATAGCTTCCTGGAGCCATCATAAAATACCCACCATACCAAGTGCCATCTTTATCTATCTAAAGATCAGTATTCTTTTCTCTTTTCATCATCTTCTCATCTAACTCCTTCATCTCATCATAGTAATCTCCTTTGATATCTTCTAGTTCTATTTCATCTCTTTTTCTCTTCCTTGCTTTTCGTTTGATATTTGTTCCGGTCATCTCTTTTTTCCACACATACACTTGTAACATTTATATATTGTTATTATCACTAAGGCTATTCCAGCAACTAAAATCATTGGCATTATTATTTTTCCTAATAAACTACTTCCAAAAGTAGAAAAACATTTACCTACAGAAGAGAAACTCTTACCAAGTCTCTCCCAGACACCGTCAACCTCCAGTTGGGTCAAGTCTTCATGTAATTTCGTAATATTCTTAATATATCCCTCAATACCTTTACTTTTGTCAGGTATATAAGTACAGCAGTGTTGAATTTTCAACATGCCACAGACTCCACCCTCTTTTGCCAATAAGATATCAAGGGCAAGTCGATTTTGCAAAACCATTGATCTGATCGCAACCATTTCGGTGTCAATCATCAAGAAGCCACCAGCAGTAGCTGTCGATAAACGATCAACCACTGTGGACAATTTTCGAATTTTTTGCGAATTCAGAACGACTCCAACTGATGGTATCAGTGCACCAAAAATATCACCTACTATTTCTGAGAAACTAGTTCTCTTCTTACATGTTAGTCCTTGTTTTATTTCATTTATTCTGTTATTACTTTTGTCTACATGGTAAACCTTTGGGAAAACAATTGCGAAATAACAACTACCATACCAATGTGCAGGTAGCCTGTAACAGGCTTTCTTACCACAGACATAATAGACTCCTGGGAAAACAGGATCAGTTCCACCCTTCAATCCCCAACCTCCAGTAATTTGGTAAGTATGCTCACATTCACTAGAACCAATGAAATAATTATTATAGTTAGTTTTCATTCTAAGCAGACAGATTTTCCCCTTTTTATACCAGTCCAGGGACATTGCAGCATATGTCTCGCCTTTCTCATAATTTCCTTCTCTAAATGCCCATGGTGGTATCTGTGACTTCTGTTCAGCAGCTTTCCTTTGGAAACTTTCTCTTCTATATTCTACCATATCTATGAATACTTTTTCTTCAACCCGCAAACTACATGTTAGATTGTTTTTGTAAGCATATACCTATATCTAATGTCTTAGTAATATGGAAGAATTCTCCCATATACCGTGCATTTTTACTACTTAAAACCTTATTCAGCTCCTTTAAAATAGGTATCTCCGAAAATACTAAATCTATATTAGAATAATGATACTCCAGCTTTCCCATCACATAGAATAGGCTGGTTAAGACACTGCAAGACACACCATATGTTAGAGGAAGGTGGTGATAAGTCACCCCTTCTGAGACAGACGAAGGTAATTGCATGCACACATAACAATCACTCACATTCATTGTATTAACATACTCCTATAACAATTTTGTAAAGACATTTAACGAGAAATCACTAATTGATTTATCATGATGGAGAATACTTCCATCCATCTGTTCTATGTTAGTATTAGGGGTTTCTTTAGTAACATCACTCATTCTTTCACTTATTACATCATTAGTATTGTTTCCATTATTAGTTACCATTAGAATAGGTACAATGACAGTTAATAATATCCACATAAATGTCAGTAAAAAGACACTACATATGCAAGCTTTAATACATCTACGTTTTAGATTAGATTTTGGATGTTCAGTCACTTTTGCTTTGGCCATTTTGCATTCTACTAAAAATATAAATATAAATCTATAAAAAAATTCTAAATTTACAAAAAAAAAGTCTCTGAAAAATAGTGTAATCCTACACTTCAAGGCTTTTTTCTTTTACCCCTTTCTTTTATTTGCTTTTTCTTTAAATCTTCTGAGTCTTTCCATTCATTTCGTCTGACAAAGTTTCTCCTTAAAATTTTTCACAGTTCTTTTAAGGTGGTCTTAATTTGTTTTCATCCACTTGCTCAGTGTCAGTACCATCTTTTTCTTCACTTGGATCTGAGCTTTCAATTTCTTCCAAGATCACATACGTCCATTCCGGTGCTGTGTACTTTCTGCTTGGAATTCTTACTCTCCTTGCCTTTCGCACTGACTCTTCTTCTGACTCTTCTTGTTCTGTTTGACTTGTGACCTCATTGATTTGCTCTGGTCTTCTTTTTGACTTTCACCGTACAAGAGTGTATTTCAGTCTTTTCACTCCGCTTGGCCAATTGTCACCTTTTCTTGGCCTTTTAACTTGAACTACATTTTCACCTTCTCCATCTGGTTCACAAGTTCTCTTGTTTGACCTTTCTTCTATCTGTTCTACTTCTTGACTTTCAGTAACTTCTCTTTCTTCTGGTTCAACAGCAGTCTCATGAGACCCAGTAACTGGTGCCCACTCTACTTCCTTGTGCTTGGCTGTTCATCATCCGTTTGTTCTTCAGAATCTGTTATTCTAGATTCTTCAGCTTCACACACTTCAGCTTCTGATCTTTGGCTTTGGTTTACCAGTTGCTGCTCTTCTTGTCTTTCAAGGGGACTTGGGACTCGTCTGGTATGGCTGGCATGGATCCAATTTGGCAACCCACCACACTTCACTGCTGTTGTCATCACCATAATCACCTGGTAGGGTCCGTTCCACCTGGGTTCTAAACACGATTTCCTCACGTGTTTCTTGACAAGAACTCACTCACCAGGACTCAGATCATGAGCTTGATTCGGCTGTGTCGTAGTAGCACCTTCTCCAACCTGGCGAGACACAGAACGCACCAGATCAGCTAATCCTCTGCAATAATCAAGCACTAGATCATCAGATATATTCATCAGTTTGTTCGCTGGTATAAATGCTTGTCTCATTGCTCTTCCCATCAGGACTTCATGCGGACTCAAACCCGTCTTTTTGTCAGGAATGCTTCTAAGACTCATTAATACAAGGGGTAAAGCATCAGGCCATTTCAGTGTTGTGAATGCACACACCTTTCCTAACCTAGATTTTATTGTGCCATTTAACTGCTCAACCACTCCAGATGCTTTGGGTCGATAGGCACAATGCAGCTTCTGCTCAATCTGTAATGCTGCACAAATCATCCGAATTATCTCATTGTTAAAATGTGTTCCTCTATCTGTTTCTAAAGTGACTGTAAATCCAAATCTAGGAATCAGTGCTCTTAGAAGCAGCTTTGCGACTGTCAAGCTGTCATTCCTTCTTGTTGGATAGGCTTCCACCCAGCGAGAAAACAAGCAGACAACAACCAACACATATTTCAGCTCATTGCACGGGGGAAGCTCTATAAAGTCTAACTGAAGTCGGGTGAATGGACCCGCTGCTTTTCCAATTCGTCCCCAACTAACAACTGTCTTCCTGCCTGGATTTTGCTGTTGGCAGGTGACGCACCTCTGGCAAAGACTCTCTGCAATGACCCTGGACTTCGGGTTATACCATGACTGCTTGAAGAGCCTGATCATTGCATCTCTTCCAACATGTGCAATTCCATGGTATACCCTTGCCATTTGGGATAGTAAACCGTCTGGCATGACTGGTCTTTCGTCAATATAGACCCACACTTCGTCCTCTGCTCTCTTTCTGCAGCCTGAATTTATCCAGATTTCTTTTTCCTCATCACTTGCCTCTTCCTGTAACTGCCTAATCTCATCCCAAGTTTCAAAAGAAGAAGAAAACATAGGATGGCAATTGGTATTTTCCTTTTCAATCCCTCTGTTTAGGGCAATTACATTTCGTGCACAGGAAAGCGCTACTTGATCTGGGTATCTGTTGCCCCTCGTCACATGGTCATCTCCTGACTTATGTGCGGAACATTTGACCACTGCAATTCTTTTGTGCAATTGTAAAGCATCCAATAAATCTTTTACAGTTTTGCTGTTTCTTATAGGGGAACCTGAAGAAGTCAGAAATCCCCTTTGCATCCATAGCTGACCGAAGTCGTGGACAACCCCAAAACCATATTGACTATCAGTAAATATGGTTACCCTAAGACTTTTGGCAATTTTACACGCTCTAATCAGAGCTATCAGTTCAGCAATTTGAGCAGAGTTTACCCCCTTTAGACAGGATGCTTCTAAAACTCCCGCTATGGACGCAAACAGCGCAAACGACACAGCCAGAGAACTCCACACCTGGATCTCCAACTGCGCAGATGAGCTCGCCCCGCTACGCAACCCCGACAGACAACGCCCTAGGAAAGCCGCCTGGTTCACAACCGCTCTCCAAGAAGCCAGACGCACCTGCAGACGCCTGGAGAAGAACTGGAGAAACACCAAGACAACCGAAAACCACACCACCTACAAGGACGCCATGACGGACTACGACAACCAGATCAGAGCCACCAAAGGAACTTCATCCACAACAAAATCCTGGCCAACTCCACCAACTCCAAGGAACTTTTCAGTGTCATTCAAGAATTCACCAACCCACGCAGCGAAGCCACAGACATCACCCCATCCCAAGACCTCTGCGACAAGCTTGGAACCTATTTCCACCTCAAGATCAAAAACCTCTACAACAACTTCATCGACCATCCACCAGGCGCCACAGACGGCCCCCCCGCCCCCAGAAACACCAGCCAGCCCACCATCTCCAACTGGACACCGATCACGGCCGAAGACACCGCCTCGACCATGAAAAGCATCCACTCGGGGCCCCCACCGACCCCTGCCCCCTCACATCTACCACAGAGCCGTGTTCGCCATCGCACCCAAACTACAACGCACCATCAACACCACCTTCAAAACAGGCACCTTCCCAGACGACTGGAAGCGCGCAGAAGTCAGACCCCTGCTCAAGAAGCCCACAGCTGACCCTACCGACCTCAAGAACTATCGCCCCATCTCGCTCCTCCCCTTCGCAGCCAAAGTTGCAGAGAAAACAGTCAACAGGAAACTGACACGATTCATTGAAGAGAACGCCGTCCTCGACCCGTCCCAATCCGGATTCCGAAGCAACCACAGCACAGAGACCGCCCTACTCGCCGCAACAGACGACATCCACACCCTCCTGGACCAAGGCCACTCCGCAGCCCTCATCCTATCAGCGGCCTTCGACACCGTCTCCCATCGCACACTAGTCGTCAGACTACACGACGCTTGAGCATACAAGGAACAGCCCTGGACTGGATCCGATCATTCCTCACCGGAAGAAGCCAAAGGATCAGACTCCCACCCTTCCTCTCCGACCCCACGAAAATCACCTGCGGAGTCCCACAGGGTTCATCACTGAGCCCCACCCTCTTCAATATTTACATGGCCCCCCTCGCAGGCATCGTCCTACAACACGGCCTCAACATCGTATCCTACGCCGACGACACCCAGCTCATCCTCTCCCTCACCAAAGACCCCACCACTGCCAAACTCAACTTCCAGAAAGGAATGCAAGACGTCGCAGTCTGGATGACCAACAGCTGCCTGAAGCTCAACGCCGAGAAGACAGAAGTCCTCGTCCTCGGTACCACCCCTTCTGCATGGGACAGCACCTGGTGGCCGACCGCCCTCTGAAGCCCACCTACCCCCTCAGACCACGCCAAGAACCTCGGCATCATACTCGACTCATCACTCTCCATGAACTGACAGGTCAACGCCGTCACCTCCAGTTGCTTCAACACCCTCCGCATCCTCCGCAAGACCTTCAAGAAGTCAAGGAAGACAGTCACCCACGCACTCATCACCAGCAGACTGGACTATGGAAACGCACTCTATGCCGGCATCAACAAGTCCCTACTCCGCAAACTCCAGACAGTACAAAACACCGCCGCCAGACTCGTCCTCGGCATCCCCCGACACGAACACATCAGCCAACACCTACGAAGTAGGTACAGTCCCGGGCACACGTAATGAGGATATAATATCAGGAGAAATGTCTCATACTGCAGAAATGTAGAGGGTCTACACCAGAATGATAATCATAGGTGTTTAATATAGTAACAGAGCATAAGCAACCAGCCAAAACAAAAGCAACCAGCCGACACGTGTTTCGTCACAAAGGGTAGTAACCCGTGACTCTTCAGGGCTGGGGAAGATACAAAACATAAAATAAACTGACAAGAAAGCAAACAGACAATGTATAGGCCGAAATTAAAAATCATAAATACAAGTGGAAACCTGGTTATATAACTTACACACAAAATGACAATGAAAGATCTTTGCAACAAGATCAATAGGTCGAGCTGTGAATGTGTAGAGGAAGAAAATAAATGGAATTGCAGACCAAGAGGCGAAATAATCAGTACATGGTGAATGAGAAGCGACACAAGCCAATGTGATAAAATTGAAAAGGCAGCCTGTAAAGATAACAATCACGCACTAGGCGGAACGTGTTGGAAATACATGCAATGGAGGCGCCCAGTCATGGCAGCGAACAGGTTCTAAAGCGGCTGTAAATGCAAAATCAGTGTTGGTGAAAGGTACTCAGGCAGAAGACCAACTAGATAAACAAGGACTCCTAAATAGAGGATAGGTCACCCAGGGTTAAAAGGAGGACCTCTGGTACACAAAAGGTAAGACAAAACCGCATAGTGAACGAAATGGTGATCACGAGCAAGCTCCATAGTGAGCTGGACGAGTGCGACTGAAAGACATGCAGAGAAAGCGAAAGAACGATAAAGACACAGCCTAGTAGGTGGCTCTGGAGGGAATAGACGGCTGCCCTAAGTGTGTGCTACTAGTAGGTAAAAGAAAAAAGGGGGGGGAAAGAGGGTAGAGACAAATACCTGAAAGGCGGTGCCAACAAGGTGGATTCTATGGAGAGGAAAAGGAAAAACGGTAAGGGAAAGGGGTGAGCTGGAAAAGGAAAAGATACGTACAGAGAAACTGAAGTGAAACCTTACCAAGTGACCGTTCAAGAATCCAAAACGGCCATGAAGAGCAGTGCGAACCACGGTAGGTGGACTACTGCCAAATGTAAGGAAAGGAAGACGGATATCGCCGGGCGTGGATAAGCCAATGAGGACTATTGACCTGAGAGAAACGGAAGTGGGAATGAAGTGAAGTGCCAAGGGTGGGAGGTATAGGGGAAGGGGAAAGACGAAAACACTAGAGTATCGAGGTGAAGAAGGCTTACCTTCAGAAAAGTTGATGCAGTCTGTGGCGTGAAATTGACCAAGTGCTAAGTAGCACAGGGGGCAGTATAGAATTAGGCGTGCCAGGTCAGTAGTCCAGGACGACAACGGCGGATGCGCCGGAGTACAGGAAACTAGATAGTGAGAGAGGGGAGAAAAAGGTGTAAGCAGATACACCAGGGATAGTGAGCTGACAAAGGTCGGCTCGTGTGGAGGGACTGAGTCGCTTACCTGGGAGAAGTGTTGTTCAGGAAGGAAAATGGTTCCGGAAGATGGCCGGAAGAGGAGGGCGGAGGCGGGGTTATAAAGGCAAGGTGGAGAAAGACTAGACCGCAGAAGGACAAAAGCAGAGGTGGGCTACACAGGACGCCATGTATAAAGTGTACAGGTGTAGGAATTGGTGCTGTAGAGGATGTACGCCCCAAGTTGAAAGCAGAAAAAAAAAAAAAAAAGGAAAAAAGAAAATAACATAGACTGAAATAAAGAAAGAAAAAGGGAACAAACGTACATAAAATACAGACAAACCGATAGATGGAGGATGTTGAAAGGAGAGATGAAGGAGAAAAAAATAGATGCAACATCTGAGAAAATGTTGTCTAACTCCTGTGATATGGAGTGCATGTCAGATGCTCGAAACAGAGATGTTAAGACCTGGAGGGAAAAACAGAAAAGTAGTATACCATAATAAATATATGCTCTCTGGATTACACGCATATACCAAGGTATATGCGTGTAATCCGAGAGCATATATTTATTATGGTATACTACTTTTCTGTTGGTATATGCGTGTAATCCAGAGAGCATATATTTATTATGGTATACTACTTTTCTGTTTTTCCCTCCAGGTCTTAACATCTCTGTTTCGAGCATCTGACATGCACTCCATATCACAGGAGTTAGACAACATTTTCTCAGATGTTGCATCTATTTTTCTCCTTCATCTCTCCTTTCAACATCCTCCATCTATCGGTTTGTCTGTATTTTATGTACGTTTGTTCCCTTTTTCTTTCTTTATTTCAGTCTATGTTATTTTCTTTTTCCTTTTTTTTTTTTTTCTGCTTTCAACTTGGGGCGTACATCCCTCTTACAGCACCAATTCCTACACCTGTACACTTTATACATGGCGTCCTGTGTAGCCCACCTCTGCTTTTGTCCTTCTGCGGTCTAGTCTTTCTCCACCTTGCCTTTATAACCCCGCCTCCGCCCCTCCTCTTCCGGCCATCTTCCGGAACCATTTTCCTTCTGAACAACACTTCTCCCAGGTAAGCGACTCAGTCCCTCCACACGAGCCGACCTTTGTCAGCTCACTATCCCTGGTGTATCTGCTTACACCTTTTCTCCCCTCTCTCACTATCTAGTTTCCTGTACTCCGGCGCATCCGCCGTTGTCGTCCTGGACTACTGACCTGGCACGCCTAATTCTATACTCCCCTGTGCTACTTAGCACTTGGTCAATTCGTCGCCACAGACTGCATCAACTTTTCTGAAGGTAAGCCTTCTTCACCTCGATACTCTAGTGTTTTCGTCTTTCCCCTTCCCCTATCCTCCCACCCTTGGCACTTCACTTCATTCCCAATTTCCGTTTTCTCTCAGGTCAATAGTCCTCATTGGCTTATCCGCCGCCCGGCGATATCCGTCTTCCTTTCCTTACATTTGGCAGTAGTCCACCTGCCGTGGTTCGCACTGCTCTTCATTGCCGTTTTGGATTCTTGAACGGTCACTTGTGAGGTTTCACTTCAGTTTCCCTGTACGTATCTTTTCCTTTTCCAGCTCACCCCTTCCTTACCGTTTTCCTTTTCCTCTCCATAGAATCCACCTTGTTGGCACCGCCTTTCAGGTATTTGTCTCTACCCTCTTCCCCCCTTTTTTCTTTTACCTACTAGTAGCACACACTTAGGGCAGCCGTCTATTCCCTCCAGAGCCACCTACTAGGCTGTGTCTTTATCGTTCTTTCGCTTTCTCTGCATGTCTTTCAGTCGCACTCGTCCAGCTCACTATGGAGCTTGCTCGTGATCACCATTTCGTTCACTATGCGGTTTTGTCTTACCTTTGTGTACCAGAGGTCCTCCTTTAACCCTGGGTGACCTATCCTCTATTTAGGAGTCCTTGTTTATCTAGTTGGTCTTCTGCCTGAGTACCTTTCACCAACACTGATTTTGCGTTTGCAGCCGCTTTAGAACCTGTTCGCTGCCATGACTGGGCGCCCTCCATTGCATGTATTTCCAACACGTTCCGCCTCAGTGCGTGATTGTTATCTTTACAGGCTGCCTTTTCAATTTTATCACATTGGCTTGTGTCGCTTCTCATTCACCATGTACTGATTATTTCGCCTCTTGGTCTGCAATTCCATTTATTTTCTTCCTCTACACATTCACAGCTCGACCTATTGATCTTGTTGCAAAGATCTTTCATTGTCATTTTGTGTGTAAGTTATGTAACCAGGTTTCCACTTGTATTTATGATTTTTAATTTCGGCCTATACATCGTCTGTTTGCTTTCTTGTCAGTTTATTTTATGTTTTGTATCTTCCCCAGCCCTGAAGAGTCACGGGTTACTACCCTTTGTGACGAAACACGTGTCGGCTGGTTGCTTTTGTTTTGGCTGGTTGCTTATGCTCTGTTACTCACCTATGATTATCATTCTGGTGTAGACCCTCTACATTTCTGCAGTATGAGACATTTCTCCTGATATTATATCCTCATTACGTATGTGCCCGGACTGTACCTACTTCATTTGTGTGGATTTCTATCCATACCATCACGGGGTTTTAGGGCATATCCCTGACCTGGTTTGCACCGTTCACACTCCTAGTATAACATAAACTCAGCGCGAATTAGCTTGAGCGCCATTATTCCTGTCAATACTAAAAACCCCACACTGATAAACACCTACGAAGTCTCCACTGGCTCACCGTGGAGAAAAGAGTCACTTTCAAAATCCTCACTCACTCCTACAAATGCCTACACAACAACGGACCTAAATACCTCAACGACAGAATCAACTTCCACGTACCCAAAAGAAACCTCCGATCTTCCAACCTCGCACTGGTCAAAACCCTGCGCATCCACAGAGCCAGAGCAGGCGGAAGATCCTTCTCTCACATTGCAGCCAAGACCTGGAACGAGCTACCGGCAGACATTAGACGCGCCCCCTCCCTGAACACCTTCAGGAAGACCCTCAAGACCTGGCTCTTCGGCTAAACAGATCTGCGGACCCCCCCTCAGCGCCTTGAGACCCTCACGGGTGAGTAGCGCGCTTACAATTCCTTGATTGAAACAGCATAGGCAGAACACAATTCTACTTTTTCATTTCTTAAACATGATCCATCATCGAACATCTCACAATCTGATTCTTCTAGTGGAATGTCCTCAATATCGGGCCGGGGCTTCGTGCACAACTCTGTCACACTCAGACAATCATGATCCGCTTCCTCTCTCACTTCCTCACAATATGAATTCGGCAACAGAGTTGCTGGATTCACTGTAGTGCACCTTACCACAGTCACATTTTCAGCATTCAAAATCACTCTTTCATACTTAGTCAGCCGACTAGAGGTCATGTACTGGGTCCTTGTACGTGTCAAAAGGATCTCAACTGAATGTGGCACATACACCTTGACTGGATGTCCCATCACAATTGCTTCACTCTGTTCCAGACTCACACAAGTAGCAGCTACTGCTTTTAAACAGCCTGGCAACGCTGCAGCCACTGAATCCAAAGTAGCAGAAAAATATGCTACTGGACGTCGTGCCATTCCATGTTTTTGAGTTAAAACTGAAAGTGCACACCCATCTCTTTCGCAACAGTACAATGCAAAATCCTTTGCATAATCTGGCATTCCCAATGCAGGTGCTCGACAAAGACTGTTTCGCAGTTTAGTAAAAGCTTCCATACTTTCATCATCCAACACAATCTGATCTTACACATCTTTTCGTGTCAACCTCTGTACAGCTTTTGCAATCAGTGAGAAACCACTGATCCACTGCCTACAGTATCCAACCATTCCCAAAAACATTCGGACTTCTTTCTGAGTGGTAGGTGGGCTCATTTGTTTAATCACACTAATTTTTTCTGGTGTCACCTTTCTGACTCCCTTTCTATTTTGTGTCCTAGGTATTGGACTTCCTGTTTACAAAATTGTAATTTTGCTGGTGACACTTTGTGTCCTCCTTCTGCCAAATGGTGCAGTAAGGCAATGGTATCTGTCACACATGCCTCTCGGGTCTTTGATGCCACAAGTAGGTCATCAATGTACTGAACAAAAACTGAATTTCCTGGCATGACCAAAGTCTCCAGACACCTTTTCAGAATCAGATTAAAGATTGAAGGACTCTCTGTGTACCCTTGAGGAACTCGGCACCATGCCAAAACACGGTCTCCGAACCGGAATGCAAACAAATACTGGCTTTCCGGATGTAAAGGAATCGAGAAAAATGCTTGGCACATATCAATCACTGTGTACCATTCTGAATCGCATGGAATTTGGTAAAGGATTACTGCTGGATTTGGTACTACTGGACAACAGGGTACTACAATTTTATTAATCTTTCTTAAATCCTGTACTACTCTGTATTTTCCGCTTGGCTTTTTAATTCCTATAATGGGCGAATTACAAGGACTACTCATTACTTCTTTCAAAATTCCCTGTTCAATCATTTGGTCAATCACAGGAGTGACCCCTGCAATTACTTCTGGACTAATTTTGTACTGAGGTGTGTTTGGATACACAGCACCCTCTTTCACTGTAAGCTGAATCGGATCTACATTTGTCATTAGGCCAATCTCTTTCCCCGTAAAGTCCCATACATCCGACCTCACTGTACTTTTTAATTCTTTGGGCAAACTTTCTTCTGTGAGAAGTGAAAACAACTCATCCAGTTCTGTTCCTTGCTTCGCTAACATCATCTTGAATTCAACATCCTCATCAGGTGTCTGAAACGCAATACCATCAGGTGTACAATAGATAGTACAATTCATTGTGCACAATAAATCTCTTCCCAGGAGATTTACTGGACTTGAGTCACATACTACGAAACGATGCATGTCTCTGAAACTTCCAATATGAACTTCTATTGGATTTGTGACTGGTGATCTAATATGCTTATTTGAGACTCCTACAACTTGGATAGTTTCTCCTGAGAGGGGTAGGTTTGGAATTTCTGCTGCTCTCACAGTAGAACGGGTAGCACCAGTGTACACCAGGTATGTAATATCATTACCTTCCACCTTTCCGTCAACAAATGGACCTGACTGATCTACCGCTAAAGATGCGCCAAGTACGCACTCTTCCTCCCCCCTCAGGCACCGTCATTGAGATGAGTCTGAATCATTCTCATTGCACTGCAACCAATATTGCGGAATCATTTGCACATTTTGATTCTTACCAACTTGATCACCTCCGTGAAATCCAGTGTTCGCACCGTACCTCTGTACTTGAGCATTCACATTATTGGGCATGGGAGCTTGTGGCACCTGTAACTTTGGAGCAACTACCTGCTGCTGATGCTGCTGTTGATTCACACCCACCTCATTCTGCATCTGTGGATTTAAATTTTGATTTACCCCATTATTCTTTTGAGCGGATCTACACTCGTTCTTCCAATGTCCATACTTTCCACACGCATGACAAGGACATTTCTTCCTAGCCTCTTCTTTACTCGTTTTCCCTCTACCTTTACCTCCACTGAGTGACTGACTATTTTGATTCTGACCATTCATCTGGTAACCTGTCTGGGAATTATTATTTACTTCTTGTTGCTCTGCTACCTTCACTTGTGCCCACATAATTTTCTCCTTTAATTTTTTATGTCTTGATTCAATGTCATCACTACAATACTTCACATACCTCACAATTTCATCAATTGTTTTGCTCTGCCAACAGATCAAATGTTGCTGAATCATATTACTTATCTCCGGTTTTAAACCAAACACAAAACGATACACAAAATGTCCCATATCTTTGTCTCCAATATTCTCAAATCCGCTGTACTGTTTAAATACCTGCAACAACCTTTCATAATAGGCATGTACTGACTCTTTCGGTTCTTGGGTCGTTCTGTCTATCTTAACCCAATCTGTTTCCTTTGGAGAAATTTTTCCCTTCAAAAAGGTGATTACCTGATTATACTTTCTCATCACCTCATCAGATGGTGCACCTGTTTTAGGGTCTCTAGGATATTCTTCTTTTGGACAATCGACAGTAATTGTACATTCTGTCCACAAATCAGCTGGTACGACAATCTCAAACCATCTAAATCCTTCAACAAAACCTTTGAAACTTTCACAAACCTCTCTACCTGTTTATACCACTCAACCAGTTTCTCTCTTAATCTGGGAAAATCATTCGTAAAGGACAATATATCCTGTCTTGTCCAGGGAACGTGCACATATCCACCACCTGGAACTTCTCTCATTGGACACGCCCTTTCAACTTGTTCTGTCTCTTTTAACGGAAACATCGATGCTCCTTTTCCAGCTGCCTCTTCTTTCTTTTCGTCCATCTACCTTTCCACCGTTCAACATCTCCCCATTTTTTCAGAATATTCATCAACTCTTTTATCTGCAATCTTTTTCCTGACGCATTCAAGCTCTCCAGATCCTTTTCAGTAAAGTCCAATCTGTACGATTTCTGCAACACCTTTGACTTCACTATATCTATTCCATATTCACTAGCAGCCTCTGATATTTTCTCATGAAGATTCCTCGCTCTCCAAGTAATACTTTTACACAAAAACAACAGCTCTTCATCTCGGTAAGTCCCTAATCTATCTGACTTATCGTACCAATAATCATCTCTTCCAAATCCACTTTCAATTGGCTCACATTTATACTCTGTGGTTGAGGTTTTTGCCTTTCCATCCCTTTATCCAATCATTCAATTCCTCTGGTGAAGGACCTGCTGAACTCCCTGTCACTGAAATAACATTCGGTCCTATTCTCCTTGGATCTATTTGCATACTTCTTCTAGGGGTTTCTGTTATCATCTCACAAACTGGAAGATCTAACAATGTAGTATTTGTGTCAGCCTGTCCATCCTCATCCGCTACCGTCACTATTCCATTCCTGACGCTACTCCTAGGAACTGCTAACATATGTACTTTTGATACATTCTGTTTTTCTCCATACAATGGAACTACGGGACCAATTGTTACCGGTACTGTCAATGCTTTGGCATTTAGACTCAACTGATTTATTTTCTGGATCTGCTCTACTCTTGCCTTATTTAGTATGTCCAATTCTTTTTCTCGCACTATTCTAGTCATGTCCGCAATCTGTGGGGTTAATGGATTTCCCATCAAGGGTGTATTCGGAGTCACCTCAACTGTATTTTCTTGATATAGCAGAGGTCTTTCGGTCATAATATCCTCTAACAACTCATCATCAGAATCGTTTGCATCATCTCTTAAACTTGAAGTTTCTACATTTTTCTTTTTCTCTTTACATTTGCCTCCTGTCTGGTCGTCGGCAACTAAAACTGGGTACAAACCCTTAGTTACCACAGCTCTCCTCCTTCGTTTCATTGTATCCTCTCTTCTCTCAAAAGGGTATCTAGTCATTAAATTTCTGTATCTCCTACCCCCTCGATAGTTCTCTCTTTCGAATGCTTCTACTTCCCATTCCTCTAACGCTTCATACTGTGTAGGTCTGGGATTTGGCTCTAATAAATTCATTCGATTTCTCAAATTCTGCAAAATTCTTGTACTAAACGAACCATGCTGTGGAAAAGCTATAACACCATCATCCTTTGTGTATTCCACCCAATTCTCTAACCAAGTACACATATGGTATCCTCGCTCCAACATCATATAGGAAGCAGGCGTTCCTGGAGGGGAATAAGAATTCCCTCTCTAGTCACTATTGGTTTGTCCTTTTTAAAGAAATTCTTTATTTTCTTTAGCAACTTCATTTTTTCTAACTCTTTACACTAATATCTCTCAATAACACAACAAGGAAATCCTTCCGTAATTCTACTTATTCTATTTGTCAGTTCTTGTCCAATACCAGCGCGACTCACACCAACCGTCCAATCACGGCTCTCTGCGTATCTGCTATCTCAACCAATACCAGCGCGGCTCACAGCAACCGGCCAATCATAGCTTACTTTTCGGTCGCTGTCTGACCAATGCCAGCGCGGCCTTTTTGTGACGTCAGTATCACTCCTTCTACTGACCCTTCCTTTACACAATAATACGGCAATGTATTTCTAAATTTTCTTAATCACAATTCTTGTTAGTAATAACATAAAACAATGCTACCTTGTCTTTTCCTCTAAATAATGAGATAGTTCTTCACTTCAAAACAAGAAATTCTTTTACTTTGAGTAAAATAACGACCAGCGTTACTGCACACCCAAACAAGCTACAGGTGGACTTGGTACTCCTCTAGGGATAAGGCCAAAGTTTCGCAAGAGGACTTTTTGGTGTAAAAGAGGTCTTGGTACTCCTCTGAGGATAAGGCCAGAGTTTCGAAAGTGGACCCTTCGCTATTTCAGATACTCTTCTCACATATGAAATTGTCCCTAAATATAACACCTACAGCCTTCCGCCGTATAGTATTATAACAACAGACAAAGTACTTCTGCAGTGTGATTTCTTTATCCACACTCTTCTTCTGCCTACTTCAGGCTAAATTTCCATCCCGGGATTCCTTAGGTACCTCCGTACCTGTACTTGTAGACAACATAGAACAGGACACTAACTTTTTCTTGTTAAAATCATATAATCAATAATTATTACCAAACTAATCAATAATTGAACCGTCATCTGCTACCAGAAAAACTGATCCAGCGCGACACTTAATCAGGGATCAATACTCATCAATATTTCATAAAATAGCCCATACACATTCACCCAAATCCCTGATGCGCTGGGGGTCAAGTTTTAAAGACGTGGAAATTGTTTCCTTCACAGATTCATGTTTAACAATTCTAAATACATTAAAGTATTCTGGGCAGGAGGATCCTTACCTGAAATACTTAAAGCTGCTGATTGCTCAAATGCAAGTACCTTCTCAAAGTTTTATTTGAGACCAGTAGAGCATGTTAGCAGTGTAGCCTTACATGGCTTTAAACATGCATAATAGTAGCCTCCGGTCTTGTAATGAAATGACGATTCTCCAATTAATATGCAGAGAGAATCTTGATTTCATTAAAGACAGACGGTGGTGATCCAGCGCAACACTTAATCAGGGATCAATACTCATCAATATTTCATACAATGCCCATACACATTCACCCAAATCCCTCATGCGCTGGGGGTCAAGTTTTAAAGACGTGGAAACGTTTCCTTCACAGATTCATGTTTAACAATTCTAAATACATAACTAGACCTGTATATCAACTCTCTTTCCTCTCGTTCGATGGACCAATTAGTTGAGAAGTTGATTGTAATAATAGAACTAACTGACTATCTAACCAGCTAAATAATTACAAACTCTCTGTAAGTTTTAAATCAAAAATGTATCTCAAATAAATGGTTATGCTCATCGTAACAGGTCACAATGCAAACAGAGAATCTCACACAAGGGAGAGAAAATCAATCAGCAATGCAAACAGTATCAAACTCATCAACAATTAACAATATGCATATGAGGGAGTGGATAGATGAAGAGACATAAGTTTCAGCAAAGATAATGCGAAACGATATACTTATGACGGAGTGGATAGATGAAGAGACATAAGTTTCAGCAAAAATAATGCGAAACAATATACTTATGACGGAGTGGATAGATGAAGAGACATAAGTTTCAGCAAAAATAATGCGAAACAATATACTTATGACGGAGTGGATAGATGAAGAGACATAAGTTTCAGAGACAAAATTACGTTTGCAAATGATTATGCAAATTTCGAGTCGGAAGATAATACAAACCCAAAGATCAATGAAATACCACTCCTCTGGCCAAAGGAGTAGTGGGGGTCTCCTGAGATAGAGTCAGGAAACAAAGATTTCAGGAACAGGACAGGACAAGGACAGGAACAGCTAGGCCTCTCTGCAAACCGACGAACAGCGACGCATCTCCCCTCTCAATCTCCTACCGCTGCAGCAACAACCTAAACCACACCCCATAAGGCACCCTAGTTATACCCTAAAACCTACATGTCCAACCCACATTAATTGAAACATTGCACAGAATTCGACTGCTCATTGGATGCTCGGGGAGGTGGTGCATCACACCACTGTGATTTCATTCAAAATTGTTCATATTCATTATTCTACTTCCTTTCCCATCGCGTAATGACTGACTAGTCCATGCATTTTTATTCTTGCTACATTTCACTAAGTTCTCAGCCACGTCTGCGAAAGAAGTCGTTGGTCCCACGGCCAGTCTCATCTTTTGGCAGGCAATCAATGTTCTCTGTGCTGCATTAGCCTTGAACTATTGTTCATCATCCGCAGCGCTCAGCACTTCTGTCGGCTTGTCATTTTATTGATTCTTCAGCCCCTCATCTATCTGGACAACTTAAGAGATTTCAGGCCCATTTGACTCACTACGGCAAATAGAACATAAACATTTATTAATTACATGGTAAAGCATTTTTCACTGTGTACCACCCACTTTTGCACTATTCCCTGTTAATATTCTTCCTAGCATAAGCTTCATGCAAAGCGGCATTATTTATTATCGTTTTTAAAGCAAAGGCAAATGCGAGATGCGGCCTAAATGTGCATAATCTCGTTTCTTTTGAAGTGCAATGTAAAATGCGGCCTAGTTCTTTCATGCATTAGTTCACATTAGTGCACGCATGCGCAAACCGGTCTCCCACATGTTCATGTGATCTGCTTATTAATTTTACACCACACACTGTTAGTAAGTATTACAAGGGTGTTAATCCGAGCAAGTTTCTTTTTGCGAAATCCTGCTCCATCAGAGGCTAACATTATCCCACTCTCCTCTCCCTGAGGAGTATGGGCTTGGTATTACTATTTTTTTCTTAAGTTAATGTAATGCTCACTGAAATTGTTTTTTTCTCTGATATGTATATATTTTTACTTCTAATGTAATGTTGTCTGAAGTTGTTTGTTACTTTTCTATTACTGCTTCAGTATAGCCTTTCTTTATATATTTACTATACAGTGTTTTTTTCCTTTGGTCCTCAGATAACAATGCTTAGGAGCAATCGGAATGCCTCGTTGTGTCCAATGTTTGGTGTCATCGCAGCCTAAGAGGAAGATGGGAGTGTGCACTGTCTTCTTATGATGTTATGAACATTCTTTGTTTTATGATGTATTAGAACATTGGAATGTTGGGAGCTCCATTGTAGACAATGGAGTGCTCCATGCTTCTACGGGCCGGTAAAGGCCCGCAGAGCAACATTCCAATGTTTTACAAAGGCCTCTCGGAGCTCGAGGGGATTTAAATCCTCGCGTGCTTCGAGAGGCCTTTGTTTTATTTGTTAGAACTTTCTGCCCTCTAGTGGCAGAATGTTCTAATAGCCTTATAGCCCTTCGTAGCAGGGCTATACTGGCTATTAAAGTCTCGATCCCTTGTTAAAGTCCCTCGCCTTCGGCTCGGGCCTTTAACGCGGGAGCGGGCCTTTAATAGCCGGTATAGCCCGCTACGGCGGGCTATAAGGCTATATTAGAACATTGGAATGTTGGGAGCTCCATTGAAAACAATGGAGTAGCTCTGGGCTTATAATGGCTGGTATCAGCCCGGAGCTCTAACATTCCAATGTTTTTTTGTTCACAGCTGTGGCTGTGAACAAAGGCTTCAGGGAGCCTGAGGGGATTTAAATCCCCTCGCGCTTACCTGAAGCCTTTGTTTTATTTGTTAGAACATTCTGCCCTCTAGTGGCAGAATGTTCTAATAGCCTTATAGCCCTTCGTAGCTGGGCTATACTGGCTATTAAAGTCCCGCTCCCTTGTTAAAGGCCCTCGCCTCGGGCCTTTAACGCTGGAGCGGGCCTTTAATATAGCCTTATAGCCCGCCGTAGCGACCTATACCGGCTATTAAAGGCCCGCTCCCACGTTAAAGGCCCGAGCCGAAGGCGAGGGCCTTTAACAAGGGAGTGGGACTTTAATAGCCAGTATAGCCCAGCTACGAAGGGCTATAAGGCTATTAGAACATTCTGCCACTAGAGGGCAGAATGTTCTAACAAATAAAACAAAGGCCTCTCGAAGCTCGAGGGGATTTGAGCTCCGAGAGGCCTTTTGTAAAACATTGGAATGTTGCTCTGCGGGCCTTTACCGGCCCGTAGAAGCATGGAGCACTCCATTGTCTACAATGGAGCTTCCAACATTCCAATGTTCTAATAGCCGGTATAGCCCGCTACGGCGAGCTATAAGGCTATATTAACATTCTTTAAAGGGCTGCATGTTTGGGCAGCTAATAAAAGTATTTGCATAATGTTAGCCTCCGTCTGTCTTTAATGAAATTAAGATTCTCTCTGCATATTAATTGGAGAATCGTCATTTGCATTAATTTAAAGAATTTCACGGTGATACTCAATATCATAGTGCAGGGACTATAAAGGTTCCACATTCATAATGCTGTTTTACTTGTAATGGTATATGCATAAATATTGTTGAGCTGGCACCCAACTATATTTTTGCTACATTACGTAGTCATTTCATAAAACTGCATACTCAATCAAAATACTCTACTGAACCAAAATTGGTGTGCATAAAAAATTGTAGATTAGGGGGCAGTATGCGCAGGTATGATGTGTAATTGAGGTGATTAAACATGATATTCCACAAACTGTACACTTTGGGAAATAACACCACTCAAATTTGAAGATGACACATGTTTGAGCCCAATGAAATTGTAGACCACAGTGGACTGTATTGAAGACTAATATGTGGTACTAGTGGATAGTGGATAAAAATGGTAACATCATTTACATCACCGGGTACATGAATAATCCCATAAGGTTCTAGTGAAAGAATATTAAATTAGCAATGTTTCGGTGCAATCAGTTGTGAACAAGCGCTCTTTCTGCAGGATGAAGCACAAGCAATTCTTTTTTTTTTTTTAAAGTGTTTTGCCTATACTATGTATAATGCAGATGATATTCCACCAATAATTTCTATTATTTCATTTAAACAATCTCAATGTGTTGCTTGTTAGCAGAATTCATAGTCTGTGGCCTTATTTTTATATCGTACTGCACAGGTTTTTCACCCTTTTGTATTTTTCCTCACACACATTTTCACAACAGTCACCACAATCCCAAACACGTGTTGAAATGTGTATATTGTAGATACGTCTGCCATCCAGATGCTTCTTTGAATCCACAAACATGGCTGAAAGCATCCCCCAAGTGTTTCCGGTCACATATGCTTAAAAAACATACACGATAAATTGACAAAACAAGAACTGGCACCTCTGACCTTCTGTTGTGACTAGATTATATTGGTTCAGAGATTCCGATTGCCAGGAGACCTCTGAACTTCCAGTGCTATCAGATGACAAAGGCTTCCGAAGGGAGTTCTTGTATTACATGCCTTCTAGGTCTTCCCTGGTAAATCTGTAAAATAAATCAGGGAACACGGGTTCAGATCACAGAAGGGTGGGCAGAGCATTTCATCCTTCTGTGGTCAACAAACTAAGTACAGTTTTGATTATGTATTAGTATTTGTATATAAAATGTTCCATGTAAAGGGCTTTTTTTATTGGCATTAAGATCAGGAAATGTCACACTGAAGTGCAGTGGGATGATGTAGAGATGAAGTGGAGCTGGCAATAGCAGTGACGGCAGGAGCGGGTAGGATCAGGCAAGGCCAGGGAGCAGAGGCGAGGCAACCCTACTGTGCACCGAAAGGGAAAGGATCCATCAATTGGACCAACATACTGGGTTACCCAAGAGAAGCTCTTGGTTCAATAAGAAACAAGTCAAAGAGTTTTAAGTAAATAGCACTACCATACTGTAGCAATTAAGACACATAAGACCACGTGTAATACAAGACAAAGGATGGGTCACAAAAAACCTCCTAGCACCCATCACCTGTACAAAATAAATACAAGCAAACTCAGTTCAGGCCAAAACAGTAAAGTAACCAAATTGCTAAGAGCTAAAGAAGGGAAGCAGCAGCAACAATACTGCTTTAGGGAAACAGGTGCAGGACACAAGAAACTGAAATTCATGCATGGGACTAGCAAAGTAAAATAACAAAAGGAATTCGAATAGAGCAGGGCAATCACCAGGAATACAATATTAGAAAAGAATGCAAGAGTACGGTAGCAAGGTAAAGCAGGTTAACAGAGCTGCACAAGCGCAATAAGCTTAAGAAGTGCAACACGCAAGGCAAGATGGCTGCTTGCTGAATGCGGCTCTGCCGGCCGAATCCGATCATCCGCTTACAATCCCGTCCACAGTGGCCCATCCGTGGATATTTACTGCGGAATGGGACCGAGAAGACTGCTGTGACCATCCTGGGCCTAGGAGCGGAGTCCGGGCAGCCCTGCTGAGCCAGTAAATCATGACTGACGCCGGAGGCCTGAAGGCGCATTGCGACTGCAAGATGGCAGCTGGCATAATCAAGGTGTGGGGCCGGAACTGCTAAGGACCTGTGAGGGCACAAGGGGTCCCTGGCCCGGGGCGAGGGCGGGCCGCGACCCCCCCCCCTGCTGGTACCGGGAGCTATCGGTGCTGGAATAGTGAGAGCACCTGGCGAGAGTGCCGTAGCTGCAGCTAACGCGAGCCAGGAGTACGGGAGCCTCCGTCCGCTAGTGGGTACCAGTCGCTGCATGCATAATACGAGCCGCGGCCCTGCGGAGCTGACGGTCCTGGTCAGGAGCTCAGGAATACTTGCGGCTTGAAAGTGGAGGTGAGCGGTTGAGCGCCCCCAGTCGGAGTTGTGAGAGGCCACGACGATCGCGAGAAGGAGGAGCGGCCCGCTCCTAAGATAGCGGCACTCGTTTGAAGATTTCGTGCGGCCCTGGATCACCTTCAAGCAGGGTCGTACGCTTGGAGTCGGAGAGCAGGGCTGAATGCGGCTGGGGCCCCTGAGTCAGCGGCTGACTCTTGCATGAGGCGGAAGATCAGAGGGCGTCCTGAAAGACAAGGAGGGACGTCAGGCTTGCCGATCGTGACCCGCTCACAAATCGCCCTCTCTCTCGCGCAAGGTAGGGGACACTTGCTTGTGGGAGCGAGAGAATCCAGCTGGCCATGGAGATTCCCCCAGTCTCATGGTGGTTTGCCCCCTGAAACCCCTCTGATTGCTTGGATTAACAGGGAGTTGACTGGATGCCTGACCCTAAGATGGCGGCCGCTGCCGCCACTTCATACTTGCTCATAGGAGACTGTAAGGGAGCACTCAAGAGAGACAGAGGTGAACTGCCCTAGTGATAATTCTCAAAGGGTCATGATGCAAACGGCGTGCTACTCCAGAAGATGCTGTTTAGACCTATAGTAACCCAGGAATCCTGGGCTGGGCAACCCCGACGTTGAAAGTCAGGGAACCTCTGCAGTCTTTGGAACTGTCCTTTCCAACTCTCCTCTCACCACTCTTGACCTGGGGGCGAGCTGAAGGACGAGGCGAACAACGCTTCCCAGTAACACCGTGACCGGTGCTTGCGATGGAACTATGACGATGCCTCCTGGGCAGATACCATAACTGTTTGTACTTACCGCGGAGCACGAGCAACCTTGGCCGATGCCCGGTGGAGCTGTCCTATGCAGCTATAGAGGAGTTTGGCTCTGGTTCACCCCCTCGGCCGTCACCTACCCAGCCGGACATCTGGCATTGTTTTCCTCGTCTCCCCGTGGTGTTTCCCTCCCTCCCCGGTCTGCCTGACTCCATCTGCATTCCTTACCCCTGTTTTCCATTCCACCTCTACCTTCCATTCCCCATAAGACGTGTGTCTGGGCTATGCCACGCGCTTATAACTCATTTATTGTGTAATCGCGTGTTTTTCTCTTATTTCTATACTTTTTTTTTTTTTTTTTTTTTTAAATCTTTTTATTAACAGATTTTTTTATGCTACAATAACAATCTAGTTTTCATTGGTGCATAGATCAGAAACATGATACAATACAGAAGCGGTCTCAAGTGGCATTCATAGATTCATTAGCTCCTGTTAATTAGCACCCGCGACCCGCCCATATACAAAAATTATTCCCTTTCCCACAATGCAGTTAGTCACTACTATCAGTCTCGGATTCATCCATTGGGGGGGGCTCACAGATATCACCCCGATAAGCGTTCCATCTTCCCCAAACCCTTGTCCATTTCTTGGGGCACCCTCTATGCATATAAACTGACTTTTCCGCCATCATTGCTAAATCCATGTCCCTACACCATTGATCAAGGGTAGGACTAAGACTGGAACCCCATTTTTGTGCAATGTTTCGTTTTGCCACTGTCATTCCCAAGGTGACCCAGTCCTGAGCTGTGGCACCCAAATCCGTGAGGTCTTATTTCTATACTTGGCTCCTGTAAGTGATGTAACTATGTAACATGTAACTCGCTGCTCCTCATGTAAAGTGCTCTGATACCTCCGGGTCTAGCCAGCGCTATATAAAACTTTGCAAATAAAAATAAAATAAAAGGATAATGCGGGATGGTAAAGCTGGGGGCTAAATACAACAGGACAAGCCGAAGGAGTTTAACAATACAAGCTATGGTTAGACAAAACAAGCAAAAATAAGGCGGTGGGAGCAGATAATTGAGTGTACAACAGAAAAGCAAGAATTGCCAAAGGGACAAATGGGTTAGAAACACAGGGAAACAAGACAGGAAGCAAAGAGAACAGTGAGAAGGGAAAAGCAACAATCAGGGCATAAACTGAGATGGAGAAGCACATGGCTGCAACCGACTGCTGACTAAAGACAGAAAAGTGCAATATGCCATGTAGGGAATGGGAGAAATCTGCAGCAGGCTGTTCAGGAACAGGGAAGAGACTATGGAAAAAGCAAGGCTGGATTTTGATGGCAAACAGGCAAGAAGAGTTCCAATACACTGAGGTTCAGCAATCAATCATAACTATGGAGGTTTAGATACTGACAATTTATGAGAAGTTCACCCAGCAGCAAGCCCAATTACCTGGTTGAGCAGCAAAAGACCCGTCACAGCTGTGTCTAATCCCATCAGGACCAAACTGAGAATCGAAAGCAGCCCTGGCAAATGTTGTCAGACCAGCTCCCATACCTTATGTAGCAAGTGAGCAAGAGGTTTTATTGGGGGTGGGGTAGGGGTCACACCTCAAGAAATTATTGAAAAATATTGCACTTGTGATGTTTGCCCACACATTTTTCATTATCGAACACTGTCCAGCTATTGAATGGATGGATGAGGATTGGAGAAAAGGCTGTGGGCACGATGAATAAATAGTTAGATGGTGAGAAGTGGATAGATGAACTAATTCTTGGATGGATGCCAATGAATAAAGACTGTGAGTTTTTTTAGCTATGTCTAGCAAATAGTCTCAATGCACCGAACAAGGGTGGGCATCTCGTTTTTATTTTAGCTCTCAAATTAAAACATCACCCTCCTCAAACACTACTACCACCAATCCCTATGAAGCATGCCTAACCTGGATGTATTTAACACAATGCACTGATTTATCACCTGAAAGATTTAAGCACAGAACATTTACACTTTGATCTAAACTGGGAGAGGGAATGAGATAACAATTTACTGGCTGGATTGCACAAAAACCTTGCATGAATCTCAGCTTCTACTTGACCACATTCTGTGATCTTAAGGAATTTCTTTTTCACACTGCCTGTTTTTTCATCGTCACATGAGAGCATCCTAAACACATCTTATTGGGCATGCGCTGCACAAAAGCAAAAGGCTATAATGTTGCTCCATCTACAGTAACAGCCTAGTCCGCGTATTTGTTACAAAAAACAGCTTTCCTCTCTGTTCATGGACTACGGGCCCGATTCACAGAACTAACTTAAGACAAAATCCTAAACTTACTACCATTTTGGTATTCACAGAAGGCACTTACTCATTTTGGTATTCACAGAAGGCACTTACTTACTAATTTTGAGTAACTTACTCATTTTGTGTAACTTACTCATTTTGGTATTCACAGAAGGCACTTACTCATTGATGAGTAAGTGCCTTCTGTGAATACCAAAATGAGTAAGTTACACAAAATGAGTAAGTTACTCAAAATGAGTAAGTTACTCATTTAGTATTCACAGAAGGCACTTACTCATTGATAAGTAAGTGCCTTCTGTAGAATACCAAAATAGTAAGTTACACAAAATGAGTAAGTTACTCAAAATGAGTAAGTTACTCAAAATGAGTAAGTAAGTGCCTTCTGTGAATACCAAAATGAGTAAGTGCCTTCTGTGAATACCAAAATGGTAGTAAGTTTAGGATTTTGTCTTAAGTTAGTTCTGTGAATCGGGCCCTACGTTGTCAACAGGGCTGTGGTTGCAGCATGAATGTTTCTAAGCTCATGATTAGAGTCTGTCGCCTCTAACGGACACTCAATGCAATAGTATCATTTAATATATTAAACTAAAATACATTACAAAAATCACATTATAAAGGAATAGACGTCTTTGAACTTTGAAAAAGTCTTTATCTGATATCTACTGGACTCTCTGTGAGCTATGCAATACCCAACGCCTCACCCCCTGTGCCCCACAAAGCTCTGAAGTTCAGCGCTGCGGGTAACAGCCCTGCATGAGACAGGAATCACCCAAATGCAAAAACAAATGGTTTTGAAGAACGCTTTAAAGCCATATGTTTTGTATTGTTTATTTATTAGCCCTGCAGGCAGGAAACACCATACCTACCAACTTGAAGAACAATCTCACCCCTTAATGGACATTAGCAGTTCATAGCCGCAAGAAACGGGCTGGAAAACTTCTATTTACAGCGGTTTTCAGCTCGTTTTCCCTGCCACCGTGTGATATCGACTTCTCACCGGGAGACCATGTGATGGGAGCCGATATCGTGTGTCACACGGTGGCTCCATGTGAGTTGGCAGGTATGAAACACGGTCACCGATCCCCAGCAACAAAACTGCCCCCCACCAGGAGTGAAACATACCCCACGCCCTGCCAGGTCCCTGGGAAAAGCCCTGCTGCCCTTTAGCGCCAGTCTGTGCCCTCGGGTCTAAATCCGAATCTCAAATGGCGCTTGGAAGAGAGAATCCACTGTTGATTCACAGCAGAACTAGTAGAACTGAAATTATTGTACAGTGGTTGTCAGGTTTTCATGACTACTTGACAGTGCTTTTTGGAAACTGTAGTACATAAAAACAAGTGAATAAATTCCCATTGTGCCGAGATTGAAGGGGCAGGCCAAAGTCAGAGAGGGGCTTTAAATGAGTTATGGTAATGGTTTCCAGATTGCAACCGGTCAAGGCACAGTACAAAGATTGAACCATAACATTTATATATACACAAATTATTTTTGTTATGCCTTATAGCTGCATTTATTAGACACGGATAGTTTATGGTCTACCTTTAGAAAATGAGTGATACTGAACACGCACACCCAATATCACCAACCACAGAAAACTGACCTCACAGATTCCAAAAATGACAGGTGGAAGGAGTTTGAATATAATTACAGTACTCTTCATATTTTTTTTTTATATTAAAATAACTATATGCTAGTGCAAAGATTGGCATTGGTTTAACCAACAAGCAATTCTATCCAAGCAGACTCCAAATTAACATTGAATAAGGAGCACACAAAAGAATCATCGAAGTGTCCCCTTTCACCATCCATGACCTTCTGTGTTTGTTTCACCTTCCTTTCTTTGAATAAATAAGAAAGTATAAGAAACCTAAGTATGCATAATACTGACGCTGTTTCTCCTTAATGAGCACAGAAAGGGTTGCTTCTATGGGTGACCTGCGGTGCCTGACATATAATCCTGATCTTGTATTTCAGGTGTGCTTGTGCTGGCTTGGTTTCCACCCGGCTTGGCAGATGATAACGGGGAGCCCACTGATGACCTGGTGCCACTCATTCTGGATGCTGCACATGCGTACAACATAAAGGTATGTAGCTACAACAATGACCCATACTGTAAGTGTTATTGTTTTTATTAAAAAGAGACCTTTCAGCTGAGCAACTGAGTCCATTGGGAAGTGGTAAAGGGTTCTGGTGGGTCAAGACATTAGACCATTATTGCTACATAGTGGTGGTGAAAAGGATAAGGACTAAAGCAACAAAAAGTCATATGTGTTGAGCCTGGTCCTCTCTGCAGGGTCACCCCCAAAGCTTTTGCCTTCACCCTCTCCTGTTTTCTTAATCTGTTTTTGTTGGCCTTAAAACTCTGTGCACTTTACCACTGCTAACCTGTGCTAGAGTGCTTGTGCTTTCTCCATGGTAACATTGTAAAATTGGTTTGCACCCAATTGTCACATTTAATTTGCTTGTAAGTCCCTAGTAGGATAGTACTACATGTACCCAGGGCCTGTAAATTAAATTCTACAAGTGGGCCTGCAGCACTTATTGTGCCACCCACTTAAATAGCACTTAGAAACCATGTTTCAGGCCTGCCCCTGCGACCCGAGTATGCAGTTTTAAACTGTCATTTCGACCTGGCAATATAAACCTTTTGCCAGGCCCTAAACCTTCCTTTTTATTACATATAATTCTATAATTCACCTCTAAGGTAGGCTCTAAGCAGTCTATAGCAGTACATAGGACAGGGTGCATTGTATTTAAAAAGTTGGACATGTACTTTTAAGTTTTACATGTCCTGGTAGTAAAAAACTCTCAAATTCGTGTTTCACTAGCAACGCCTACCTCTCCCGTAGGATAATATTGGGTTGCCTTATTACATTCAATAAGTGATAACTTTTGTTTGGGAGCACATCGTACTGTCATATTTGGTGTCTGAGAAATTGTAATTTAAAACCTTCATAAAATGGTAATGTTGTATTTTAAGTCACAATTAAGGCATTTTCTTGTCCTAACCTTTTGGTGCCTGCAGCCTGGTTCTTGGATCACATGACTTGGTGTAGTTGGAAGTTGGCCTTTGTGTGTTCCTTCCATATAGTATCACAATAAAGGACCTGAGTGTTTGCAGGATTAGCCAGCCTGACTTGATGAGGGGGTTAAGATGTCACCTGTAACACTTGCACTTCAAAGACAATGCCTCAGCTCACACACAGAGAACTTCACACTAGCCTATTGTGAATACGGACAGACTGGGACCAGGGCAGAGAGGCAGGAAATTCCAAACACCTTTGTGGAGGAAACTCCAGAAGCTTCTCCCATTTCAAAGATAGCATTAAGTATAGAAGTATGACTCTCACACTCACTCTTCAGATCACTTCTGGGCCTGTGGAAGACTCAGAAGAAGGTCTGCTCTGCTGCCCTGCTGCTGGACTGCCCAGCTGCTTTGCCCCATGAAGGACTGCCTTACTGCCTGAGGTAGGAAGATTGGACCTGCTTCTTAAGCTCCAGAGACCTGTCCTACATCTGCCCAGCTACCCGGACTGAACTGGACCTTCCTGTGCCCTGCTGCTGGCCTCCACTTGATTGAGTCCTGATCCCCAAGAGGTGTCCCCCAGGTCCTGGACCCTTGGTTGGCATCAGAGTGTATGCTTCCTTGCCCAACTGTGGGTTACCTCAGGACTGACGCAGTGTGACGCAACTCGACGCAGGACCTCGCATTGCAGCCCTTGCAGCTCCTCATCAGAACCATCACAGCGTGCCCCAGCTTGATGCAGGACCTCGCAGCCGTCGCAGCTCCTCCTGACGCAGCGCGACTCAATGCCCTCTTCTCCAGCAGCGCGGGATGCATTTAAGGGCCGTTTTGAGGCCCCGTACTCACCGGGACGAGGCAGCCGACTGAGGTGGGACTCGGTCCCCCAGTGTTCCTGTACTTCCTGCATGGGAGGTGGAGCCAGCCCTCCCGGCGCCACAAAAGGCAGCATTCTTCTCCCGCAGCGCAGGACGCGTGCCTGGGCAAAGCCCAGGCCAAGGACGGGCCCATCTGCGTCCGTCCGCGGCTGTTTAAGGCCGGGCTTGGCCGACTCTCTTGGCCCCTTGATCTTGGGACACAGTGCCTTATCCTAGCAACGAGAGGCAACTAGAGAGAGAGCACATTACCTTATAACTCTTCCTACACTCTGCCTGTTGCTGCTATCATCGCCATCACTGCGTGCTTGCTAACTTCCTGGTTGCACCCTAAGCCCCAGGGAGAAACAAATTCAGGAATCGGAAGATACCCTTCCCCCAGCATGCTGCAGGTTGGAGAGCGCTGTATGTGATTCTTTGTTTAATTGGCCAACTTTTTTAGCCACGAGTTCGAAGTTGTTTTACTTACGTTAGAAAAGACATCTTTTTAGAATATCACCTAAAAGGCAACAGTAAGAATTGTCTAGTAGCTGAGTTATCGTTACAGCCGAACACAGGTACCTTAACAGAAATGGGCAAGAGAAAGTTAACTGAAGTCCTCCATGGGAAACCAAAGCCTAAAACATCTAATGCAATCACCAACTACCTAACTAATGCCGTGGGCCTGATTGAAAATGAAATAAGCAATGTGGAGGAGGCTTGCGGCCACTAAACAGATTGTTGGTAGAGTATCCTGTGAAGTTATGGCAAAAACTGAGGAGACAAACATTATTGGGTTTGTGAAAAAGGAAACCCAGGGATACACGTGCACATCGAAAGGTACAATCCTGCGTATTTAATAATCCGTTAGTGCTTGATGAGATATCTATCTCCCAAGAAACAAACTCGCCTCCCGCCAAGAAAAGTAAAACAGCCTGAGGATTTGGACATGATAACCTCTATAGAGCAAAAGAATGGCCACAGTACCTGCGGGAAAATGAGCACCCAAAAGAAAAAAGGATGCTAAAGTAAAAGAAATAAATGACATTGGTAACCTAGAGGGACTTCTAAAAAAAATTGTATGCTAAACTAGAGAATGTTGAACAGAGGGTTATAACCTAGCTCGCTGAAATTAAGAGTAGGCTTACTCAAATAAAAAATGCCCCCACGAATTTAGTAAGAGAGCGGGCGGAGGCACCCGATAGGGGTATCCTGCCTAATGTTCAATCAACCGAGGATATGCCGCTACCCATGGAAACACTGTGTCCTAGATCAAACAGCCCTACTGCACCATTAGAACTAAGGGCAAAGATTTTGCGAGATAGTGAGACCCCACGTCGACACCAGAGTTCAAATACATCACGAGCATGGCATTCCACCCCAGAGATATTGCACTTACACCCAGAGGCAACACCTTACACCATCATTCTAAAAGGAGCTCCCAAACTAACATCGCAATCTAAAGAATCATGGATAGAACTAAGAAACAAAGTGGTGCACTGGATGGCTAGTTTTAATTTAAATATCAGTTTCCTCTGTGAAGAAATTATAATGGTGAGACGTGTGAATTGGGTGGAACCTACAGATAAAATGGGTACTGGGGACTGTATGGTAATTAATTTCCATCACCCAGGGGTGGTAAGATCCTCCCTTATGAAGATCCAGTCCAGACAACAATATACGAACAATCGAGAAGAATGAGTGGTTGCCGTCCCGTTAGGCCTCTTCTACAAACCTCCTCCTGTATTTATTAATACGCCCTTCTCCCACAAATCTCCCCCTGAACTTGCTAAGATCCATATTCTGCAGAGGCTTAATTCTGTTCACATATCTAGTAAGGGCCGAACAGTAGCCTGTACGAATCAATATGCTCTACTCTCTAGTCTGGGTGAACAGGATTGACTGGATGAACATGGTGAGATAGAAACAAACATTAGGGAAAGAAGCCCGAAGGATAAGGAGAATAACATCGGTGGTCAAAATAAAAAAGTGATTGATAGAATTAGCCAAATAAAGCTTAGATCCTGGAATATAGCCGGAATCAAGAATAAGCTCAAGGATAAGGAGTGGCTAGATAGTACTAAATCATTACACTTACTGTGTCTCCAGGAGACATGGCATACCCAAGAAGTATACTTTGATGACTTTGCCACGATTTCTACTCCAGGTATACCCTCAGTAGCTGGACGAGCTAAGGGAGGCCTGGCAATCTTTATCTCAACCTCAGCACCAATAGAATTTAAAAAAGCATATAAAGGCTCCCCTTATTTTCAAATGGCCCTCCTGGCAATGGGCAAAAATCAATCCTTTATTTTAATAAACTATTATAATAACATTTTTAATGCCACCCGTTATAAGGTTGTGGAGGAGCTAGGGAAAGTATTGGCCAATTTTGTAAAGGGGATGGACCACGGATATACATTTATTTGGGCTGGGAATTTTAATACCTGTAAGTGCATATTCTCAGGTAGGAGTGTCTGCGGACTTACAGACATAACTGGGATTAATCAACACCACTTCCCCATGATAGTAATGGGGAAAAGATTAATAAGCTCTTGTGTAAATACAATCTTGAAGTTTTAGCATCCAGCAGGGAAGAGGGCGATTTATCAAAACCAACCTTTCAAGGTAGAGGTAACTCAACTTGTATTGACCACATTATAGTGTCTACCAAAGGTTTGAAACACTGTGGGCCACTCATCACTGAATTTACTCGATATAGCGATCATGCTTCCCTGACCCTGTTCATAACCGTTAAAAAAACAGAGCCGAGGACAAACTATTGTTACCAAATATAGCTGTAGCTAGGAGAAACAGTATCCGCATTCAATGGACAGGGATAAATGAAGATATCATGTTGCAAAAGGTGGTCAATTGCAACAGAGAACGTTTTTCTATCTGTACTGACTTTAATTCCTCTCCTGATATGATCGTGGCAACTTTTGATAACATTGCAATGGCGATAGCCTCTAACCTAAGAAAAGATACCTCTACGAATAAGAGGCAGGATAGTTTGATCATGACTGTACCCGGACCAAACAAGAATTAAATAAAGCATTACACACAACTCCTAGAGATAGGATAGAAATCAAGCGAAATAGATTATTATATAACCAGGCTCTAAATCGAAGGAAAACTGAGGTACAAGAGCAGGCTTGGGCTAAACTGAATCAGGCGGCGGATACAAGGGATTCCACCCAATTTTGGAAGGTGGTAAATTCACCGATGTGGAAAGAAGAACAAGAACCTATAATTGAATCAGTTATTGTACCGAATGATTGGCTTGCACATTTCTGTGGGATTTTTTACACACCCTCTAATAATATAGGAGAATCAGCCCTTATAGCTCCCATACCTCTACAACAGATTGGGCTAAGAGGAGGTAACTTTGGCAATTAACAAAAGAAAACATGGAAAGACCCCAGGACCCAACGGGGTCCCGGCCGATGCATACAAAAAACATACGCAGCTATGAGCACTGATATTAACTCAGGTCTGCAACGCAGCCGCTAAAGGCTGCGTACCCAACATATGGATTGATAAAATATTCAGCCCCATTTTTAAAAAAGGCCATAGGGGAATGTGAGTTGCTACTGTCCCATATCCCTTCTAGATTCATCAGTAAAGATCATGGGGCGAATAGTCCTTGGAAGACTGGAGACCTGGGCTACTGATAGTAATATCCTAACAGATTCCCAATATGGCTTCACGGGTGAGATGGGGACAGTGGAACAGTGTATAAATTTGAATCTAATCATTGGTAAATACACGCTGGCCAAGGAAGAACACATCCACTTATGTTTTGCAGACCTAAGCTCTGCTTTTGATTGTGTAAACCATGCTAAATTGTGGGAAACAATGATTGATACGTGTGCCCCAGATGACATTGTCTTATTTCTATCACAGCTTTACGCAAGATTAACATCTAGAGTGAGGTACGGGAGGGAAGGAGAATGCACCCCAAGCTTTAATGTGTCCAGGGGAATAGGACAAGGCTGTGTAATTGCACTCCTCCTTTTTCATTATATATCAATGGGATAGACAAAACCCCCAAGAACTGAATACTGATGCCCCGAAAGTAGGCTCCCGTCCAACTCCGTTGCTCCTGTATGCAGACGATGAAGTTTTAATACCTAGAACTGCAAATGGACTACAACTGGTTGAAACCTTCTCCTCATACATGGAGCAAGGAGATCTAAATTTAAATTTCACCAAGACGTTTGTGATGGTCTGCGGACGGGGTAGGGCTAAGAAAAGATTCACTGTGTGAGGGAACACAAGCTGATAGAAGTCCAAAGTTTTTCCTACTTAGGCATTTTATTCTCCCATAATGGCAACTGTGCCCCCATTTAGATCAGACTAGACTTAAATTAATCCAATCTATGGAAGCTATTTTTAGATTTAGTAGTAAGATAGGCAGTAGACCTACTCGTGATATGCTTACATTATATGGTAGCAAATGCTTATCAGAAGCAACTTATGGCTCTGCAGTTTGGGGTAATGCCAGTGTAAACATACTACAATCCTATGAAGATTCCTTTTTCTGTCGTATGCTGGCTGTGCCAAGGTCCACATCCGTTTATCTCCTACATAAAGAATTGGATGCACCGTATGTAGCCAATCTAATACAAGCCAGAGCTTTATGCTCTTGGCATAACATATGGTGCAAGGAGGGAACAAAGTTTACCAGGGATATAATTAAGGATTGCTTAGCCCTGGAACACTTTAATAAAATCCCATGGTTAGCGTATATGGATAAGCTACTGAAGGAAATCGATATAGACCTATCAGTGACAAAACCTGCAGGAATACTGCAATATGGTAAAAATTTAATTAAAAAAATCTATACGGAGAAACAAAGCCAAGAAAGAGCTAATAGAGAAGAGAAAAAATAAAGTTTGATAAGATATTTGACTAGTATAACGCTGTCTGGTCTACCTGAATATCTAGTTAAAGTTACAAATACCCAGGACAAATTTTACTTGACAAGGTTAGGACTGGGTACTATCCTTGAACTGGTGGCTTTCCCAAGATATATAGAAATGCAGAAAATAGTTCACAGTTGCCCATGTGATGGGAAAACCAGTCAGTCCACAATGCACTTTATGCTGTTCTGTAACTTTTATCGAGATTTAAGGCAAATATTTTTATGGACAATTTATATGACAAACTTTTCTTTGATAAGGATGCCATGAATTTTATATATACCCTTGATAATGAATTAGCAGGTTGAGCTGTGTCTTAATTTATAAGCCGGGCTATAAAAAGAAGGAAATCGCTTGCATTTTTAGACAATTTATCCTACGAAGCTGAATGATAGGTGATTTTAGTCTGCTAACGCTTTTTAAATTTCAAGAAAATCAGATGATTTTTATTAATGACATTTTAACAAACTATTGAATGAGTTTTATTCCCATGTATGATGTATCTTTTATTTAATGTATCTTTGTGGATATTTTGTACTTTTATGGATCGATAAAAAGACTCAGAATAAAGTTATTATGATGATGATAACTTTTGTGGCTCACCCTGACATAGATTGTGCCTGTTTCTTGAAAAGGGCTCCCTCCCCAGACAACCAACAACCCTTTTTCTCACAGTATGTATGAAGAGCGCGCCAGCAGGCAAAATTATTTTTTTAAATGTTCCTGCTTCTCATGTTCTGCACAGACTGCAGAAATTTAGTCCACACAGTCCTGTGGGTACACAAAAATGGAACAGGTGAAAAGTACTCTAAAAACGCAAAGATATTAAACACGTTCAATGCACAGCTTTTTCTATTGCCATTTTTGGCAGCTGGTGTATCTACAGTTTTTATGCAGTGTGTTCAAAGTTCACCACAACATAATGGACAAGTATGCCAAAGCAATTTAGGATGACTTTAAATTTCCACAAAACATATTTGCTTCACAAAAGGCACACACTTTATGCATGTATTAATTTACTTTTCCTACCTAGGGAATGGGATAGCTATTAATCTTATCCAACAAATGCCAGGCCAGTGAAGTGCTTCAAAGCTCCCAGGGTTGCTCCCCTGCTGCTTAAGGTAGCATCTCTCTATTTGATCACTGCCTCTTTTTCACTTCCCTAGGTCATGCATGACCTGGGGAAGTGAAAAATACAACACTCTATGCTCTTATTACATTACAAGGATACAGTGATGCCCAGAGGCGTCTGCCATGTTCCTGGGGTGGCTGGGGTGAACTAAAAAGAAAAATTCAATTAAACATTTACCTTGAGGCGCAACAAGAGATCCTCCTCCACCGGTCATCTCCCTTCCAGGCAGGCTCCAACGCGGGACCAGGAAACTGCTCTAACCTGGTGCTGCTCTCACAGCACGAGAGCAGCACCAGGATTGGTTGGAGCAACCTCTCTCAGGGCTCCTAAGAGCGCTGGAGGCCTGCTCTTTCTCTAACCTAGCTGTCTGATACAGCTATTTTAGAGAATTTTAAAATGCCCGTGTCTGGCTGGCCATCGCAAGACAGCCAGCCAAACGGACATGCGCATTTTAAAGCACACAGCTCCCTGCTGCTGCCACTCGGCATGGCAGCACCGGCCTCACCCCGTCCTGTCACTCAGTTCAGGAAGGGTCAGTATCTCAAAAATAAAACTGTAATAAATAAACTTATTAACATTTTATTTTTCAGCTCTGCCCTGTGGGGGGTGACGCCCTCTGTTCAAACGGAGGAGCCGTGATGCCAAAGCAAAGGCGTCAATGAGACCTACTTT
Source organism: Calotriton arnoldi (assembly GCA_963921515.1). Taxonomy (NCBI): domain Eukaryota; kingdom Metazoa; phylum Chordata; class Amphibia; order Caudata; family Salamandridae; genus Calotriton; species Calotriton arnoldi. The sequence goes on along the minus strand of CAWUFW010000788.1, from coordinate 3,150,547 downwards.
ACTGCAGCTCCTCCCTCCTGCAGTCACTCACTAAAATGGGAATTTTCAGCGGTCGGCCATGTACCTCACAAATTTGCATGGAATCTCAGTTTCTTATGGACTGATCCAATTTCTGTAGAATCATGCTTTGTGTAATATTACTAGGGCGGTCTTGCAATGTTGAATTCATCCAAGACCTCAACAGGATCCAACAATTGTTTTGAGATTAATATAGAGGCATGTAATAAAGTTGTTAATCTAAGTGCTCTTTTGGGTAGTCCTCTATAGCGTGTTCACACACTTCCGATCTCCTTTCACAAAGACAGGTGCACTAGGCATCATAACCAACCAAAGCATGTTTCTATTTGAAAGTAATGTTATCTTTTTGACTCTTTCACCACTGCATGTGACAGAGCTTGCAATATGTTTTCTTATTTTATCGAATTAGTTAGAACTAAAAAATGTTTCCAGTAGACCGGCCACCCTGGTGAAAATGTGTAGTCGGAGTAAGACAAATCATGGCAGCAAATAGTTGAACGCTGACAAAGCAGCGATGACCAACCATACACTACCCATGAACATAAAAACATTTCACTTTTGTTGAATATTTGTATACTCAAAATTAATAAAAAGGAAATTCAAGGAAATACCAATCAGGGGAGTCAAGTAAGGATGATGGCATTTTAGTAGTAAAATTCCTATTTTAAACACAATATATAGAACAAGGCTGTTGAATTGTTAAGCTGTTGCATTCTAGTGTACAGCAATGTCTTTTGAGCAAGTGGGCGAAAGAATAATATATTTTAATAACAGTTAAAATGAAGTGCTGCTGCTTTATTTTTTTGTCTTTCTGTCCTTATATTTTATTTCCTTTCCTAATGAGATAGTACCACGGTTGTTATTACAAAGCTAAATGTCTTTCACTTTCTGCTCTTCTTGGCCAACAGTCGAGTTAAAACGTTTAATTGTGTTTATAGAATAGGAAATTGCACTGCAAGTTGTGAAAGTTGCACACTTTGCACAGGTTTTTCACTAAAAATGCTTCTGCAACATCATTTTTCAGATAAGCTGGTTTTTACGAAGCATGTAAACTCTGTTAACGTGAAAAAGTTTGCAAACTTTTTTATTAAAAAAATCTTTTGGTTAAAGTTTTAAAAATATACAAAATATGAACTTCTTTATTGTCAGGCAAATTCCTTAGCTTTACGGTCTACTGCAATGCTTCCCAATCTTTTAGAACAACAAACATTTGCAACCCACCTGGCTTTTATGAACATGAGGCAGGAGTGATTTATTGAAGTAATAACAGTAATTGTTTGTAAGCATCACAACCTTGACCATGCCCTTCAAAATTGGACTGTGGCCAAGATATTGATCTGCCCAGGTGATCTGAAGTACTATCGCCCCAACTCCTTGCTTCCAATCCCGGCCAAGATCCCGGAAAAACATCTTAACCAGCATCTGATGGTCCATGTGGAGAAAAAGGGATTGTTGGACATCTCACAGTTTGGTTTCAGAAGCAATCATGGACGGAAACTGCCCTGGTATCCACAAAAGACAGCATTAGGCATCTTGTTGATGCAAGGAAGGCAGAGACTCTGATCCTTTTGGATCTATCCGTGGCCTTTGACACCATCTCTCCCACCCTGCTCACTGAATGCTTACAGGATTTGGGTTTAGGAGGTATGGTGCTGAAACTACTTACCTCATTCCTCATGGACAGATCCCAGATGGTGATTGTAAATCAATTTAAATCTGACCTTTTCTCCTTGCCATGTGGGGTTCCTCAGGGTTCTTCCCTGAGCCCTATACTGTTTACCTTACACGTTTCCCCCGCTAGCCAAACTTATACGCTCTTTTGGGTTGCAGACCGTGTTGTATGTTGACGACACACAGATTATTGTTTCTATTTCTAAAGACACTGATGCCACTGCAGCCAACTTCAATAACTGCATGAAGGCGGTGGCCATGTGGATGGGCAAGAACTGCCTAAAGTTGAACTATGAGAAGACAAAGGTGCTGATTTTTAGGAGCCAGTCATCTCTATGGAACCAAAATTGGTGGCTGAGTAGCCTGGGGACACTACCCACCCCAACGGACTGGGTGAAAAATCTAGGAGTTATTCCAGATTGTGGCCTTTCTTGGGACTTCCAGGTCAATTGCACTGTGGCGTCCTGTTTCTGGATTATCAGAACCTTGCGAAAAGTATTTCCATTTATTCCTCTTCCTGCACGGAAACAGGTAGCCTTGACACTAATTTCATCCAGAATTGATTACTGCAATGTGCTATATCTCGATACCAATAACATAAGTCAATCGAAGCTGCAAATGGTGCAAAATGCAGCTGCAAGGCTGACTTTAGACATCCTCAAACATCAGTTGGTCTCGAGAGGACTGCTTGAACTTCACTGGTTTCCAGTACAGAAGCGTATTACTTTTAAAGTTCTGTGCATTGTTCATAAAGCCCTGTACAATGCCAGTCCGGGTGGAATCAAAACCATGTTCCAATGGTATTCCCCTAGTAGACATCTTCGCTCGGCAGCCCATAATCCAGCTGTCATTCCCAGATTTTGCAGAAAAAGATGGGGAAGCAGAGCCTTTTTTGTCACGGCGGCTAGGCTTTGGAATTTCCCCCTCCACCATCTGACCTGCATGAAGTTGCATACTCCTTTCAGGAAGGCCTTAAAAACCTGGCTTTTCTCCCTGTAAGGAGGGCAGCCTTAATTGCATTAACCGGGCTCTCTAAGTGCTGAGTCTACTCTCAGGATTGGGTATTAGTGCCTTGACGCCTTGGAGCATTTGTTGCGCTATATAAATCTCTATCATTTCATTCAAATCATTTCATGCAAGTGGCAGATGGTGAACTACAATGGAGTTTGGAGGTGGCACAGTTTTCAGAGTGGGTTGCTGGCCTGTGGTATCTGTGCACTAAAATCACCGGGCTTCTGAAAGCTCTTGGTGTTAATACCAGTGATTTAGCAAATTGCTGCAGCAGTGTATGGGGTTAGGTCTCATATACATTTTTGTGTTAAAGTTCATTTATATATATATATTTATATTTATATTGCAGTTTTATACAGCGCAAACACGACCCAAGGCCATTGGAGCTCTATACATGAGCACCAGACTACATTACAAAAGGTCAGATTCATTTTATTTTGAAGACGGAAGATTAAGTAATTTGCACAGAGTCAAAGAATATTGAGCCAAAACTGGGACATGAACCTGGTTCTCCAGATTCAAATTTGGCAGCTCTGGCCGTCAGGCCACATCCATTTTCCCAATCAATTTATGTGTGTAAGTCATACACAAGTGGTATGGTTGTGTACGCACATATAGTGAGCACATTCTCTAATGAAATAGCTTTGTAAATAAAAGAACTGCAGCAACGAATATTGGAAGGTTCACTCAGAGCCTTGCTTGCGAATACTTGTAAGGGATTGTTTTAAAACCAAGCTTAGGGACATAATTCAGCACCTTTGCTCTGGTGCACAAATGGCTAATCAATTTAAATATTACTTACATACAGACCAGGACTTTCGCTACCCACCAAAAATCAGCTTGCAACCCACCAGTGGGTCCTGACCCACAATTTAGGAAACGCTTGTCTACTGGTTTTGCTTGTTCCTCATGTGAGGCTTAGTGATGACACCACAGGGTTAGAAATGATAAAAGGAAATGCAAGAAATATATTACATCAGTAGCATTGTCTCTGATTTTCATACATCTTCAGAATGTCCACTGGAACACCTTGGGCAGCTTTGAGAGGAATGTTTGTATTGTCTTGGGTTTGAAGAGCCCTCGAGCAGATGGCATCATTTGCCTTAAGTGATAACGCTATGTCCTGAGATCTAATTAGAGTAAAAGGGGCTGTCGGTGGTGATATGAACTCTTATCCATCTTTCGTTGGTGGGGAAGGCGCACAGACAATTTCAATAGTTTATTAGCTCCTTCTGTGCCCTGTCTTGAATAAGTACACTCATGTGGATGCAGGCAGTGTCCCAAAAATGGAGATATATGAATCATGTTGCACTCGCCTCCATAGGGACCAGCAAGTCCTTTCAGGATATCAAGAAAAGAACCGACTCTGCAATCCTGATCAATCACAAATTCAACTCCATCAATCTTACATTCCCCTTTCTGCCCCAATAAACAAGGGGACAGATCCAGAAAAGTACTTTACATTCTCCGAGCCAGTGCAGCTTTCTTTGAGAATGCAAATTACTAGCTCACAATGAAGTTATGTGTATTGTAATGAACAATTACCACTTCAAATCACAATGCCAGCCATTTACGAGCTCTTGTGAGTCACGGGGACTGCAGGGTTTTAATAGGGCACCACCAATCGTTGTGACTCGGAAAGAAATGCACCATTGATTTTTAGCAGCTCCTGTGGTCAAAAACATAGACACATTGAATGGTTCTTGATTGCCAAGGGCAGGTGGTTACTGTTTGCAAACAGGAGAGCAGCTAACGATAGTGCAATGGGTGCAGTGGCACCAGAGCCCACGAAACCACAATTATCTCTGTATTTTACGACCCAACCTGTAGATAGGGGGAGCATTTTCTCGGCTTGTACCAGGACTCACAAGACTCATGCTACACCAGTGTTCACAAAGTAGATTTACTAACATTTGACGCAGTGCAATGCAGCAAGACAACTTGAGGCACTGCTTCAAATGGAAAGGGGAGAAGTGCACTATATCTACTAAGATATGGTGTATTCCTGCACTCTTTCGGCGTTGGTGCACTACTGGCTGCCAGGAGCCAATGCAGGCACCTTTGCACCATGGTGCAAGGGAGGCCTGTGTTGCAGGCAGGACTGTTTGGTTTTTGTGCAGGAAGGGTCACCTTCCTGCACAAAAACAATCATCTGAGGCTTTTTCCTTTTTCTATGTGTGCTGCAACACGTAGAAAGAGGAAAAGCAAGGAAAAATAAACATATTTCTCCTCAGTACTCCTCCCCTGGGAAGAATACCATTTTGATGCATTCCCAGGTTTACTATTGTCACTAAATCTGGCAATGCACCAAAAACCATGGGTGGATGTGGGGAACAGACCCGCTCCACCCATGGAATGCCTTCCCAGGGCAGAGTAATGCATGGCAGCAACTTGCGTTTCCTTGCGTTACTCCAGATTTACTATGCAGCCCAGGGCCATGCAAGGTGGCTCTGCCTGGCATAGTAGATCTCACTTCAGGGCTTGCGTTGCCCTTGTGTCACCTTGCATGATGTAAGGGCAACTCGAACCCTTAGTAAATCTGGGCCTCCGTTTATTACTGCTTCTACTATGCCTGTGCATGCTGCTGGCATTGGGAGGTGCAATGACCAGTGCCATGGACCGCCCTATGCTTCCCAAGTATAGTTGTCCTAGAACCAGTGCTTAATTTGAGCCGGTGCTTTCCGGTGCTCAGCACCGGCACTTTATTGGTATCCGTGCTCGGCACCAGCACCTAATTGTCAACACTATACTTAGAACAATACACCACATGGTGGCGCTGCTCATCTAATTTAGAGATGAGCAGAACAACGGTAATTTAGGACTACAATATACATTAAATTTGATAATACCTGCCTCCCCAGCCATTCCTTTAGCTTTGGGGACCTGGAATAATCTGAACTGCCGCATTTACATGCGAGAGAGATGGTTAGTAGTTGTTTTGGCAGCGACGACAAGGGCGATGGGTGGTGCAAGCTGCAGTGGCCTCCTGGTCAGAGCCCTGGCACTTAATATTTTACAAATTAAGCACTGCCTAGAACTCTCATTTTCGAATTGTTGTACTTTTTAGGACCTGGACCCATGGTGAGACATAGTGAACACTGAGACAAAGGTCTTCTGTCCTTTGCAGACGTATGTCCGTGCAGTTGTGGCTGTGTGCAAAAAGATGCACTAGCAATTCCCATCTCGTTAAAATAAATGAGGGGTCACGTCTCTGCAAAAGGATTTGTGAAACCTTTGGCAGGCGAAGGGTGAAGCTATGTATAACACAACAAAATGCAAAGCATTGCACTGCCAGCAATCTGTGTGATCCCAGCCCAAGTATTACTAATCTTCACCCTTGCACTGCAGTGATTATCAGTGGTTGTTTGAGAGTAGTTGGACAAACATAACTCTAACCCAGGATATTACTAAATAGCTTTGTTATCCAGATAACCAGTCAAAAAAAGGCACTTTTGTTTCCATGATATTAATAAATCAATGCATTTAAATTCTATACTGCCTTGTCTTTCATTTATTATCCCCCAGTATTTTTATGGTCTTGCTCAGAAACCCTGTGTATCAGTTCTTGAGCTGCCTGGAGTGCTTTCTTATCAGTGGTCACTTCCTCAGAAGGTTAGGTGCTTCTCAGCAGATAGTGTACATTCCTTTACACTGTCTTAGCATCTTTGTCTTTCTTTAAGATGGAGCTGGGCTGCAATGATCTCCATCACATCTATGCCATTTCGATCGCCATCCTCGGCTATCCATTTAAAACTAATTGAACCATTTGACATATTCCGGGTATCTGTGCCTGGCTTTCTTACACAGGCCCTGTTAATCCTGTATCATTGCTATGCAGGTCTGCAAGCTACACTCCTGTGATAACTGCTCTTTCCCTCAGACACACGTCACACCATTAGGTATATTTGCCGCCTTATTCTTTTTCTAGGTTGTCCGAAGTTGAAGCCAGCAGGACTAGGGCCATTCATTTGTCCACGGTCAGTAAATCAAGGCTCACTGATTTAAGTCTGCCTTCACTTTCTATCTATTGCTGATAGAGACCTTAAAGAGACTTTATCAAGTAGCAGCTACTCTTAAATTGCTGCCTGTAACCTGTATGAAGAGCTTTGCAATGCCACTGATTTATATAAGTCTTATAACTGATCTTATGGAAATAATTACGCTTTTAGCCTTTGCTAGGTTCACCCCTTAGAGCCCTATTACGAGTTAGGCGGAATGAAATGAATGCATGCTTTCATGCATCAATTTCGTTATGCCTGATGGTCAGATTGTCAGCTGTTCCACATCCATATTTTCCTTGTGTGGAAGAACCTGACTATATTTATTCGGCCTGTGAAAATGCCAGGAAAAATTGCAGCTGACTTTAGCTGCAGCAGCAGCCAAATCTCATTCATGTTTTTTTTTTAATAACCACTTTCCCATGCTAGAAAATTAACGTACTCTTCCCTCTCCTAGTTCCCCGTCTCCCTTATCCCCCATCCTACATACTCTGCACCCGCATACATTTACCATATTCGCAGAGCAGATGTTAAATGTATGTGGGCAACTCGTAATTGAATGACGAATTCCATGTGGATTTATGAACGGAAAAAAACAGCTCAACATGGTAATTCCCCATTCCATGGAGTTTTATACGTAATTGCATGGTATTGAGTAGATTTACTATATTGTAATCGTAAATTTGCATGGACATTTCTAGTGTGTTAAATCCGCCCCAGACTGTGTAACTCATAATAGAGGCCGTAGTGTTTGTGCCTTCATCAAACCTTTTTCGCTAAAATGCAGCAGAATCAGGTTGCAAATAGGAAATACTTAAAAATACCCCCTCATCTGAGTCAAAGACTGTGCCACGTCACTTCGTGTGACATTATCGGGCTCAAAGGGCTTTTTGATGAGATGGCACTGAAGTCTCAGAGCCTCATTCACCCTTCCCTACGAGAACATTGAGTGAGTAGTTGAATGAGAAATACATGTGGAGGACGCCAGAGTCTAACCTCATCCAAGCACAATGGGAAATCAGATGTTATAGCCTTTGTAAATGTCATTTATGAGGGAATTTTTCCAATCTCATTTCACAAGATTCTTCTATGTGAAGGAGCTTGAAAGTATAGGCTTCTTTTCCCATTGCAAAGGGGCTAATGTAAATGTTGGGCATCTCGTGCTTTTGATTGGCTGATCATGAGATTGTTATGGGAGAGGTATTTTTGTAAAACACATTATTTGTCTTATATATAGAGACAGTCCAGTGCAGTATTTTGTGTAAGATACCGCATTGTAAACTATGCACATTGAACTTGTAACCATTCTATGCCCTTGCAAGCTCAGGGTACTAACTCCGTTTTGTTAAACCATGAACCAATACAAGGACACAATGTTTGGTAATTTGTGGTTTAGTTTGTAAGCCACTTTGTATTGTGGTGTATAGCATATAAATTATAATATCTGTCACCAAACTTCTGTCTGTCTTCTTGAGTATGGTGGAGGATTGTCCGAGAGTTTCAGTCCAAAGTAAATAAAACAGTTCAGTGTAGCTCATATTTGATGTTGACGATCCTTGTCCCAAAACACGGCTAGAATTATTCGTTCTGCAGAGTTGCTGCGATTTTTTACCCAAGTCTTAGCTTTTTATTGACCTTGCCAATGCCATCCAAAAGTGGGGGGCAGAGGGGTCCTCCCCGTCATTCAATAAAATGTATTTATAAACTTCTAATTGTAAGCAAACCTGCCGTCTTCGTTAATAATTAAGCTGCTTACACGGGTATCCCACTAGAGAAGGGGGCTTCTCCATTGGGGGCGCTAGGACGGCGACCACCCACAATCACGTCTCACTCGCATCTCATTGCTTAAATATTACTTTTTATATGAAAACAATCTCACTGATCATTGTTTGCATGTAAAAGCTGCAATATCACCTTACACAAGAAGAGAGCTCCCCTGGGCTGTAGTGTGCATGTGTCATGCGTGTGCTGCTACCTCCCATCCTTATACAGACACAATATATTTCTGAAATGCTGCATTAGTTTCAGGCAGTGCAGCATGTCAGATAATGGTGATTTGGGACCTGTTAGTCATGCACCCTTATTCCCCATCAGAAGCCATGATAAAGGAAAAAGACACCCTCCCATTGTAGCTGAGCTTCTGATTGGGCATAAGAGTATGAGCCTCGCTCTGGGGCTTCGTTTGTTGGAACTGAAAGTTGGAATCGATATGCAGAGGAGACTGTGTGCCGAGGACTAACACAGGTAAGTTTACAAATTGTGTGTATCAGTGCGAGCATGCTTATGTTGTTTGTGTCTGTCTGCGAGGGTACGCCAGTGTGCGTGTATGTGAACATGTGTATGAGTGTTTGTTTGCATGTGAAATTGTTCAGAATTCGGCAAAAGTGTAGCAAACAATAGGCGTGGGCAAGCCAAAAATAAACAGGGAGCGCAGATGAGAGCCTTAAATGCACTAATTCGAGTCCTGAATATCGTTTCATAAAAACTACTGTTGAGATTGTGTAAGTGTATGCCAGCAAAATGGCCTTTCGTCTGATGCCTTTGAATGGCTACTTATTTTGTCATGGGCATTTTTTTCAAATATGTTACACAAAGGTTAAAAATGTGCACATCAGTATGATTCCTCATAAGGGCCATGAGCTAGGATTGTTTCTATTGGGTTTGACTGCCCACACTTCACAATATGCACATTACCACTGAGTCTTCACTCGGCTGCAGTTCACAGAACTATTATTAACTGTATGCGTAAAAAATCGAAAAGGACTGATGAATGTGACATAACCAAACCTAGTGTAACTGAATACAACACAAACAAAACGTGTGAAAATAATTCATGTGTTTAGAGTATATTTGCTGGCTTTTCTGCAGTGTTTGAAAATGTAATCCATGCTGAATAAAACTATGATCACTCTTGAAAGTACAACAATTCTCAGTGCTGCAGACTGACTCTCATGATTCCTCTGTGCTTCTGTCAGTGGCTGCTAAAGGTAAATTTGTGATTTGATTAACTGAATGGCATGACAGAACTGAACGGAATTGTTGGCTACACTGTGAGAAGTTAGCCTGGTATATGCTGTCCACTAATTAAAGTGGGCACCTTGCACCAGTCCAAACGACCCTTATTGATGATTAGGTTAAAGACAACCTTTATAGAAAGCTATCCTAGTGGTAGCTGTGGAGAGCAGCCTTCAGGCTAAGTCTCGAAGGAATGTAAAGCAGCTTGTTTTACCAGTATATAACCTCTTGAATGACCAAATGAAAGGAGAACCACACAAGGTATATATAAAATATATGTATTTATTACTAAACACTCTCTACTAACCTCTTTATGAGATTAGAGAACAAGGCACACAATATTACAGTACTAGAACGACAGTAAATAGCACAATACACAGTGGGCTCCAGGGGCAGACCAAACCATATATTAAGAAAGTGGTATAACAACCACGACTTGACTAGACACAGTGCCTAGAGCACGTAGAATCGCTGGGACCCCAAGGAACCACCGAAGGTAGTGACACAGGGGACCCACGGAGGACGGGTGCAGTGTGGGAACACAGACGCGAGCTCCGTACAACTCTATGGGAAAGTCGCGGTTGGAAATTTAGAGTTTAAGGACACTTCGGAGAGGACTTCAAGCAAACCCAGCTAAACATAGAAGGTTCTAAGGCCAGCACCCTTGTGAGTACCAAGGTACCTGTGTTACCTAGCCCAGGGAAGCCGGGTGCATAGGGGTCAAGTGGTGTCGGAAACCCTCGTCGTTTTCAATGGCGTGATGCGAAGAAGTACTGCTGCCGTGGAGAAGAAAAGTGTCCGGGGTGACCCAAGCCTGGATTGAAGGTGAGAAGAACCTGAAAGCAGAGGGGACAAAGTCTGGGTCACTTCACGTGACCAGGAGCGGAGCAATCGAATGCCCACCGATGTCGGGTGCTTCAGGTGCGAAGAGGTGAAGCTTGACTCTGCAGCCACGGGGACCAGGAGACGTCGACGATGACCAGATTCCGCAGGCGAGCTGTCCCACGAAGGATGTCGAGTGCTGAGGGGTCAGTTTCCGGATTGGAGACCAACAAGCCTTGGCAACTGCAACCCACACGGTCAGAGAAAAGATGCTTCGGTGAGGACCAGCAAGGTCCTGGGGACTCCCCAAGCGATGGAGAGTCAAGGCACTTCTGGAGCAACCAGGAAAGCCCACTGAAAGTTAGAGTTGCCTTCTCAGGGACCCACAGGTCAACGGACCAGGGATCGCGAAGGGACCTCGAGAGGAATCACACAATACCAGCCCACGGAACACTCGTGGAGTGTAGGCCAGTAATCTTCAGTGGAAACACTGCTCGGGGCTTGGACTACAAGTAGCCCAAAGCACAGCCTCAGGGATCGCCTAGAAGCATATGCTGCCGCAAATGTGCACGGTGTCCAGGGGTTCGGGTTGCACGGTCCCCACGAGGGCTGTGGGTCTCAGGTTTGCTGAGAGCACTAGTCGGCCTCGGGGAAGCTTGGAAACCCACCTCCTGTGTTGCAAAATCTTCGGAGTCCGTCAGGAGCTGCGTAGATGCAAACCGGTCAGATGCGTTGAGGTGCCTGCCTTGCAGGGGAGTAACTCCTTTACTCCAAGGGAGATTCTTCAGTCGTCCAGCAAAGCATAGATCGTCGAAGGTTACTTGGTTTCTGTAGCAGAGTTTAGTCCAGGTAAAATCTAAAGTCCTGTAGTCAGGGTTCCTACTTTATACCCAAGGAAGGGGTGGGACAAACTCTGAGGACCCACCTATGGGAGGGTCAGGACAGAGGGGTGGCTACACCCATGTCCTTTGTCCAGTTTCGCGCCAGAGCAGGGGCTGATACCCCTGCAACCGGTTTGAGCTGGAATATGCACAGGGACACCAAATGTGCCCCCAGTGCAGACATCAAAGCACTCAGAGTGCACCCACCCAGCCCCAATACACTAAAGCCTGTCTGGGAGGTGGTCACACCTCCCTGTGACAGGAAACCTATTGTCCAGCCTCCCCTGCCGAAGTTTCGTCCAGCAGCAGGAGGGCAGACTCGTGTCTGTGGCTGGCAGCATCCATTTTGTGATGCCAGGGTTCTGTGAAGCTGGTACCGGGTGTACCGGTGTTGTCATATTTCTCCCTCTAGGAGGGAGGAATCATACCTCCCACACCAGTTACTGGTGTGGAGGTATGATTCCAAGGTGTTTGACACCAAACACGACATAATTCCTTGCAGCCGTTTTAAAGTTAGCATTTACCGCGAGTTTATAATGCACTTCAGAGTATATGGTTGGCTGCATCACAGACAACCCTGGAATAGTGGTTCCGAAGGCTGCAGAGGGGCTCTGCTCATGCATGGGCACCCTCTCACATAAAACCCAGCACCCTGCCTTCAGGATTGATAAGGCCTGCCATAGGGGTGACTGATAGGCTTATATGTGCAGTGATTAGGATCGATATAGTGAACCTATATCTAAGTAAGGGGTGCATGCACCACCTTACACAGGCTGCAGTAGCAGACCTGTGGTGTCATTTTGGATGGCCTCTCAGGGGTGGCATAATACATTCTGCAGCCCCTGGGAGGCCTCTGGGGTACCTATGCCCTGGGTACATAGTATACCATATACTAGGGACTCATAAGGGTACCCCAGAATCCAAACTGGAGTGTACCTAAAGTACATGCAATCAATTTAAAGGGGAAAGCAGATAGCCTGAGGTCCTGAATAGCAGGATCCCAGCCAAACTAAGTCGAAAACAAGCAAAACACCAGGAAAAAAGTGGGGGCAACCATGCAGTCAGATTCCACCTTCCTACATAACCCCACCCCCAAACGAAAGGAGATAAGGCTAACCTTGCCCAGTTGAGCCTTTATTGACTAAGTGGCCATATAAGGAAGAACCTGCAATAGCATGGTTACCCCCTGTCTTATGGTCCACTAAGCAATTCCTAACCCCAAGGGTATTGGATGATCTCCACCATTTGGAATTACTACCTGTAGTGTGTTTTGGCAAAGTAAAAGGCTGGTGGGGTGTCCGAGTGGAGAAGTGAGGCCCAAATAAAGTTGGTCTCAGCTTCCTCAGATCACTGGTCAGCATGGAGGCCTTTCTTTCCATGACTGAGTTGTATCTGGCCCCAAGGGTCAACCTCTGGCAGCCTACAGCTAGGGGTTGGGTCCCTTTGGTTGGAACAATGGAGAGACATGGTAGGTTTGGAACCACTTGGTCCCAGGTTTGTCTTTGCCCAACAGAGTCCACCTGGGGGAGGTCCCTACACAATGGTAAGAGGGATCCCTCAGTGTGCTGAGGAATTTTCACTTGGCTAGGGCTACTAGACTGGGTGCCCCTAATCTGTTGATGGGGGGGTTCCTCTGGACAGTGGGCCCTGTGGGGTCCACTAACCTCCCTGACCTCTGCAGCCCTGGGCTGACAGAGGGAGGGTAGAGAGGGGCAGGTTACCTGCTCCAGACTGGGTACCACCTTGGAAGGGTCCCCTGCCATCAGGGGGGTGGCCAGGCCAGGCCTGACTACCTCTGGGGCAGTTCCTTCACAAGGGGTAGGATCAGTTCCCTGAGGAAGCTGACCCTTACCTATAGTCTGGGGGGGGGAGAAGACTTTTCTTCATTCCCTTTGCTCTCTGGTGGAGGAGAGTGGGCCATTCTTTCAGGCTCCACTTCTCCAAGATTTCCCTGGGGTTGGGCTGTGGCCTTCACAGCCCCACTAACTCTCTCAGGGAGGCCCAACATTCCTAAATGGGCCTGGTATTCAACTTCAGCCAAGGCTGAAATCTCCAGATCATTGCCCATCAGGCAATCTACAGGCAAGTTTGGGGACACTGCCACTCTCTTTGGGCCAGTGACCCCTCCCCAGCTGAGATTGACTATGGCCATGGGGTGATCTGTTCTGATACCATCAAAGTTGGTCACCTGGTACTTAAACTCAGGTAAAAGCTGGTGAGGGGACTAGTTTCCCTGTCACCATGGTGACACTAGCCCCTGTGTCCCTGAATGCCACAGCTTTCTGACCATTTATTAAGGGCTCCTGTCTGTACTTGCCCAAAGTATTGGGACTCATAGTAAAAGTGGCAAATCCCATGCCACCATCACAGACTGAAGAGGCCTGTGAGGGGGACCTTTCTAAACCAGTGTCCACCTCAGTTCCCCTTGAGAATGCACCTACCTTTTGGGTGCATTACTACCACCTGGGGGATTACTACTTGTAGTACCAGGAGGAGTGGTAGTATTACTTGGAGGAACATTTTCTTTATTGCTGACCTTAGGGCAAATGGGGTCATTTTTCCAGTGGCCAGGCTTCTTGCAGACATGGCAATAGGGTTTCTTTTCAGGGGAGGAAGGAGTTTGGGACCCACCCCCAGAATAGGACTTTTGGGGCCCTGTAGGGGACTTGTCTTTTGATTTAGCCCCACCTTTCTCTAGGGTCTTGGAAGAATCTTTCTTCTGGTCACCACCCTGATTCTTTGGCTTTACCCTGGTTCTGACCCATTTGTCTGCCTTCTTTCCCAATTCTTGGGGAGAGGTCAGATCAGAGTCCACCAGGTACTGGTGTAAAAGTTGTTTTTGACAATTATTAAGGATCTGCTCCCTCATAATCAAATTGTACAATCCTAAAAAGTCATGCACCTTGCTGCCATGTAACCAGCCTTCCAGAGCCTTAGTAGCACAATCTACAAAGTCAACCCAGTCTTGAGTCTGTGCCTTTTGGGTATCCCTGAACTTTAACCTGTATTGTTCAGTGGTTAGGCCAAACCCATCAATCAGAGCACTCTTCAAGACTTTATAATTATCTGCATCCTCCTCTCTAACAGTGAGGAGCTTGTCTCTACCTTTGTCTGCAAAGGAGAGCCACAAGATTGCTGCCCACTGCACCTGAGGGACCCTCTGTACCTTACAGGCCCTCTCAAGTGCAGTTCTCCATTTGTGGGTGTCATCCCCACTCTGATAGGGAGGGACAATCTTGCTCAGGTTCCTATGGTCATGAGTCTTTTCTCTACCACTAGGGATATTGTTGCTGCCACCATGGGGCTCTAGCCCCAACTTTCTTGAAGCTCTCTGGAGCTCCAGGGATTCCCTATCTAGGGCCAATTGCTCTCTCTTGATCCTGAGCTTAGCTCTCTCAAACTCAAGCAGTTGGCACTTCTTCTCATTAGAGGACTCCCTTTTATGAGAAGCAGAAGTCCTATGAGACACAGAGCTCCCTATAGATGTACCAGAATGATTAGATTCCAGAGAAGGAGATCTGGATCTTCTTGGTAAACTGTTAACCCTTCCAGGTGGGGTAAAGAGAGGCCCACTGGGGCCTCCTTCCTCACCTTCAGGAAGGATTGGCTGTTCCAGGTTAGAATCATTTTGATCCTCCTGGCCAGCATCAGAGTCCAGGTCATTGAGGTTTTAACTCCCTGGCCTTTCCTCTTCTGCTGTCCCACCCCCTTTGCCTGCCTCATCAGACCCTGGGGTCTTTCTGAGGTCATCTAAAAGCAAAGTCACTATGAGCTTTTGGGTGTTTGGATTTTTCCCTGTCTTCAGTTTCCTTGATGCACACATGTTTCTCAATTCTTGGAATGTGAGATGGTCATACTTAGTTGGCAAGGAGTCACTGACTTCAGGCCTTGAAGACATTCTAGTGTGGTGTGGTGTATGCACCTACCTACTCTAGTGGGAACTGAGACTCTCTTGAGTTGAAGAAAGGGTGTGCTAGACCCTTGACTTACCCAACTCTAAGTTCAGTAGAACTTACCTTATTCTAGACTTGATTTATATGTACCTAAGTTCCTTCAGTGGTTTTCAGTTAGTCACTCACTGAGATTATCTGGTAACACAATAACAAGCTTGAATCCCACCCGCTGCCACCGATGTGAGAAGTTGGCCTGGTATATGCTGTCCACTAATTAAAGTGGGCACCTTGCACCAGTCCAAACGACCCTTATTGATGATTAGGTTAAAGACAACCTTTATAGAAGGCTATCCTAGTGGTAGCTGTGGAGAGCAGCCTTCAGGCTAAGTCTCGAAGGAATGTAAAGCAGCTTGTTTTACCAGGATATAACCTCTTGAATGACCAAATGAAAGGAGAATCGCACAAGGTATATATAAAATATATGTATTTATTACTAAACACTCTCTACTAACCTCTTTATAAGATTAGAGAACAAGGCACACAATATTACAGTACTAGAACGACAGTAAATAGCACAATACACAGTGGGCTCCAGGGGGAGACCAAACCATATATTAAGAAAGTGGTATAACAACCACGACTTGACTAGACACAGTGCCTAGAGCACGTAGAATCGCTGGGACCCCAAGGAACCACCCAAGGTAGTGACACAGGAGACCCACGGAGGACGGGTGCAGTGTGGGAACACAGACACGAGCTCCGTACAACTCTATGGAAAAGTCGCGGTTTAGAGTTTAAGGACACTTCGGAGTGGACTTCAAGCAAACCCAGCTAAACATAGAAGGTTCTAAGACCAGCACCCTTGTGAGTACCAAGGTACCCGTGTTACCTAGCCCAGGGAAGCCTGGTGCATAGGGGTCAAGTGGTGTCGGAAACCCTCGTCGTTTTCAATGGCGTGATGCGAAGAAGTACTGCTGCCGTGGAGAAGAAAAGTGTCCGGTGTGACCCAAGCCTGGATTGAAGGTGAGAAGAACCTGAAAGCAGAGGGGACAAAGTCTGGGTCACTTCACGTGACCAGGAGCGGAGCAATCGAATGCCCACCGATGTCGGGTGCTTCAGGTGCGAAGAGGTGAAGCTTGACTCTGCAGCCACGGGGACCAGGAGACGTCGACGATGACCAGATTCCGCAGGCGAGCTGTCCCACGAAGGATGTCGAGTGCTGAGGGGTCAGTTTCCGGATTGGAGACCAACAAGCCTTGGCAACTGCAACCCACACGGTCAGAGAAAAGATGCTTCGGTGAGGACCAGCAAGGTCCTGGGGACTTCCCAAGCGATGGAGAGTCAGGGCACGTCTGGAGCAAACATAAAAGCCCACTGAAAGTTAGAGTTGCCTTCTCAGGGACCCACAAGTCAACGGACCTGGGATCGCGAAGGGACCTCGAGAGGAATCACACAATACCAGCCCACGGAACACTCGTGGAGTGTAGGCCAGTAATCTTTGGTGGAAACACTGCTCGGGGCTTGGACTACAAGTAGCCCAAAGCACAGCCTCAGGGATCGCCTAGAAGCATATGCTGCCGCAAATGTGCACGGTGTCCAGGGGTTCGGGTTGCACGGTCCCCACGAGGGCTGCGGGTCTCAGGTTTGCTGAGAGCACTAGTCGGCCTCAGGGAAGCTTGGAAGCTCATCTCCTGTGTTGCAAAATCTTCAGAGTCCATCAGGAGCTGCGTAGATGCAAACCGGTCAGATGTGTTGAGGTGCCTGCCTTGCAGGGGAGTAACTCCTTTACTCCAAGGGAGATTCTTCAGTCGTCCAGCAAAGCGTAGATCGTCGAAGGTTACTTGGTTTCTGTAGCAGAGTTTAGTCCAGGTAAAATCTAAAGTCCTGTAGTCAGGGTTCCTACTTTATACCCAAGGAAGGGGTGGGACAAACTCTGGAGACCCACCTATGGGAGGGTCAGGACAGAGGGGTCGCTACACCCATGTCCTTTGTCCAGTTTCGCGCCAGAGCAGGGGCTGATAACCCCTGCAACCGGTTTGAGCTGGACTATGCACAGGGACACCAAATGTGCCCCCAGTGCAGACATCAAAGCACTCTGAGAGTGCACCCACCCAGCCCCAATACACTAAAGCCTGTCTGGGAGGTGGTCACACCTCCCTGTGACAGGAAACCTAATGTCCAGCCTCCCCTGCCGGAGTTTCGTCCAGCAGCAGGAGGGCAGACTCGTGTCTGTGGCTGGCAGCAGCCATTTTGTGATGCCAGGGTTCTGTGAAGCTGGTACCAGGTGTACCGGTGTTGTCATATTTCTCCCTCTAGGAGGGAGGAATCATACCTCCCACACCAGTTACTGGTGTGGAGGTATGATTCCAAGGTGTTTGACACCAAACACGACATAATTCCTTGCAGCCATTTTAAAGTTAGCATTTACCGCAAGGTTATAATGCACTTAAGAGTATATGGTTGGCTGCATCACAGACAACCCCGGAATAGTGGTTCCGAAGGCTGCAGAGGGGCTCTGCTCATGCATGGACACCCTCTCACATAAAACCCAGCACCCTGCCTTCAGGATTGATAAGGCCTGCCATAGGGGTGACTGATAGGCTTATATGTGCAGTGATTAGGATAGATATAGTAAACCTATATCTAAGTAAGGGGTGCATGCACCACCTTACACAGGCTGAAGTAGCAGACCTGTGGTGTCATTTTGGATGGCCTCTCAGGGGTGGCATAATGCATGCTGCAGCCCCTGGGAGGCCTCTGGGGTACCTATGCCCTGGGTACATAGTATACCATATACTAGGGACTCATAAGGGTACCCCAGAATCCAATCTGGAGTGTACCTAAAGTACATGCAATCAATTTAAAGGGGAAAGCAGATAGGCTGGGGTCCTGAATAGCAGGATCCCAGCCAAACTAAGTCGAAAACCAGCAAAACACCAGGAAAAAAGTGGGGGCATCCATGCAGTCAGATTCCACCTTCCTACATACACCACTAATTGCAGCTTTTTATTAATGAAAGTGCATGGTAATTAAGGGGTGTGTGTGTGGGGGGGGGTTACGGGGTGTGTGCATGAGCAAGTTAGTGAATGCATGGACTGAGTGAGTTTCATGAGATCTGCCCAGATGAGGAGATATAGAAAAAGCATTCCAGGGCATGTGACCCAGGACAGAGTGTGTCAGGATAGCTCCATCTTCATTTCAAACTATTTTTGACATCTAATGTTCATTCTTTGATTTTAATTCTTAGAGGATGACATCTGAGCATTGGTGACAGACAGAATTTACATTTTATTTTTGGCAATTTTACATAGAGCAAACTTTGCCCAAGGACTTAAGGGTGCTTCACAAAAGACACAAACTATGTTACATTTTTCAGCACAGGGCAATTTCCTGGCATTCAAAACTGTTTCCCCATGTTGCATGGTCGGCAGGGGAAACAGCCTCTATACCGTGGTTTTTACCATGTTGTAACTTAGTCACACATTTTTTACCACACATGTATTTAGAACGCATATGCTTTTATAACATATGCGTTTACCACGCATTTAAGGTTAAGTTCAGGGGTGTGGGGGTCTCCCCCCACAAATACATTGTGTATATATATATAAACAATGCGTGATAAAGGCATACGATGTAAGAGCATATGCGATCTAAAAAAATGTGTGGTAAAGACATGCTTACTATCTTAGAGCGTTGTTCCATCATACAACCGGTTGGCAGCTGTAGCCACTATGTCACATCTCCTCCTGGATTTTTAAACATGGACTTAGAAACATACCCCACCTACCCCGTCTTCTGATAACAACACCAATGGTGATCTAAAAGTCAAGTGTGTTGTAATACTCATCCTATATGTGGCCTCGATTCATATTATACATGAAGGAACATTATAGTTTATCAAATCAAATGAAAGAGATCTTTGTACAGCACACATCATGAACTCACATATTTGAAGGTGCTCTCGTGTGATAATGGAAGAAAAGGAGGCTCACTGAAATAAAATATTTGCCTAGGATCCCACAATTTGTTCAGCCTGTTAAGCTGTAATTGATCCCAGGTTTTCTAGTTTCACATTGTATAAATCAGCCAATATATAGGTAAGTATGAATGAATGAAAAATTTGCTTTATTGTATTTGGTTTCTTTGTTAAAACCTTTGAAAATATTAGATGGGTACAACATAGGTTAATGTTTCGTCTTCCTTGGCGCATGAGGTTAAAGCATGGGTGGCAGGCAGAAGCCACATGAAAGCTTGATTTGTTTTGGGCTCGAGGGTCAAAGAAGACTGAGCTTGAGCCAAACCAGGCATCTGGCTCACGCTTGCAATGGCTCGCCCACCCTCTAGGTTTTTTTTTTGTAAATGTATTAGATAATTTTTTGTGCAGTGAACCCTCTGATGCCTGAACCCACCTGAAGAAATGTAGCTCTATTTGTTCGCTGACTTTCTTAGTCATAATCAAAGACTTTTTTTTACCACTTTCTACATTCACCAGCCGCCACTGCACTAGATGCCATGTTTTCTCTTTCCATGGAGTACATTGCTTTATTAATATGTACCAACAGGTGCTTAGGGCTCCAGGCAAAAACTGTAAAAGCATTCAAAGAGCCCTGCACTGTGATTGCCCTACCTCTGATAAGCCTAAAGATTACCTCACTTATTTTTTGGGGAGCAACGCCCCTTTGCCTCTCCCCAGATAGTCATCTGAACAGCTTAAACTCTACATACTCTCCACCTATTTGTCTTCCCCCTTCTTGTATCTACCCCTCCCACCAATTTAACCCAACCAAAGAACAGTAATAATAATAAGTACCTTCCCGGACAACTCAACTAGTGCCTATAAAACATACACCATAGCTAGCCCCACTCCACCAGCTCATACCATAACAATCCCAACTCCCCCTGGTTTGAATGTTTCATATGTTCTTTACTACTGAGAATAAACAAGCTGAAGTGTGTCTCCACTGACAATTTCTCACACATCCGACCCACTTTCTGTGTACAGTAATGTCATAGCCAAGTGCAGTAAACCATAGATCTTGGGCTTCTATGTAGTAGTAATGTATTCTCAACCCGTCGATCTAGTCTTGCCTTCCCTAAGCTTCATGCATCGCAGTCTGCTCAGTCCTTTGTCATTATGTCTTCTGTCCACCTTCTTCTCTAGTTCCTGGATTTGTTGTGAGTCCTCCTTAGTTAACTTGCCATCTTCATGCACTATTATTCAGCGCAATCTAAGGAGAGGCTTCAAATTCTTTCATCTGCACTTCCTGGGGCTCTTAGTGCCCCCATTGTTGTGCCAGATGTTCCAGTTTGACTTGTAGATGCTCATGACAGTCGCACCCTCTCACACATCTCCAGCCATTCTCAGTCAGTCTCTGTCTCTTCAAAAAAATGTCTCTTTCCTCCATACATAAACATTAGTTTGGTTGGGTATAGGAACATGTACTTCAGTACTACAGCTCTCACTTTCAGTTTCACTGCTTCAAGGAACTTGCAGCACTGCTTATTACATATAATCCAGAATTTTTTTTGCATACTGTGGTGTGCAAGTCCTAGGGACATGCTACAGAATAATGTCTCGGTAGTTATCACTCTACGAGGTGCCTCAGTTGCCGCGCCAGCATCCAGTGTGCTTGCGCTTGAAATAAGAGCTCACCATTCCCAGTCCTCTGGAAATAGCTCCCTCTCAGGAAAATTCGGGTATCTCTACCTGGCTTTCTTACACAGGCTATCTTAATCCTGTATCATTGCTATGCAGTTCTTCAAGCTACACACCTCTGAAATCCCAGAAAGCACAGGGATCTGCCCTCGGCATCTGTCTTCTGCTCTGTTAGCTAATGTATAGGCTAGGGCCAAAAGCATTTTAATCTTCATTTGTGGTTCTCTGACGTCCGTTTTCGCTTGTTCAACAAATTCTTAATTTTCCTTAGTACGCTGTGCATCCTTTCTTAGGTTAATCTTCAGAAGGACTACATCTTTAGAGCTAGTGTCTATCTTATTTTCATAGGCCATTCTTAGTGCCACTATCGCAATCTGTGAGTTCCATGCCTTTGTTTTACTGGCTAGCCTGAGCCCCTTGCAGTTAGCAGACCTGTTCCAACCAGTCACCGCTGTGCACTGGTTACTTTTGTTGCTCTGAGGTAACTGGCCTTTTCAATCGTTCCTCATTTCTTGGCTGTTAGTCAGCCTCAAATTCATGCCAAACCCATGGTGTCTCCCCCACAAGAGGTTCAGAAATCTGCCCCATGTGTTGCTTGCAGCTTTCCCTAGTACCTTTGTTGCCCGTTGGACCCGCCTTTGTGGCGAGCACTCTTATGGGATCCTGCGGTCCTGTCTGTCAGTGTTTGAGCTCATTTTATTTTTGGGCACCAACCACTTTCTCCACAGTAGAAATCAGTCAATCCCAGTCAAACTGATGATGCCTCAGACAGTTCGTCATTGCTTCAGGTTCTTAGTCCAGGACATAGGAGGTTCGTCCTCAGCCTTTCTCCTTGAATCTTCTCCACCACTAAAAAAAAGCCCTCCGAATAGGGCCAACTGTGTTCCCCTAATTCATTTGCTGACTCTAGAGAGGATCCATCTTCTCTCAGCGCAGCAGCTAGTCTCAGTGTTGATATCCAGAATCATTGGTTCATTGCTTCCCATGGCCAACAGCTGCAGGCTCAACAGTCCATATGTGCTGCATTCAGCTCCTTCATCATATCCCAGGTCTGCTGCTCCAGGTGCCAGCCTATCCACTGGCTTTTCAGAGTGGCCCAGGACCACCATTCACAGTGCACTGCTTCCGTCCCTCTGTTTCATCTCCTCAAGTTAATGCACCTCCTCCGGCACCCTGGCAGTGGGCAGACTCCGACTTCTCTCACTCAAGTGTCCGAGCCGCTGTGGGTCCCAGCACCAGTAGGTCACCAGGCTCCAGCGCAGACCCTCTGCCGGTTTGACACACAGCCACTGCCATCTTTGTGCCTGCTTGGAGACAGAGGCCTGGCAGTCCCGCTCAGAGTCCCGGAGCGTGGCATGGCCACATTGGTGCTGTACTGTCACCCGGTGAGACTCCTGGGCCCACAGACGCTCTCTTGTTTATTGTCAACCACCAGCTCTCTGCCTCTTCTCCGGCTGCTGTCACACTCTAGTAGGCCAGTAAGTCCCACCATGATGGTGTGGCGGTTTTCTACACACAGTCACTCAGTATTTGCATGACTTGAGTTTCCATGTTTCCTCCCTAAAAACTTTCGGGCCAAAATTACGACACATTTTAGCGGTTGCAAACAGAGATTCGGTACATTTGTGACTGCTAAAGAGTTGTGTGGCATGTATTAACCCTATTTTGCGAGTCTGTAACATATTACCAATTCGCAAAATAGGGTTTGTGAGTCGGTATTAGGAAGGGGCGTTTCAAGGGCATCCCTTCCTAATAGTGAGTTGCAATGGCATGTATGAATGTTTTGCAACTGGAATGTGGTCGTGAAATATTCATATTTTACCGACTCCATAAAGGAGGTGGTAAGCCATTCGTAACCGGGAAGGGGTCCCTGGACCCCTTCCCATTTGTGAGTGTGGGCGCCAACATTTTTTTAAGCGCAGTCAGTGGTCCCTCGGACCACTGCTTACTCTTAAAAAATGAAAAGGTAGCATTTCAGTTTTATTTTTGAAATGCATCCCGTTTGCCTTTAGGGAAAACGGGCTGCATTTCAATAAAAAAAATTGCTTTATTTAAAAAGCGATCACAGACATGGGGCCTGCTGACCCTAGCAGGCCATCATCCCTGCGATTACAGGCCATTCCCAATGGGTCGCAAATTGCGACCTGCCACATGTATATTGATGAGGCAGGTCAATTGCGACCCCCATTGGGAATCGCAAACAGTGTCTGAGACACTGTTGTACATCGCATTTTGCGAGTTCCTAATTGCGAGTCGCAAAAAGTCGCAATTAGGAACTCGCAAAATGTTTCCTTCGTACATGTGGCCCTTTATTCTTTCCTTGACGTTTTAACTGCTGAAGTGAGTCAGGGTTCACAAGGATTATACCGAGCAGGGAGGTAGCGCCCTCTTACTGCCACTGTTAAGGCCCTTTTTTGGGCAACGTCCCTCCGCCGTCCCATATACGATAGCAAGTCAATTAAGCTTTTAAAAATGCAAAACAAATGTCTCCGACAATCTCTGCTAGCTTGGGTGTACCCCTGACCTCAATATTGCATCCAAAAGTCCAAGAGGATTTGAGTGCGAGTTCAATCATAGAAGCCTGAGAAAAATATGTTTGAGATATCAGTTTTTTTGTACGTCACAAAACATGCTTAAATGAGATTTATATTGTTTTTTTCCACTTTTTTGCTTGCATGAAATGCAAGATTGCCTTGAGTTCTGAAATGAAAGAATCTAAACAATCATATGTAAAAATCTTGAATAACAGAAATCGCGCACAAAAATCTCAGAAACAAAATATCAGATTTAATGTTTTCCTCGCAATAATAATGTATCCCAGGGGAGTCATGGGCTGGCATCAACGATGCACTCTGGATAAAGACTATAAAACACTTTGGTTTTCAAGGATGAAATAATGGGCTTAGAAAGTTTCCTTTATTATAGAAATTGGATTAAAGTTGCAGCATTATTCCATATTGTTCTCTAATGCGACGCTCTCAGTTCCCATTATTGGGCAAAAGGCAAGGGTGAAAGGGTGGTAACCCCTAGAGGTTGGTCCTAATGCAAGTCCTCGGCTTAGGGCAGGCAGTCGCTTGTGATTTATCTCAAAACCTACTGCTTTGCCACTGGATTCAGCTAGCCTGGCTGATGAGGGCTGTTAGCCCGAAACCGGTCCCAGGATGCTTGTTTCCGGTCCAGGGAAGACATGGCTTGGCAGTTCGGGCTGGACTGTTCCCATGAGGCACAGGGTCAAGACTGATTTGCATATAGCTGTGTCTGAACTGGGGTGGCGAAGTGAGCTAAAGAACGATGATGGATTCAACCCAGATCTGTGACTGGGGGTGAGTGTCTGAAAAGTTTCAGCGGTCCGTCCATCATCTCCTTGTGTTTGCTTTGTTCGCCCTAAGTTGGCAGGGTATGCCCAGACGTGGGTCCCTTGCTCACTTTGTCACTGGATTCAAGCTAGCCTGGCTGATGAGGGCTGTTAGCCCAAAACCGGTCCCAGGATGCTTGTTTCCGGTCCAGGGAAGACATGGCTTGGCAGTTCGGGCTGGACTGTTCTCATGAGGCACAGGGTCAAGACTGATTTGCATATAGCTGTGTCTGAACTGGGGTGGCGAAGTGAGCTAAAGAACGATGATGGATTCAACCCAGATATGTGACTGGGGGTGAGTGTCTGAAAAGTTTCAGCGCTCCGTCCATCATCTCCTTGTGTTTATTTTGTTCGCCCTAAGTTGGCAGGGTATGCCCAGACGTGGGTCCCTTACTCACTTTGCCACTGGATTCAAGCTAGCCTGGCTGATGAGGGCTGTTAGCCCGAAACCGGTCCCAGGATGCTTGTTTACGGTCCAGGGAAGACATGGCTTGGCAGTTCGGGCTGGACTGTTCCCATGAGGCACAGTGTCAAGACTGATTTGCATATAGCTGTGTCTGAACTGGGGTGGCGAAGTGAGCTTAAGAACGATGATGGATTCAACCCAGATCTGTGACTGGGGATGAGTGTCTGAAAAGTTTCAGCGCTCCGTCCATCATCTCCTTGTGTTTGCCTACTTCCCCTTACACTCAGGCTCTAAAATTCACAGCGTCACTCGGGGGGATATTTGCAAAGAAGTGGCGGAGTGCGGCGTTAGCCGTCATGGCTTAACACCTCACTACGCCACTTCAGAAACGCAAGGCTGCACCATATTTACAAGGATATGGTGCAGCCTTGCCTTTCCCCCTGTGCTGGTGCTTCACTTAGCAGTGTAGCACCAACGCAGGCACCCTTGCACCATAGCGCAAGGGTGTCTGCGTGCAGGGGAGGATTGTTTATGTGTAGGAAGGTGTCCCTTCCTGCACATAAACAATCCTGAAATGCCATTTTGTCACTTCTATGTGTGCTGCTTAATGCAGCACACATGGAAGGTACAAAATGTCATTTTTTTAAAGGATTGTTTATGTGCAGGAAGGGTCACCTTCCTACACATGAACAATCCAAGGCGTTTTGCTTTTTCCATGTGTGCTGCACAAGGCAGCACACATGGAAAAAGCAAAAACGAGGAGAAATAAAGCATTTATCCTCGTTTCGCCAAGTTAAGACCAGGTTTTCCCTGGTCTTAATTTTGGCGCTGCCTCCTATTTACGCTGCCCTTGTAAATAGGGGGCAGCGTTAAAATCAATGGGTGTTGCGGTGGAACGCCCACCACAACACCCACTGCCCACTCCTTTCACGCTAAGCATAGCATGAAAGGGTGCCTTATTTACAAGGCAGCGTTAAGCCACGTTAAGTGGCTTAACGCTGCCTTGTAAATAAGGCGAAGCCCCTGTCGCCACGGAACTGTCACAAAAAGTGACGTTCCCGTGGCGATAGAGCAAACCGAGGGGCATATGTGCAAGCCCCTATGTAAGCCTGGCCTATTTATGGGTAATTTAAGACCTCTGAAAAGTGAGAAAAGTGCATTAGGAAAAGATTTTTTGAATCATAAGTACATTGTGTATCTTTGGCCACTCTTCAGACACCATGGCGG
The DNA here is from genome assembly GCA_963921515.1 of Calotriton arnoldi. Taxonomy (NCBI): domain Eukaryota; kingdom Metazoa; phylum Chordata; class Amphibia; order Caudata; family Salamandridae; genus Calotriton; species Calotriton arnoldi. The sequence continues at coordinate 3,124,594 of CAWUFW010000788.1, read as the reverse complement.
CCAGCACAGGTAAGAGCGGTGAGGCGGTGGCAGGGGCGGGGTGGGGTGGGGTGGGGGTCAGGGAAGTCGACATACGACGGGATAAGTTAAATAAAATAAAAAATATATAAGACCACTTACCTTGCACTTGCCGCATCGCCGGCGATGCAGCGAGCTCAAGGTGAGTAGTTTTATTTTTTATAAAATTTAATTTAACTTATCCCGTCGTATGTCAACTTCTCCAGCCCCGCCTCACCGCCCTTACCTGTGCCAGCCGCGACTGCTCAGACACAACCTTTTACAGAGTTTCATCCCACTTGTGAATTGCACCACTTGAAGCCTATATACCCTTTACAACTGAATAAATTACTCAGTGGAAGGGTGCATTACATATAAGTGGTATGCATTGTGAAATATATGTATCTTGTGCAGGTGCAATGCCTGATTTTTCCTAGGCATAAGGTTTTTTTAGGCCAGGACTAATGTTTTGTGAATTGGGCCTGTGGATTGATAATGATGTTCCTGCCACTACTCTTTTTTTCCAGCAAGACTGAGCCATACTGCACAGTTCTGTAGATCAATGTGACCGGTGACCCAGAAGAATTTTCTGAAAATATTGTCTCAAAGCCACAAAGCTCTTCTGAAGCTCAGTCACTCAGGGTGGAAGTACAAATCAAGTGTAAATAGCTTTCCTCTGACAAATTGAAAAACACGCCATGGTGTATCCCTTAAGACCATAAGCTGCTGTTTGTTCCTGATTCGCGCTCCTGCAAATTGGTTGTTTATTGCCGTGCTTTTACAAGAAACAATTCTGTATGTTGCTGTTTGTTATACCCTTGACTGGGCCAGCACAAGAAGTACAAAGATGTATAGAACACAAGCTTTCAAGCGTGAAAGCTATACCATCTTTAGGCTTTTGCTGTTCCATTAAAATAAAATTTTCAGCTTCTATACAGCTTGTAATATTGGGGTTATGCTATTTCTAAACACTCCCAATTTTAGCACTGAAGAACTGCAGCGCAGGGATATGAAAGGTTTTGCCCAGGATATCACGAATAAGTGATGTGCTGAAGTCACGATTAGAACGTGGTTTTTTAGGTCGAGCATGGGCAGCGCATGCGCTGCTCTGCGAGCCATGCTGTATCTCCGCCCATATTTGTCATTGGCTTGTGTCATTGTCCTTAGTAAATGCTGGCTTCTGATTCGTTAGTAGGCTTGTTAGTCCCTCCTTCGTACCGCCTTGTCTTTATTTGTAACCTCTCATGAGGACTGGCCCTTTTACTTCTGTTACACGATACGTTTTATTAGTCTGTAAGCACTATTTTCTTTAATGAGTTTCTCTTACTGCAGGAGGGTCTCTCCTGCACAGTTGTGACCACCGGCTTGTTTATTTAACTCGTAGCAAACAGGGAGCTCTTCAGGGGCCATGGGAGACAGAAATAGGCAACACAGCGATGCCTTCAAGCATTTGAAATGTAATAGGCCTTCCATTTGCAAGAGTTTAAGCTATTGGCATTGTAAATGACAATGCCTTTTATTTATGTTTTAAAAACCAAAGCATAAATATAAGTAATTGTCATTTACAATGCCAATAGCTCAAACTCGCGTAAATGCGAGACCTATTGCATTGCAGATGCTTGTCTGGTTTCTCGTCAAACTGCATAGATAGTAGACATAGGTCCGGGTTTATAATTCACCGACCATTTCTCACAAACGTGATGGATATCCCGTCTCCTTTATCTCAAGTGCATTAGGATTTAATCCACTTTTAATAAGGCAGAAGGGATGTCCGTCACATTTGTGAAGGAGTACCGGTCCACCAACCTCCAAACCAGGCACATAATCTCCACAAATACGCTGCCACCACAGAGCTTTTGCAAAAATCTGCACATTACATTTTTGTTTTTATTCCAAACTTTACAAATTTTAAAGTATACAGGATCTTGTAGATTGCGGAGGTGGATTTAAGATTTTATGTTGCTCCTCTGCAAAAAAATAGCCTTCTGTTGAAAATAGACTTCTTTTGATAAACAAACCAAATGTCAGATTTAAAAATATGATTGCAACATCGCATTAGGCAACGTGAAACCACAAAAAGAAGGAACCAAAAAACAAAAGCCAAGAACCAACTCAAACATTAATGTACATCTCTTTTAAGAGAAATGCATTCTACTTTTGTGAGAAAAGTGGACCTGAAGGGTATTAAAAACCTTTTTGAAACCAGGATGTGTTGCATCCACAAACTACTTAAATATAAGGTGTTATTTCCTTCTCCACAACTGCACAATTCATCAGTAGTACATACTACGCGCTAGTCGAGTCTGTCTAGTTAAAGGGAGGATGGTGAAATTATGAAAAGATATCTGGATCGTTCTAAACACATGTACCACTTCCACCTTTGAAAAGAGAAAAACATGCAAATGTGTCATGTATGAGTTCTCTGCTCTCCCGCTGCCTCTCTGCTAAAAAATCATTAGAGCTGCATGATACACTAGCACTGGTAATTTCTCTGTTGTCTCCCATCCCCGTCAAAGAAAATATATTTTGATACTGTGTGTCTAGAAACCTAACCTCCATGTAGATTATCAAAAATAAATAAGTGGGACTTTCCCCTTCAGAGCAGAGTGTGTGTGTGTGTGTCTGTGTGCGTCTGTGTGTGTCTGTGTCTGTATGTGTGTGTGGGTCTGTGACTCTGTATACAAACCTTCAAGGATCTCTCCTGGGCCTTTATTCTTCCATTCTACCTCCGGTAGCTGGTGTTGTATCAGCACAGAAGACAGTATGCGCACAGCACAAAAGAGAGCCCTTTGTTGACACACCCTCCTGGTATTGAGTTTGGTCAATAAGCATCTTCTCGATTTTTTGGCCCTGAACCATGGCTCGAGGCCCAGACTCACTCCCAGAGTATGAATCCACTGGGCCCTCATGCGGGGTCACTGCTGTGGAAATAACAAGAAAGAACAATTCTGGGCAGTGATTAAAGAATGAATTATACACTTCACACCCTTCCTACTTTGAAGTTAAGAGATATTCACGGAACTGCATCATTGGCTAGTCTTATTTGTGTGTTTGTTTATAAGGCACACTGTGGCAATCAATGCCAAGCAGCATTTGGAGAGCAGATATCATACAATAAACGAGCATGGCCTGTTAATGTGGCGCTTTTGAATTAATCTCAGCCCAAGACATGAGCAGAGTGCAGCTGGGATTGGAAGGCAGAAGTTGGGATCAGGATACAGAGAGCTGATGGATTTCAGAGACTTGGGGGCATATTTACGTTTCTGGCGCATCCCTGCATATCAGCAGGGATGCGCCAGGAAAATGCGTCATGCAAGCATTACCTTGCGCCACGTCCCATGCGCCGCATTTACAATGCGGCGCATCGTGGCGCAAGGATAAGCAGATGCGTGACGCATCTGCCGGCGAAGCTGGCGCAGTGCTGAAGCTGTGTCGCAAGCGCGACGCAACCCCAGCACTGTTCCAACCTTCCCTATCCCTAACATGGTGCGTCAATCCTTACGCCTGCTTGAAGCAGGCGTAAGGATTTGACGCACGAGTGCCGAAAAGTGACTGCGTGAAATCTTGTAGATTTCACTACGTCACTTTTCCTAGGCGTTCCTGCGCTGGAACGCCCCCCCCCTGCGCCGGTACGCCCACATGAAACCTGACGCAGGTTTCATGTGGCGCAGGGGTTTACTACGTGACGCATCTCTTTAGATGCGTCACGTTGTAAATATAGCGCAACGCGGCGCATGGTTTGCGTCGCCGCTGCATCACATGCGTGACGCAACGGCGGCGCAAAAGTGGCGCAAGGGGCTTGTAAATATGCCCCTTGGTTTATTAGCTGTGGGTGGTTTGGTGAGTGGAGGAAGGTGTATCACTCAAGGTGCCTTAGAGAGAGGAAGGCAGGCTTCCAGTTCTCCTATCTGATAAATAGGGAGTGCTAAGAAACACTCTAAACCCATGCATTCAGCACTATTTAAATGCTGGACCATTAAGTTAAAGTTGTATAAATGTAGCAATGAAAACCAAGGTTCGAAAAATACTGTGGCACATGATGAATACTCAAACAGAAAAACCATCGCATCATGCCCAACAAATAAAAATAATTTCAAAATATGATTCCCCACTTGTAGGAGCTGGACCCAAATATGCTGAGGAAAAGAAAAAAACCAGTTACTCTTCACAGCAAAGGGAGGGAGCTGCCTACAGAGCCCTTTCCCGCCTCACCCAACACAAAAATTGATTAGTAGTAGTGAAGTATGCCACACCCCCTGATGCTGATGTCCATCACAATGTTTTGAATATGATATGTGCAAGAAATCGAATTATTATTTGGGGTGAGTGACTACCCACCTCGAGGAACAATCACAACCCTTGTCAGGTTGCACCCTCAAAGTCACTAAAGTAATCTGAGTTCAACCCCCTGCTAGCTATGGTACAGAGCAGACAGGTTTAACTTAGAGGCAATGCGCAAAGTATTTATGCAGTACCAAAACCGTAATTAAGTCAAAATACAAAACAACAAAATGCTCAAATGAATCAGAAAGCTAGACTAAAGTTTAATGAACAAAATCACACCAACGTGACAAAAATCCAATAAGGGGAACTTGAGATATTCATTTTTAAATTTTAAGTAGGAATAGCAGCAGGAAGCATAAAGTGCTGATGATAGACCGTGGTCGCGGTAGACTGGAACTTAGGTCCAATTTGACACTGACTGCGATGGAGCACGGGTCGGAAACACCAACCAGGTCTGTCCTGGCCAAAGATTTTACCTTCTGATTTTAGTCCTTAAGGTTTCAATCCACCACAGGAGTACACATCAGAAGCTCTCCAATCACTTAGAACATCACAAGGTGTTAGGCCAGCCAGCAGGGTCAAGTACAAGTCCAGTGGCCACTGGTCAGCTGGATAGTTGCAGGAAAAGACCTCCTGTAGCTTGCTGTGTCCTTGTTGCTTTAACAGCACAACCCTATGAACTTTGGAGTCTAATTCTTTGTCCTGGAGACAAGAGGGAGCAGGTCCAGTCCTTTCAGGGCGCCTCTGAGGTCAAAGACAGCTAGTCAAGTCTTTTTCTGTTCTTCTTCAGGAGTAACCTAAAGTGGGTGTCTGAAAATGGCACATTTTCTGCACCACACATAGAAGGAGGAAAATGCATCTCAGAATTGTTTTTGTGCAGGAAGGTGTCCCTTTCTGCACAAAAACAATCCTGCCAACAACACAGGCACCCTTACACCATGGTGTAAGGGTGCCTGCATTGGCGATAGGCTGCCGAAACTGCACCAGCACTGGGGGAAAGGATAGGAATGCACTGTATTGGTTAAGCACAGTTAAATCCTGCCCTTTTACTTTGGCGTAGGGCAACGCAGCAAGGTGACTTTCGGCGCTGCCCTACACCAAACCCCCCCCCCCAGAGCAAAAAAAACGAGCCACAACTTATCTTGATGAATAGAAATATATCTGCATGGGTGATATTGTAAAAATACAACTTCATGAGGGATCCTGAAATAAGCAACACCAACGTCTGGTGACTAGCGGTCATTTTCATAAACCTATCACTTGCCTGCTGTTAGGAATATGTAGCAGCAACGAGGTTCAATTTTAAGATTTTTATAAAAAAATAAAATAAAGATATTCTGAATTTGCAACAGTTAAGCATTGTACTGAATATTACCAGCAAGACGATTTGGATCTTGACTAAAATCATGTAATTTTGTTCAAGTCACGGTGCTTCAAACTGTCAATGTGCATTGTAAAACACAAAAGCTTTGTAGTGTACTTAGCCAGTCAGATGCTCCCTCACATTCTGGTTTCAGTAATATGGTTTCATTCGTACCACTGAGCAGCAGCGGCCCGAGCAGGTAAGAGCGGTGGGGCCAGGTTGGGGGGTGAGGGGGGTTTCGACAGACGAGGGAAAATTTTATTAATTTAATTTTCCCCTGTGGTTGTCTGTCGAAATCCCCCCCACCCGGCCCCACCGCCCTACCGCTCTTACCTGCATGGGCCGCTGCTGCCACTGAGACACACAATACTGTGCTGTGTAGCACAGGCCCTCCTGTTTGAGACGCTCATTCTACAATAAAACTTCCTCTTTAAAGTCCTAGGTATAGATGTTTGTGCATGGTAGGGGTAGTAAAGAGTGGTGCAAAAATACCGTGCAAAATGTCATGTGCTGCAATTTCCCTTTTTATGTTAAGAAAGTTATCAAGGATACGGCGGTTCTGCACACTGGCAGCACTCCCAGTTCTAAAAACCTGCAATAGCTTGTCTGGTGCACATGTTGGGAAAGAGCCAATTGTTTTATATTAAAGAGACAACTGAGAAGAAATGTTATTAAGCTTGCAGTAACCCTACAAGAGATCCATGTAAACGACGTCTCTTGCTCTCGCCGTTCAATATTCCGGTCCCTGAGGGAATACTCATATTAATTCCATGCGCATTACTTGGATTTAATAACAGTGACTGACACTGTTTGTGAGCGCCTTTGAGCTTTATTGGCATTTGGTGCTGCAGTTGTTCTGCAGAAGAAATACTGATTTGTGAGTGACTGGTTCTTGACTTACATCTCTCAACCTTTTACGTTTCAGAGGCTGCACGTATGAACAGCGGCAGCTGGCATCTACTGTGTGGAGGGGGGCGGTTGCGCACAAAATGAAATAAAAATAATTAAAACGTACCTGAACGCGACGTCCTCCACTCCATTCCTCTTCTCACCAACGGAACTGGCTGCAGCAACTCTCTTGACCAATCAGGGCGCTGCTCTATTGGAGGGAGCGGTCTCGCTTGGCGCTTCACAGCGCTCTGGAGACGTTGACTTGCTCTAACCCAGCTGTCTTAAGACAGCTGGGTTAGAGCTGTTTAAAGGGCGCATGTGTGGCTGGCCATCGCAAGAAGGCCGGACAAAAAGACATGCACACTTTAAAGAGTGCACAGCCAGCCCGGCCTCCTCCCTGCTGAGTGACATTCTGTTGTCACGCAGCAGCGGCCCTGCCCCCGTCCTGACGCTCTGTTCGGGATGGGGAAGGAAATAAAATGGTAATAAATTACCATTTTATTTTTCAGGGGCTTGGGGAGATTTTAAGTGGGGCAATGCTCCTCCACTCCAACTGAGGAGACGCCCCTGCATATTAAATAGCTTTCAAGGAGGAGTGTGCTATTATTGTGTTTTTTCCAGTAACCGTACATGGCTGCAGTTCCTTCTACCACTCCTCTGTTCAATAAGTCATTAGCACAGGGATATACTGCCACCCAAATTCATACGTTTAATTATTTAAGGTTTTATGTGGTGGTAGCCAGAGCTACCAGGGTAGTAGAGTGCTTTACATAACAGCATGAGAATTTAAGCAAACCAGTTTACCAATATAAGTTGTGCAGGATAAAGGACAAAAGCGATCGACAACATTACCAAAAGACAAAAACGTGCATCTTAAAGAAGGTTATTCATTAATATGGAAAAGGATTCAAAGATGTATCTTACAATCTTGTCGAATAGTGCAACCTCAAACAAGTGCTAAACAGGATAACAGATTTGTAAAGTGTGGCTATTTCAGATCACAGTAAATCGTTTAAGCGGATTCTTAATGGCATTTCTGTTCACCTTGATCCGACCTCTTAGTGGAGGCTGATCTGGGGGGATAACACACAGATTATGGTACTTAACACACCAAGGGCCAGATGTACAACCATTGAATTTTGTCGCAAATTTCGACAAACTGAAAGTCGCAATTTGCGAGTCGCAAAATTCAATGTACAACAGTGTCTCAGACACTGTTTGCGATTCCCAATGGGGTCGCAAACTGCATGCCTCATGAATATTAATGAAGCTGATGCAATTTGCGACCCCATTGGGAATGGCTAGCACTCCCAGGGATGGTGGCCTGCTGGGGTCAGCAGACCACCATGTCTGGGGCTGCTTTGTCAATAAAGCAGTTTTTTTTTAAATGCAGCCTGTTTTCCTTAAAGGAAAATGGGATGCATTTAAAAAAGAAAAATGAAACTTTTCTGTTTCATTTTTTAAGGGCAGGGACCCCTGGGACCACTGCCTGCTCTTAAAAAATATTTGCGCACCCATTCACAAAGGGGAAGGGGTCCCATGGGGACCCCTTCCTGTTTGCGAATGGTTTGCCACCTACTTGAAGTAGGTGGTAAACTGCGAGTTTTTTGCGACCGCAAATGCAGTCGCAAAACACTCATACATGGCATTTGCACTGTTGGACTTGGCCCTTTTTGCAGGGTCATCCCTGAACTTTTTGCCTTCCTCCTGGTATTTTTTCTGACCTGGCATTGGTGGTTTTAGGACTCTGGGCACTTTATCACTGCTGTCCAGTGTAAAGTGCATGTGCTCTCTATGGTAGAACATGGTAAGATTGGTCTACACTTGTTTGGTGTATTTAATTTACCTATCAGTCCCTTGTAAAGTGGTATCTCAGATACCCAGGGCCAGAAAATTAAATGCTACTGGTGGGCTTGCAGCGCTGCTTGCGCCACCCACCAAAGTAGCCTTTCAAACCTTTCTCAGGCCTCTGCCATTGCAGGGCCTCTGCGCGCAGTTTACTGCCGCTGTGACGTGGCACATAAAGTGGGTGCCACGTCTGTGACTCCCCTTTTACTACATATCAGTCACCCCTAAGGTAGGCCCTAGCTACCCCTATGGGCAGGGTGTGCTGTAGGTAAAAGGTAGGACATGTGCCTTAACTGTGTGGCATGTCCTGGTAGTGACAAACAGCCATTTTGGTTTCTCACTACTGTGAGGCTGCCCTCTCATAGGAATGCATTGCGGATTCCCTGATATGTGCTTCAGTGATCATTCCTGAGCTGAGAGGAGTAAAGTGGTCAAGTTTGGTAGGTTTGGAATAGTGGTGATAAATGCTGCGTGGTGGTGTGCGCAGATTTATTATCACTATTTTAGAAATGCCACTTTTAGAAGTGGACATTTCTGTGTGCTATGTGTCTTTGTGCCTGCCTGTTGGGTATTGCATGTCTGGCTCTGGAATGACAGGGGCTGGAGAGGTGCAGTGGCTCCAGAGTGGCTGGGTGAGTCAGCGCTAGGCTGAATAGGCCGAACTGCATTTGGAGTAGTGGTAGGAGTAGCACCTGACCCTGAATAGGACTGTGCCTGCCTTCCACAATGCTGCCCCCCCGCGGTGTGTCTGGGGCCAGAGCAGGATGGATGTCGAATAACTGCTTAAAACTAAATTCAAGCAAAACCGAGGTTATCGTATTTGGAAATAACCCACACCTCTGGACACCGGATTGGTGGCCAGCCGACCTGGGTACTTGCCCCACCCCTACCTTGAAAGCAAAAACCTGGGGGTATTAGTAGACAACAGACTGACATTCAGTGATCATATAAGCTCAGTGGTGTCGGCATGCTTTCTGATACTAAGAATTTTAAGGAAAATAAAGCCCTATTTATCGGAAGGAGATCTCAGGACTGTGGCGACGATGCTTGTTATGGCACGTCTGGATTACTGCAATGGTCTTTATTTGAATGCCCAAAATCAGCATATCAATAGACTTCAGATTGAACGCTGCTGCAAGGCTGTTGTCGGGGACCCCTAAATTTGTCTCGGTGAAAAAAGAATTAATTCAGCTACACTGGCTTCCAGTGAAACAGAGGGTACGTTTTAAGGCCCTCTGCACAGCCTATAAAGCCCTTAACGGAACAGGCCCAGACCATTTGAAACAAAGGCTTAAATGGTATGTTCCTGGCAGGACTCTTCGGTCCACAGGAGGAAAAAATGTTCAAGTTCCTTCCTTTAAAAAAGCGAGCTGGGGAGGCAGGAGCTTTATTACCTGCACTTCCAAGGCCTGGAACGACCTGCCGTTCCACCTGAGGAACTCCGCAGACCTCCTTTCCTTTAGAAGGGGGCTGAAGACCTGGCTGTTCACTCAATGACCGCCCTCTCCGCCAACCTTCCGGCAGTACCTAGCGCCAGGACACCTCAGGGTAACCGTTGCGCTATACAAATCCAATTAACATAACATAACATAACAGAGCCTACACTAACAATGGGGACTGTTGTGCACTTGTTAAGTGCCCCCAGAACTGGATTGAACTAGGTCCAGTGCCCTGTGCCAGGGCAGAGCAAAGACATTATGGGTATAAATATTGGGGCTGTGACCCCATGTGAAAAAGGAAGGGCTTGCTTGGAACAGAAGACTGCGTGGGACCAGGAGGAACCGCCATGGACCTGGGCTGCAGGAAGTGCTGACCTGCTGCCTCTCTAGGGCTAGGGAAGAACTATCACTCTGCCTGAGGGATTCCTTGTGCTGGCCTCCCTGGGGACCCTCTGCTAGGGTGCCCTGTGTGGTTTTGGTGCAGCGCGTGGGGAGTGATGTGCTTTCATACCCTGTTGTTGCGGGGTGCGTGAGGAGCACTGTGCAGGGTTTGGAGAACGCAGATTCTGGGAGCAGCCGCTGGTTCTTGTCTACTGGCGTCAGCGCGTGCTGAGAGCACCTGGATTTGCCCTGCCAGCTGTTCCTTGTGTTGGGATGGCAGCAGGCACTGCTGGGAATCGAGTGTAGTGCGTAAAAGCACTCTGATTCCTCTCTTTTCCTTACTGCATCAGTGCCCCCGGAGAGCTGCGCGCTGCCTAGTGCCCCCGGGGCACAAGCAGGCACCTGCCGGGTGATCTCAGAGATTTTTGCAGCTGCGTGTGGTGCGCGCTGCTTCACGGTCCTGTGGTCCCTTTCTTGGTGGCGGACTGCCACGCTGGACTGGAGACCCTTCACAATAAGTTTTCTTTTTTAACATGTGTAATAAATTGTTAATATATATGTATTGTAACTTCTCTGTGAGAAGATATTTTTAATCTATTGACAAATTTTCATTAATGTTTTTTTATATAAATAAATATTTTTTTATATATTGGAATTTTCTTACTGTTTCTTGATAGAATAATTCACAGGAGATAATTAAGATTTTGTGACACTTTATTGAAAAGTTGTTGTATGCTAGTAACTAGACATAGCACATGATCCATACTGTGGCAAGCTCTTACATAGGGAGAAATTTGCCTATATTACAGTTCCATGAAAAGGGACAATTTGTGACTTTCTATTCTGGAGTAGCCTGGACCAGGCAGTAGAGGGGGAGTGGACACAGGAAGGAGTCTCATGGCACCCGCATAGTGGGACCTGCACCCGGAAGGATTTCTGATCGACACAGGTTGCCGACATCGCCCCGCGGGGCGCCGCAAGGTGTGAGATACGGCCAGTATTGGACGCGTCCTGAAGCTGCCTGCCCGCAGCCTCGGTGGCGAGTAGGGCCAGAGCAAACCTCGACGGAGGTCCCGCTCGGCTCCCTTTTTCCCGACTGCCGGTTGCTTTCCTCATGTGCGGGAAAGGTCCCCCGTGTGGGGAGCCCGCTGGTGCACTCGTGATCAGTAGCTACACCGCAGGTCTGCAGGGCTGCCCGTGACCCTCTCTCAGGTGGAGGAGGACGAAGCGAGGTCTGCCCACCTTTGGGGGCATGCCTTTGGGATAAAGCACCGTGTTCCCCAGTTGAGGCACACGAGGGAGGTGCCCCATCGCCTAGTGGAGGCTGTAGTGCTTATGCCTTCCGAAGACATTGGGACTACGGCGTTTTGGCATATTGTGGGCTATGTTCATTGCTGGTGTGTACGCAGAAGGCTCCATACTGCATATGGCGGATTAGGTTCAGTGATGAGGAGGTTTACGCCTACTGTCTGAGGTGATGAAGTGACATACTGTGCAGTGTATGCCCTGAGACGCACGTGTATGTGGTGTTATATTGCCAAGGTTGGCACCCAATGTACAGTGCAGTAAGGGTGGTGGGCCTACTGCTGGCATGATGTTTTCTAATGTAGGCACCCTACTAGTACTTCCTATGGTGCCCTGCCGATGATGCTTATGCCTAATGCTTTGTGCTAAGTACAGTGTCTACCAGTAGTTGCTGGTCACCCTAAATGTGATATGTTATGACAGTGGCCCGATTGGTCTAGTGATTTATGTAATCCCTGTAAAAGTCATGACAAGTGCCTGGTGGCACAGTGTATATATGTGATATGTTCTAATGTGTTTTATGAGTAATACAAAGGCTATTTTTTGATATAACCTTGTATGGAGTTTCTTTTGTGGTGCGCCTAGTGTGTCACTGCTGTGTGAGTGTGTTGCGCAAACACTTTACACATTGCCTCCGGGATAAGCCTGACTGCTCGTGCCAAGCCACCAAGGGGGTGAGCAGGGGTTATCTTCAGTGTGTAACTCCCTTACCCTGACTAGAGTGGTGGTTTCTGCCTGGCTTAGGCGCTTGCCCTAGCCAACCAGAAATCCCATTTCTAACATGCACTCGCTATCAGGAAGGGACGCCCTTGGCACGCCCCTTCCTAAAATCGAGTCGCTAACCCTATTTTGCGAGTTGCTAATAGATTAGTGACTCGCAAAATAGAGTTAGTACATTGTGCTTCCGTTTTTTGCGGTCGTAAACGGGCCAACTGCCCCTTTGCGACCGCAAAAAATGGTCGTACATCTGGCCCCAAATTCTTCATGTCCCAATAACTATCAAGCTTTTTTCACCCAATAAATTTCGGCGAAATTTAACAGCGGAAACTGCGGGAGTGTGGTTGTAGCCGCAAAACTCTTAAATGTGATATGTTCAGTAGTAAGAGCTACTGCACACACTACAATTAACCGGGCCACTCGTAATAGGCCTTAGACTGAAGAAGGACAATAGGGAATTTTCACAGGCATTTTAAAGACCACCAGTGGTTGTCTGTCTCTCGCACTATTAATTCAGTTTGAGCCAGTCCAGAACATCTCTCATCCATCTTTGGAAAGGAGAACAGATTCACCCAGATCCACCTCTCAATCAAAGTAGCATGTATATGTCATCAGGCAGAGGCTCAAAATGGATGCAAATTAAGTGGGAGCCAAAAGGTTGCCCACCATGGAGGTAAAAGATGGAAGGGCTGTCTTCTGAGTTTAACCAAATGAGAAAAGGCTGGAATCAATCAAAAACCCCACTCTGGTGATCGACAGTTTTAAAGGCAAGTTCTCTGTTCACTGTACTGTCCTCAAAGTAGGCAGTGTGAGTGGTCTTATTAAATATCTCTGTGGGTCAAAGTGCATGCTATGAGATGTCTTTGCATTTTGAAACTATTTAGGAAAATGCAGCTAATGCGACAGGCTTATATACTATCACAAAGCCTTTCTCTTCTTGTGAACCAGGGGATGGGTGACCATAAAGCATGTAAAGATCTTAGCCGCTAAAGCATGATCGACTAAGGAACTCGTATAGAGGGAGCTGAAAATCATATGGAGGGAGCTGAAAATCTTCCAATTTCTGGAGGAAACTTTAAATATGTAGTGCAATCCGTCCACTGAATTTCCTCCACTATAATATCTCTATGGTTGAAGAAATTCAGCCAATGGATTATATTCAGTATTTTGTCTCCTCCTAAAATTAGAGGATTTTCAGTTCCCACCAAGTTCTATGTCCCTTATTACAAGTGGTCTCTTAATTCCAATAGGGCCAGTCATGGTAACTCCCGAGGGTGGGGATAATCCTGGCCATTTTCCATTCAAATCGCATATGAGTTATTATGTTCCTTAGATATGTGGAAACGAGACGAAGGCATGGCTGTTTGAAATCCAGTCCTCCACAGTCTTAGTCGGAGAACCCTGCCATGTTTAGCTTCTACAGAGCCCAGAGACATTCTGTTGAGGAAGGCTGTGGTTACAAGGCAGGCAGACAGGCAGATAGATGCACTGAGTGTATGCATTGACAGTGGTGGGCCCGGCAGACAAGCCTTCATTTTTGAGATGTTGGCAATGCAGATGATATGTCCTCTGCTGCATTCATTGCGAAAAAAATCCCTTTATGCTGCCACAGGGTTTGTAAACTCCTTAAGGCCTATAGGTAAATCTTTTTTTTTCAGCATATTGTTTAGGTAAGTACGGCTGGGGCAGAGTCAGTTGCCTAACATGAAAGACTCAAATTCTTGCCATGTCTTTGAACAGACTCTAAGCATTCTTGCAATTCTCTTTCGTGTGACTACCCCACATCTGTGTGGTGCCCTCCTTGTGGCTTGATGGGTCAGCCGACATCTTACACGGGCATCTAAGCTTTCAGCTTACAGCTTTTTTTTACAGTCTAAGATCAAGTAAATACCCTCATGCAGATAAGAACACCTATCCACTTCTGCAAGACAATCCATGCAAGACCACTGGCACCAAAGGATCTTCACAAATGAGTATAGAGGACGGGATACACAACAGGACACCGCATGTGCTCTCAGTTTTGTGTACACCCCTTCAGCCTCATATCGTATCATCCCCGCTTGTGTTTGCTAATTACACGTGTTTACGCTAGCTTGCACATCTATTTCATGACCTAGGTTGTTGTTCACTCTAAACATCTGTGACATGCTGATCCCTTCCTTACTCGCAGTTTTGCCCATTTCGAAGAGCTTCATCTATTACATTGACAGGGTTGTCCGTTCTCTGCTCTCTGCCTTGCAAGGTGTCTTGTGTTGCTCGGTCCTGGTGTACTCTTCCTTAATACCAATTTCTCACTTGTGTTGATCCAATATTCGAATTCTTCTCAGTGTGTCGTTTACGATGAGGAGCTCTTTACAAGATGATGCGCCACCTGCGGGGCTGGCTTTAGGGCGGTGCGACCGGTGCAGCCGCACTCGGCGCTGGCCTCAGGAGATGTGCTGTGCTCAGAAATAACTTTTGGTTTTAAAAGCACCTGCTGTTTCCTTTCATCCAGCAGTTTTCAGGCAACAATAAAAAATGTCAAGACAATGCAGGTGATTAATGTGTCTGCTGGAGAGAGATGGGAGTTTTGTCTAATGGCAGTTTTGACTCATCATAAAGTAGCGCAGAGGGTTAATATGCCTGTTGCAAAGAACACATACATGCAGATCACAGAACAGTAATCCTCATTGTCTTATGTAACATTTCCTATAGACTGATTTAAACACCTAAGATTCATTACCTTTGTATAATGTGTGTCTGATGTAAAGTGCTCTTACACCCTAGGGTTGGTATGAGTAGCACTATAAAAAAAAAAGAAATGCAGGTGAGAGAGGGCCTGTGGAGAGATGAGTGGCAGTGTTGGAAGGTGGTAGTGGGGAAATATGTGGAGAAGGAGATCATGGGGCGGGAGCGCCTAAAAAGACTGTCGCACCAGGCACCTCTGACTCAAAAGCCAGCCCTGCACATCTGCCTCTAGCTCTTTAAAATTCATGCTTAGTGATGGATGCCCTTTTTACTGCACTGTAGTGTATGCAGTGGAGGATTCCACTATAACTGCCAATTACTTGAAAATTGATGTATGTGTTTCAATTCATTTTAGCAATTATTTACCATGGACATCACACAGTCTTACTGACTCAGTGGACATTTGTCACATGTGTTATGGAAACTATACCTAAATAATCTGTCATCTGCTTGGTGTGGCCAGTTGCTCATGAAGAGGCCACCTATCTCGATGCTCCTTGAGGATTTCCAGGTTGATAATAAAAATAAACCACAGACATACTTACAAAGATCCCGACAGGAATGCGTGTGAGCACTGGTGGTGGGAGCCAGGCAGGAGTGTCATGTTATAGGAGGACTTGGGGCAACTTGCTTCTAAATATAGAACAAAAGTATGCTCCAGGGAAAAGGATAAAACGTTTTGTGTTCTTGCCAAGTTTAGCTGCCTCTTTCTTAATTAAAAGGTAAGTGTTAGAAATTGGGTTTCCAGTTGGCTAGGGTATGCACCTAAGCCAGGCAGAACCCCCCACTCTAGTCAGGGTGAGGGAGTCTCACACCTAAGATCACCCTTTCTCACCCCCTTGGTAGCTTGGCAGAGCAGTTAGGCTTATCCCAGAAGCAATGTATAAAGCGTTTGCGCACCACACACACACACACCAGTGACACACAAAAGAGACTCCACACAAGGTTATATAAAAAATATCTCATATATTGTTTATAAAACACATAGACCACAATCACATAAATCCCTTTGCCAACTAGGCAATTGTCACAACACCACAGTTAGTGCATAAAGTAAATGCTTACAGATTGCACACAATATAAAAATGCAATGAAAACATCACCATACACCATCACTGTACATATCTTGCAGTTTCTGAAATAGTACTTGTTATTCTGGCCAGTAGAAGGCATCAAAACGTTATACATCCATATCAGTACACATATATGCAGCATGTAAGGAAGAAACACATGTAACATCAGCAGATCACCATAAGTCCTCCATGGCATAGAAATTAAAATGCCATGCCATAAACACACAAAGAGAAGCACCTGCACTCCTAATATATGGTATCCAGTGTCCCTGTTCTCTACCCGTAGGCTCCTGGGCCCCATGCCGACCTACAACAGGTGATACGGTGATAGCTGCTCTCGAGCGTTACTTAATGAACGGGGGGCCTCCTTGGAGGTTCCACCCCGCAATGCCCTGACCCGGACAAGTGCCCCCAAGTATGTGCATACATGGGGAGGGGGGCACTCACTGTCAACTTTCATGGGGAGACCTCACTTAGTCCTCCCCCGCAGGGGAACTGAATACAGAGCAGTTTCCTGCTTTCCCGCGGAGCAGCTGCAAGTTCCCCAATACCCTGAGGGCAATACTGTGAGCCACCGGAGTTGGGCGCCTCGGGCCGCGGTCATTTAAGGAGTGTGGGACGGCCTTACTTCTCTTTTAGGCACCCAGTTGCCAACATCCCAGCGAGAGTCCCAGACCCGGCCCTTGGTCACGGCTGGCTTCTTTTGTCGGCGGGCCCTGCTCTCCACATCTCCTGTGGCTGCGATGGATGGAGCTCGGGCTGCCTCCACTGTGAGTGCTCGACTTCAGCGTCCAGGACCTGTCTCCTGCTACAAGAGGGGCCGTGGTGTGTGGAGTTCTCGGGTCCCACACTGCAGGCAGCCCGCAAACTGGCAACACCCTCTCAGGCCCACCAGAGTCCCACAACGAGCGCCATGCACTGGGAAGGGGAGACACGGGCTGGGGCATGAATGCTGCTTCTCATCTCCGGGGAGGGCCTCCTTCTGAACAGGTGAGGAGCTTGCTCCATGCGCTCACTGAGGCAGCCCCAGCACTTCGCAGGAGGAGAGAACAGAAAGCGCTCTCCCTGTGCTGAGGAGAAACTAAGTAGCGCTTCCCGGTGCTGCCTTGTAGCCTCAGAGGAAAGGGAAAAGTAAAGCGCTCACTTTGCGCTCTGGTTGCAGGGGCCAGGGGCAGCAACCAATGCTCACCACACTGGGCCCCTTGGAGAACATTGGTAGGGCGAACACAAGGCAGGCAGCAGTAGACAGAGAGGCCAGCACCCTAGAGGCAATTAAGGGCGGTTCCTCCTGGAAGTCCACCAGTGCCTAGGTAGTCCAGAGGTCAAGGAGCAGGCTAGCAGCAGGGCAATACTCAGCAAAGCAATCCAGTGAGTCCCTTTGCAGTTAAGAAGTTCTTCTGGCAAAGGTTCAGTCGGTAGAGCTAGCAGCGTCTGGTTACAAGTCCCACGCAGTGTATAGAATCATGGGGTCACAGCCCCTGTACTTATACTCCCAAAGTCTTTGATCTGGGGATACTTTAAACAAACTTAAGAAGTGCACAACACCCCCATTCTATCAGCAGCCCTGGCTCCAGACACACTACAGGGGGGGTGGGGCGGAGACAGCATTGTGCAAGGCAGGCACAGTCCTATTCAGCTGCTAGTGAAAACTCCTCCCACAACTCTAAAATGCAGACAACTCTATTCAGCCTGACTATGAGTCACCCAGGAAAGGCAGGACACACTTAAACCCCCCCCCTCCCCCTTGTGACCGTCTAGAGTGAATGCACAAAACAGGCCCTTGTCAGTCTAAACCAGATGTTGATTGCACACAGAAATGCCCACTTCTAAAGGTGGCATTTCTAAAATAGTAATAAAACATTCGCTTTCACCAATAAGCAGGATTTATCACCACTATTCCAAACATACCAAACATGGCCACGCCACCCCTTCATATCAGCAGTTACCACTGAACACACATCTCGGGGAATTCCCAATGCCAACCTATGAGAGGAGCAGCCTCACAGCAGTGAGAAACCAAATAGGCTGTTTGTCACTAGCATGACTTGCCACACAACAAAGGCACATGTCCTACCTTTTACCTACACAACACCAGGTCTTTAGGGCTACCTAGGGCCTACCTTAGGGGTGACCTATATGTAGTAAAAGGGGAGTTTCAGACTTGGCAAACACTTTAGGTGCAGTGTCACTGTGGCAGTAAACTGGGCACTCAGGCCCTGCAGCGGCAGAGGCCTGAGACAGGTTTGAAAGGCTACTTCTGTGGGTGGCGCAAGCAGCAATGCAGGCCCACTAGTAGCATTACATTTACAGGCCCTGGGTATATGGGATACACTGTACAAGGGACTTACAGGTAAATTAAATATGCCAAAACAGGTGTAGACCAATCTTACCATGTTTACAGGAGAGAGTGCATGCACTTTAGCACTGATCAGCAGTGGTCAAGTGACCAGAGTCATAAAACCAACAAAAACAGGTCAGAAAAATACCTGAGGAAGGCAAAAAGTTCTGGGATAGCCCTGCAAAAAGTGCCAGGTCCAACAGTAAGCTTCCTTGTGCAGGCCCTTCATAAAGTGTGAGGCCTGGGGCATTATGTTCTCTCTTCTTTATCCTTGCGACAGGCCTGGATCCGGAAGGCCCTCTTCTTGACTATAGGGGAGCAGGTATCAGAATTTGCAAACAGACAAAGACCCCCTAAATCTTCACAGGACGTGTGGGCAATGATCTGATTTTGACAACTACTGTGCCATGAGAGCAGAAGAGCCACACTTGTGTACGGGGATCCATTGCTGAAATGTATTGGTAGACATAGAAGAAAGCAAAGCAGGTTTTGTTGGGCTGCTGTAGAGACGCACAGCTTCTCTCTACCTTAGGTGAGTGGGAAGAGGATTTTACATAGCAAGAGTTCTCACAGCTCCATGAGTCTGAATATCCCATTTTGCTCAAGTGAATGGTTCCAGTGGTGTCGTGTGACAGCATGAGGGGTCTGGTGAGGATCTTACACATACAAGCTGCCGAGCTCTTACAAATGCAAGCTGTAATAAGCATATTTGATACATCAAGAGCCCAAAATAAAAAGCAAAATGGCAAGGAGAATAAGAAAAGCAGCTATTTTGAAGTCAGGTGGTTAAAACCTGCATGTTGGGTGGTCATCTTGGTTCCTGGCAGCTGCTGTAAGAGGTCTGGCCAGAGGCAGGGGTCACAGAATTGCGTCACACCAATTATCAGGCTAGAACCTATGGCCAAAGCCAAAAATAAGGACAAAGAGAACGAAGGTAACCTAAATATATTTGCACCAGAGACCTTCATATACAGAGGTTCATATCAGAGACAAGACCCACATGGAGCCAGCATCGCATATGATGGACTATGAGTTGGATGCACTAAGGAGGAGAGAGAAGTCAATTTCATAGGTAGAGAGTAAGATGGTGGGCATTGAGAGCAAACTGGAAAATATCAACAGATAGTAAATATGCGATGCTTCAAGTGTTACCACCAGAGATAAACTAATGGTGGAAATCTGAAAGGGGAACACATCTATTAGAAATGAGAAACTGGAGATGCTAGGGAGTAAAATCACATTAGAGTATTTGGAGTAACATAGGGCGTGGAAAGACAGGACCAGATTTTCTTTGTAGTAAGTTTAATGACAGAAACATTCAAATTAGATAATGAAGAAAGGTTGCATACAGGTCGGCAAGGATGTGGCTAAACTCATCATTTAGAGTGATTGATTCAAGAGACAGGGACAGGCTCATGGCTGCAATATGTGACAAGGAGTGAGCGCGATATGGAGAGCATAAAGTGTTACTTTTTTGCCTTGACACCGGAAACAGCGAGAAAAGAGGAGAAATTTAAACAGAGCCAAGAAGAAGTTTTTTAAACTAAGGAGAATAGCGGGCCTAATTCATCCTGCAAACCTGAAAGACACTTACAGTGGAGAGGAGTAAATTCACTAAATTGCAAGTTGCTTGGCTTTGCAAGTTCGCACACACCTAGAAATAAGGAGCAAGATTCTTCACATCTATAACAGACCAAACAACTTGTTACTTTTTTCTGTTTTCTATGTCTTTGCAAAGTTGTTCAAAGAGCAGTATTTATGCATGATAGATACAGACATTTCTTTGGAGCTATAAATGCCAGTTATTTCCTGTGTTTTCTTAATTATCCATTAATCCATAAAGTGCCTTGTTAAAAAGAAGTAACGTAGAAAGTGCAGAGTGTCTCTTGTATACCTATATAACGTAGATACTCCCAGGGGGATTCACGAATCTCCTAAAAAGCCCTGAGCCACTTCATGTTGTAGGAAATCATATGGTGTTTAACAGATTCACACTACCAACACGAAGTGGCGGCTCCTCCTCTATGGCGGAGGTGCGTCGCCTCCCCTGCCAGCAGCCAAAAAATTGAAAAATAAAACAATATTAAACGCTTGCTTAGTATCGTCTTATTTTTGCTCTCGGAGCCGAGGCTTGGGGGCGGGCCCGGGGAATGACAGGCTGGTAGAGGAGTGGTTGCACTGCTATCTGCAGTCTGGCCGGCCGTTTCAGGACGGTCAAACCGTCATGCGCACAAGAGCACTCTCCAACCCAAGTTGCGTTGCCGGGTTGGAGAGAGCAGGCAGAGGCTTCCAGTCTAACTGAGAGTGCAAATCATCGGCGCACAGGCCAATCCTGGCGCTGCTTTCAGCAGCATGAAAGTAGCATCAGGATTGGTCGCAGTGGACTCTGGGAGCCTGTGCCTGCAGTGGAGAGAAGCACGATGCGTCGATTCGGCAGGTAAGTGTTTTTTAAAAAAAAATGTATTTGTCTCGTCATCCGTCCGTCCATTCTCACCATTTCCCATTCCCCGCCCCACCACTCTATTGACACACCAGCTACTGCCATCACGGTTTGTCCACCATTCAGGCCAACTCTGCAAACCCAGAAAAGAAATGGCAGCAATCTTCTTGCCAGTTGTTGCACATGCCAGGGCAACATCTGGTAGCGTACATTGCCATTCAGCCAGGTTCCTGAGGAAAATAAAGGAATGAGAGAACAAAGTGTGTGCCTTCCAACTCATGTGAATCAGCCAGCTCAAACAGTGATGAATGAAATGCTTGTATTAATCTGGATGGAATTATTGAATTAACCTATGCTACAGGTAATTACTATGGGTCTCATTTCATTCCATCATTTTTAACTTGTACGCGCCATTGAAGCCAGAGACCAGCCTATGCAAATCAGCCCCAGCTCAGCCACAGAGGGGCTTTGTCACAGACACGGCTTGCGTCCTGTGGAAAGGTGAGCTCCAGGGTCCACATCATAGCTCTGGCACCAGCTCCCCTGTCCCACTCCCCGACCTTGGGCCTAGTCACCA
The DNA here is from genome assembly GCA_963921515.1 of Calotriton arnoldi. Lineage (NCBI taxonomy): Eukaryota > Metazoa > Chordata > Amphibia > Caudata > Salamandridae > Calotriton > Calotriton arnoldi. The sequence goes on along the minus strand of CAWUFW010000788.1, from coordinate 3,103,214 downwards.
CATGCTACCTCTCGGGGCATACTGGTCTATGCTGGAAGGAGCAAATGCTCTGCTGCCATCTCTCCACAATATTTGCAATAATCATTTTCTTTACATCCTTGTTTGTAAGACGTCTCTCTCGCTTATGAACCTAATCACCACAAGTCCTGGAGTTCGATGGTACACTTTGGCGGCTGTGTCTGTGATTACAGTTCGCTCATTTAAGACAATTAAATGCCCGGCGAGAATGACGAAGTTGACTAATAACAGTCTGATACCATCGTTGTTAATGTAGACTTCCGTTGTTTGGGTCTGTATTGTTAAATGTATCTGTACAACAATCACATTTGTTCTGATAAATCTACAATATGTCAAGTATCCGGACAAAACAATCACTTTACTAGGTATTCATCTTCTGTGGGATATTATTTTTAATGCATTTTGAAAGTATCTCATAGCTCTGGTATCTTGCACATACGCAGATGCTAAAAGGGCCGATGTGCAGTAGGCGTCAGTGAAGTTAGGAACCTCTGGCATTAGATAATGTGCTTTTTTGAATGATGTGAGATGCTGTTTATTGATAACTTCGCCTCTGAACAGCTTCCCATCTCGTTGAATGCATCGTCTACATAAAAGCTTTATTGGCAGGCTCGGGTCACGTTGCTGCCAGCCTCACTTTGAAAAACATGGACACTTTCTTGACCTGTTTTAATTGTGTCTGGTAATGTCACTGCTCAGGATAGTGTTGTGGTAAAGTACTGTATGTGCACCGCACAATAGTAAAGTACCGCATCGATCACTAATTCTCAACTTCAGACCCGCCTATTGGAACACTGAAATATTTAATCCCTGCATTTTCAAGCATAATTTCTATTTAACATTTGAAGAAAGAAAGAAAGTTGATTGTGGTCACCAACTTTGTGAGGGGAAACAAGCTTTCTGCAGAGCAAATTCAATTGAGAGTGCATGATAAAAGATGTGTTTTTCAGGTGAGACAAAAATGTGAGGTATACGTATTGTGCTAACAACTGCTATAAGGTCTCAGTGTACAGATCATTCATAATATGTGATCACATTCAGTAGAAGACAATATATGTACCTTAAAGTATAACACAAACAGGAATGTCCTATCCCACAGCTATCAACTTTTAACATAGTTTTGCCACATTCAGTGAGTGGCCCAGCATAAATTCCATAGCATCTTTTCATACATCAAAATGGTACCCACCAAACACCCCTTAAATCTGAATTTCTAACACAAAAAACTTAGCGACCAACTAGCCAAACATCATTACTTTCACAGAAGGTATGTCATCTATCTTCATTGTACTACAAAAATATATATATTTTTTTATCTTAAGTTCCATACATTTTGCACATGGGATGTTACAATATCATAAGCATTTCTGAATATTTTGAACAATATTAAACCTGCATAGCAGGCCATTCATCTTGTAGCTTCAGCCATTAATGGTCTAACAGGCATTAATTGCTAGACCTACCTTGCTGTAGTAAGTAGAGTCCCAGATAGTAAAGGACTGGGTCCTATACATAGGCCATTATGCATGGAATTGTTCAACACTTTGGGCCTTGCTTACAAAAAGCAAATTCAGTTGTAAACATGTCCAAACCTTTTTTGGGTGCATGGTAGGGGATACCAGCACTTATTTTGAGGACCTGGGGCCGTATTACATAAAGTGCCCCAGGGGCGCAACGAGCGTTTGTGCCCGCTTTGCACGCCCCCCTGGGCACTTTGGTATTACAGAAGGGGCCGCAGACGCTTGTGTGGCCCATTCTGTAATACCGATAGCGGTGGCGCAAATAAAGCACCAGCGCTATCTGCAGGGGGCGTTCCCTCATTTGCATGGTGGCGTGCCCCATGCAACTGAGGGAATCCCTTTGCCGCTGCACCCGTGCCATATTACAGACGCGGGCGCAGCGGCAAGGAAGCCCTCAGGAGGCGCACTGAAAGTGCGCCATCTAAAAAGTGGCGCACTATCAGTGCGCCCCCTGATGGCAGCCCTCTGGAGGAGGGAAAGGGGGTCCCATGGACCCCCCCAGACTTCCCCTTGCAGGCGGGTGCAGTCACTGACTGCACCCGCCTGCAAGGGGATCTCTAATCCCCTTCAAAGTGCAAGCAGGTTGCCGTCTGCACTGTGAAAACACGGAGCAGCTGTAAAGAAGCAGCTCCGTTTGTCACAGGAATGCGCTGCCCCCAGGGCAGCACGAGTTCGCGGCTGCCCTGGGGGCAGCGCATTCATGGTAATAGGGTGTATATTCTCTGTTTGCGCCTGGCGCAAACAATAAAAATGTGCATTTACCATAATACGGCTCCTAGACTTATTTTTCATCAATAGATTTTGCCTCAGCACAACACTAGAAAAGTAGAAAAGGGAGAAAAAAGAAGGAATTGAAAGGAAAACAGTGACAAAGGGAAAGAGCAGGGATAAAAAACAATTGCACAAGTGAGATAAAGAGAAGTGTAGGGGGTTGGTGGAAAGAAGCATGAGGTTGAATCAAAATTAGGCAGTCTTGGTCTTTGGCAACCCTGGGATGTCAGTCAGGGGCAGGGTGATAAGAAAAACCTTGAGTGTCTCTAATTATTATTATTTTTATTATTATTACAAATTTAGCACAGCTTGCACTGAAGATCATTTAATCTAGCACTGGTGATCCAGAATGGACATTTGCCGAAATGCATTTGATTGGATGAATATTTTACCTTTCAACTATAAAGAACTTATAAAGAATTCATTTTTTGCAGGAAAAACGGGCATTGTAAGCCTTTCAGTGGTTGGAGTTTGCTGAATAGAACTGTCTTAGTCCTCACCCTATGCCACGACGCTCTATGTCACCGAATCAGCAACTACCTTGTGTGACAAAATTGAATTGAGTCCTAAAAACATAAATGTCAACAAAGCAAATTAATCAAAGAAAAGAATAACGATTCACAGATATTATTCCAGCATAAATACTACTCATGGTCACTGTTTGACGAATCCAAAGATGTTTTCGTATTTTCTTCCCAATTATTAATTCAATGATCTAGTCCTGTTGGCAATATTGATAGCATTAATTATGATATTAGTCTGAACTTTTAGTTTATCTGGTATGGAAGTTCACTGGTTAATACGGTCTGATGCCACTTGTTTGAGCTTCAGGGGGTTGACTCAGCATTTCATATTTTAGAGGTCGATAAAAGGATTATTATATTGTTCAGAAAACGAACATCTGTTATTTGCAGGGCCCAAAATCAAAACTGTTAGACATGTGGTGTAAGAAAGCATGTAAATATTATTGCTATTAACTAATGTAATAACTCTTTGCAACCAGCATAGCACCACCTTAAGTAAAAGATCACCAGAGCTACCATGCCCCTTGTTTAGTGAGGTTAGCTCAACGCTAATATCTTCAAGGAGTGCGTGAGATATCTGTGCATCAAATATGAGATAAAGATGGGTGTTTAGTACTGTTATAGGTCCAGATGTGAGGAGTGCGGCCTCAGGTTGTACACATCAGCAAAAGCATCTTATATTGTCCACCAATGCCCAACAGAGAGCATCAAACCCGCTCTGGCAGGTGAGCAGGTAATTCAGACTCAATGCTCTTTCCATCCTGTACCTCTCTGAAAGTCGTACATGTTATGAAGGTGGATTTGAGGGAAATGTATTTATTTATTTATAAAATGTATAAAGCGCTCTGCCACCCAAGCGGTATCCTGGCGCTGACCAAATAACTGAGAAAAGAGAGACACAGAAATATCGAAAGGACCTACAGTGAGGCGCACCTAGGAATGATTGCGAGCAGAGACATGACCAAGGTCTTAAGCGCGCTCCTAAATTGTAACAAGTTGGTCATGGATCTCAGTGAAAGAGGAAGTGAGTTCCAGAGCTTGGTTCCGCTAACCATAAAGGTCCGGCCACCTTGCCTGGATTTCCTGAACTTGACCGCGCATAGTAGATAGGCTGATGTAGAACGGAGAGCTCTGTTAGGAGTATATCTTTTAAGCCTCTTGCGCAAAATAATGCACAAAAGTATTATTCTAAAATACAAAGACAGAGAGTAGCTAAAAAAATAGCAAAAGTTAAAGTTATGAGTTGCAACACAGTCTGTGGCTTGTAGAAACTGAAAACAGTTCCAATGATTATATTTAATATATTTGCATGCTTTTTACAAAATCGACGTAGAGACGTCCGTACTTAATGACTTATTTAGGTTGAGCATCTCTTTATTCTTACGATATAGATAATAAGTATGGCCTTGTTAGAAAAGAAAAAAGGATAGGTATTAGGAAAGCCTGAGGAAGGAAAAGATTATAAGAGAACAAAGTGAAAGAATATGCAACCGGTACATTGGCAAAATGTGTTGATCGTGTATCAAACTTTAGATTGTTGTGAAAGAATCAGCAAGTTTCCCATGAAGTTACTTCTCGTAGCAAAGGTCAGCTTTGACAGAGGGCACAAGAGAAAAGGAGACAACAGAGAATGCAGTGAGGTCTGTGGGAGTGGAGCACACTTGCAAGCGTGTTATAGGAGGTAGTGCTTACTGCTCTATTGATGAATTGTCTCCCTGGAGGTCCTTTAGTATGGTTGCATCCATTGTTCTTGACCTACCAATAGCATCCTTTTATATGGAGTGGTTGCCATGACAGCACCTAAGATAGACCTTGATTGGTCAATGGGAATGTGGGTGGTGCTTTTTGTAAACCTCTGAACATGGCTGTTCTACATTAAGCAAATACCTATTTGTTGATATGCCAATTGTAAATGATACCCCTATAAGCAGTCATAATGCTTTACCAGCACGCTTATAGCAAGTGGGATCATAAACATTACACCAAATTTTTGTAAATAATAAAAGTATGTTTCCTATACTCATATCTCAATTTCTTGTCTTTTGAAGGTTGCTTTCCACATACAGCCGTACAAGGGGCGCAATGATAACACCGTGCACGATAATATCAAGTACATCATTGATAAGTAAGTCTTCTTCTGATAAATAACCAATATTGTTTCTTACATGAGACGTGCTATCTGAATCTTCACTCTTGGTCTATATTTCATATGTCCAACTAAATGGTGACGTACATTGTAAATAAAAATTGATATGGTGTAACTTGCTGTTCTCTTCACTGCTGGTTCTGGCATATTTGCCGCCGCCGGAATACTAAGCTCACGGAACTACTTCGACTGAAGTTTATTATTACTTCATTCGCTGTGGAGGATCACCGGTAGCTATAAAGTGCTGCTACGATTGTGGTCGGATTCCATTCGCCATTTTCAATATTATTCCCGTGCTTTTGGACACTCTTCTGCACTTATAAATTTTCTTTGGGCCGGACTTGCTAGTTCCATTAATTACGTAGAATCCCGCCAAATATTCTTGAGGGATCCTCTACAGCCAATTTGATTCAGTCGGAATATTGCACCGACATCGTTTAGATTACTCTGGCTGGAACTTGATATAACGTTGTCCGCATCGTGGGGCTGACTATCCTCTTGATATACAGAGTGGAACGTTGTTCGCACAGAAACTTTTTTGCCCTGATTAAGTTCGTATAAAAGGAACGAAACGCGTTGGCTGTTGTCCTGTTGCTTTTACTCAAAGAAGAATAAAGACATTTGAAAAGACCATATTGACTAAAGTGTGACTTCATCCCTGGTGCTGCCTCCATTTTTCTCTAACTTGCTGTTAATATTTTATTTTGTACTTGTGCTACAAATCCAAATCTAACGCAATCTGGCATATTTCTAACTTTTTCTTAGCATTTCTCCTAGCAACAGTTGAAACAGGAATCAACATTAAAGAAGGGTAGGAAGTCAAAGCTGCAATTCAATTGAAATAGCAAAGGTGCAAATTAAAAAGATTACATTTCTTTTACTTAAGGCCTACAACCTACTGACACTTTTCACGTCGTACCTTCACAGCTCTATTTAAAAATGCTTAAAAATGAATCATGCCATGTATGGTGTTTCTTTTTTACAATACTTTGTCTCCAGTCTGATAGCGTGCTGGCTGTGCTGAGATCTACCTTAGATGGTTGGTGAGTTTGTCATTTATCTAGATGAGGCTGCATGTTGTGATGGCTTTGTAAATAATGCTGCTGGTTTTGAAGATGGTGCAGGACTGTAAGAGATGCCAGTGGAGTTTCATCGGGATGGGGGTGCTATGATCATATTTCTTCGGGTCCCAGATGCTGTGGATTTAGGATGCTCTTAAGGAGGGTCACTGCGAGGTCTGGGGGACCATGGATTATGGCGTTTCAACCATACAGATTCAAAAGTAAGAGAGCAGTTCTGAAGTTGCTTTCTGGGAGGAGTGGTTTCACTTTCTTCAGCAGAGCTATCTGGTAGGACGAGGTGGTATTTATTGTCTTGGCAATGTGTTCCTTGAGACTGAGGTTGGTGTCCAGGACACAAATTCAAGTGGCAGTGGGTGTAGGTTGGGTTTTGAAACCACCAAGGTGCATGTTATTGAACAAGGTTTTTAATACTGCTTTTTGTTGTTCTTGACAAATAATAGGAATTCTGTCTTGAGGTAGGTGCTGGGCACCTCAGTGTAGATGAGGTGCAGACAGTGTTTAAGGCATTGGATGTCTAGAGCAGACAAGACTTTCAAGAAGAGTTGTGTATCATCGGCATATTGATGAATTCTGATGCTGTCACTGGTGAATAGTGCCCAGAGGGCCTCCATGTAGAGGCTGAAGATGACAGGACACTATTAAACCCTGGGGAGCTCCGCAGGTGATAATGATCTTCTGACAAGCCGGTACTTCATGAAGCATTATTGTCTATTGTAGGTTTCTTTAGAAGTGGGAGAATCTGGCCCGTCTTGAGAGCTTCAGGGAAGATGCCTTGAGTGAGGGTGACATTGACAGTGAACAGCAGGGGTGAAAGATGAGGTATACGTGAAACATATTCTTCATAGAAGGTGGCATTGAGGGGATTGAGTATGTTGGCAAGATCTACAAGATATTGGACATAGAAAGATAATGATTGCAGAATGCTACAAGTCGGGTGGGTCTCAAAGGAGAAGCAGGTGTGGTGTTGTCAATGTGCTGTTGGGTTTTCTGTATTTTGTCACTGAAGAGGAGGTTCATGACATTGCACTTGCCTATTGTGTGTAGGATAGGAGGGTCAGGCAGGGGGTTTATGTTGTGCTTGATTGTCTTGAAGAGTATTCTGCTTTTGTTAGCAGCTTCATTGATGGTGTTGGTATTATACTTTGCTTTTGGCTGATTTGATGTATTGTCTGTGTGTTGCATGACAGAACCTTGGTAGTATGAAGCTTTTGGGGGTTCTGTTTTTCATCCATTTTCTTTCCTGTCTGGGCATGGAGGATTTTTTGTTGCCATGGTCTTTGAATTTCTTGAGTGCTGAAGGTTTCAGCTACAAATTGTATATTTAAGATGGAGCTTGTGTCAAGAAGCTTTGGTGGTTTGCACTGGGTTGTTGGTGATGTAGACAAGATGAGGTTGAGGCTGTTGATTTGCAGTGTATTGGTAGGTTGACATGCTGTACCACTTTGAGTAGGGTGTCTTGTTTTTTTGCGTGTGTGTTGTCTGGGAGGCTGACATCACTTAGAAGGGCTGTGTTGGCATGCTGGATGGATGAGATGGTGAGGGGATCTGAAAATTTGTCAATTAAGTCTTTTTTCTGCCCTTAGCCTGTAGATGATATTGAAATTTGCGGATTGAGTTGAAAAGAGAGGAAGTGGCATGTGAGGAGCTCCATGGAGTTGAGTTTGCTTGATTAGGGTGCAAGAACAGAACTTATGGATGACTGCGAGGCCTCTTTCTCTTTTAAATGTGTGTTTCAGGGGCGTGGCCAAGATGGCGACTTGAACAGTCGCAAGTTCCGGAGGCTCCTCGTCCCTTGCCTTCCCACCCAGCCATTTACGGTGCCTGCGGCCCCAAAACCCTGCAGGAAGGGGTAAAGCCGAAAGCGGAGGCGAAGGGTCTGGGTCCGACACAACGCTGAGGGGCACCGACTCCTGAATCCTCCTTTTTTTTTGAGCGGCGGCCGGCGAACAGCGGAGCGCACAAAATGGCGCCGCATCGCGTCTGAACTGACGCCGAGGGAGGTAGGAGGACCGGAGGGGCAGAAACGGGACCCAAGCAGCAGACGGGGGCGTCGCGTCTGGAGGAGGCACCCCGCCGAGTGACGGGGCGGGCGGCGGGGCACTGCCCTGGTGGAGGAACAACCCTCGGCAACCCAGGGCCCGCTGAGAGACGCACGAGACACGGGGCAGAGACCCAGTGGACGGCGTAGAACGCCCGGCAGGCCTTGCAAAAGGAGGAGAGAGAACTGCGGTGAGCAGCTGAGGCCATCGGGCCGGTGGTGAGCGATCCCCCTCCCCCCCTGGTGAAGGCGATAGGGGGGAGAGGTAGACGACAGCACAGAGGGGGAGAGAGGCCCCCGTGGCGACGACTCACAGGTCCCGACGATAGCAGTAACAGGAGCTCGTCCAGAGGTGACGGGAAGCTGGGCCCGTCGACTCGGAGGTGAGGCTGAGGCTGGGCTGGAACCCCGGTGGGTAATGGAGCGCTGAACGGAGGGAGCAGACCCAAGGGCACACAGGAGGCGCGGCCTGGGTCAGCGGCCTATATGAGATAGGCGGTGTGGACGGCTGATACAGGGCCCCACGCTACAGACAGGTGGGGAGACACCCGGCCAGGATTGCCGCCTGGCGGAGGTACAAGGAGCAGCAGGGGGTGGTGCATGCACCATCGGTGGGCGCTCCCGAGGTTGGAGGAATTAACGGGGGAACGAGAGCAAGACACGAGCTGCGGAACTCACACCCTCACCAGAAGAACACCAGACCCCTAGGGATGGAGAGGGAGCGTTCAGCGAGGCAGGGGTGATGGAGGCCCGCACCTCGAGGCAGGTGTAGGAAGGCGACTAAGGGGCGCGAAGGGACTAAGATCAGGGGCGCCCCCCTTCAGAGAGCTGAGAGACAGGGGCGCGAGGTCGTGGGCGAAGACCAGAGTGCTCGGAAACAAGGGAGGAAAGCGGCGGTCCACACAAGAAGGGTGGACGAACACAAGGCCTCGATTCTGGTCCTGCGACGGGCACCAGCCGAACGTATCCTGAGAGGGCACGTGGGACGGGTGCCTCTTGGCCCTATCTCAATCATAGGAGTGGGCCGCAGTGTCGTTGGGCCCCGCTAAGAGATCGAGTCGTGACCACAGAAGACCCCCAAGACTCCTCCAAGGCACTGCAGGAGAAGCAGGAACAAGATGGCCACGGCGAAGAAGAAAGGGGAAAGGTCCGTGAGGGAGATGCTCATAAAACATACAGTGGTAGAGGAGAAAGGCAGTAAATCCCCCCAGGTCAGAACTAGCGGGGTCGCCCCAGAAGACGACACGATCCCGATCACCCGGGCCTTCCTCGAAACGCTATTCAACACCCTCCGGGAAGATTTCCAGGCGCTCAAGAGCGAAGTCGCAGGAGAGGTGAAGGACATCCGACGAGATGTAGACGCGGTGGGGGAAAGGGTGGCGGAACTGGAGGATAGAGAACACGCAGCGGGGGAAGAATTCGCTCAGCTCCAGCAAGAGGTCATTCGACTCAAAGAGCAACAAATCGACCTCCAGGCCCACACGGAGGATCTGGAAAATCGCTCCAGACGCAATAACATCCGCGTACGGGGGGTTCCACTGAAATCCGAAGGGACAAATGTGGCAAGCTATCTGCAGGGGTTATTCCGAGAGGTCCTGGGAGAGAACCAAGAGTTTGAGATCCGCATAGATCGAGCGCATAGGGTGGGTTTGCCGCGGCGGGCCCCGGCGCCCCCCCCGGACATCCTGGCCTTCCTCCCAGACTACCCGTTAAAGGAACGCATTTTTCTGCGAGGCACGTCTGAAACAGTCCATCATCTATCAGGGCCACTCCGTGGCTTTATATCAAGACCTGGCCTCCATAACGCTGCAGAAGAGGAGATCCTTCAAAGACGTCACCCGGCACCTCAGAGAACAAGAGATAGCCTACTCCTGGGGGCATCCATTTAGGCTAATTTTTAAGTGGAACGGCAAGGTACATCAACTCAGGTCAGTGGAGGACACGTGCAAGCTCCTGGGCCTTGAAGTCCACGACGCAGAAGGTTTGCCTCCAACCACGAAACGATGAACAGGGGACGGATGGCGAAGAGTGGGACGCAGACGCTCCCCGACTTCGGAAGCAAGACCAGACTCGGACGCTATGGCGCAGGAGAGGCAAGCAGCTCTGGAAGCCGTCTTAAAGGATACTGCCCCGACACAGTGAACTGAAAACATGGAAGGGGTCAGTAACGCTATCATATTTGAGGCTGGGGGGGGGATGGGGGCGGGGAGCCGGGAACACTTGGTCCACACATGCCCCGATTATCGTCTCTCCACGTACCAGGGCATGGGGCCCTGGGGCTACGGACAATGTTAGGGTTTTTAGGGTTCCTTGTTGGGGTTAGGGAGGGGGAGGAGAGGGGGAGGACGGGTTCAGGGGGGGAGGTTGGGGGGTTGGGGGGAAGGGGAGGGGGAACCGATGTGCTGCAAGGGGTTGGGTTCGGGTGGATTCCCGAAAATCGGGGTCCTAGCCCTAGCAGGACGAGGCATACGGGATAACGAGCTGATGGGCGGGCCCTACCAGACTCAGCGCCCACCAGGGTTCAACACTTGGGATGGCTCACAAACTCCAGATTCTCACCCTTAATGTGAAAGGGTTAAATAGCCCCATTAAAAGAAGGGCCATCCTCTCCTATTTGGAGCACACGGGGGCGGCTATCTGCCTCCTGCAAGAGACACACCTCCTGGCTAAAGATTGGCATCGTATGAGATCTCGAGCCTTTCCTCAGCAATTCTTTTCTTTATAGCGGTGAAAAAAGCAGGGGTGGCAATATTAGTATCTAAATCCTTTCAGGGCCTGGTGAGCGAGAGGGTGGCAGAAATTAAAGGACGGATGTTGGCATACAAATTCTGGGTAGGAGGGGTCCCACTGGTGGTGGGCTCCCTGTACGCCCCTAACGCGGGACAGGAGAAGTTCCTTACCACAGCACTTTCAGAGGCACTCGCCACGCAAAATAGGATGATGGTGGTAGGGGGGACTTGAACCTAGTCATGGACACGGAGATAGATCGCTCCGGTCAGCGTTACGGACAGGAGGGTGCACTCTCTACTGCAGGGAAGGACTGGCTACGGGAACGGGGTTTGACAGACATCTGGAGGACAAAGCATCCACACAATAAACAATATTCATTCTACTCTCACGCACACCGAACATATGCTAGACTTGATCATCTTTTAGGGTCGTCGGACCTGACAGCATTAGTGGACACGGTAAATATAATTCCGGCGGCGCTTTCCGACCATGATGCGGTGACACTGACTCTCTCTCTACCTACAACACACAGGACCCCGGGGAGATGGCGATTAAGGGAAACGCTGCTTCAGAGACACGGGGAGGTAACAGCGCTACACAAAAGCATCACTGACTATTTAACCCGCAACGACCTCGCAGATACCCCCATTACGGCCCTCTGGGGGGCTTTGAAGGCAGTGGTACGCGGCGAATTAATCGCCATTGCAGCGGCGGAGGCTAAAGAGCGTAGAGAGGTTAGGGAGAAGCTCACAAAGCACGTAGTGGAAATGGAACGAATCCATAGTCGCACAGGGGCCCCTAGGGTTTGGCGTCAGGTGAGAGCGGCAAGACTGCAGCTGGCTGCTCTTGATATCGATAGAGCGGAGTATGCGGCGCTGAGGCTTAAGCACTCGTATTATATTGGGGGGATTCAACAGGCCGTATGTTGGCCAGCAAACTTAGAGCCCGCGTCCAACGGGACAGGGTACCCGCAATAATAAATGAGAAGGGAGTGAAGGTGGTCAAGGACGAGGAAATAGCAGACGCTTTCCGGGAGTTTTTTTCCTCTCTTTATAGGGAGTCGATACCCGACTCAACCGAGGGGGAGGATTATCTCAAGGGAGTATCGACCACGGCTTTAGATCAGTCCGAGGCTGAGGCAATGGAGGCGCCGATTCGGATAGAAGAGGTGATTGGGGCCATTGCTCGCCTTAAATCACACAAATCACCGGGTCCAGACGGGTACTCCGCAGGTTTCTATAAGGCCTTCTGCTCATTGATCGCCCCTATACTAACACGACTCTTCAATGCCTTCCAGGGGCGTGGGTCTATCCCCCCAGATATGTTAGCGGCAGACATTGTAGTCATCCCCAAACCCGGAAAAGAGAAGACAACATGCAGCTCTTACAGGCCGATTTCTCTTCTCAATCTCGACCTGAAACTGTTCACTGGAGTACTAGCGGCACGACTGGGACCGCGATTACCGGGCATTATAGACCCGGATCAGTCCGGTTTTATTTATAACCGACAGGGGAGCGATCACACCAAGCGGGTACTACATTTGATAGATAAGGCGCACCGAACCAAGATGGAGGCTTTGCTACTGTCAGTAGACGCGGAAAAAGCCTTTGACCGGGTCAACTGGAGCTTCCTGGACCATACCCTGGCTCATTTTGGAATCGGGGAACGCTTCAGGGCTTGGGTGGCGAGCTGTTACGATGAGCCTAGGGCCATGGTTCGAGTCAACGGTACAACATCACGGCCGGTAGTGATTCAGAGGGGCACACGACAGGGGTGCCCGCTTTCCCCACTCCTATTCGCATTATACGTGGAACCGCTCGCCCAGAAAATTAGAGATAATCCGGACATAAGGGGGATTCCCTTTGGGGGGGAGAACCATACAGTGAGCTTATATGCGGATGATATTTTGGCCACGTTGGAGAAGCCGGAACGTTCGGTACCAGCCTTTTTGGAGGAGCTGGCCTCCTTCGGCCGCGTCTCCGGGTTTAAAATTAATGTGGGAAAGTCCACATTATTACACCTGGGTCGATATGCAGAAGCCGCGGATCTAGAGCGACCATCTTACGGAAACTTACGAGCAAGGGAATCCATCACGTACCTGGGCATAGAATTAGCTCCCACGGTAACACAGACGGTCGATCGGAATTACGCAGGGCTCCTCTCCCAGATCCAGAGGTGTCTTCAACAATGGCGCAAGCAACCACTCTCGCTCCTAGGCCGAGTCGCGGCGATCAAGATGAGCATCTTGCCCAAAGCGCTATATATATTTCAAACCATACAGGCCAGACCGCCGAGGGGTGCCCTCCAGCAACTCCAGAAAGAGGTCAACCACTTTTGTTGGGCCGGAGCGCGACCCCGGATGCGTAGAGAGATATCCCATCGACCCCTAGACCAGGGAGGGTTGGGTATCCCGAACTTCCTTGACTACTATAGGGCTTCCCAACTCCGAACCCTGGTGGAATGGAGCAGACCCGAATCGGAAAAGAAGTGGCTGTTCCAAGACAGGGCACTGGCAAAACTCTCGTTATGGAAGGTGCCTTTTTTAAAAAACGTGACAGACCCCCGAATCTACAGGGTTCGCCGATTACGAGTACAATTTTAAACATCTGGGATACAGTGGCAGTGAAACGGGGCCTTACCTCCTTCCCTTCCCCAATGACGCCGTTATTTGATAATCCGGAATTTGTCCCAGGGATGAACGAAAGAGCTTTCCCCCAATGGAGGAACGCGGGATGCAAATCAGCGGGTCACCTTTTTAACCTCGAGGGATTTTTGTCCCTGGCCGAGACACAACACTCTTATGATATTATCGCTCCACAGCAGTTCCAATATTTTCAACTCCGGCACTGGCTCCTTCAACCGGAAGTGAAACCCCTCGTCGGTCGGAGGCTCACTAGATACGAACGGTGGCTTCGTGATAAAACGTCCGATAAAAAAATAATCTCAGAAATATATGGTCTGCTTCGACCCTTGACCCCATTTACGCCCTCGGCAGGCCAGAGGCGCTGGGCTAGGGAAATCGGGAGGGACCTTACCGAAACGGAATGGCGTGATATCTACTATCGGGCTGCACATACAGCTCGGAACGTGGCCAGCCGGGAGACGGCTGTAAAAGTAGCCACGTACTGGTACCTGACTCCGGTCCGACTGCATCGAGGGAACCCAGAGCGTAGCCCGACGTGCTGGCGGGGCTGCGATGAAGAAGGAACACTGACGCACATCCTATGGGAATGCACGGAAGTACGAGATTACTGGAGGGAGGTCTTAGATGATATAGACAGTTGCTTGGACACCGAAATCCCTAGATTCCCAGCTTACACGTTACTAGGCCTGCCTAATGGACTTACATATCCGTTGAAATCCATAAGGGGGAAGCAGATGGGGGTGGCGATGGGAGCAGCGGTACAGCATATACTTTCACTATGGGGCACACAGACCAGACCAACACATACAGGGTGGTTGCATAAACTCTGGTATATAGTGGGGATGGAACGCATTCAAGCGACACTTACGAACTCAATAGAATCCTTCCACACCATATGGAGCCCACTTCTGACACTGTTGTCGAGGGAACTTAATGAGGTGACTTGCCCGAAATATCTACGCCTTCTCCGTCTCACAGATAGGCCAACTGAGGAGGGAGCCCATGGAGCAAATAACTGAGGTCCTGCAGACCATAAGACCCAATACTGGGAGCAACCAGCACATCGGTTCGGGGGGAGGGACGGGGGGGACAGGGAGGGGGATAGTTATTATATTAGTTCATTGGTTGGGTGTTTTGATTTTTTTTTTTTTTTTTTTTTGGGAGAAAACGGAGGGGGCAACCAGCCTTTCAGACGGATCACTCATCTACGCGGCCGGCCTCCGGGTTGTGGCATTAACGCTGTGTATTGACCTCCTAGAAATGCTCTGCCGGCCAACGGATGTAGGCAGTAAGCTGTGTAGTGCCAAAATGTTTCCTTCCAATAAACATGATTTAAATATAAATGTGTGTTTCACACAATGGTTGCCTGTGGGAACTGTGATGTCTAGGATGCGTGAGAATATGAGCGTGAATGATGTTTCTATAATGAAGAGTGCATAAAATTTGTGATAGGTGATGAGGTGTATATCGTGGAGGTTTGCATCACTTTTGTGAAGCAAACCCGGTGCAAAATGTTTGTAAATATGTCCCCCCAGTTCAAAATAGGTGAAACCGAAACCCATATTGATCCTGTTTTTGTAATGGTAAGTGGGTGGGTGGGTGGTAAAGATGTCCATAGCATGCAGGATGAAATGAATCAAGTTTTGATTGATGTAGAAATATTCACTCATGATAGAGCAAGAAAACCTTGCACGAAGAAAGATTGAGGACCTGTAACGTTAGGATAAAGTTAAAATGGAACAATTTAGGTTTAAATGATTTATACCCAAAGGTAAAAGAGAAATAATGTATTAGAAGAAACAGCAGGAGGAACTAGTGTTTATCACTGTATTGTAAAGAAAGTTACCCATTAAAGCCATGTAAAAGGCTCCACAAGGTTTCACTGCCTGCAGTCAAGTTCAGTATGCCAGCAGACTCTCCCACACTTTCTACAAGCATAACCACACAGCCTTCAAGTTTTGCCACCTGCAGTGCAATGAGTTTTTGAGCCCAAGGCAAAATAATATTTTATCATCTAGTACCTTATATTTTTCTAGGAACAAGGCATTATTTAGCACATTTGCTGTAATTTAGCACCACCCTGTGCTAATGTATGGTGGTGCAGCGAGACAGCTGCCTACTGTGGTCTTAATGTAGTACCAATCCACTTTACCACAGTGTCTACTACCTTTTATTTACTACCTGTGATGTTTCACATACTTCCTGCAAAACTTCCAATAGTGTCTCCAAACGTCCACACTACATACAAACTTTCTAAACTGCATGTGAGATCCCCGCACTGTATGTACGCCTCTCACACTGTCTGCAAGCTATCTACACTTCATGAAAACCTTCCACAGTGCCTGCGGGCTCCATACCACCAGCAAGCTTCCACTCCATCTTCAATTTTCACCATATTTCCTGCAAATCACTTGTACTATATGGACGACTCCACACAGCTTATGTGCCCGCCCTGTAACTTTCAACCCATGGCTGCAAGCTACAAAAAACTACCTCGACAACTCTCTTCTCTTCCTGTAGTATTCCAGCACTGCCAGAGGCTTCCCTACCTACCTACAAGCTTCCTTGTGCTGCTAGCAAGATGCTGCACACTTCTTGTAACATCGACCACACTGCCTGGAGCAGTGATGCTCAAAGTATGGCCCGGGGACCACCTGCGGCCCTACTAACCTTCACATACGGCCCCCGGTTGACAGCAGCACTGGGCTGCTGTTTACTTCAGAGAGAACTAACATTCAGAAAGATGTTAAATAAATGGTGAAGCTTTTATTTACAAGCTAACTCAAGTAAAGGAAAAGAAGCAAATAAATTATCCTGCATCATTTAACCACCCACAAAGCCCCACTTCCATTCTGCTAGCATCAATGTGGTCTTCGGGCCCACCACAGACCATACTTTATGGTCCCTGGGAAAATGTTTGTGAGTATCTATGCCCTGGAGGATCCCCCACTTCATCAGCATGCATCACTACATTGTCTGCAGGTTTTCACACACTGCCGGGTTCCCTGTTTTGCCAATGAACTTTCCTAGACTTTCTACATCCCTTTCACTATCTTGAGTGCCTGTAATCTATAAACAGATCTAGTTGAATAATGTGGCAGTGGAGGGCCACCTTTTGCAGCAGTGTTGACTAAACTCTGCCAAACAAAGACATTATTGTCTTAGTTTGTCATTTTCACAAACACTGACACAATAAAGAGCCCAAGGCAATGCAAAATCCAAGGATTTGTTGAGAAACAAAAATACACACATTCATCGGGTCGTATTGAAAACGTTACTCAGCAGCAAATAATGATTTTACCCTGCATTGAAGCACAGGAACAACATCATTGCCCCTTCTACTTTCTAGAGTTTAATAGGACAATATTTGCCTGTTTCCCAAGTGGTCTTTAGATTTGGTTTAACTCTGCTCTGTGTCTACACTATGGAAATCTAGAAGCATTTTCCAAAAATGGCCTGTCTGAGCAGGTAATTACCAAAAAAAACTAAAATAGCCCTCGGCTGGTTAGAGTCTCTGCCAGAGGATCTACGGAGGACAGCTGGGAACCGGTGTACCCGCTGAATTTCTCGGTCCCAATCCCAGCCCCCTAGCTCTCGGAAAGCTTCCTTAAGTAAGTCCAACATAAAAGCACGAATGTCCTCCCCCTCAAGTCCTTCCTTGATCCCAAGAAGGCGGAGGTTGTTCCTCCTCTGGCGTTTCTCCATATCTTCAAGCTTCCACATTGCATCTTTTAATTGAGCTTCATGGGATGTAGAGCCTTCCCTTACCACCGACAGTTCTCTTTCAACAGCTTCGGTTCTTTCTTCAATGCCGTTCATCTGTTCCCCAATCTCTGCGCAGGCTTTGCCGACTTTCCGAACAGCGCCTTGCAGCTTCTTTGTAGCTTGTCTAGCTTTCTTGCCATCCGCCCTGGTCTCTGCACGATGTTCTTTAATTGATTCAAGAATCATACTTAGCGCTGAGTTCATATCAGCTGTCTCTTTATGTTGCTCCTTCGAGGGACCTGCAACCTGACCCAGCACCAATTCTGTAGGACCAGTAATCCTTGTATGAGAGTAGTCCCATTTTAGACCGGTGCCAGTGATCCGCCTTCCCTGGTTTTTTTGCATCTCAGCGGACCCCTTGTGTCCCTTAGAACTCCTTCGTTGTTTTTGGTGTTTTAGGGCAGTCTCTGGTGCTTCAAGAGTGCTAGAATCCGATGACAAGATGCTATCCCCGCTTTCAATTTGGTCGGAGTCAGAGAGACCTGATATTGATTCCTCGGCAAGTGAAAAAAACTTGTCTGTGTTATCCGATATGATGTCGTCTGCCGCTGAAACATCTAAGGTTCTGATATGTGCTGGACCCCCAGAAGCATCTTCTTGTATAGTGACAGATATGCCAGATGAAGGGTCAGATATAGTACGAGAGCCGTTCACACTGGGATCCTGCGCCATCACGCTTGATGTACTGACCCCATCTTCTTCCAAAGCTCCGGGCTGTATCGTCAAGCCCTCCCACGAGGAATCACCTCGAAGGTCACTAAGAGGCTGAGCCTGAGATTCTAGGTCCGTGTTCTCCATGTGGCCAGGAGTACATAAATTTTGTATATCTTCCTTCGTTTTGAAGAAGCTTGTAATAGTTGGTTGGGGCGGTGCAGAATTTGGGGCGAAATCATCCTCATCCAGGGTTGTCCCTCCTTCTTCCATCAACTTTGGAGCAGTTGTTTTCCGTCCCCCAGTTTGTAGGCGTTCAATCGGGACCTTCCGTTTCTCCACTATCTGCTTGTTTCTTTAGACTATGCGGCTCGTTAGGCTTAACAACCTGGCTGCGTGAGGGCTCCGGTTTAGAGCCCTGGGGTAGCGTGGGATTTCTTCCCACCGCTTCTTTTCCAGCTCTCGAGGACTTTGGGGGCATATTTTCTGGTTCCTCTGTGCGTCTAGAGCCAAGCACTGTTCTTTGAGCCCTCTCCAACCTCTCCAATAGTTTGCTGCCAAATGCTAAAGCAGATTCCAGCCAGAACTTCCAGGTAACGTGAAGTGACAGAGGTCTGGCAGCCAAAGGGTTAAGCCTCCAGCTTGCAGTAGCAGCCGGCTCACAGCCCGGCCCCGCCTCCGTCCTCCCTCGCCTGGGAATTCCACCCGCCGCTTCGTCAGGCGTCCTGATGCCCAGCTGGAGCTCCGCGGCCACTCGAGAAACGTGGTCCATCCGCCGGACCCAGGCCCGCGACGGCAGCCGCTGCGAGCAAGAGGTGAGCTGTGTCTTTCTGTGGAGGGTTAGTCTAGGGGCATACTCAGGGCTGGGGAAGGGGAGCTACCGTGGCGAACTACGCTGCCGCCGCCATCTTGCTTTCCGCCAGAAGCTAGAAGACAGTACAAGGACTCTTCCTTCTTTGTTCGCCCCGATTTCTGCCACATCACTGTGGAACGTAGATGGCGGCTGAGACAAATGATCAAACCTTACCAAGATGCAGGCTTTGAGGCATTCTTGCTGGCTCCAGCTAGATTGAAGACTATTGTTAGAGGGTCCTTTAAGTTTTTTACCTCTGAAATTCAGGCAAAAGAGTACCTGGAACAAGTCAGTGGGAAATAAGCACTAGATGAGAACTAGATTGGGCCTTCTCTTTTTCTAAGGGGCCTCAGGGACGACTTTTGGTTTAAAGAGCAGAGGGGTACACAGCGGCCTGGGGGGGGGGGGGGTTGTGGTGTTCTTGCTACCTCCATCACTCGGACCCTACGGGTCCGGCTGCTTTCAAAGGGAGGGGAAGGTTGGGGTGGGGGCAGTGGGTGGCAAGGGGGGGCACAGGTTAAAATGGAGAAGGGTGAACAACAGCTGAAGGGTATCTTTATGGATTTTTGTGTTTTTCTGGAAGGTATCAAAGACCAGGGACTATTCTTGATGGATGTCAGGATTAGTGGATTGGACAGGCAATGTAATATTTTAGATAAAGAAATGAGGTGTTACAGCTTGGAATTTTTTTTAAAAAGGTATAATGGCTAAAATACGAATCGCCACTATAAATATCTGTGGGCTCAACGACAGTGCTAAAAGGAGAAGGGTTCAGGAAGATCTCAAAGTCCTCAAGGCCGATCTATATTGCCTTCAGGAAACTCACATTGCACGGAAAGATTGTAATCTATATAAATCCTTAGGGCTGAAGGTCCTAGCATATACTTCACAAGATGTAAGGACCAAGGGGGTCGCTATCCTTGCGAAAAATAGCTCTTTTACCCTGGGGAAAAAAGATGGTGGACAAGCTTGGCAGATGGGTTATAATGGAATGCAAGAAT
This sequence comes from Calotriton arnoldi, assembly GCA_963921515.1. Taxonomy (NCBI): domain Eukaryota; kingdom Metazoa; phylum Chordata; class Amphibia; order Caudata; family Salamandridae; genus Calotriton; species Calotriton arnoldi. Next base: position 3,083,471 of record CAWUFW010000788.1, on the reverse strand, counting down.
GGGGCAGATTCTTTTACATTGTGTTCAGTATATGCTCCAGTGACAGATGATCCGGGTTTACTGCATTATCTAGCTAACGAATTACCTTCCTGGCCGGCACCATATGTGGTTTGTGGAGATTTAAACATCAACGGCTCCAGAGGAACCCCAGGTGATACAGGAGTATCTAGTAAAGGGTATAAACCGCATTCTATGAGGGCTTATAATAATTTATTAAAAGACATGGGCTTGGTAGATGCATGGGCTAAACTAAAACCTGATGACCCCGGCTATACTTATTACTCGGCCCCCCATAGTAAGTTTGCTCGGCTTGATTATTTCTTAGTCTCCCCATCTCTCTTGCGGAAGGCTAAGGTGGAGCTCTTTCCCAGAGTAATGTCAGACCACAACCCAATTGTCCTGGAGATACTATGTAGCGGGGTTCGAAAGGAGCGCACAGGCTGGACATTTGAGAGGGCACTCTTATCAGATAATGAATATGTTGAACATATGAGGTGCTGGATCAGAGAGTTTTTTGAGAACAATATCGGTAGTGCCCCTCCGGGGATGATGTGGGATGCGTTCAAGGCAGCAACAAGAGGGGAGACACTGCAATATAGCCTGACCAAGCAGAAAAAAGGGACTGCCCAGATTAAATTATTTTATCAGAAACTTGCCGGTCTGGAAACAGAACTGATACGCAAGGTGGCTAAGGGAGAAGATCTTTCCGCAACTCTGAATTCTATCACGGTTATCAAAGCCTGTATGTCCGACTTCAATGCGTAAAAGACAGCAGGGCTGTACTTGGCCAAACGGCAAGACTGCTATGAATTCAGTGAGAATGTCGGTCGTTTATTGGCAGTAAGGACTAGGCAACAGGCCGCGTCCGGACACATTGAACGGGTTAAGAATATGAGGGGATGGTAGTTACAGACCCGGGGGATATCAGAGAGGCCTTTAGGGAGTTTTATGAGGATTTATACAGTACCTCTCCCTCTGTTATTCTTCCGGAAGACGTCGCATTGGAATTTCTACCGAGTGGAAAGATATCCCAAGAGGAGGGTATGCAACTGGGGCGGGCTATCTCTCAGGAGGAGCTACATTGCGCAATCCAAGCCCTACCTGCGGGTAAGGCTACGGGCACTGATTGCATCCCTATAGAGTTTTATAAGGTCTTTTTTAGAGAGACTTGTCCGGCTTTGCTTGGTTTATTCAAGGAGATCAGGGAGGGAGCTCTACCACCTGGCTCTTGGGGCACAGCCAACATAGTGATTTTCTTAAAGAAGGGTAAAGATCCTATTAGTTTGGGCTCATACAGGCCCATTACGCTGCTTAATAGCGATGCCAAACTATATTCAAAGATTTTAGCCACCAGGCTGAATTCCGTGATGGATCAATTAATTTCAGTTTGGCAGCATGGTTTTATACAGGGAAGGGGGACTGAAGACCACGTTAGAAGGGTAATCTCACTCTTCGATGCTACTGAAGTCCTTGCCAAGCCTATGGGGGCTGCCTTCTTGGACGCCGAGAAGGCGTTTGATCGTGTGGCATGGGACTATTTATGGAAGGTCTTGGAGTCCAACGGCCTGGGGGGTTCATTCATCAATGCATTACGGGTCTTGTACATAAATCCCATTGCACAACTAAGAATAATGGGGGAGGAAACAGAGGCCTTTTCAATCAGCAGGGGGACCAGGCAGGGCTGCCCGTCCTCCCCCTTGCTGTTCGCATTATATATAGACCCCTTTCTTAGACGGCTGGAAGCCTCACCACACATCATTCCGGTAAGCTTACACGGCTGGCATACTAAGCTCCTGGCGTATGCCGACGATGTGGCTATAATTACTTCTGACCCCGATGGAGCAATGCGAGCCGTAGAAAGCATAGCGGAAGATTTCGGGATCTATTCAGGCTTCTCGCTAAACAGAGCTAAGACTCAGATCCTGATAAATAGATTTGCCACAGCTTCGGACATTCGTATTGTTGAGAAAGCGGTTTATTTAGGGGTCTGTATTACAGCTAAGGTTGAGGATATTGTAGAGTTAAATATGACTCCCATATTGGGGAAAATTAAAATGACCTTCAGCGTTGGGACAACCTGAAGCTGTCAATAATGGGGAGGTGTAATATTATCAAAATGATTGTCCTCCCAAAGTTGTTGTACATCTTCCGCACAATCCCTCTGGAGATGCACAATTTTTGGTTTCGCTTAATTGAGAGGGAGGTAGCGAGATTTATCTGGTCGTATGGCAGAACAAGGAGAGCTAATGCATGTCTATCCCTCCCCAGGGAGAGAGGGGGCTGGGGGCTCCCACATTTTAAGCTATATTATTTGTCTGCAGCTCTGCAATATTATGGGCCTCTCTTTGGAGTCAAGGCCAGGGAGAGAGAAGATCCTAGCTATGTCCCCTCAATATTTGAAATCTTGATTAATACTCGTGCTAATGGCTGCTTATTAAAATTTTATGAAGCTCGCTACTTAAAAAAAAACGCTTTAAGGTTTTAATCGCTGCCTTTCGTAACTGGGCTGGTATAAGGAAAAAAGCAGGAGTGGGCAGGTTTAATAGGTATACCCCCCTGATCGGGAATGATCAGCTCCCAATTGCCCGACAAGATGAGAGTTTGGTAAGATGGGGCAGGAATGGTTTTTTCAGGATTGCGGATTTTTTAGAAGGTGATCACATAGCTTTCTTCGATATAATTCGGGAAAGGTTTAGTATAGGATCTCGAGATTTTTTTAAATATCTGCAGCTAAGGGATTTTCTTCTGAAAAAAGCGGGCGGGGCTGCAGGCTTCGGGCAGGTGGCATTAATCGAATTGCTGACTCGCATATCGGGGTCGTCAATCTCACAACTTTATAGCTGCCTGTTGGAGGGCTGCCAGATGATCTAGACAAGCACAGGCAAAGATGGCAGGATAAATTGGGGGTTTGGACTCCGCTTCCTTAAGTCAGTTGAATTGGGGAACTCTGTACTGTGTGCAGCTAATTTGAAATCACAACATTTCAAGACTCTGTTTGATCTATATATCACGCCTGCCAAGATCGCGAAATGGGGAGGTGTGGAAGGAACTCACTGTTTTAGGTGTAAGGCATATGCTGTGGATATAATACGCATCTTCTCTACCTGCCCAGGCATTGAGTCACTCGGACAAGAAATATCGGGCTTTTTGCAGTTTTAAAAGAGGAGGTTCCTTTGACACCACTTCTGATGTTATTGGGGGTAGATGAAACAATAGGGAAAAAGGGAGAAGAGTTGATTTTTATTGCGATGGCAGTTTTAAGACTCTGTCGCCTCTGCCTGGTTAAGCCCGCAACCTCCTACTTTTCAACAGTGGAAAAGCCGTTTTTTGCATATTTATAATTTAGAAAAAGCACTTTACGAGCGTAGAGGGAGAAAGGGCAGGATAAAAGGGAAAAAGATCTGGGGCATTTATCCATGAAGAATTAAATCTATGGCTATGAAATTTTTTGCCGGTGTGGTTGCCTTTTATCCTTTTTATTGTATATAGCTCTGTCTCAAACGTAATGTCTTAGCTCTTTAAAACTATTTATTGCCTGTATTTAGATTCTATGCTGCTTTGGGCTTTTTGTTATGGTCTTGTTGATAATGGCCTTTATTAGCTATTTATAGACTCATATTATTTGTACTATAAACATTGTGATTTTATTCTTCAGCTGTATTTTCTTCATGATGAAATCAATAAAAAAATATATATATTTAAAAAAAAAAAGAAATCTAGAAGCACCTGTTTCTGTTGAGAAACAACATTGTATATATATATATATATCTGCAAAACATGCTGATGAAGATGGAATATGTGGCAAGTGTGCTAAATCCATAACTGCAGAAAATGCAATGGGCACTCAATCTCGTTTTTCCATTGACCTGGCTATAGCCGTACTATACGTAAGCTTCCAAAAACTGCTTGCAAGCTTCTCCACCCTACCAGAAATTATCTACGGACTACTTCCACCTTGCAGGATCCACCACATTGCCTACAGACTCCCCACACTTCCTGAAATTACCCACACATTGCTTGAATATTTCCTCACTCTGGCTGATAGCACACGTTAAATCTTCACGTTGACTTCATTCCTATATGTGCCTTGAAGACTGCCGTCAAAGAGGCCATTGAGTTAAAACTGCAATGCCATTCTTTGGTTCTTTGTATGAAGTGACCACGAGCCACTGCGGATTGGGTAAGATCCCCAACACATTTCATGTAGGCCGCCAAGCAAGCCACCTGATGAGGTGTTCATTTGATCACCATCACCCTGAATCAACGTGGAATCAATCAATCATAACAAAGTCCATCCTGCGCTGTCCTAAACATTGAGTCTCAATTTCCACCCAACAAGCTACAGGCCTGTCCACAATAACAACTTCACAAGAATCCGCAATGGAAGCCATTATGCCCCTAATGAAAAAGGTGACCACCCATGCAGAATAATATCCTGCTGTCTGTGACTCGGTTAATGGGCCCTGTCCGCCTGCAATTAAAACCGCTGGACTCCTATCCAGACATGGTATTTAACAGCTTCTGCTGTGAATTGTTCATTGACCTTGACGGACTACTCTATTTATTCCCGCAGCGGCGTCTCCATTGATTTAGTATTCAAATTAATTACAGTGCACAGAAATACCAAATGAGGGGTTAGCTGTAGTTCTTTCGCTTCTTCCTAGTAATTGCCCTGTCGCTATCCAATCCCATTTCCACAGAGCCTGACTCCTAAATGATGTGGCGACACAACGTAGATGCGCATAGTGTTCTCTGGGGGAAGGATCTTCATCCAAAACATACTCTGAATGCATTGATCAACACAGGAAATCTGTTAGAAACACAGGAATCGCATTCTGATCATAAGAAAATGAAAATTGACCACTGTTAGAAATGTGAAAATGATTTGTCTTAGCAAAGTGAAGAAGTTAAGCACAACCCACCAAGGCACGATTTTAGGGGGCACAGTTACTTCATTAGAGAGAACAGATTTGGGGTTGTTTCTCGAGCAGCATTCAACATACACCTTCGCACCTGATAAAAACATTGAGAATCTTTACCAATTATGGAAAAGGCAGGGATGAGCAAAGGTGCAAACTTTGTTTTGCACCATTCACAAATGCCTGGGCAGCCTGCGCAAATTTCATTGGGTTTGCAGGCATTTGGCCTGGGGATTTCTGTGCAAAATGAAGAATTTTGTAACAATTTTTGTATTCCTCTATCCTTGTTTTCCATAAAAAAATTATTTTGGTGATGGATCTGTTTTGAAGAAAACAGTGTTCTTCCCAATAACAATGCAATTCTGCCTAGATAAAAGGTGAACAAAATATAAAGTTGCAGAGGATAATCCAACATGAATTTTCCAGGACAGTATATAATTCAAATAATAATCAAGTAGTGTGAATCATGCTCATTGGGTCACATTAGACTTTGGATGGATTCTGTTAGCATTAAACTGGCTAGAAATGGTAAATGCAGAAAAAAACGTTATGGAGAAGTCAAAGAAAAAAACATAAAACTTTGTAAACCTTACAAAGGGTAAAAATTTGAATCTATGCAAAACTTCGAGGGTGATTTAAAAAAAAAAAACCCTATTGAAAGGTAGTTCAGCTCTGCCAAGTACCAAGCATCAGGTGTTAGCAGGGCCGGACTGGCAATCGAAACCGGCCCTGGCAAACTGCTCGGCCGGCCCTCCCTGGCGTGAGGGGGGATGCAGCCGAGCAGTTTGCGAGCGCCGGTTTCAGCCGATTTTGTTACAGGGGGCCGATATTGCCGACCCCGGTAACAAAAACGGCCTCCCAGGGGCCCAAAACCGTCCCCCACCCTAGCGGCCCACCGGGGAAACGTCCAGTGCCCGCTACGGCCAGTCCGGCCCTGGGTGTTAGACTAACGCATTTCAGTGCGGTGGTCCGCATAACCGCACTGAAATGGAAAGTCACACATTTATAGCGCCTCAGTATCAAGCCAGAGCGCTATTAATGCTCTGTTAGAAACTGAAATCCAGGTTGCAGCCGCGGTCCGCGCTTCTTGCACAGGCTTGGGGCGGCTGGCTCAGCTCGTGACTGGGCTGGCTTAGGCAGGCTAAGAGCAGAGGCTACAATGTAAAAAGTTTATTCACTTCCCCTTGAACCCGGCAATCCATTCAGGTCAACTGTGTGACTCACTGTGAGACTCGTAACGTGATGGCAGCTCACAGTCAGTGTTAAAAATATGGCCAACAGCTTCTATCAAGAGACTCGCTCTTTTTATACATTAGCGGGCAGGCGCGATACGAACGGGCTACGTGGCAGTCACTGAATATTGTGACAGTCTTTTGACCCGCAGCCGGTCCCGTCCCAGTCTGGACCGCCATGGGATTGGTGGTGTCTTACAGGCAGCACTGAGCTGCAGTCCAGCAGCCGCAGTTAAGAATGCATGCCGTGGCACGTTTGACGAGGAGTCGTCGACTCCTGGAGGAGCGCTGCGCAGCTGCAGCCGACTCCGAAGACAGCAGCACACATGAGGGAGGGAGAGAGTGAGCCTACACCGGCAGCAGGTAAGGGAACCCACGCCCCCTCCTTGAAACTTAATCTCGCTCCACGTGGGCCAGTACTAGCTTCCCACGTCGGTTTGGTCTTGAATTCCCACAGAGCAGGGGATTATACTCACGCACTCAGCAGGTAATAGGCGCCACAGGGGTGAAGTGGTCTGCACTTAGCACCTAACTCCGCAAATGGCATGCTGCCTCGCCGCCACTTCACAGCAGATAAACTGCAGTGATCTGCAGCGCCACAGGAAGTTAGGGACCCTGCGTTAGACACCTGCCTACACCTGGAATCTTTCCCCCACACCCTCCAAAAACACCAGAGAAACCCTTACACTCGCCCCCTCCCCACCCAGCGTCCCCGCTTCCATGCATCCCTTCCGCATAGAACTGCCTGGGCACACCCCCTGCACACGAGGGTGCCTCAGGTGAATGCGGCTACACATAAACAAGCTGGAAGCTGAGCCCTAGGGAGCAGTCACCAGGGTGGATGCGTCCTCCCCAGAGCCTCTGTTGGCGCCTGCCCAGCGGAGTGAGTCCGGCCCCTAGCATCAACGTGATACTTGGTTATGGCAATGAGGGGCAGAGGTAATGGTGCCGGTCCAACTTTCAGCGCGGCCAGCAGCTGTGTCACTCATGAACCTGGTGTTTTTAGTAGCTCTGTAGCAGCTGCAGCCTGCTGGTTGTGATCTGGTGCTGCAGGGTGGGACAGGTAGTGGAGCGCTGACCGGGGCTGACACCGCTGAGCTGCACTCCTCAATTATCATTTTTATTAGGGTTGATTAAACCGTATGGTCTTTGAAATAAACAGCATCCTGGCTGGCTGTAATGTGTGCACCTCACTCTCCTGAGACTTGCCAATGCCTGTACTGCTGTCTGCGGTGGTTCGTCAGTTCTGGGTTAGTGCCATTCCATAGCTGGTGCTCTGCAGTCATTTTAAAATCTTCTTAGAGTTTCTCTTTGCCGAAATGGGTGTTATTTTTGATATTTTTGATATTTATATGCTTCCCTCATCTTTATTGCTTGATTTTGCTTGCGAGAAAGCGTCACTCATAGTTGTTGACAGCTATGGTAGTTAATGATTCATTCATCAAAGCGTCACTGCTTTTCACTATTTTTTACCCCTGAATAGCTGTTTTATTAATTTGATTATTTGTATATTGCTAAATGCTGCAAAAGGGGCACTTGTAAGTGTTCCAATAGTCACCATGGACACCGCAATTGAGAAACTGAGGCAATAAATGAGAACGGGCAGATCAGGAGATAGGAAAGGTAAGGATAATAACACAGGACCTCAGTACTTTAATTTGTGGCGGTGTTTTCCGTGCTCAGCACCAACACTTATTTGTAAACACCAGCAAGTATTTATGAGAGTCCACCACATAAAGGCGCTGTGTGTACATGTTTTTAGTAGAGTTCATTAGTAAAACATTTAGCTATTTAATATATTTACTAAACATTATTAACTTAGGACTTAAACCTAAAGTTTAAAGTAACATGTGGGTAGTGCCTACTGCAGTGGACCTGTGTGAAATACTTGTGCCCTGGAACTTACTGTTTTACAATTTAAGCACTGCAGGACCCGAAATATCACTAAAAGCATAAGATGATGAGGAGCAGCTACACACTGGACACGTTAACTGTCACCATGTTTTCTGAAGACATCTGTCATTAAATTACTTTTAAAAGGGTTAAAAGGGTAAAAGTCTGGAATGAATCCAGCACAAAAAAAAAAACATTTGTGACTATTTTTGCAGCTACAAAAGGAACTCGGGGGTGTAATTTATTCTGTTTTAGAAACTGTACATTTAGGACTATGTTTATGGTAAGACTATCTTTGCTGCAATAGGAGTCGCTAACCTTGTGTAAAAGGGGGGGCGGTATACCCATTTAGGCCACACCTCCTTTTAGGGCAGGAGGAATTGCTGTGCATAAGTCTGGTCTTCTCCTTTAATTGGACAAAAAAGCAAGAGGAATAAATGGAAGGCTGCCAGAGGTATTCTCAGTGATCTTAGATAAAGCATTTCAGTCACTCTTTCATCTCTACTGAGTCTCTCTAAGTCAAGTGGGCTTGTCTGTATGTGGACCCCTGGCCCACTGTGCAGAGAGAAACTCAAGCAACAGTGTAGTAACTGAGACCAATGAGGACAAAGCACATCTGGGTTTGCTTGTCTCTTGCAGAGATGATGTTTTCTGGCAATTTAGGAAAGACTGTTACTTTTGGGGTAGGAGTGGTATGAGTTGCACTAAGTAGATCTCACCCTATATTGGGGCACATGAGCCGAAGAAGGGTGGCAGTGCTGCGATCATCATATTCTCATAGTTTAGGACGCGTTCTCTCGACCATTTCTATGATATTTGTTTGGTTTTGTTGTCAGCTGTGGACGTTTAGTTCATTGGCCTATCCTAATACACAGTTCATTCTTCCCTGCAACATGGCTCTGGGTGTTAAACACTCCCCACTGGCAGCTCTGTGATCTGCAGGTCACAGGTTCAAATCCCAGCATGTACAAATCAACTTTCATCCGTCCAAGTTTGGTAAAGTGAATACCATTAAATTAGGTATTAAGTACATAAAAAACCTCAGTCACTAGCAAATGTGTGTGCTGCATTCCACACCATCATTTGTTTTGCCCTCTGGGTCCAGATGGAGTGAAACCACATGCAAATCAGTCTTGGCCCTGCTCGAGTAAGAACAGTCTTTTCTGAATTAGTTTGGACATGTTGTTCCATTTCTGGAGTGGTACAGCAGCCAAACGGAGAGATCAACTGGAATGAAGCTCAGAGTGATAAACAGTGGCTGATACAATTCCATTATACCATCCATCAACTTTTGTTTCTCTCAATGTGCATCGTATTGAACATACGTTGTTAATTGCCTCTGACAACCCCATTCCTTGGCCAGTTGTCTATTTAGAAAGCAGATGTAAACCTCTACATTTGTTTGCAGTGAGTCATATATGATCAGTGCAAATGTTTTGCAGGAAGTCTAGGAAACCTCTAGGTGAACAGTAATACACGGCTATTCAAGGACTACTCTAAATATGACTGTTGTAGAAGTTCCTATAGGGAGGAAGTGTGACCTCTGAAAACAGTAATAAAGCAATAGAACATGTTAACAACCTCCAGGCAAGCCTTTGATAGAGTCACTCAAAATTATGTGGCGGGGAGGATCAAATGATGTGTCTTGATAGACTAAATTATGTGGCAAGAAACCACACATTTTGCTGCGTGATGCAGCACGTTTTGATAGTATTACTTCACTGTTTTGTCAGCTATTACACATGTAATCACTGGGCAAAGGTTTCATCTCATTAGAACCAGTTCAGCACACGAATGCTGCAATTAGTAACAGAAAGGTGACGCGTCGGCGTTTGCAAAGGGCCTTCCACTGCGCAGCAACACAAGTTGCTGAGTTTTTAGTAACTTTTGACCTGTTTGAGCTAGAAACAGTTTTCATAAATATGGAGGAAAACACCGCAGCTGCAAAATCACATAATTCCAGTGGCCCTGGCCTTAAACAACCAGACATTCAGAGTCATTGAATATAATATATTATTGACTGTACCTTCAGGAGCAGTGTCTGGGCGTTTAAATCGCATTTTCTATTCATGTGTCCATTTTTGATTCCCATTTGCATTTTCCATTCACGTTTCACAATTTTCATCACCATTATATTAGTATTAATGTATTATTGGAAACACATTGTCGAATAAAGGTTTACAATGAGCTACTGGATCTAAATATTACATACAACAGTTGCATCACATATAAATGTAAACCGTTCATGAAAGAAAGACACCGAGGTACAGTCGGGGTGTAGGCGAACACCCTTTTAGCGCCGAGCCCACCGCTACAAAACCCAAGTAATGTGTTGTAACAGAGCACATGCTACAACTGGGTTAATATGACTAATAATGTCTTCAGGTACTTTTACTTCACACCAAACCTTCCCTTACCCTAAGCTCCAGAGTTAGGTAACCATTGTTCAAGTGTAAAGCCCCTTAACAATACTTCAGTGAAGGAGGGCTTTATAATACTGTTAAATAAATACATAAATAAGCAAGCATTAGCAAAGCCAATAGGGGTGATGTTGATATGTGTGCGGATCAGGCGTGCACACCCAGAACAAATGTAAAACCTATTGGTTTTGACAAAACTTGCCTGCCAGGCAACAATATAGAGTGCAGACAGATCCATCTGACAGCTCGAAAAAAGGGTTTCTGTCTTTGCCATAGCATCAATTTTTGAGATGCTTTCAACAATGATTGCTCCCAAAAGGTTGTGCTTATTTCAGAGGTAAAATAGTCCCTCATGCAGTTCTATTGGAGGAAAAATGACACCCCCAAACGCCAAAAAGAAAAAACATTCAATAAAATACTCCTGTGGGCTTATCCAAAACAGGATATAATTGACATTCTCTAAAGTCAATGGCTGAAGGTTCTGGAGCAGCAGCATCCTATGGCTGAGTGAAATTGACCTAAAGCCTCGTGTACTAAGTATACCATGGGAAGTCATGAATGGTGCAAGTGCCATTCAACTCAAAACTAAAACTAATAGCATGGTAGAGCTTGGCCCTTAGGCAGGACAATTATTTTGTCCAATATGATGCCACACTCCCTCCTATACCCTACACCACTTACTTGCTCTGCGCCCCTTACTTGTTCTGCTTTTACTCTTTGCAGCCTCTGTTTTTTTATGTTTATCGTCCGCTCTGCACTCTCTCGCCTCTCTTTCTCCACTCCCCTCATTACTTACTGGCTCTGCTCCACTTTCTTTGCTCTGCTGGCCCATTTTGCAGCCTTTGTTTGTCCCTGTTTATTGGCTGCTCTGTGTTCTTTCCCTCTCCTCTTCATCTCCACTCACCCCCTGTGTGTTTCCGCATTCCCCCTTACCCCACCAGCACTTACTGGCTCTGCTCCCCTGTGAGAAGTTGGCCTGATATATGCTGTTCACTAATTAAAGTGGACACCTTGCACCAGTCCAATTCGACTCTTATGGTTGGTAGGTTTAATACAACCTTTATAGAAAGCTATCCTAGTGGTAGCTGTGTAGAGCAGCCTTCAGGCTAAGTCTTAGAGGAATGTAAAGCAGCTTGTTTTATCACACAATCTCTTGAATCACCAAATGAAAAGACACCACACAGGTATATATATCAAATATATATGTATTTATTACTAAACAACTCTCTACTAATCTCTTTATGAGATTAGAAGTCAGGAACATATGTACAAATCAATGTTTTATCAAAATAAGTTAGCACAAGTAAATATCACAATCTTATCTTGGCTAGACCGTGGTCTAGAGCATTTAGAATCGAGGGACCCCAAAGAACCACCCCAGGTAGTTGTAGGAGACCCACAGGGGACGGACGCGGTGTTCAGACACTGGTGCGAGTCCTGTACGAGTCTATGCGAGAGAACGCGATTGAGTTATCAATGTTACAGGTCCCTGGCATGTTCGAGGCGAACACACCGATCGGTCAGTACGAGTCGAAGGACGCGGATACTGATAGAGTTACAAGGGAGTTGGACGCGATGTGTCTAACACAGACGCGAGCCCTGTACGAGCCAGTGCGATAATCGCACGGGGAAAATAGGAGTTTTAGGGCACTTCTAGGGTAGCTACAAGCAAGCCACTTACAGGGTAAGTAGCTCTAGGGCCCACACCCACAGGAGCACTGTAGTGCTGAAGTTACCTCACCCAGGGGAGCCGGGTGCATAGGTGTCCTTTGGTGTCGGGTCGCGGTGTCGTTTTCAATGGGAGCCAGTGAAGACTTGCTGCTTGCGACGACAGAAGAAGTGTCCGTTGGAATCCAAGCCTGGATTCGGAAGGAGGAAGACCTGAAAGCAGAGGGGACAGTGTTCACAGTCACTTGGCAGTGACTCTGGGCAAGGAAGATGAATGCCCACCGTCATCGACAGCTTCGGGTCGGTCACGGGTGTCTTGGCTCTTCGACCACGTGGTCCAGGCAGCGTCGATGATGACCAGGAGATGGATTCAGTGTGTCCCACGACGTCTGCAGCTTACTGAGGTGTCGGCGACTCGATTGGAGTCAACAAGCCTTGGTAGCAGCAAGTCTCGTGGAAAGCGTAAAACGTCAATGGTGCAGACCAGCAAGGTCTGGGGAACTCACCCAGCGAGGGTAAGTCAGGGCAGGCCTGGAGCAACCAGGGGAGCCCTTTAGTTCTGTAGAAAAGTCTTCAGGGGACCCACAAGCCGGCTGGCAAGGGATCGCGAAGACGCCTCGGGAGGATTCCTTCAACAGGGGCCCACGGTCACTCGGGACGGGGTAGGCCTCTGATCTTCGGAGGAATTTCTGCTAGAGGCTGGGACCACACGTGGTCCAAAGCACAAGTTCGTAGAACGTCGTGAAGGGGTTGCACTCGACAATAGTGCACGGTACCCAGGGTCTGCGGTTCCTCGTCGCTCGTGGGGTCCACTTGCCTCAGCTTCGCTGGGGACTCACGATGGCCTTGGAGAAGTCAGGAAATCCTCTTCCTGGGCTGCAGTGACTTCGGGCTCCGGCGGGAGCGGCGTAGTTTGCGACCGTCGTTGTAGTTTTTGGTGCCTGCCAAGCAGGGGAGTCACTCCTTGACTCCAAGGGAGATTATTCAGTCTTCCAGAGGTAGTGGAACGTCGAAGGTCCAGGATTCTTCTTGAGAGCGTCGTCCAGGGAGATCTGGGTTGCAATGCACAAGTTCCCCCTCTTATACTAAAAAGAAGGGAGGGACTAGCTCTATGACCCCACCTATGGGAGGGTCAGGGGAGTGGGTGGCTACACCCACTTCCCTTTGTCCAGTTTCGCGCCAGAGCAGGGGCAGGTAGCCCCTGAGCCAGTTTGAACTGGGGTATGCACAGAGGAGCCTTCTGCTCCCCAGTGCAGGACTTCAAAGCACTCTAAGAGTGCACCCACCCAGCCCCAATACACTAAACCCTGTCTGGGAGGTGGTCACACCCCTTGCGACAGGATATCTATTGTTGGGCTTCCTCCACTGTGAGTTTCGGTCATCAGCAGGAGGGCAGCCCAGTGTCTGTGACTGGTGGCATCCATTTTGTGATGCCAGGGCTCTTCAGGATTCTACCGCGTTTCCACAGTAGGTACATGTCTATCCCTCTAGAAGGGTGGAATGCTACCCCCAAGATGTTTGACACCAAACACGACATGTTTTCGTGCAGCCATCCCAAAGTTAGCATTTAACGCGAGGTTATAATGCGCTTAAGAGTATATGGTCGGGCTGCACTACAAACAGCCTCAGAGAAGGGTCTCCGAACGCTGCAGAGGGGCTCTGCTCATGCAGGGGCACCCTCTCACATAGGAACCACGCACTCTGCCTTCAGGATTGATAAGGCCTGCCATAGGAGTGACTTATAGGTTTATATGTGTGTATCTATGTAGTGATATAGGTAGCCTACATCACAGTAAGGGGTGCATGCACCACCTTACCCAGGCTGCAGTAGCAGACCTGTGGTGTCAGATTTAGTCTGCTTCCCAGGGGTGGCATTTACATGCTTCAGCCCCTGGTAGGCCTGTGAAGTACCTATGCCCTTGGTACCTAAGGTACCATATACTAGGGACTTATAAGGTACCACAGTATCCAATCACTAGTGCACCTAGAGTGCACTCCAAGTAGTTTAGAGAGAACAGAGAGGCTGGGGCCCTGATTAGCAGGGACCCAGCCCGACTATAGCCAGAAACCAGTGTAAACATCAGAAAAAAAGTGGGGGTAACATAAGAGGCAGATCCTACTCTCCTACACACCCCCCCCCAAACGCAGGGACACTAAACTAACCTTGACCAGTTAAGTCTTCGTGCTCTAAGTGGAAATACCTTGAGAGTCCATCTGCATTGGCATGTTGGGTCCCAGGTCTATGCTCCACTGTATAGTCCATCCCCTGTAGGGAAATGGACCACCTCAAAAGCTTTGGGTTTTCTCCTTTCATTTGTTTAAGCCATAGGAGGGGTTTGTGGTCGGTCTGAACTATGAAGTGAGTGCCAAACAAGTATGGCTTCAGCTTCTTCAGGGCCCACACCACAGCAAAGGCCTCCCTCTCTATAGCTGACCAACGTTTCTCTCTAGGGGTCAGCCTTCTGCTAATGAAAGCTACTGGCTGATCTTGACCTTCATCATTCAGTTGAGACAGTACAGCTCCCACACCCAGCTCAGAAGCATCTGTTTGGACAATGAACTTTTTGGTGTAGTCTGGACTCTGTAAGATGGGGGCAGTGCACATGGCCTGCTTTAGGTCTTCAAATGCCTTCTGACAGCTAGCTGTCCACTGAACCTTTTTGGCATTTTCTTTGAGGTTAGATCATTCAAGGGGTCACTATAGATCCATATCCCTTCACAAACCTCCTGTAGTACCCAGTCAGGCCTAAGAAGGCTCTCACCTGTGTCTGGGTGGTGGGAGCAACCCATTCCATTATGGTTTGGATTTTGCTCTGTAAAGGCTGAACCTGGCCTCCACCTACAAGGTGGCCCAGGTACACAACCTGACTCTGCCCTATCTGGCACTTAGTGGCCTTGATAGTGAGGCCTGCTTTCTGCAGAGCCTCCAAAACATTTCTGAGGTGGACCAGGTGATCCTGCCAGGAGGAACTAAAGACAGCAATATCATCTAGATAAGCTGAGCAATAAGTTTCCATCCCTGCCAGAACTTTATTCACCAACCTCTGAAAAGTGGCAGGTGCATTTTTCAATCCAAAGGGCATCACCACAAAGTGGTAGTGCCCACCAGGGGTCGAAAATGCTGTTTTGGCTTTTGCATCATCAGCTAATCTGATCTGCCAGTAGCCAGCTGTTAGGTCAAATGTACTTAGGTACTTGGCTGAGGCCAAAGTATCAATCAGCTCATCTGCCCTGGGTATGGGATAGGCATCAGTCCTAGTGACTGCATTGAGGCCTCTGTAGTCTACACAAAACCTCATTTATTTCTTACCACCCTGGGTATGAGGCTTGGGTACTAGGACTACTGGGCTAGCCCAAGGGCTATCTGAAGGCTCAATCACACCTAACTCCAACATTTTCTGGACTTCAGTCCTGATACAGTCCCTGACATGGTCAGGTTGCCTGTAGATTTTACTCTTGACAGGCAGACTGTCCCCAGTGTCCACCTCATGGGTGCACCAGGTAGTCTGACTAGGGGTCAGGCTAAACATATGTCTGTACTGTTGCAGAACTTGTCTGCACTCAGTTTGCTGATGGTCAGTGAGGCTGCTTGCCAAAGCAACACCATCTACTGACCCATCATCAGGGTTCTGTGAGAGAAGGTCAGGGAGAGGGTCACCTCCTCCTCCTGGTCCTCATCAGTTGCCATGAGCAAGCCCATGTCAGCCCTGTCAACATATGGTTTCAATCTGTTGACATGGAGCACCCTCAGGGGGCTCCTGGGAGTTCCAAGATTCACCAGATAGGTGACTTCTCCCTTTTGTTCAACTATTGTATGGGGGCCACTCCACTTGTCTTGGAGGGCCGCTGGGGCCACAGGCTCCAACACCCACACTTTCTGTCCTGGCTGGTACACAGTCAGCACAGCCTTTGGTCATGCCAAGCTTTTTGTAATTCTTGGCTGGCCTCCAGGTTTTTGGTTGCCTTCTTCATGTATTCAGCCATCCGGGAGCGGAGACCAAGTACATAGTCCATCACATCCTGTTTGGGGGGCTTGAGAGGTAACTCCCAGCCCTCTTTGACCAAACACAATGGACCTCTTACAGGATGCCCAAACAGAAGCTCAAATGGGCTGTAACCAACCCCCTTCTGTGGAACCTCTCTGTAGGCAAACAACAGGCAGGGAAGAAGAAGGTCCCATTTCCGCCTAAGCTTCTCTGGGAGTCCTTTAATCATTCCCTTAAGGGTTTTGTTGAAGCGTTCAACCAACCCATTGCATTGTGGGTGATAGGGGGTGGTGAACTTATAAGTTACACCACACTCCTTCCACATTGCTTTCAGATATCCTGACATGAAGTTAGTACCTCTGTCAGAGATGACCTCCTTTGGGAAACCCACTCTGGGGAAGACTCCAATGAGGGCTCTTGCCACCACAGGGGCTGTGGTGGTCCTCAGGGGAATTGCCTCTGGGTACCTGGTGGCATGATCCACTACCACCAGGATAAACCTGTGCCCAGATGCAGTTTGAGGGTCAAGGGGACCAACAATGTCAATCCCTACCCTTTCAAAGGGTACCCCACCACAGGTAGTGGTATCAGGGGGCCTTTGTGGTGCCACCTGCCTTGCCACTGGCTTGGCATGTGACACAGGAGCGACAAAACTCCTTGGTGTCCTCTGACATATGTGGCCAATGAAAATGTGGAACAAGCCTGTCCCAGGTCTTGTTTTGGCCCAAGTGACCTGCCAAAGGGATATCATGTGCTAGGGTCAAGAGGAACCCCCTAAACTTCTGAGGTATTACCAACCTCCTGGTGGCTCCAGGGGCTGGGTCTCTACCTTCAGAATATAGGAGTCCCTCATCCCAATAAACTTTATGGGACCCACTAGCACTCCCAGCAGCCTCAGCAGCAGCCTGCTGTCTGAGGGGTTCAAGAGAGGGGGGCAGCACTGTTGCTCCTTACTCAGATCTTCCCTAGAAGGGCCCTCTGCCCCCAAGAACTCAACCTGATCAGGCTCAAGTTCCTCTGGGGCAGTTCCTTCTTCAGGGTCTGCTCCTCCTCCCTGGGGAGGGGAATCTGTGATCTGAGACAGAGGGAAGGCACTGCCTTAACCCTACTGCTCCTCCTCTTGGGAAGCATCTGGTCCATAATTTCAGGATCCAGAGCTGATTCAGTGTCATGCATTTTGGCTTGTGACCTGGTCACAGCAAATACCTCTGCAGGGATGCCCAACATCTCAGCATGAGTCCATAACTCTACTTCAGACCAGGCTGAAGTTTCTAGATCATTGCCCAATAGACATTCTACAGGGAGGTCTGCACTGACTACAACCTTCTTGAGGCCAGTTACCCCTCCCCAGGAGAAATTCACAACTGCCAGACTATGGTTGGTCCTGACATTGCTTGCATTGGTCACCTGGTACATTTCGCCCAGGATGATCTGTCCAGGGTCCACAAGATCCTCTGCCACCATGGTGACACTAGGACCTGTGTCCCTAAATGCCAAAGCCTGTTTGCCATTTATTATAGGCTGCTGTTTGTATTTGCCCAGATTACTGGGGCTTACTAGGAAGGACATGTCAATGTCTTCATCACAAATCAACAATGCCTGAGTGGTTACTCTGACTAGGTCAGAGTCCACTTCAGAACCCAGGGTCAACCCTACTACACCCTTCTTCTGAGTACCACCTCCACCAGTAGCTGGACTAGGGGGCGCAGTTGCCTTAGGGGCAGGAGTGGTGGTGGTTTGGTCTTTGGACTTGTTACAGTCAGAAGTCCAGTGCCCTTTCTGTTTACAGAATTTGCACCAGGGCTTCTTTTGGCCTTTTCCCTTGTTGGATTGTGACTCCCCACCAGATGCAGATTTTTGGGGCCCTTGTGAAGACTTCTGGTCTGTTGACTTATCCCCACCTTTCTCAGAGCCCTTAGAATCCTGCTTCCTGGTGTCACCCCCTTGGTTCTGGGTTTTCTGCCTCACCCTGGTTCTGCCCCACTTGTCTGCCTTCTTTCCCAATTCTTGGGGAGAGGTCAGATCGAGTCCACCAGGTATTGATGCAACAACTGGTTCTGGCAATTATTAAGGATCTGTTCTCTCATCATTAGATTATACAATCCCTTGAAATCAGTAACCCTACTGCCAACCAGCCAACCCTCCAGAGCCTTGGTTGCACAATCTACAAAGTCAGTCCAGTCCTGAGTCTCTGCCTTCTGGGTGTCTCTGAACTTCAACCTGTACTGCTCAGTGGTTAAGCCAAACCCATCTATCAGTGCACTCTTCAGGACTTCATAGTCATCAGCATCCTCTTCTCTAACAGTGAGGAGCTTGTCTCTACCTTTATCTGAAAAGGAGAGCCACAAGATTGCTGCCCACTGCTTTTGGGGGACCTGTTGTACTCTACAGGCCCTTTCCATAGCAGTTATCCACTTATGGATATCATCCCCACTCTGGTAGGGAGGAACAACAACCTTGCTCAGGTTCCTATGGTCTGTAATATATTCTCTGCCTCTAGGGACACTGTCGCTGCCACCAGGGGGTTCTAACCCCTCTTTTCTAGAAGCTCTCTGGAGCTCAAAGGCTTCTCTATCTAATGCCAACTGCTTGGTTTTGAGGGCAAATCTTGCTTCCTCATACTGCAGCAGTTTGCACAGTCTTTCAGAGGAGGTCTCTCTTCTTGGGAAGTAGGAGTTCCTCTGTTGGACAAATTCTCTGCCAGAGTGATAGGAGCGGTCAGAGTCCCTAGAAAGGGACCTGTGCCTCTCCTCCACTGTGTCAGTTCTCTTAGGGAGAATTCCTCGGTCCTTTTCAGACCCCTTGGGGCCTGGCCCTACAATCACAGAGTCTTGGTCAACTTGATGTTCATCATCTGACCCAGACACTGTAATTGACCCACCCCCTGATTCAGACCCATTAGCTCCTAGAGCTAATCTAAGATCATCTGCTGTCAGCAGATCTATCCGGTGTAGTGTGGAGGGACTCTGTCCTATCTTCAGGTGCCTCTCAGCACACATGGCTTTCAAGTCAAAGAAAGTCATGTCCTTATACTGAAGCTGGGTGGATCCACTGGGTCCATCCCTTAAGGACATTCTAGTGTTGTGCAGTGTTGTACTACCTACACTAGTTTGTGGCCTACTGATCCTAGCTTGAGCTGTAGAAAGGGTGTGCTATCCCTTGGCACACAGCTCTAAGTTCAGTAGAACTTATTGATACTAAGCTTGACTTTATATGTACCTTGAGTACCTATAGTGGTTTTCAGTTAGTAATTCAAATAGAGATTTTCTGGTAAAACAATAGCAAGCTGGAATCCCACACGCTGCCACCAATGTGAGAAGTTGGCCTGGTATATGCTGTTCACTAATTAAAGTGGACACCTTGCACCAGTCCAATTCGACTCTTATGGTTGGTAGGTTTAAGACAACCTTTATAGAAAGCTATCCTAGTGGTAGCTGTGTAGAGCAGCCTTCAGGCTAAGTCTTAGAGGAATGTAAAGCAGCTTGTTTTATCACACAATCTCTTGAATCACCAAATGAAAAGACACCACACAGGTATATATATCAAATATATATGTATTTATTACTAAACAACTCTCTACTAATCTCTTTATGAGATTAGAAGTCAGGAACATATGTACAAATCAATGTTTTATCAAAATAAGTTAGCACAAGTAAATATCACAATCTTATCTTGGCTAGACCGTGGTCTAGAGCATTTAGAATCGAGGGACCCCAAAGAACCACCCCAGGTAGTTGTAGGAGACCCACAGGGGACGGACGCGGTGTTCAGACACTGGTGCGAGTCCTGTACGAGTCTATGCGAGAGAACGCGATTGAGTTATCAATGTTACAGGTCCCTGGCGTGTTCGAGGCGAACACACCGATCGGTCAGTACGAGTCGAAGGACGCGGATACTGATAGAGTTACAAGGGAGTTGGACGCGATGTGTCTAACACAGACGCGAGCCCTGTACGAGCCAGTGCGATAATCGCACGGGGAAAATAGGAGTTTTAGGGCACTTCTAGGGTAGCTACAAGCAAGCCACTTACAGGGTAAGTAGCTCTAGGGCCCACACCCACAGGAGCACCGTAGTGCTGAAGTTACCTCACCCAGGGGAGCCGGGTGCATAGGTGTCCTTTGGTGTCGGGTCGCGGCGTCGTTTTCAATGGGAGCCAGTGAAGACTTGCTGCTTGCGACGACAGAAGAAGTGTCCGTTGGAATCCAAGCCTGGATTCGGAAGGAGGAAGACCTGAAAGCAGAGGGGACAGTGTTCACAGTCACTTGGCAGTGACTCTGGGCAAGGAAGATGAATGCCCACCGTCGTCGACAGCTTCGGGTCGGTCACTGGTGTCTTGACTCTTCGACCACGTGGTCCAGGCAGTGTCGATGATGACCAGGAGCTGGATTCAGTGTGTCCCACGACGTCTGCAACTTACTGAGGTGTCGGCGACTCGATTGGAGCCAACAAGCCTTGGTAGCAGCAAGTCTCGTGGAAAGCGTAAAAAGTCAATGGTGCAGACCAGCAAGGTCTGGGGAACTCACCCAGCGAGGGTAAGTCAGGGCAGGCCTGGAGCAACCAGGGGAGCCCTTTGGTTCTGTAGAAAAGTCTTCAGGGGACCCACAAGCCGGCTGGCAAGGGATCGCGAAGACGCCTCGGGAGGATTCCTTCAACAGGGGCCCACGGTCACTCGGGACGCGGTAGGCCTCTGATCTTCGGAGGAATTTCTGCTAGAGGCTGGGACCACACGTGGTCCAAAGCACGAGTTCGTAGAACGTCGTGAAGGGGTTGCACTCGACAATAGTGCACGGTACCCAGGGTCTGCGGTTCCTCGTCGCTCGTGGGGTCCACTTGCCTCAGCTTCGCTGGGGACTCACGATGGCCTTGGAGAAGTCAGGAAATCCTCTTCCTGGGCTGCAGGGACTTCGGGCTCCGGCGGGAGCGGCGTAGTTTGTGACCGTCGTTGTAGTTTTTGGTGCCTGCCAAGCAGGGGACTCACTCCTTGACTCCAAGGGAGATTCTTCAGTCTTCCAGAGGTAGTGGAACGTCAAAGGTCCAGGATTCTTCTTGAGAGCGTCGTCCAGGGAGATCTGGGTTGCAATGCACAGGTTCCCCCTCTTATACTAAAAAGAAGGGAGGGACTAGCTCTATGACCCCACCTATGGGAGGGTCAGGGGAGTGGGTGGCTACACCCACTTCCCTTTGTCCAGTTTCACGCCAGAGCAGGGGCAGGTAGCCCCTGAGCCGGTTTGAACTGGGGTATGCACAGAGGAGCCTTCTGCTCCCCAGTGCAGGACTTCAAAGCACTCTAAGAGTGAACCCACCCAGCCCCAATACACTAAACCCTGTCTGGGAGGTGGTCACACCCCTTGCGACAGGATATCTATTGTTGGGCTTCCTCCACTGTGAGTTTCGGTCATCAGCAGGAGGGCAGCCCAGTGTCTGTGACTGGTGGCATCCATTTTGTGATGCCAGGGCTCTTCAGGATTCTACCGCGTTTCCCCAGTAGGTGCATGTCTATCCCTCTAGAAGGGTGGAATGCTACACCTGCCGCCAGAACTGGCGGGGGAGGTAGTATTCCAAGATGTTTGACACCAAACACGACATGTTTCCGTGCAGCCATCCCAAAGTTAGCATTTAACGCGAGGTTATAATGCGCTTAAGAGTATATGGTCAGGCTGCACTACAAACAGCCTCAGAGAAGGGTCTCCGAACGCTGCAGAGGGGCTCTGCCCATGCAGGGGCACCCTCTCACATAGGAACCAAGCACTCTGCCTTCAGGATTGATAAGGCCTGCCATAGGAGTGACTTATAGGTTTATATGTGTGTATCTATGTAGTGACATAGGTAGCCTACATCACAGTAAGGGGTGCATGCACCACCTTACCCAGGCTGCAGTAGCAGACCTGTGGTGTCAGATTTAGTCTGCTTCCCAGGGGTGGCATAATACATGCTTCAGCCCCTGGTAGGCCTGTGAAGTACCTATGCCCTTGGTACCTAAGGTACCATATACTAGGGACTTATAAGGTACCACAGTATCCAATCACTAGTGCACCTAGAGTACACTCCAAGTCGTTTAGAGAGAACAGAGAGGCTGGGGCCCTGATTAGCAGGGACCCAGCCCGACTATAGCCAGAAACCAGTGTAAACATCAGAAAAAAAGTGGGGGCAACATAAGAGGCAGATCCTACTCTCCTACATCCCCTTTTTTCTTTCAGCTGTTAGATGAGAATAGCAACACCTAAAACCAACACAATTTCTGATCTCCTACAGGAAACATAATCGGTCCTAGCACACCACCTCCAACCTCCAAAGACAATACCTACTCTTCCACAGCACAAAATCACACCACCTTCAAAACAGCTCCTTGAAAATGCCTATAAATAAATGTTTGTTCTATGTCCAAAAACAAGTACCACATCCTCGACCTATTGGCAGGCATAGAAACAGACTTACTCCTCATAACTGAGTCTTAGCTGGGGTAAGACATGGATCCGGTATTGCATGAAGCTTTTCCACCAAGCTATCAACCTATTGCATAAAATCCCGTAGGCAAAGAAGGAGGCACCTTAGCCATCATATTCACCAAGCCGAGGATGTTTCCTCACGAGGCAGTGAGACAATGCTTGTCAAATACAACCCTACACCCAATTTTTCCTGTTACTTTCTCCTTTTTTACAGACCACCACCTAGCAATTGACCATTCCCTGACACCTTTCTAGACTGCATTTCAAACCTACTTACCAAATACCCAAATCAATGCATCCATGGTGACCTGAACATATGGTTTGACAAACCTAATATGCCCCAATCCAGAACAATCCTCACTGGCCAAGACACGCTCCATCTACAAAAGCTTATTCCCAAACATAAACACATTGCAGGACACACCTTAGATGAATTTTTTGGCAACCCAGACATACTCGGCTTACAACAGGAACCTACGGTCACATGGTCAGACCACCACCAGGTTGCTTTCCAAAACAAGACAATACAACTCACCCAAGCCAAACTCATTTTACCGGCAAATACATATCAACCTTGCAACAAGCTGAGTACATTTAAACCCATCTTACTTCAACACAGATCTGGACACAATAAACTCAGTTCAAAAACTCTATGGATGGCTCCATGAAGCTTTTGATATATTAATCCCACAAAAGAAATAAAAACAGCAAAAGAAAGTGAGCTCCTGAATGAATCTGGATTAAAAAAAAAAATTAAAAAAAATAACCAAACACAAAGTCAACAATCAAAAAGCTAGAACAAGCATTTGCAATGCAATCGGTCTCGCCTTTGGGATCTCTTATGTATTTAGCTATGCAGCACATTACCCTGGGTGCTGAAACATCTACTGTTCTTTAACATGGAGGGAAAGTAAGCACCAAACTGTGTGACACGCCAGGTATGGCAACACATGGAGAGAAATATTGCCTTTCAGCGGGAAATGGTATAGTCGAAAGCTCTGTTTTTAATATAATATCAGGGCCTTTGGTGGTCATATCACTGAAAATACAAGATTTGAAAAAAATATTATTGTCTACGGGTGCTCCTGGAAGACAATTTCTATGGACTGAAATCTAGAGAATGCTAAAGTGATTCTGTTATTTTACTGACCTATTCTGTTCGTTTTCTATCAAGAAAGTTAAATAGAGGCAGTTGAACAGAAAAAGAAAAAAGAAAGTCCCTCAGCAGAAAGCAATTTTGGTATTTTACTGACCTCTGCTGGTCGTTTTCTATCAAGACAGTTAAATTGAGGCAGTTGAACAGAAAAAAAGTCCCTAAGCGGAAGCATACAAGTCCTTGGGCTGATCTCCAGAGCCCACAAAGGACATACACATATAAGTATATAATAAGTATATACTAAAGTATATACAAGAGATCTTGAATGCTCAACCTAAAAAAGGCATCCTCTAAATTTCAATGAAAATGTCCCAATACATTTTTTTTTTAAACATTCCCAAAATGTTGTCACAACCTAGTCACTCATTACACAGCCATAGCCGACATGTCAGATTCATACTTAACACGCATAAAAACAAGCAGCAGTAACCCATTCCCAACAACCTATTCCAGGAGCAGGCTAACACAGCCTCCGCACTCCTTCAAAGAACTATCAACAACTGAATTTCAGAATCTTGTTAAAGCTAGCAGGCTAGCCAACAGCCCCTCTGACCTGTTCTCCACAAATCTTCAAAAACATCCTTCTAACAACTTCAGCAGCCATCCCAGTCAGAACACTGATCAGCCACTCCTTAACGACAGTCATTTTTCAAGCAGACTTAAAAAAGTCATACATACTTTTGTTATTAAAGAAAACAAACCTGGGCCCTCAAGATTGCAACAATTACAAACCTATAGCAAATGAACAATTCCTTGGCAAACTTATTGAAAGAGCAGTCTCTGACCCCAGATGTCACATTTCATTGAAGAAAACTCTCTACTTTCAGACTTCCAAACAGGATTCCGTCCAGGAAAAGGCACTGAATCAACCCTAATCTCTATCTGGGGTGACCTTAAAACCACACGTATACCAGATGGGGGTTGCTGTACTACTTCCCTTGGACCTTTCAGCTGCCTGCGACACAGTCAAACATGACACACTCCTAAGACTCAATGAAGCAGGTTTAGAAGGTGCTGCTCTCACTTGAATCTTATCTTACCTGCATATTAGAACAAACGTGATCCATACTCATCATTTCTCATCGGAACCCTACAGCATCAAAACCCTCAAGTCTCTATTTTCTCACCCTTCCTTTTCAACATCTACATTAAATCATTACCAGGTCTGATCGGTGTTTTTGGGTTCACCTGCATTAACTCCGTAGGTGACACCCAGATAGGTCATAAATTGGAAAGCCCCAAGGACATTGGGAGCTCCAAAATCTTCAGTTGCCTCCAGGCTATTGGTCAGTAGGTGACAAAGAGCCACCTCAAATTGAATGTTTCAAAAAACGAAATGCTCACCGGCGGTGACTCGAAAACCTATGACTCTCTATTGCCTGGCCTGACAATCTATGACCACCATGGAAAACTTCCAAGGAGGTAAGAAACCTTGGAATTGCCATGGGCTCCAAGCTGTCCATCAATGCCCAAGTGGATAAACTATCCAGATGAAGGTTTCTTACCATGAAAACACTGCAACACATTGTCCCACAACACGGATTTCCACAAAAGGTCCAAGCAACTGTCTCTCTTGTCTATCAAAACAAGATTACACTAATGGTTTGTATTATGGCTCTCTTTTATTAACAATGAGAAAATTACTGAGAATACAGTACTCTGCTGCTAGACTACTCCTACTTGTAAAGCCTCAAACCCATATTTCCTTTGCCTTGAAGGCCATCCACTGGGAAATAAATGGCAAAAGACCACTTTTCATCAGGAAGAAAATAACAAAATACATCCAATAATGGAATCTACACTCTAGATTGGCACCACATCCCACAATCCCAACACACAAGAAAAAAAACATGGGTGGATGCAATGTTGCAGTGATATCAATGGTGTTATAGAGCATGTCATGAGTGATGTAATATGTGGGGTAATTAGCTGTACATGGCGAGGGCGCGAGTTATAGTTAGCTAAGAGCACAAGTTATAGTCAGGGCCACTGGAATTATGTGATTGTGCGGCCACAGCGATTTTCGCATAATTAGAGATTTGCCACATAATCCATCATCTGCCACACAATCTGCAGGTTTTAACAAATAAAAAAATATTTCTAGCTCAAATGGTTCAACAGTTATTAAAAATGCAGCAAAACGTGATGCCACGCAGTGGAAGGCCCTTTGGAAAAGTTGACTGGTCACCTTTCTGTAGCTTATTGCTGTATTTGGTGTCAAACTAGTATTAATGATGTGCAACTAATGTCCAGATAGTGATAACAAGTGTAAAAATGACGGCATAATGAAGTAATACAATAACAAAATGTGCTGTATAATGCTGCATAATTTGCCTTTCCGTGCCGCATAATTTACAAACCCGGCCGAATAATTTGGCCCTCCCCTGCTGCATAATTCCAGTGGCTCTAGTTATAGCTAATAAGAGACAACAATAACTGGTGCATTTCAGTGGGTTTACTTTAGCTTAAAACGTTACGTTGTCACTCTAATTTTCACCTAACTTAATATTGTATTACCATACGTAAAGCTAACTTCACAGGAGGTTGGCTACAGGCAGCCGACCCCATGCAGTGCGCGGCCTCTGTCCATGCGCTATGTGGCATTCGCCGCAGGACTTGGCCGGTTGCCAGGTGCTGCGTCCAATCCACTGGTGCATCCCCTCTCTCCAAGCTACCTCGGGCCCTGGGGACAATTCTTTCCAGTTTGGGGGGGCCCGTAGTCCCTAACCTGAGCTACTCTGGGCCCCAGGGACCCCATACCCTGGAGACTTAGTTTTTTAAGGGGAGGGGGCACACGGCCCATTCCCAAACCACTTTGGTCTAAAGAGACCACATCTCCCGTGGCCTTTGTTTTTTTATTAAGGGAAAGGGGTGCTCATCCCCCTCCCCAAGCCACAAGGGTCCCCAGCGACTCCATCCTCTGGGTCCTTTAAAAAGAGGGGAACACACGGCCCCCTCCCGAGCCAATAGTGGCCCCAGGGATCCCATCGCCGGGCCCAAAATATTTATTTTATGGGGAGGGTGGTACAGCGCTGAGATACCCCTTCGGGGGTGATTCGTGCGCTATACAAGTACTGGATTTACATTTACATTTACATGGCCCCCATCCCTGAGCCACTATGGCCCTGTTTATTACAAAGGGGATAGGGTCCTGCAGCCCCTTCCCCATGCCACTATGGGCCCCGGGGACCCAATCCCCAAGAATTCTTTTATTATAAAGGGGAGGGCGTCACGCAGAAACCCTTTCCATGCCACTATGGGATCAGGGGACCCCATCACCCGGGTCCTTCTTTCATTATAAAGGGGGAGGGGAGCACTGCCCCCCTGTCCATGCCACAATCGGCCTCATGGACGATATCCCCTGGGGCCTGTGGGCCTTGTGGGTGGGTGCCCGGGGCACCCATCAAACAATACTTTGGGTGCTGCGTTGGGTGCTGCAGGAGCTGGCATTGCTCTCGCCTGGCGGGAGAAGTTTTTTTTGTTTGCCCCCTTCCAGGCAGGAGCAATGTGTGTAGGCATGTCTGCTCCCACCTGGCAGGAGCTTTCAAAATGATCCCGCCAGGTGGGAGCAGACATCTGTTTTCCTACCTGCGCTGTTGCGGGCAGGAAAACTACAGTGTCCAGAGGATGGGCTCCCAGGGAAACAACAATTGAGCTGGCCCCTGGGGCTGGGGCTGGGGTCCCCAGGGCCTTTACAGGCTCAGGGGTAGCCCTCTCCTGTTCTAAGGAATCCTGCCCTGGGAAATGGGGTCCCGGGGTCTATTAAGGCTCAGGGAAGGGGGCTACGGGGTTGCCTCCCCTTTTGTAATGCATTCGCCCCGGGGATGGGGTCCCTGGGGCCCATTACTGGCTCCGGGGGGGTGGGGTGGGGGAGCACATTGCTCCACTCCCCTTAATTTTTCATTTGGTCCTGGGGTTTGGGGTCCCCTGGGCCCTGACTGACTCAAGGAGGGGAGCCCCACTCAAGCCCTCCTCCCAAAAAATGGTGAAGACCCCCAGGCCATGGCCCACCCATGTCTAATTTAAATATAATTACGTTTCTTTCTTTTTTTAAGTTGTGATCCTGCGAGAGTCATGTGGAATCGCTCCTTTTATTTATTTTCTTTATTGATTTTGACCTCTGGGACCCCCCTCCACAAGATCTGGGGGTCCAGATTATCCCTACTCTGTCCCCTTATATATATTTTTTTAATAAAACGCAGGACAGGGTACTAAGTCCCCGATAATGACTACCTGCAACATTTTTCTACATGTTGCAGGCAGCCAATAAGAGCGCTCACTCCCGCAGGAGTGTCTCCCCCATGGGAGCGACTTGGCCCAAGGGAAAGAAAACCCTGGGTCAATCAGAACGCTCTAGAGTCTATTTTTTAAAATTAGGTTTGAACGACTCTCGAGAGAGAGAGAGAGAGTCCCTCGAACCCAGCCGGCCAGATATAGAAATATTTTTGATCTTGAATATCTCTAAAACTACTGCACGGATTTACATCAAATCACAAAAAACACCCTTTCTGGACCAAGATTTAGCTTCCTGTCAAATTTAGTGTATTTCCGTTCAGCAGTTTTTGCAGCTGCTCTACCTAAAAATGTCTATGGAAAATGCATGGGAAAGTTTGATTTTGGGACACCCTTTTTCTTGGCCTCCACTTGATGGATCACCCTGAAACTTACCAGGAAAGAACTGAGGTGGATGAACTTTTTCTTCGAAAGTTTTGTGAAGATTTGTCAAACAGCACCATAGCGCAGTCCATAGCAATAGCAAATGCTATTGCTATGGAAAAGCAGACCTAACTATAACTATCCAACTATATATATGTATAGTTGAGAAATTGGGTTATGAAGGGTGGAAGTCCCACTCAATTAATAAACACAATCCTTGTCAGGGTGATGACAGTGATGTCACTGTCATCCCCCACCACATAGTTAGGAACCAGATCTTTTATGAATGTGGACATTCTTGTACCCATTGGTTTCGCTGCCACATTGTTGCTGGACCCTGTGTTTTCTTTGGCCTTTACATCCAGCTCCTTGAGACTCACTTCATGAGCTATTATTAGTTTTCTTTCAACCAAAGCCCATTCAGCCTCAGCTTTCTCTTTGGCAAAGGCGATCTCTGCCTCAGCCCATCTCTCCTCCGAGGCTCGGTCAATCTCAGACTTTCTCTGGTAGATGCCTTCTCCATCTTGAGTTTGGCCAGCTGCAGCCTGAACTCCTTCTCAGCCTTCCTGTCCTCCAGTTCTTCAGGGGACAGATTGCAGGAAGAGATGCTGCCGCTGCTTGCCCTGGATCTGGTAGGGGACCTAACTCTGGTAGGCCCTCGTCTCCTATCTAGGGCCATGGTCAGAAGTTTTTCTCCCTCTTCCTCTTGCTCCTCGATCTCCTCATTCTCCTCCTGGGCTGTGGCTTGTAACTGACAGGCCTCTTCCCAGGTCCCAGGTCCAAGGGGCCTTCTTGAGCTCCTGCTTCTTGGATCTCTTGATTAGCAGAACCCCCCTCTCCCTGCAGAATTGCTTTAGCTCAGCCACAGTGTAGCTCTCCAGGTTGTTGAACTCAAACTCCATGCTTGCAGGCAGAATCACAAGTGCACAAAGTCAGGTGGAATGTAAGTGAATTTGGAAAAAGCAAAAAAGGCCAATCATGGAGAATTTAAAAAGAGGTTGAATCTGATGTCAGATAATTTATATGGGCTTTTAATGTTACACAAAATCACTGAGTGGCACTGCACAAGTACTGGATCGCACCACTAAACACCAATGGGAGAAACTGGGTTATTAGTTGAGAGCGGTGGAAGCCACTCAAATAATAAATACAATCCATGTCAGGGTGAACCACAAAAGTCACTGATTTAAATTGTGCTTAACCCTCTGGTAGCCTGGCACAAAGCAGTCAGGCTAAACTTAGAGGCAAAGTGTAAAGTATTTATGCTCAATATCTTTTTTAAGATTTTATCGGTTTTAACATATTTTGTTAGTTTTTATGAGAATTATCTCTGTTATATATGAAATGCACGTGTTATTATTATCATTAGTTATCAAAGCAGCCAAACAGTAACAAAGTAAAGACACAACGCAAGACAAATCTCACACCAATTTAGATAAATAGAGTACATTTTAATAAACAAAATGATACCAGAACAGCAAAAATCCAATCAGTAGAACCCAAGATACTGAACTCAAAGTTTTAGGTAATTATTGCTCTTAAAAGCACAAAGCATCAATCGCGATCATCTGGTCATGCTAGACCAGGGGAAAGTCACATATTCAGGTCGACTGAGATGGAGCGCAGGCAGAATCAAAGGACAAGGTTAGTCCCGCTGAAAAAGTTACCTTCTCAAAATTTTGAGTTCTGTTTGCGGTGTAGGGAGAGTGTCGCAGATGGTTGTCGATGTGGCGCAAAAAGCAGTCCTGGCGTCACGAATGGTCGTCGTTGTAGCACATAGATCCTTTCGGGTTTCGCGGATGGTCATTGCTACAGCTTCGCATTGGTGCGTCACCGTGGGCTGTTGCTGCTGTGGTGCGAAGTGGAGATCTCATATTGCCGGTTGTAGTTGGCACAAAGAGTCGGGATCGCCAGAGCTTCACTTTGGCGGTCGTTGCAAGCGGCTGAGCCTCTGCGCAAACAGGCCCATTTGCGGTTGCAAAAAGCTCCAAACTTCAGGATTTCACCTTTCATTACAGAGTGCACTCTGATGCCAGCCAAGGGTCCAGGGCCTGGTGAGGCATCTCTTAGGGATCAGAGACTGTCTCTAGCAGGGGCCAGCAGGACTCGGGCAGGTCCAGTTGCAGATCTGGTCAGCTGCAGGACAGGTCTCTGGAGCTTATGTCCCTGTACCTCACACAGAAGGCCAGCCAGCTAGCCCTTGGAGCCACTATGGTGGTCCTGAGTTCAAGGACCAGGTCCATGCTTCCATCCTCAGGCAGCAGGGCAGAAAGGCAGTCAATCCAGCAGCAAGGCAGCAGGGCAGTCCTTCTTCTGAGTCTTCAACAGGTCCAGAAGTGGTCTGATGAGTGGTTCAGGAGGTCCAATATTTACACATGGTACCAGCCTTTAAAGTGGGGGGGACTCACCGTGCAATCCCCACATCAGGTTCGGGAACGTTCTTCCCTTCTCCTGTCAATGCTCCAAGTAGTCTGGGGTGACAAAAGACTGGTGTCAGGTTCCTTTGTGTGTGTGTGTGTGCTGGAGGCAGTCTTTTGAAATAAAAGTGGGGTAGGGAACAGCTCTGCCCCAACCATCCTGACAGCACCTAGTCCCCCTTTGTCTCACTGTCTACGAAGAATACAGACAGGCCAACAGCTAAGCTAGTCACAGTCATTTGCCCAGTACACAAGCAGCAAGTACCAAATGGTTAGAAGAAGAAAATGCTAACTTTCTAAAATTGGCTTTTTCAGAATTGTGACTTAAAATCCGACTTTACCATTAAAGATGATTTAAAATTACAAGTAATTTGAGTGTAAACACCATTTACCTATCTGCTCTCAAACTTAAGTTTTCTGTTACTACGTCTAATAAGATAACCCAATGTTATTTTATGGGGATATTGGCCTTTCAATAGTGAAAAATGTATTTAGGAGCAATTCACTACTAGGACATGTAAAACTTAAACCCATATGTCCTACTTCCTGCCATATGAGCCTTTAGGGTCTACCTTAGGTGTGACTTATATGTATTAAAGAGGAAGGTTTAGGCCTGGTAAAAGGCTTATTTTGCTTGGTCGAAATGGCACGGAGTACCATTTACTAGGGATATACAAGTAAATTAAATGTGCCATTTAGGTGTACGCCAATTGTACCATGTTTGAGGTATCACTTTAGCAGTTGTAAAGTGCACAGAGTCCTAAAACTAACAAAAATGAATTCAGCAAAACAGGAGGGGAGAAAGCAAAAGGCAAAAAGTGTGGGGGTACTACCACCCAAGGGTGTCAGATATATATATACATATATATATAACTAGGGCCACTAGAATTATGCGATTGTGCGGCCACAGCGATTTTCGCACAATTATAGAGTTGCTGCATTTGCCACAAAATCCATCATCTACTGCATAATCTGCAGTTCAAACAGTTCAAAAGTTACTACAAATGCAGCGACATGTGTTGCTGCGCAGTGGAAGGCCCTTTGCAAAGCCTGGCTGGTTGCTTATTGCTATATTTGGGTGTAAACTGGTACTAATGCGGTGTAACCAATGCTAATACTGTGTTACCAAGTTTAAAAATGATGAAATAATGAAGTAATACTATTACAAAATGTGGCACATTATGCCGCATAATTTGCCTTTCCTTGATGCATAATTAACTCAACCCTGACGCATAATTTGGCCCCTCCTGCCGCGCAATTCCAGTGGCACTGTGTATAACATAGCGAGAGCGAGATAGAGCGGCTGTACTGCTGCTGTAAGACAAGAGGGCTCGAAAGAATTTACTGCTGACATAAGCAGGAGTCAACGGTGGTGTCAAAAAGGCGCCGGATAGTCTGAGCTCCATGAAAACAAATACAAGTGCAAGCTTGAAAACAATGACTCTGCAGCATTGATTGGGTCACCTTAAACCGAGGCGAAGGACAGAGCTTTCCTTGAAATTGGGGCTTTAAATTGCAGGTAGTTGGTTGCTGAATAAAACGTGGAAATAGCTGTAGTCTACATTCCGTTCATTTATTGTCCACAATAGGTGAATAATAAATACTATCACCATATGCTATATCTAATATAATAAGGTGGTAGTAAACTTAAATATTTAGGTCGAAGGTCAAGTATTGAAGAGTCTTCATTCATGGCACAGGCTTTCAGGGAGGAAGGCGAAGCAAATGAGAACGGGCTTTAGTTAAAGTTGACATTCAAAGGCCACAATTGATTCATGTTTACCGTACAACTTTTTTTTATTTTTTGCTGACTGCACGGTTTCCCAAAGCCATTATTAGATGGTTACTACGATGTTTGGGACCTCCCTTGAGCGCTCCAGAAGTACAACCTCATGGCATGCGGGGAGCCTCCAAGGGATGGCGTATGAACTGTTGTGCATTCAGTTTGCATGTTGGCACAAAACCCAATTCCTATAACAGAAATGGTCGTACTTTATTTGCAGAGAAGTGGTACTGAGTGAGAAAATACTTAAAGCACTACAACTGAGCTACTACCAGGACACGACTTGTTGCTAAAATGGAAGGAAACAAGAATCGATAATCTATCCCATGTGGAGAGGTTTGGTAACTTAGCCAAACTTGAGACATGTGCAACACAAGTGAAAACAATACCAAATAAGCAAAGATATTAAAATGCAATGTCTTGACATAGGAGGTAGTACTTAATGACTAAATCCTTGAATGGAAACAAACATACCGCACTAGCATGTTTAGAGGGATCCCAAATAGGCATCACGACAATCGGAATTAAGGGCCTGATGTACCAAAGAGTTTTACCCATTCTGTATGTATGGAAAAATGCATTGATACATAAGGGTACAAGTATTATAGCTTAGGCAGCCGTTAAAGTTGGAGTGTTGGAGACAGGTTTTCAAACCTTACTTACTGCTTTGATATACGCGATGCAGGGAAGGGACCTAGCTGGCAAGGAGCAGCGGTTCCACACTGAGAAAACTGCTTTCTAAATTGATGATTTAAGTACTTTGAATCCCCTTGGAGTGGGTGCAAATCCCGAGGGTATTCAAAGAAGATTTAAGGTAGTATCGAATGCCTCAATATCCAGGGGAGGCTGCTCCGCTATGGCAGAGGAGCGTCGCCCCTCTGCTTTTAAGCAGTGCAAAGTAAAGGAAACATAAAATGATAATAACTGAGTTATTATCATTCTATGCTTCCTGCTGCTTTGTGGGTGGGTGGGCGGGGCTACTCTGCTCTCGGAGCAGGGCAGGGGAAGAGTGGTTTGCCCACTGCTAAGTACACATGACTGTTTGGCCGGCCCACTCGGGCCACCCAAAACAGTCATGCATACTTTCCCTGTTCTCCATGCAGGCTGCATTACAGCCTGCGTGAAGAACATGCCCAGGTCCCCATTCCCTGGCTGAGCGTCAAACCAGAACACTCAGACCAATCACAACACTGCATTGCAGCGTTGTGATTGGTCAGGGGAGCCTGGGTGCTTATCAATCACAATGCTGCATTGCAGCGTTGTGATTGGTCAGGGGAGCCTAGCTGTGCTTCCTGTTCCTTGAGTCCAACGAGGAGAACAGGAGCAGAGACGCAGGACCTGGCGGCAAGGTAAGTGTTTATTTAATATATTTATTTATTTTTCATTGTGCACGCGCCCGCAACACCACCCGCGAGCCATGCCGGCCGCCACTGTCAATATCCCTGGTCAATTTTTTTGTTCTGACCTGGACTGTAAAAACGGATTTTCCTAAGACTGGAGTCGACGTCCTGATTCTGCATTGAGGATTTGTTTCACTGTAAACTGCAGTGATGTTTGTCTCCGGATACTCTTCAATAGTTTCTGCCAACCTCTCTGAGAGTCTGCTCTAGCGCGGGGACACACCGAAGGTGTAACCAGGCGCTTTACAAATGGATAAATATAGCTTAACGCCGCACTCCGCCACTTCAGAATCACAGGGCTGCACCATATTTACAACAATATGGTGCAACCCTGCTTTTCCCCCCTGCGCTGGCGCTAAACGTAGCAGCCTAGCGCCAACGCAGCCACCCATGCACCATTGTGCAAGGGTGGCTGCGTTGAGGGTAAGATTGTTTATGTGCAGGAACGTCCCCCTTCTTGCACATAACCAATCATTAAATGACGTTTTGTAACTTTTATGTGTGCTGCTTAATGCAGCACGCATAGAAGTTGCAAAATGTAATTTCTTTTTTTTTTATTGCTTATGTGCAGGAAGGGACACCTTCCTGCACATAAACAATCAATGGCAATTTGCTGTTTCTATGTGTGCTGCACAATGCAGCACACATGGAAACAGCAAAAACGAGGAGAAATAAAGCATTTCTCCTCGTTTCGCCTGTTTAAGACCAGGTTTTCCCTGGTCTTAATTTTGGCATTGTCTCCTATTTACGTCACCCTTGTAAATAGGGGGCAGCATCAAAATCAATGGGTGTTGCGGTGAAACGCCCACTACAACACCCATTGCGTGAAAGGGTGCCTTATTTACAACGTTAAGCCACGTTAAGCAGCTTAATGCTGCCTTGTAAATAAGGCAAAGCCCCTATTGCATTCACAACGTCACAGGCTTGTAAATATGCCCCTTAGTTTCTTGTCTCCTTCTGCCACAATGTCAGCGGGATACCAGAACAGAAGTATTGCCCGTACCCACGTGGGACAACTGTTGTGGGGCTGTTCAACAAGATGTCACAAGACCACCAAAGGTTGTTACCATTAAATAGTCAGCTTCATATTAAGAAGTGGCCTCAAGCAATACAACTTTTGACTTAAGGATTGCTGCTAGCTGATTCATGTTTAGCACCTGGCACTAACTCTTTCAAGTCATCGAGGATGAACAAGAAATCTCCTCTAAGAAGACCCATGATTGGGCTGTTGGCATCTTATATTTCCTAGGTCTGTAGCATTCATTGCTGGAATCCAAAGCAATATCACACAATCCTCTATAAATTAACTCCACTGGGGAACAGGCAAAAAAACTGGGTATAGAACTCGCATAAAGTTGCACTGGGTTGTAGTCCATATGACAGGGTCTGGAGAAACATCGGTCTTCTCCTAGCATTTTGCTTGGTCTGGTTCAGAATGTTGGTCAGCTCATGTTGCAGAGTGGAGTCGTATCTCCAAAGTGATAATGTTGTGTTAAAAAAAGACTGGCACAGAATTCCCTGGAGCTTAGAGATTCCTCAAAAATTTTAATCAGTAAGCAAACTGATAAGGAATTCCCTTGATAAAGCAAATTTCACCAAAGAGCAGGTGTGGGTCAAACTACAGTTAAAGAAAAGATACTATCCACTGGACATCTAACTCTCCAAACTCCTCCTCTTGAGTTGGCATTTTATGGTTAGAGCGGCCAACCTTGAAGTTGGGGGACCAGGTTTGAGTCTGGCGTCGGCTCAAACATCCTGTGAATCTGGGCAAATCACTTAATCTCCCGTGCCTAAAAAAAAGAAATTAATGTGCCGTCTGTAATGCAACTGGTGCTCATGTAAGGCGCTCCGATACCTTTGGGTCGAGTTCGCACTATATAAAACTGTAACCAAAAAAAGTGGCGGATGTATGCTTTCACTGACACTGTAGTTTTAATCAGGGACGTTTCCCTGCATGAAGAAAAATATTGCATTCAGTGCTAAGCAAAGCCATCGCTGGATCATTTTAGCTCCTGCAGCAACAAAGGTCCAGTTTTGAACCCGGAGTTAAATAGGGACTATTTTGAGCCAGCTCCCAGGGGTGCCGCCTTGTGAATCTATCTGCGTCTGTGGACACTTATAGAGCACCGCATTCTCCCTGCAAGTGGTAACATGATCCTGTAGAATCTGCCTCTGATAAAATGGGAAAAGGCAATGAAGAAAATGAGGCTGAAGAAAGACGTGGACAAAGCCACATTTTAAGCTTGGTCCTAAACTTCTGTAGGTTTTCTTCATCCTGAAAGACTGAGTCAAATTATTCCAGACTCAAAAGACTCTGGATCCCCAGCTGGTTAGAATAAATTTGGCGACATCCAACAATCTACGAGATGCAGATCACAATTTTCTAGCAGGAAGATGAGGAGAGAAATTAGTAGCGAGACATCTCAGATTATCTGTTTTAACATGTTTGTGGACTAAATATAGAATTCTAAATGCAATTATCTTTTTTATAGGGAGCCCATACAATGTTGATAGTTTGCTGGAAACGTAGTGGTATTTTCACAGGCCAATTATGGCCCTAGAAATAGTGTTTGGAAGATACTGAAGTACAGCTTTGTTGTTTTCGGAGATACCAGCACAGCAGCATTGCAAGGATCAATATGGGCACACATGAACTATTGGTAATGATCACCTTAGGATTCATTGACAGGGGAAAATACGTCAAAGAGTATAACTGAACAAATATTTTTTGTTACAGCTGATACCGCCACTGGGCATCAAAATATGTTTGCTGTCTAATTAGATCTCATGATTCTCGCCAAAGACACAGGATCCAGGAAGGCTTCCATAGAAAGAGGCCACAGTGTGCTGTCGGGTGACTACCTTCCCCCAGGACATTATAGACAGCATTTCTAGCCCAGATGTGTGTGCAATAGCCTAATGCATTCTGGATACTGTAGTTTGTATTTGCTCCCATTGAGTTAATTAGGCCAACACACATGAAGTCAATGTTTGTAGTTCAGGATTGGATTTAGTGTCCATAATGACATGGAAGAATGGTGATCATCCTAATTTGCCATCCAAGAAGTTGGGAGAGTTAAAAATAAGCAATATGTCTGATTTAGCCAGGATGAACCTGAGAAAATTCAGTGACATCCATTCTTGCACTGTGTCCAAGGGCAAAGGGCGTTCATTTGCAGCTTCATCCTGGTTTCTCAGTTAGTTAGTTAGTTAGTTGAAAGTGAGTATCATCTGTGCACGTGAAGACAGACCTAGTTCATGGAGCAGGGTGGCCAAAGGAGTAGATGCAGAATAAATAGCTGTGGAGAAAGTCTGGCATACGTACGCTCTAGGGGACTTATTTACAAGCCCCTTGCGCCACTTTTGTGTCATTTTTCACTTGTTAAAAGTGACGCAACAGTGGCGCAAGGGGCTTGTAAATAAGCCCCTAGGTGTGTGGCATCTTGCTTCATAGAATGTAACATTTCAAAGCCTCTGTAGCTGAGGACGCTTAATCTTAGTTTGAAGTTTACATGTGGTACCAATGTTCTCGGGAATAAGTTGAGTGCTGACTGACACATATATTAGTTGATGCATTTGACTAAATTGAATAGAATTTAGTTATTCTGAGACTTTCAAGCTCTTTCTATTCATTAAGCATAAGCATTCAATCCTCGCTGCATGTCTGGACGAGTTAACAAGATAGCAACAAGCACTATGGAATAATATCATTAAGAAATTAATATCATAATGTTATTTTCAAATGCATCATCATTGAACGTAAAGCCATGCAGCTTATTTTGTGTTCACTGGATAAAATACAAGTTATTTGGAATCAAGCATAATCATTTTCATAGATTTACACTTTTGTTGGTTAATTTATTTACTAAACATATGAAGCCAGCCAAGAATCCCAAAATAATTGGGCTCCTTGTGGAATACAATCTGCAGATTGGCAACTAAATGGCACGTAAAAGACGAGGCCTATCACGCATAGCGATGGCTTGAACGTTCAATTGCAAAGAATCAAATGAGGTTTATATCCCTCCTTGTAGGTTTGAAGCTTCAGGAAATTTCCAAATACCAAAGCAGATGATGTGCTTGAGAAAAGGCCTCTTAAGCTCCATTTATCAGGTCAGCAAGGTTGAGCAGCGTTATCTTACTGTAAAGGGCCCTCAGCTCCCTAACATGAAGGCTGTTGGACCTGGCCCCCTCTGCAGGGTCACCCCTAAACGTTTTGCCTTCACCCCTCCTATTTTGCTGAATTTGTTTTTTGTTGGCTTTAGGACTCTGTGCACTTTACCATTGCTTACCAAACTACCAGAGGGTTAAGCACAGGTTAATTTAGTGACTTTTTGTATTTCACCCTGAAAAGGATTGTGGCTGTTACTTGAGTAGGGTTTCAACGCCCTCAAGCAACAACCTAATTTCTCACAAAGACTTTGAGTTCCATGGTCCAAAAATTTGAGTTGCCAAGAGAGAAACGAGTGGGTCGATGCCTCTCTCTTCTCCCTTACCTTTCTTTTCTTTTTTGTTTTTGGACTCATCATTTGGTGTAAATTCTAATTGTTATACTTTCTCTAGTATTTCCCAGATATCCAGTTCCCTCTTCTTCTCCCTCTCCTCATGATGCAGCTGTCAGTCATCTTCAGCTCTGTGTGTCTGCTATACTTGTTAAAATTATTTATCACAGCTGGGCTTGGTCTGAGTTAAGAAAGGAGATGCTTGGCACATTAAGGGGCATAATTACAAGCCCCTGTTGACACCACAACGTCACTTTCAGTGATGTTGTGATGGCGATAGGGGCCTCATCTTATTTACAAGGCAGCGTTAAGCTACTTAAAGTGGCTTAACGCTGCTTGTAAATAAGGCACCCTTTCACGCTGTATTTAGCATGAAAGGGGAGGGTAATGGGTGTTGCGGTGGGCGTTTTACCGCAATACCCATTGATTTTGATGCTGCCCCTATTTACAAGGGCAGCGTAAATAGGAGGCAGCGCCAAAATTAAGACCAGGGAAAACCTGGTCTTAAACAGACGAAACGAGGAGAAATGCTTTATTTCTCCTCGTCTTTGCTGTTTTCATGTGTGCTGCCTTGTGCAGCACACATACAAACAGCAAATTGCCTATGATTGTTTATGTGCAGGAAGGTCCCCCTTCCTGCACATAAACAATCATTTAAAAAAATGCTGTTTTGCAACTTCTGTGTGTGCTGCATTAAGCAGCACACATAGAAACACAAAACGGCATTTGAATATTGTTTATGTGCAGGAAGGGGAACCTCCTGCTCATAAACAATATTTCCCTCAACACAGGCACCCTTACACTATGGTGCAAGGGTGCCTGCGTTGGCGCTAGGCAGCTAAAGTTAGCGCCAGCACAGGGGGAAACGCAGGGCTGCACCATATTCTAGTAAATCTGGTGCAGCCCTGTGTTTCTAAAGTGACAAAGTGGTCGATAGCCTTCTTGGCTTAACAACACGCTTCACTACTTTATTGTAAATATGCCCTTAAGTATAAAAACACTACGCTCACCCCATACACAGATGTGTGAAGAGACACCACGAGAAGGGACATCTGTTCTTATTGGGGTGTAGAATATATGGGTATGGTTGAGAAATGCTGTAGTAGGAGGTTATCGTCAATTTATTCTCTCCAATATACGCTTCCCTGAAGTCCACAGATGTGGCACGTTTTTACTGTGATCATGCGGGTGGTCGTGAAATGTTTCAAATTATCATCAATTCTGAGGTCCATACAGCAGGTCACACAATATGCAATGCAGCGTAAATTGCACATTTGTTACTTCATGTTCCATGAACTTAGTAGTAGGCACACGCTCCCAATGGTAAAGAAAGTGCTGTCTCTCCAGGAACCAGTAATAATGTGTTTTTCATATTGCACTCCATTGAAGAAGTCTGCCATGTCTAAGCTCTGTCAATCACAAATGTTAATCCTACCCAATTTAATGGTACAGCATTTAAAGACCTCTGAATGATGGAAGTCTGAAGTGGATGCACTGGGCAGCGAGTGCACTGCACATGTCCCCTTAGATGAAGGAACGGCGAATTCCCATTGTTTAATAGCACACGCACATCTCTATGCAAAGGGCACAGTGCCTCCTTCTGCACTGAAACCCACAGACATCTTCTTTACCAAAGTAATATAAGGTGCTATAGGAAAGGAATGCAAGTAATATATGACAGTGCTATAGTTTCTCGCCTCTTATAAATCAGAACAATGCTGCATTAAAGAAAGAAAGCAAAGCAGACCGTGGCCAAACTATCCGGGTCAAAGAGGCACACAAATCAATCTTGAGAGTGGTTTTTAGATGTATAAATCCTTGACCAGGAAATGATGGCCATTGATTTCCGTATCTGCAGACCCAATCACTAATGCCCGGCTCGTTTAAAGGAACTCTCATGATGCTTTAACAGACCCGAGACTGTTCATCCATAAATGGGAATTAGAGGGAGGAGCACCAGAGGATGCTGGGAATCAGGCCATTACAGGAGCCATAACAACCTGCAGCCCACAGTGCATCAAGAAGAACGATTCCTTTCCAAGGCCAATGGGCGTTTCTAGTCAAGCCCTAAAACATAATTTCCCCATAATCTTTTTTGACTACACATCCTGTACTTTTTGTCTTAGCACATTCTAGTGGAATCCTATGGATTTATTACAGTAAGACTGAAAACGTCATATGCGAACAGTAGGAAAAGTATAGGTGAAATTTCTGATACAACAATCTAATAGGATTCCGAAAGGAAAGAATTATGTCGAGCTATGGCAGCAGTCAGAAGAAAATATGATAAGGAAGTAATGACAAGGAAATTCCTAGGAAAACTGTCATTAACGCTTGTATCCTATATTAAAATGGCATAAAATTATCCTATAAGAAACTTTCATTCTAATCGAAAATCTAAAGGAATTACAATTGTACGAAATTTAAACTACACAAACCATCTAATGAAGCATGTTGGGTATTTGAGCGACATT
Organism: Calotriton arnoldi; assembly: GCA_963921515.1. Classification (NCBI taxonomy): domain Eukaryota; kingdom Metazoa; phylum Chordata; class Amphibia; order Caudata; family Salamandridae; genus Calotriton; species Calotriton arnoldi. The sequence continues at coordinate 3,042,519 of CAWUFW010000788.1, read as the reverse complement.
GTAATTCTTAATTTACCTCAAGAAAATATTGTGTGACTCTGCCCCCCCCCCATCACATCCCAGTCCTTGTTACAAAAAGGTAATCTAGTAAAATGATATCATAAAAAGGTGACAAACTGCCCTTACGATATTATCTTTGGTTTAAAAATGAAAGCTGTATCACATTTGCATTACAGTATTTTGCTACATTGAGAACTATGATATAGAACAGTGAAATATATGTCATACGGGTGAATAGACAAACAACATTCTTGGGGACAGGGCTATTCACGTAACAGATGGAATACAACACATCAATATATAGACCATATACTATGTATCCACCACAAAACACGATTGACATGTGCAAACGTATAAAGAGTTAACGCATCAGTCCTAACCATGCTGTTATATACTCGCTATTTACAACTAACTCTGTAAAAATGTGTATATCATTATTGTGAACTCTAACATGCCCCTATCCCTCATGTATTATGTTTATTCATATATTCTCTTACGGCTGTTTAAATACGAAAAATGCAAATAAAGATTTTTTTTTTTTAAACTGCCCTTACGACATATGTATACGTCATGGGCACGAGCCATAACAAGGTCTGGTAAACATCTGAAAATATATCTGGTACTGACCCGCACAGACACCCGGAGAGACACACCAGCAGTCATATGGCTCAGGATGCTGGTTTGCCGTCATCAATTATTTCTGTGCATGAATAAAAATATTTTTTTTACTGAAAGTAATTTTTTTCTCATTTAGGCATTTAATTACACTAAATGACATTATGTATGCATGAGTCACTTATGTTACATTACATTTTGTCCCTCATTTGCAAAATGCAATAAAATATTCTTTTTATGTTTTTAATCACAATTTTCAAATAATATATGTAATCAGAATATGCACACTGAGCCTCAGTGGGCCGACAAAGTTGAGCATGTGGTTAAAAGTATGGCTAAAATTCTGTCACCAACGTTAGTTTAATGCCTGCCAGCCATTAAATAAGCCTCCTTGCTCTCATGCAGTGCAGGGTGGTTTCTCATTGACCTTTCTCGTGGTAGTCTTGTACCCATGGGATGAGTCAGTGTTAGCGATCAGTCTGTCCATTCTTTGTGATATTCTCATTGTTACTTGGGGGAATTCCCTCTGTGACTGAGCTGGTGTGGGACTCTAGGGTTTATTTTTGTGAGTAAATTGTAGTACCTCGCCATTTATTTCATCACAAGAAAGTGAATGATTGTATTTTGCAAGCCTGTTGTGTTGGAAGGCCATTGATATTAACTCTGGGCGGAGTTCGTGGAGTTGCACTACGCGGAACACCGCGAAGTGCATAAACAACTCCGTCGCACTATGCAGAGCTCCGCGAGCGGCGGAGTATGATAGAAAAATGCCGTTCGCGGTGATTGCACAGTGCCGGATGCTTGTCCGCACTGTGCAATCATCGCGAACGGCACCATGCACAGCGCAAGCTTTCCTTTTCTGCCGCTCGAGTAGATTTTTACTTGAGCGGCAGCTTTCTCAACGCGAACGGGCAGTTTCTCAACGCGAGCGGTCGTGAGCATACGCGACCACTCGCAATGAGAAACCTGACCCCCCCCGCATTGAGAAATCTCGCCGGGATGTTGATTTTCCACGCTCGCCAACTTGATGTTGACGATCGCGAACGAGGAAAAATCTCGCCGAGAGGTTGATTTTCCTCGCTCGTGGGTCGCCAACTTGACTTTGACGAACGCGAGCAAGGAAAAAAACTCCGCTCCGCACCGCAAAGCGGAGTTTTTCGGAACTCCGCGATCTCAGCGTAACGCGGAGTGCAGAAAACTCCGCAAACTCCGCGAGCGGAGCGGAGCGGAGTTCACCACCCAGGCCTAATTGATATGACTCTAGTACTGTGCAAGTGAGTGTGTGGGATGGTCTGACTAATGTGTTCTGTTGTCTCGGTGGGAGAAGTTTGTGGGAAGAGCGAGTTATGCCACTTAAGAGGCTTTGCTTTGCTAAATGGTGTGGTGTTGTGGTGTTCAAGGATGCAAGCGGGCTATCTACTGTGAATTGTTGCTGCATCGGGCAAATCTACAACATAAAAGTCAATGTAAATCATTTTAAAAAGTGACATTAGGTCAGAATGGCAACCACAGCTATCAGCTAATTTTGTCAAAAGTATTTGTTTGTGAGAACAAGTCGTAAATTACTCACTGATTTCAATAGCTTCCTTTTAAATCCTTTATGTTTTCAGTTTCTGAACAACCCCCTCCCTCAATTAACCAGCACTCACAATTGGCCAAATCTTTATTCACACTTTAGATATGCAAAGTATAATTGTGTCAAACTTATGGGAAGGCCACCCTGATAAGATACATTATTAGATTTTGGGTCTTAAAAGGTGCACAACCTACATCCATTTTCATTGAACTTTAGGAAACGGAGCAGAGTTTTTCAAAATGAAACCATTACAAAATCAATAGCGACAGATTTAAAAACTGATTCGTGTTAGTACTGCTGCTTATAAGTAGCACATTGTCATAAGTAAATATGCAATAAAGTAGGCTTTTTTCAAAGGTGAAACTACATTCCTTTTGTGGCGTAAATGAGAGAGGTAATTCAACAGGAAGCTCTTTTATTTTTATTTTAAGCTGCATCATTCTATTTTGCCCATTTGCCAACTCAAACCACTGGGGAGAGGGGGAGAAGAAGTAATACAGTGAGATACAAGGCAGGCAGAGATGGGTGAAGAAGAAGAAATATAAAAGGGGGAAGGCAGGGGGCTGTGAGGGCTGTAACAATTGTGGAATGCCAAAAAAGAAACGAAATTTTCAGTTAGAATTTATTTTATGTGGTTTTCTCAGTTCATTGTGCTACCTTTCGTCTACTTAAGCTCAGGGCGAATGATTGAAAGACAGAATAGTGAGAGGAAAACAGTAGAGGGACGACTGAGTGTGTAGGCTGGAGGGCTGGTACACAGAGAGTAACAGGTGATCTAAAATTGTCCAAATATGGAGGAAAGGAGAACCAAAGTTTAATTACGATTTTGAGTTCACAATACCACAAAAACAAGCATTGAAATTTAAAGTTGTCTAATTTTCTTTGACTGTTTAACACATTTCAGTGTGGCAGGATATATTCCATTTAAAAAAATGAATTTTATTTTCTCATTCTATAGGTATGGATCTCATTCATCATTTTACGCGTACAAGACGAGTGTCGGCAGAACCCTCCCACTATTCTACATTTATGATTCCTACCTGACTTCACCAGAGTCTTGGGCTAACCTCCTCACGACATCTGGATCCCATTCCATCCGAAACACACCCTACGACTCAGTCTTCATTGCTCTGCTGGTGGAAGAGACCCATAAGCAAGACATACTCTCTGCTGGGTTTGATGGGATGTACACTTACTTTGCATCCAATGGATTCTCCTTTGGGTCCTCTCACCAAAACTGGAAGGCCATCAAGACCTTCTGTGACACCAACAACCTCATGTTCATTCCCAGTGTTGGTCCGGGATACATAGACACCAGTATCCGCCCATGGAACAACCACAACACCAGGAACCGTGTCAATGGCAAGTACTATGAGACAGCGCTCCAAGCAGCTCTGACCGTGAGACCAGAAATTGTGTCTATTACCTCCTTCAACGAGTGGCACGAAGGCACTCAGATAGAGAAGTCTACCCCCAAGAAGACCCTGGCACGCCTCTACCTTGACTACCTTCCCCACGAGTCACACTTATACTTGGAACTCACTCGCAAGTGGGCGCTACATTTCAACAAGGAGAAAGAGCAGTGGCTCATGTGATGGGCAGAAATTCCCCTGCATGAAAAGAATACCAAGGCCCGTGGTTAAAGGATTTCCAAACGAGGTAGATCATTGGCTTATGGGAAGTCCCTCCGCCAAGGCAGGCCATGCAGTCGTAAATAATAGATGAGTGGCTTTAAAGGTATTCAAATCTACTTGAGCTGAATATGGCTGACAGTGGTTTAAGGAAACCATAGGCAGATACATATTTTCAAGACTATTGTAATGAGCTGAAAGTGGATGTCGAAGAAGAAGTATGAAGAAGAAGATTTTTTGCATCAACCTGTTAAATTGAGCAATAACTACCAGCAAGGGGAGGCTGTGTCTTCCGATAGCTTTTGCTTAAAGAGTTGCAGAGCAAAGAGAGAACCTTAGTGTAGTAGAAACACAGCAAGTGGATACTACAACTTCAAATCAGCAGTTTCACTTGAAATTTGAGATGTTCCAAAAAACACAAAAAGCTGAATAGCTAAGTATTAAAAAGTCTCTGCAGTGTAACCTGCATTGGCATTTGAGGGGTTTTTAAATCGGTCCCCTTTTTTGGGGGGGCTTCTATTGAGCCTGTGTATGAAACCAAAAGTTTGCATCTTTATGGTATGGAATTTCAAAAAGTAAAGTGCGAGTACTCCAAGTATTAATCTATGCTGTCCACAGATCTCCAGAAGCTATTCATCTTACGGCATTCAGTAGTACCTCCGTGTAGTCAAGGAATAGAATGAAACAGGTTATATCTTTCATGCCTGTATTGCTCCTCTAAGACAATTTTACTCCTGACTGTGTGCATTTGGATTTGGGGGAAATGTGTGCACCTACTACAGCTCTTCAATAAAATTGTTTTAAATCTTCCTTTCTAAATTTATGTTTCATATTATCCATGCGTGAATTTTACCTGGTAGGCTGATGGAAGGTCATTTTCCACAAAGTGATACCGTCCAGCAGAAATATTTAAAACAATATGAATGGTGCAGTGATTTAAATAAAATGAAATGTCTTTGGGTGATCGACAATAAAAAGAAACTACCCACATCCATACCCGTGTGCCACCATGACTGTCATTTAGAGGTCACCAAAGGTGGCAACTGTAACCGGCTTCCTACTCTGGCAAACTGCATGCAATACCTGTCCTGCAGCGCTGAAGGAAGGAGACATTGCTCTTTGATTCCCATTTTTAGGTCTCAGCTAGACAGCGCATGCACTGTCTCTTCAAGATATGTTATTTACAGATTGTGGACTTCAGCCCACCAACAGATTTTTATTTGCTTGCTGCAGCATCACTCACTTCCTTTATTCCTTTTTGCAAAGGCATGCCTGTGTCATGCCCTGTCCTTGTGCTTGGCCTTGCCCTGGAGCATGGACTAAGTACTTGTGTCCATCCGCTGCTCCTGTTTTGGGAGCTACTCTTCTCTTTGTGTTCCAGCACTGCGCATGGGTGCTTGTGTTTTCCTCTCTGCTCCACTCAATTTCTTTTATGTTCCAGAACTCCCCACAAGTGCTTGTGTTTTTCCCCTCTGCTGCAGTCTGTTTCCTCTCCACCCCCATCTGCCCACTCCCTGTTTCAGAAACTCCCCCACCCTCTTAACCCCCATAATCCCCCACCCGCCCTCCTTCGTGTTTTGCCTGTGAAACTAGATGCAGTTTCGAGTGGAACAATGCGCTCCTGCAACCCTCTCGCCAGGAGCTGTTTGGTGCATGATTTTCCTTTTACTTCGACCATGTTTGGTGTGTTTTGCAAGCATCCTCTCTCAGGCAGGGAGGAGAGTGCTAGATGACTGGTTGACCGCAGTGGACCCTTGCCTCCAGTCACCAATCAAAAAACTGTTAACTACATGCGCACGTCACGTTACTCATTCGCCACTTCAGTGCATGTTATTGCGCTTTCTGCCTGTTGCCCCAGACCCTGGAGAAGTGAAAGGTAGACAGCATCATAGGCACAGCAGTAGATGGCAGCCTGGCCACCAGAGCAGGCCTTGCGTAGTCTCCCACCCGGAGCAGGTACCAGCGGTGTGTCTAGGGTATAGCTGTTCCTGATGCAGCGAGTCCAGTTGCACCAGGGCCCAGGTGTGTCAGGGTGCCAATAGCATAAATACAATTGACTTTAACTACCCGAACAGGGGACATGAACATGGTGAGGGCCAGATTACTTTTCACTGGGTTTTATACAAATGATCACAAACATGTCATTCATCCTGATTTCAGAGCCCCATCCTCTCTCTCAAAACAAACTCCTTTGTGCCTTTACAGCGATTATGGACTTGTAATGCAAACATGGGCGATTGACTAGTTACATGTTCTAAAGTCCATCGTCGCTTCATCTATAATGGTGAGTGTCGAAACAGGGTAGCAGGAACGGCCCTCAATAATGTATGATTGCAGAAATGAAGCACCTTTTTGCAAACAAAATATAAACACATTCCATTCATTCCAAGGTACCCTGTTTCAGATCATGAAGTCAGAAAGGATTTCACGTTGTATTTTCAGTAAAGTCATCTGCACTTTTGAAATTCAATACATGAGCATTTTCGGAGCAGGTCTGGGTCAATGCGCCACCTCAAAGCATGGTTTGTCGTAGTAGTGATCCGATAGGTAAAAAGTGAACATTGCATTGCCAGACTCCTATATGCTCATGATAAGCAATAGGAAGTGAACTTGCAGCAGGTTTCCACGCCCCGCCCCCTCCTCCGACCCAAGCCCCCTCCCCTGCTACATATGGACGTTCTCCTCAGGCAGGCATTTGGACGCAGTAATGGATTATAAAGATCACTTGGTTTGCAGAAGGAGGGCTGATGCTGCCACTACTGCCTTGATCGATGGGCTGGTTTTCTTAGGTGACTACAATATAATACAGACTTATTCACACTTAAAACAATAGTACAGCAGCACCAAGAGACTGGCTTTCAGTAAAGCGCTCTGTATCAGAGAAACACGTTAGAGTGGCCCGTGACGCAAATAATAAAATTCAGACACAGTACCTTGTTCTTGGTCATGGGACGTTTCCGCTAGGGGCGGCTCCTCCATGTGGGAGGAAGAGCGTCGCACCACTGCTTTCTCCCAGTGCGAGAAGCAGAAACATAAAATGGTATTATAAATACCATTTTTATTTCTGCTTCTCGCACTGCGAGAAAGTAGAAGGGTTTGGTTGGGGGTGGGCGGTCTTGCTCCAGGGAAGGAGTGGCTTGCCCATTGTTGTGGGTGCTGACTGTTTGATCGGCCACAGGGCCGACCAAACCAGTCATACGCACTCTGCCCTTTTCTTATGGAGAAAATTGCCTCCCCATAGCCTGTGCAGTCAGCGTCCCAGCCAATCACAACGCTGCCATTGCTGCGTTGTGATTGGCGGAGGGGAGGGAGGCTTCCTGCTTCCTGTGTGGAGGAGACGACACGGGACCGGACCGGGCTGCGAAGGTAAGTTACATTTTTAAAATGTATTTAAAATTAACCCCCCTGCTCCCCCACCCGCGAGTCATGCCGGCCGCGACTGGTTTCCGCACTTCAACAATACTGTACCAAACTGTAGCATGATCTCCCTCAAAACATAAATGACGTAACTAACTGAGCATCCAGTAGTCAGTGAAGAATGTCGTAGGTGCAAAAATCCGATGCAAAGGCAGGAACAGCATCAGGGTTCAATCGTCACCGAATGTAGTAATTAGCAGTCAGCCACACCAAGGTTGATCTAAAGTTACTTTTAATTAAATATCAGAGAGCCGGGGAAACGTCCCAGCCACCTCAAACGCAGGAGGTAACTGACTCATCTACATTCTACCCTCACCAGAGTTCCATGTTCCAACCTCTCCCGATACATTCTACCCACTAAGCATTGGTAGCCGTATAGACTATAATACACAATACAGATAATACAACATAATACATTAGATTACTACATTATGCTTGGACACACGTTCATTTTGCCTTCGCGTGAGGAGATTCTGCCTGGACTTTTGGGCTATATTTTGGTATGTGAGCCTGTGTCTGGGCACATTATGGTTGTTCCTAGGCAAATGATGATTGTGATGGTGAAAACTACACTGCCTGGACATTTGCAGCTGAGCCTCCCCATTTGTTGATATGTTTGGAAATTGGATGACTATAGCTGGCCTATCATGGCTCTTCTCCTGACTTCTTTTAGTTGTACCCGAGACATATCATGAAAGCAGTCTAGTCAGTATAGAATAGGCAACTAAAATATACTTTTAGCTTTCTTTCCTGATCATTTAATGTATTTTTTTTTTTACTTCAACGACATCACCCAAAAATTATGTGGCATTACTTCCTGTGATGTCATTAGGGTCATATGTAATCACTTCCTGTAAGGCTATCAAGGTCAAAGGGCATGCATGGTCGCTTCTGCTACCCCTGGTATTTTGGTGAATCGAAGTACTTATGTCGCATCCACTGCTTGCAGCCATTTCCATTGTAAAATGTGTGCATTATGTGTATCCTAACCCAGAGAGGACACTAGATGCTGTACAGTACAAATTCAGGAAAACACAATTGTGAATATAAAACACATCACCAACATAACAGAAAAAAACAAAGACAAAATATGTACACAATATTCTGAAGAATGAAATAGAAAGCTAAAGTAGGAAAGACAGAAACAAGACCTAAATCACAAAATCAGAGGTCAGAAAAATTGTCACTTTGAACCAAATGGCTTAAATGTAAATTTGCCTCAAAATCCACACATAACGCATCTGTCATTGGTATAGAACGACATATGCAGGAGGATTTGTTTGCTTCAGCAATTGTTTGCAGAACAGTGTTTGTCTGTCAGCACATCTTCACGACCTAGCTTTTATTTCAGCCACAGCGAATTGTTTAAATTCTGTATAGTTTCCACCCTGGCACAGGTGTGGAAGTGCAGCATAATAGACAATTACATCAAAATGTATATATGTGTATACATTTGTGAGTGGTGGGTTTGTGAGACACAACTTATTGTGAAACCCCCATGGGTGCTCTAGATGGACAACATTAGTCAAAGACTCTAAATAAAAGCCAGGACTTTATTTTTATTAGTAGTAGTAATTATAAGAATCAAAATAATAATTTATGTCTACATAGCGTTTCATACTTTAGTTTTTGTCGTTACTGAGTACTGCAATCAACAGGCATTGTAATTAGCCAACGTGATGACATTTGTAAAGATGAAAGGCTATGTTGTCTTACCAGGTTCCAAACTCATGACCAGATGTCAGCAGCAAGCACTTTACCCATTACGCCATTTTGTCAGCTTTTGTCCTCCAGTGAAATGCCCCTTTACTGGAAGCAAAGGAGGCCCTCCAAGCCTCAGATAGAGGTATCTGAGGCAGTCTGTTATGAAAGTAGGTCTGGCTGTTAATTTATAGAGCACCTTCTGATTCAGTGCTTGGATAACAGTTCTGACGCAGAGGTGGAGTTGAGAAGTTTTAGGTTGTAAAGGCATTCACATGTAATTTCCAAATGAGACTCAAGCCTCGATATAGAGGTGAGAATCGAGATTAAAAAAAATAATGTTGCCTTGCATGATGAGAAAATATTTTGTAGGAGGACGAAATGTTCGGAGCAACAAAGCTAGCTAGTAATGCCAACTTTTAAAATTGGTTTGACTGAACCAACTGGTAGGAACTCGGAGTAGGCAGGCGTATCATATTTTTTTCATCCAATTCTGGATATACTAGTGATTGGTCACATTGTGCACTACGTTATTAGAGCCATTCTTCTTGGCACATATGCAGAAGCTGATTCAGAAAAATCAAATACAGTCACCTAAATGCATGAGTAAACTTTGGCAAACTTGCATGAAAGAACTGCGCCCTAAGGCAGACCCAATGAGCAGTCGCGGCCGGCACTGATCTGGGGTGGCAGGGCGGGGAGTGAGGGGGTAAGGGGTGTAAAAAAAGAAAAAGACACTTCCCTCCTCGTCGCTCTCTCCCACGTAGTCTCTCCTCCGTGTCAGCCAAACAAGAAACAGCCAGGCTCCCCATAGCCAATCACAACGCTGCAATGCAGCATTGTGATTGGTCTAAGGGCCATAGTCCGGCCCTCAGACGGGGACTGGGGACCTGGGCATGTTCTCTACCCAAGCTGTAATGCAGCCTGGGTGAAGTACATGCTAAGTGTGCATGACTGTTAGGCCGGCCCGAGACAGTCAGCCAAAGCATCATGTTCACTTCAGTGTGCCCACCACTCCCGCCCTGCCCTGTCAGCAGAGCAGCCCCGCCCTGATGCTGCCGCAGCAGGAACAAATAAAATGATAATAACATCAAGTTATTATCATTTTAATTTTCCTTTCTTTCACTGCTGCACAGGAGTGGGGCGACGCTCCTCCGTATTAGCGGAGGAGCCGCCACTGCCCATGAAATATGTGCTGGAGGTGCCAACAATGTACCTTCAGATGATTCTGAAGGAGCAAACTGGAACACTGCAATTAGCTGTTGGCAGAATGTCCTCATTAGTGCAAAGCCTTTCCTTCCATCACCGAGGGTATCGCTAAATCTACATTGGCAACTTTTGAGATGCTAAAGTTGAAATACTTTAAAAACAATTGAAGGTAAAACATCTTTTCAGGTCATCAAGATCTCATCTGTTATAGAATCACCAACCACACTGATACCATTTTATCTCCATACTGTTAACAGGTAATACCAGACGCGATCCAAAATTAGAATTGTTCTTTAAAGATCTGCAGTGTGAAATGACTGGAATACAAAACTATTTTCCCTTGGGTCACCATATTTTGCATGAGAGAGTCTGCAGTATAATTATTTGAAAACAAAATTGATTACTTTCCAATACAGAAACATCTTACTGCCAAAATTAACTGTTGCATTGCCAATGTAGTATTTTAACTCACTCTTCTCAAGGATGAAAATGGGTTGAACTCCTTGATTTAACAAGGATATGACCACTCTGCAAATAGCGATAGCACAAAAAAGGTCAGGTTTTAGTAGGAAAACAAAAGCACTGGCCCGTCTGTCTTATGGCCTTTGAGGGTGCAAGAAACAGTCTGCCTATTTCTAGAATGTTGATGCATCATTATGCAGAACTCTGCTAGAGACTTCAAATAGCATCATGTATCCAAGGGCAACATCACTTTGTGTGGTCATTCTGTAGTGACCATTTTACAGCTAAACTACTTATCACAGAGATGAAGTTGCTTCAGTCCATTTGCAGAAACATGCATCAAATGGACTCACTACCAGCAGAGCCCTGGACTAGTTGTGAACCTCAACAGAACAAGGTAAGGGAAAAGGGGAGGCTGAATTATGTCAGTGTTATCCCCCACCCTTAACAGTATGCGCTTGTAGTCCTTGTTTGCAAGCAAAGGAGCTAGCAGTGGGATTCAAAGGCGAATGATGATTAGCCACTAATTTCAGAGCATACTGGTGCACGTCTTTCTGCACAGTGGTGATGTCAAGCAATGTGTATCATCTCTTCTCTATTAGTGTTGGACTACTAATACCCCATTGCTGTGGTTCCAAGGGTTATAACACTGGAGCCTTCAGTGGATCAAAATCCCAATTTCTTATAATGCTACGTCCACGATTCTATGTTATATGTGTCGTAGCATTACTAGGCCCATGTCAATTTTATTTTTGTAAATGTATTTATCATCCTCACCCAGATAACTTTATTCTCGTTTCCCTCTCAATGATCAGTTCTCTCCCTCTTGGTCCTCCGCTGGATCTTATTTTGTGCTGAGAGGGGTTGGATATAAAGGGTTCTAACAGTCATCCAATGAGGACCAAGAATTGGATGACTGAACTACAAACTAGAGGTCAGACTCATATAGATTACTCTCCAGACAATACTATAAAGATAAAAGATTAACACTGCAAGCCCAAATCTGCTGAAGAAACGGAGGTGATCCAAAATCATACACACTAAGGGGCAGATTCCGATGTCGGTCAGGAACTGGAACCGAACGACCTCTTGTCGTCGGTTCCAGACCTGCAAGTTGGATGTGACCGGACCCTGTTCGGTCGCAATCCTATACTTAACAATGGGAGCATGCATTCCGAACGGAATGCATGCTCACATCGTTAAGTGCAGAGGTGCAGTTCATCCCTGCACCCCGTGGGAGGCAGCCCAAGGTGCCTGCCACCGGGCGCAGGGATCAACAGGGGGCACCATCGATATCCCCTAGGCCGCCATTCAACGGCCTCACACCCATGGGGGCCCCCCCAAAGACTGTTTCCCACTGCCTTTCTGTGTCGGAAAGGCCGGCACAGAAAGGCAGTGGGAAACTGCCATCGTACTCCCTCGGCAGGAAAGAGCCGGCGGGGGAGTACTGAAGGGTTTTCCGGGTGGCGGACGGGTTCTCTGAGCCCGTCGGAAGCCATCCGGAAAACCAAGTCGTATTCCTTTCCGGCCAAGCCCATCGGAATGGCTCGGTTGGAAAGGAATCCGAACAGGCAGGTCAATGCAGTTAGGATGGCTCCGATCGAGGGTCGAAGCCATTCCTAACCGCATCGGAATCAGGACCCAAGAGTTCAGTCAAAGCTATTCAGAATAATAGCATTAGTATTTGATGCTCTGAGATCTCTCTAATATGATCTCCTCTAGTCATTAGCAACCCCAAATTGAGAATGCACATTCATTTGGATAGCAATAAATCATGATAGCGGAGCCAATAGAGTAAATATAGTTTAGTTTATACATTTTAAGGTAAACATGTGCATCAATAAATCAGGTTATAGACAATTCGGTTAAAATCTAATAAGACAATTTAAATATCAAAGCTCAAAAGTTCAGGAAGGCTCATGAAGTATGCCAGTTCAAACAGTCTCCCAAAAGGAAGAGACCGCTAGGTGCACACATTGTATGAGTCAGTTCAGGAAAGAAGCCAGGCATGTCTGCATTTAGGCAAATTGAGTTTGCCAATAGGAAAGTTCGGCAAAGAATAATGAGCAGCCCTTCTGTCACCATCCAGATCCAACAGCAACTTCTCTCCCCCCTTTAGCATAGCCAACCGAACCCCTTCGTTAAATCGAGCAATATTATATTCTTAAAGTTCCGGGGGTGACACCTCCTGGAATCACCTCATTTGGTCAGACCATTCAGTCCATTGGTCAGTTTGTACAGGACGGGTGTCAGGCGACACAAAGAAGACACAAAATGCAGAGAAAAAGGTGGGACTATTACGCAGCCTTAAGTGATCCAGTATGTGAAACGTTGGAACAATGCTCCTTTAGCAAAAACGCATAGGCAAGTTGAAGAGGACAGTTTCCCAGACAGCTGGTTAGGATTGTATCAAATAAATGTAGAAAGTACCTTGTACAGTACATGAGAACTCAGGAAAGAAAACACTGTTTCATACTATTTTGTTATTCTGAGGGATTCTCTCGAGCAGTAGATTCAACTAGTCAAAAAACTTCATATATGCAGTTAGGCCTACATTAACTTGTGCTAATATAACATGAAATATAGAATTATTAAGCATACATTCATATGAAATAGAAAGATGTCATGATTCTAGTATGACATTGATGCACTTGAAATCATTTAGTATGGTTACAAATAACGTGCAAGTGTGACAGATTTCTACCTTTCGAATGTACAAACGTGTAAATATATTTTAAAAGAAATTTTTGATAATTCGTTATGGATGCACAGTATTAGTTCATATATGAAATACAATCTATGAACGTTTCATAAAAGCATCATTACGAATATGTGACACCTACTTTTCTTTTGTCATTTCGGTGCACATGTTTTACACATAAAAGAAATAATTCTAATAATATTCAACATCATAAAGTTATTCATTATATTTGATTAATTCTCAGTAGTTGTTCATACATAAATGATAATAAAGAATGATTAGAGATAAACTCCATAACGTGAGATTTCACCATTTACACATTTCTAGTACACGTTAATGAAATATAGTTCTTTGTCCATTAGAAATCACAATCTATATTATTTGTCCGAATAATATTATCTAAGCTACACTTTTTCTGCATGCATTAATGATGCAGTAGCTAAAATTCTCTTGTTCTGTCATGTTTTCTAAAACGTGTAGTTGGTGCACGTTTATTCATTTCTCTTTGAAAGGATAATATCCGGTTTTCTTAATGTCATTAAAATTTTAATGTAATTTGCTGTCCATCATATGTATCATTCTATGACACAGGACTCAGCAATTGTAAGTGATGAGGAGCAACACTACTGGATGGGTGTACACAATGTTATCAGTAAACTATGGCTCGCCTTCACAAGTTCAAGGTAACCTTCAAGAAAGCCAGTAAAGATGCCCCTGTGACTTAAACGCTTGCTACACATATCTGTTGTACTCCGGAGGGCAAAAGTTAAAATAGGGCAAGGCCAACTCAGTATTTCATCTTTCCAAAGTCGGAAAATTGAACACCATTGGACAGTTACAGTGCTTCCAAAGGCCTGAAATTTGGCATGTGTGGTAAGAAGCATTATAAAAATTACAAGTTATTATCAATATTCTAATTGTACACCCTTATTGTGAAAGTAGTGAGGATGGCAGCACAAGTGGCTCTACCTCTATAAATGTCACCACCTCAAAAGTAAACTATTCCTGCTGAGATAGCGCACTGTAAAGTGTTATTCAAGAGGTTTGCTAAACTGGAGCTGCAACTCTTAAAATAATCCAAACTCACTGACTTTGGGTATTCTTGTAATTTTCTTGTCATGCACTCAGTCGGTCCCCATTTTATGATGATATATTACATTAATGTCGTGATTAGGTTACATTGTTAAAACCAGTATATGCTATACTTTGACTTATTTACTTAGGAGTTATAAAAAAATAAAAGAAAAAAAAAACAGACTATGAATATAAGGGCCAGAATAGAAACCGATACAATGGAAAAGCAGATTAAAAAAATGGAACTAGACATTTCAATATTGCACATTTATCTGAGAATTTCAAAATGTGCACACAGGAAATTAAAAACAATAATATTCCTCAAGCATTTTAAAATAGACATCCAGTTTAGATCTAGCTCACCAGTGCAGCTGCCTACAAGCCGTTTTATAGCCAATTCTTTCAAAACAATACAACAGAGGACTGTAGCTCCCTTACCACATGCTATTAGTTGTTTGGTGTGACTGTGTCAGAATACCTAGGACAAAAATATCAACTTTCCTATATATGGAAAAAATATTGACTACCAGAACAGCATGAAGATAAGTACATATAGGCAAGTATAAGTTTCCTCAACTTAACATCTACTTACCATAGTGAAATATATGTGTATATACAGATACATCTTCACGGATCATATATATATATATATATATAATAAACCTTTGCATCTGTAAAATGCACATAAACATGTATTAGTTATTTATTTTATACATACATTGTATAAAGAAAACAATCCCTTTTTGTATTTTGTTTACTGCGATATAAATTTTTTAATGCTTTTGTCAGGACTTTAAGAGGATCTTTTCATTGCTTTCTCTTTTACAGCTTGAGTCAGCCTGACCCCAAGATGGCCATCCCATTAAATGAGATCCCCACTCCAGCTCAACTCTGACCTCCTTGTTTCGGTGGCCTTTCTGCTGCTGGGCTGGAGCACACACTTTAAGCATGTTTGGCCGCTCCTGAGAGCCCACCGTTCAATGAGCTCCTACCAGGCACTTGCGTTTACAATGTAGCCTCTGACCTAGTAACTCTGACTGTTTGCTCCTGTAGCTTCCTCCTAGCTCCAGCTCTTTATTGCCCTACTGACTATTTCTCCATTGGTGTTGCATACAATTTAGGGCACCCACAGCTCTGCTGTTGCAGCCCCATCATGCTCTCCCAATGAGGCATTTCAACCAACTTAAACTCACAAAAAGTATGGCAGTTAGTTATTCGGCTCACCTTTGCTGGTCTTGTGAGCTGAAAAACAAAAACCCAGGTTTTATTGACGGAAATGCCTCACCCACTAGTTTGTGGCATGCTTCATCATCACTCAGTCCGCCCGACTGTGTTAGGACAATGCCAACATGGTGGTCTCAACCTTTTTACTAGAAATGGGAGCTCAGAATAAAGTAGTTCTGGTCAGTTTAGGGGTCCAGATATTCAAGTTAAAACTATCTCTGTGTTAACTTTTTAAAGGGTACGTACACAGGGCAGGATAAAAACGTTCTTCCATTAAACATGGGTGATTCGGAGATTCAATGACTCAATACACCCATAAAGTGCCAACCTGTTTCAGCCTCCTATGGGATACCTCCTCCAATCAACAAAAACCCATGGGAGGATTCAGGGCCTTCGTTAGGACATAGAACAGTACCCCTATAGTTCATCCTACGTGCCTTAGTCATGACCTAAGGTAAGAGTAAAAGTTTACCTCTGTCATAACAATGTCTCATACATGGAAAAAGGGACGAGAAAAAAACAACCATAATTCAAACTGGGTAGTTTGTTCACAATTAATTATAGGAAAATTACGCTGAGTTATTTTCACAGGAAAATTAATCAACCTCTCGAAATGTTACCACATATCTCTCATGTGAACGACTTCTGTTAAAATGGATTACATCCGGAAACAAACGTGATCATGCACCACTCGTGCTCGCACTTACCCTGTAGTCTTCAGGGTCCAACCACATAAGTCACTACAGTGGGGGACCACACCTGTAGTCACACACTAAAAATAAAAATGATGACTTTAAAAACCATCACAAAGCTTACACTAAAAGATTTTGTGTGACTCTAACATAAAGGGGGTTATTACGCGGTGGAGGCACCTTGAGATGTACTGTCCCTGGTTGTCATATCATCGTAGTATTGTCATCTCACTGCTACATAGTCGATTATTTAAATATAATTGAGTATTGTGATGAAGTTAGATCAGAGCTCATGTATCCCTTGAGGGAGATCTCCAGGACACACTTGTTTTTATTGCATGTACTGTACATTCCTCTTGATAAGGAAATAACTATGGCAAAAAGTGTAAATGTGCCTGAATTTAATCATATCTTATATTCATTATAGTTGTCTATCATACAAATGTATTTATATATCATATGAAGCGGGCAAGGAAACAAAAGTAATCTCGTGGCGGTTATCAGTGTGCTTTTCAAACAATCCACTGCGCATAATTATGATGCAGTCCCAATTCAACTACCACCATTATCTCTATCACTACAATTACAACCATCAACATGTAATTACCATTATCACTATTACCACTATGACCACCACCTGCAACATCAATATTATACTACTATTGTCAAATCAACCATTACCACCACAACCATTACCACCACCATTAGCCCTGTCACCATTACCATTACCACTGTTATCACCATTACCAGCACCGTTACTACCAAAGTCAATAGACTTTAATTTAAGAATGTCAAAGAGGATGGACAGAGTGCAATGACAGACATGCAGCCACACAGCTCCCTACCTGAGAGCAGGGCCGGATCAGAGTCCAGGATCTTCCTTTGTGGACTCACTCTCCCGTGGGCCCCTGCCTGGAGAACGCGCTTTTTAGGTGACACCAGTCCCGCGGCGTGGTGTAACCACGAACGTCAGCCACACAGCTCCCTACCCAAGGGCCAGACCGGAGTCCAGGATCTTCCTTTGTGGACTCGATCTCCCGTGAGCCCCTGCCTGGAGAGCGCGCTTTTTAGGAGACCTGTCCCGCAGCGCGGGGACGCGCCCGGGCCAAGGGCGGGCCGTCCATGCCCATCATCGCCAGGAAGAGGCTGGGCTGGGCCACCCCCATAACATTTTCAAGCTTTTTACTTGATCGCCTGGAAGCAAGAAAATGGTTAAGCGCAAGGCAAAGACCAAGTCCCCAGTACATGGAGGGGAAATTGTGAACACCCTGGATTGCTTTTTACTTAGAGCTGCAGATGTCCTCTCCAGAGAAATCTAATTAACGGGGCATTGCCTGTCTCTGGAAGAGGTAAGACCTATCATTGTCGAGAATGTGGAGTTTATTGTTACAGTCCCTAATGATCATGTGTCGCATGAGGCTTTAGTGAACCCCAATCCCAATCAAATAGAAACTAATACTTGCTTGCCTAGAAACTCTAAGTCACCAACTGTTTCTAATACCACCGAAGAGGAGCCACCTTCTAAACAGCAAAGAGGGAAGGGGAAAAGATCTTTGCCTCCTAAGCGACTTAAGACAACTGCACCCATTACCTCTACCACAACTTTTATGGCTAACTCCATCACTCCGGAAGCGCGGCAAATCGCTGGGGGAACTATGCAGGGCAGACAGGGTATGGGTAAATCGGTCGTATCTTCCTCAATACAAGGTGGTGAACTGTGTCAGAGATTGGAGCAAATTGTCATATCACTTCTCCAACCACTCTTGTCTAAACTGGATACCATATTGGAAAGACTGGACCAGCTTCCTACCCCTAGAAGGATTCCTGCTCATCCAGGGAGGCCCCAAAATCAAACCCAAGGTGACTCTGTCCACAGCTCTGTTGCCATGCGGACTTCTCATCTAGGGGTGGAGTCTCACACGTTGGGTCCACCTCCAAAAGAGAGAGAAGTTATTAACATGGACAGGTAATCTCCTAGTGCTGTTAGGGGAATTAACCATTCTTCGCTCCATTCTATTCAACAAGCCTTGGGACCTTGCGGTTCAGTCCAGACAAATGCTCCACAAGCGAACTGTAACTCTGTTTATGATCCTTCAGAAAAATATAGTGGGAGCGGGAGGGAGGCGAGGAGAGAGGTCCCTAATAATGGACACGGAATAGGTCTGCTAAATCTTGGCGAAATAGAGATATCACGTGATACCCTGAATTTACCACCAGCAGCGTGCCCTTTCATAATTATTCTGGCAAATGTTCCCGCCCTGCGGCGAGGTCAGTACGAATCCTCGACCCAATTGATGGACAAAGCCTTACATTGGCTGACTAAAGTCCAAAATGGTATTCCTAGCCTCTATAAAGACATCATTATGGCAAGAAGGGTAAAGTGGGTAGGTAAAATCGCTAAGACAATGGGGGGACTGTATTGTTGTTAATTCTAACAACCAGAGGGTGGTTGAACATCTACTAGGTGTAATTCCTACTGTCAACTATCCTGTCAAACAGATTTTTGCACTACCACTAGGGTTTTTTTTTATAAACCATCCACTGTAAATTGTATTTCACATTTCAAGGACAATCTTTGTGTTCATGGACACAGTGATACCTTTTCATCATTCACGAATACAAACAGATTTGCTCCGCTGAGCAATCTTGTAGCATGCGATTGACTACCCTCATCCCCAAAATCTCCTAGTGGCCCCCCCCCCCCAAGTCTGCGAACCATTTTCTCTAATCAACATCCCATTGATTGTCCAATACTTTCTCCAACTTCTCTGAAAGTAATATCATGGAATATAGCTGGTTATAATCTTAAGAAGAAGAATTCCCATTGGCTAGCAATTGTGGAAAATTTTGATATCCTATGCTTCCAGAAACATGGGCATCAAAACCCATTATAATGGATGGGTTCCGCACTTTCCAGACAAACGCGACCGCCTCTAGAGCTGGCCGCTTAAGAGGAGGAATTGTTACTCTAATAGCCAACACAGCAAACATCAAGATAGTTTCTTTCATAAATACTTCCCCAAATTATCATATTGTGTTATGTGAAAGCCCCAACGAAAGGGACTGGATTTTAATTAATTTTTACAATAATAATTTTGAAGGCAAAATGGAATAGGTGTTAGATCTAATTAACAAAGATATTTATGACTTGGCTAAAACCCATAAAAAATGTTTTAACTTCATATGGTTGGGCGATTTTAACGCCCATAATTGCTCCCGGGCTAATTCTTCTTCCTGTGGCCTGAGTGAGAATTTTTATGATTCCTGCGACCATTTTAGACAATGATTATGGCAATGCGTTAAATAAACAACTCCTAATTAATAATTTAGAGATTATAAATTCTGTAGACGATAACTCGGGTAAATTAGACATCACATTCTCCTCGACAATAGATTATGTCCTGGTCTCGCAACCCATAAGAGCTAAATTCTCCCAGGTTCATACTAAGTTTTGGCCCTTTAGTGACCATGCATCAATTTAGTTTTGTATGGAATGGGTCCATGGGAGAAATTGTAATAAAAGCATAATGCCTAAAATGGTAATTGCAAGGAAAAATGGTGTAGTCTTAAAATGGGGAAAGATTGATTCTTCCTCACTCACCCATGCAGTAGTCTCCAAAATTACAACAAGAAATCTCCATCTGTTTAGATTCTAACCCTTCGCAGATGCTAGTTTCTGCAAACTTTGTAAAGATCTTGGAAGAAGTGCATAGTAATTTGATCCGACCGAGCAGACAAGGGTCATCCATTAAAGAAGGCTGGTTTGACGAGGCCTGCACTAAGGCCTTAGAGAACCCAAGGGATGAGGGGCTGATAAAAGTCCTACGCCGCTCATATAAAGAAGCGAGAGCCACTAGGCTGAGGTTCTTAAAAGAAGAAGCTTGGGATAGATTACAGGAAGCAGCCAAATCAAAGTACAGCAGTGATTTTCAGAAAGTAATTAATTCACAGTTTTTAAAGGATGAAAGCAAAATAACGTTAAATTCCCATGTAAATGAGGAGGCCTGGATCGCCCATTTTGAAAGAGTGTTTGGAAACTCAGAGCTTGAATTAATTGACCCTTTGGCTTTACCCCAATATACAACCACAACTGTCACCACTGCTCCCTTACTAGTTAGTTTGGCTGAAATGAGATATGCTTTGAACCAGTGTAGTACCCTTAAGGCCTCTGGTCCCGATGGGGTTCCCCTTGATTTCTTCCTATTAAATCAGGATCTTTGGGCCCCTTTGCTCACTAATATTTTTAACTCTTTAATCCAAACAGGTGTACCACAATCCTGGAAGGAGGCTGTAATCATCCCAATATATAAAAAGGGGGATATGACCAACGCTAAGAACAATCTTCCAATATCCCTTCTGGACAGCACAGCCAAATTAATGGGGCGTATAATCCTTAACAAACTAGAAATTTGGGCTCAGGAAAAAGATTTTATCGCCTGCCCAATATGGCTTCAGAAAGGGGAAGGCCACAGTTGAGCAATGTTTAAATCTAGATCTGTTAATTGCCAAATACACCACGGCTAGGAAAGGTCATCTCTATATGGCCTTTATGGACTTGTCAGCAGCCTTTGACTGCGTTGTTCACGCAAAATTGTGGTTGATAATGGAGTCCATGGGCATCGACAAGTCCATAATTAATTTTATCCGAGAGATGTACTCTGATGTGTCAGCCTGTGTCCGTTATGGTAAATGGGGTGAATGCACAAGTCGCTTTAGGATCACACGTGGAGTGAGGCAGGCTTGTGTTCTGGCTCCGTTTTTATTCTCCTTATATACTAATGCCATAGAAGCAGCCCCGACCGGCTCCATGCATGATGTCCCACTTGTTGGTTCAGTTCCCGTCCCGATACTTTTGTACGCGGACGATGCGGTTTTAGTGGCTCTGACCGGTAACGCTTTACAAATGCTAATTACTGCATATTTTAAATTTATGAATAATTTGGGTCTTGGAGCTAACGAATCGAAGTTGTATGTGTTGGTGGCAGGGCCTGGATTGAAAAAATACCCAACACTGTCCATTGAAGGGAGAAGACTGGAGGTGGTGGATAACTTCTCCTATTTGTGGGTAGTTTTTGATTCTAAAAATACCTGGCAAAAAATGGTGGAGAACAGAGCCCTATATATGGAAAGGAGTATAGGTTCTCTGATCGGTTTTATCAAGAAACTAGGTACCAAACCCATTGTTTCAGCCATAAAAATCTATGAGGGTAAAGCAATCTCTGTCGCCAACTATGGGGCCGCTCTATTGGGAATAATTAATACTGCTACCATACAAGGAATTGAGGACAAATTCTTAAAGAGGCTACTAGGAGTCCCTCCTGCTCCAATTACATCTGTCATTCAGAACTGAATATATCATTCATTTTGGATAGGATTAGCATTGCCCCGATCTGGAACAGAGATACACTTAAGTTAACCCAGGAAATTCTTCAGGACTGTCTAAATTTAGACGAATTAAGTAAAATCAGGTGGCTTCAATATGTAAAGAAAAGTTTATATCTAATTGGGAAGGGGGAATTATTTGATACTCCAACTTTATGTGCCACTGTGTCGAAGTGCGAATTAAAAGAGCTATTACTAGGGAAACGCAGGAGAGATAGGTGGGTTCTTAATTGTACTAAGTCCCCGGTACTACAATATAATTTAATACCTTCACTAGAAAATACTGAGAGCAACCATTTAACCTTTGTTACGCAGCTTTTACATAGATACCATGTGCTGAGGTTTCGGCTACGATTTACTCCTTTTATGTTGGGTTTTCCGCCTAATGTCTATACTGCTAATGAACTCTCATTGTGCCCTTGTGATCAAACGTCCGTCTAAGGGGATCTTCATCTATTATTCTTTTGCAGGTATTATAGAGAGGAGAGGAATAAATATATTTTACCTCTATTACGAACGCTTAAATTTAGTCAATGTCGCCCTGCTCTCTACTACCTGCAATCATTAAATGATCCATTAGTCTGCTACTGTATAGCCTCGTTTTTATGCTGTGCTTTTAAAACAAGAAAACAACTCTTTTAAAACACATCAGGGGATAAAGTTTTGATGAAATTATAATTTCTATGTGTGTTGCAATCAACTGTATTGTTATGAGGTGTGCTCGCATAGAATTGTATCTATTTTATATTTTTATATTTCGAACATTATGATTGTATACTGTAAACTTTTTATGCCATTTGTTTCTAATGGCGAAATAAAGTGAAAGAATTGAATTGACTTAGACATGTCATTCAAATCAAGACTAAGTAAAAAGCTAACAAACTTATATCTGCTATTTCTAGAACCGAAGTTCTAAGCACAATTTAGGATAACAAAATGTGGTATTGTGTTGAAATGTATATAAATTATGAGTTTCTGAGACATTATTCGGCCTATTAGGGGTAGTGTGTACAGCAAGTTATTAGAAATTAAAGACTCTTTCTAACTGGAGAAAAGGAATTTATAATACATTACAGGACTATATTCTGTTACTACATATAAAAACGAAACTGAGGTACTATAATACCAGCAGTTTTAAGTTGCATCTAAGAAGTCTCGTCTCCACTTCACCATTGTTTCTTGTTTTGGTTGTCTAATGTACAAAATGAAATCCTAATACATTTTTCTTTGTTTACATTTTTTCACAGTGTTTGAACTGCTGCAATAAAAGAAGAATAAAAATTAACAACTATTGTTTTTCACATTGTGGAAAATTAGATCCACATCCTGCATCCTAGCTATTACGATGCTGTTATAGTTCATGCAGTAGGTAGCAAAACACTTTAGTTCTGGTGACATTTCACTGCACCTTCTCTGTACTTCAGCTGGAACTTTGTTGCCACAAGCAAGGGCTGGCGGTAGAAATAGCCCAAAAAAAGTTTTTAAAAAACGAGCACAATTTTCAAGACCAGTTTGGGTCAGCTCCTACATGAAACTAACCAGTACCTGGAAAGTTCAAGAAGGGAGAAATGGGTGTGTACTTCCTTTCATAAAAGGAAACTGTGCAAAGCAATGAAATTTCTTTGTTTGGTAGTTATGTTGTAGTCATGAGTTCCAATGTTGAAAGTTATTTTTTGAAACTGTTGTTTTTATTAAATGCGTTGTTAAAATAATGGTAAACCAATATTTTACTATACAGCTAGACTCAAACTTTGTGTAAAATAGGTCTATATATCTGTTTTACACTTTGGCATTGTATTTATGACTACTGACGTCATCGCGACCTCCGATGTTGCTGCGAAGAAGGAAAATGCGTTTTTGATGTAGTTTTTTTGTACAAATGAGCACAAAGGGGAAAGTGAAATTAATATCTTACTAAGAAGCTACACTCAAACTTTATGTAAAATATGTCTATATAGGTGTTTCACACTTTGTGAAAAATACGCAGTATTTGCTGTGTGTCCTCGGCAATCACGACATCGTTGTGAAAATCAAAAATATCTTGAAATAAGATAATTAATGTACTATTTAAATGAATATATAACAAATACAACAATAAGTGGTGCACCATGCAAATGTAATGTTTAATATCTAATTATAGAAAAAAATACTGGGACGTTAGTTATGAAATTAAATTTTAAAAAGTTAGAAATTCTCCATAAAAAAACAAAGATAACAGGGACATTATAGTTAGGCGTTAGCATTTAAAAAACCTTAGAAATTCACTGAAAAAAAACGAAGGTTACAGAGACGTTATATTTAGGCTGACATTTCACTCGTACAAAACCAGAGATATTCAGCAGTTATAGTTAGCTGGGCTAACTATAACTCGTGCCCCTGTAATGCCCTGCTTATGATCTCACATATTACATCACTCATGACATGGTCAGTGACATCACTGATGACATCTCAAATAACATCACTGACGAGATCACTCATGATATCTGAAATGATATCACTGATGACATCATCCAGAGAAACACTGACACACCCATTTACACCCCCATAAAACATGGCATACACCCACTCCCACACAATCACTAACAAACTCATTCTCAGAACCCATGCAAACACTCACACATCATTGCTCATCCATATAGCCAATAACATCAACTCACCCATAGAGCCACTAACAGAACCACTAACTCACATATACAGACACTCATGCACCTGCTCACCTACCAATACAGCTAGTCACAGATTCAGTCAGAGACATAGACACACTTACACACCCACTCATACACCCATACAGCTAATGACACAGTAAATGAGTTAATCATATACCTACTCACACACCTACTCAGTCACCCATGTAGTGTGTCACACAGCCACTAACTCACCCATACAATTACTCACACAGCCATTCAGTTACTTATACATATACTCACTCGCCTATACAGTGACTGAGAGAACCGCATACTTTCTCATACAACCTCACACTCATGTACTCACCCATACAACTACTCAAACACCCATTCGCTCACACATACTGCCACTCATACACCCACTCACTCACCCATTCTCCCACTTACACACCAAAACAAGCATTGGCATAGCCAATAGGTCTCGCCTTTGGGACCTTATAAGTGTTTAGCCATGCAACACTTGATGTTGTTGCACCAAGGATATTGTGCTGGATAACTAAACACTTATAAGGTCCCAAAGGCGAGACTATTGGCTATGCCAATGCTTGTTCTAAGTGGCGATTGGCTGAAGTTTGCAAGAGTTTAGTTAAGTTTTATTGTTGGCTGAACAAGCTCACATCTGTACGAAACCGGAAGTTAAAGGTTACGCCATAGGAAGTTATGTTTGTTAGATGTTAATAGATGCAGTGTTAGGTTGTAGGAGAAATTAAAGGTTAAAAATTGCAGAAGTGCAGTACATAGTTGCGCAGTTGAGTTATGAAAGGGGCATATAGGAGTGGGGGTAGGACAATACGTTTTGTATAGTGAGGCTGTAGTTTCCCAAGTCGGAATGCCTAGGAAAATTGTGATCTACACCAGTTTCAATAAAGCGGTATTTTTCACGCTAAATTAGGTCAGTGGTCTGTGCTGCACCCCTCACCCAAAAGGGGAGTGCTGCAATGCTCTCCATCTGTTTTTAGAGTCTCCCCTTGCTCCGCAACCCACATACACATCTGAAGACACGTGGGCAGACACCTGCGCGCTGTCTTTGCACTTGTGAGCCTGCAATGGCGGAGGCCCAATCATCACAGTAACTACCAGGGAGAGGCCAATTCTAGTCTTGGAACCTTTCGAGGGGTTAGTGTGCGATTCATAAACAGCCTTGTCATACTCGCATTGGCTCAGTGAGCCTGCAGAGGCACAGAAAATGCATTTTTAAATGTATTTTTAAAACTGCTGAGTTGCGTGAGCATTCTGTTGCATTGCGGGAAAATTCCCAGAATGAGTTACTGTAACCCGAGATGCTTGGTAGAGCCGTCAGAACAGCCTTCTCAGTTAACTTGAAATGGACTAATGAAGAGCGAAGTGTGTTTATAGGTCATAGTGTAAATAAAATCACAGCCCAGCCTGCTGCATTGGTGTCTGTTACTTTAGGGTCCAGATATTCCCAGCAGAAATGTGGGTAACTTTCCCTTCCTATAAACAGATCTTCATAAGTCTGACAGCCCTTGATAACTTAATAGAAACCCTTTGTATTTACTTGAACTCACCCGCGGCCTACCAAAACAAGCATTGACAAAGCCAACAGGTTTCGCTTCTGAATTCTATTGACTTTCTCTCCCCCGGCCCCCACCCCCCCCCTCCCGGCCCCCCCCTCCGCCGCCAAGTCACTATGAGGAAGGAATGAGAGGGAGGAAAGGAGACACCCGAAAACACATGCACTCGTATGGAATGCACGAACGTTAAAAAAACACGTTTCAAAAAATGAAAAACATTTTTGTTTTCTTTAAAGTATCTTAACAATAATGCGGCCCGTGGAAGGACACTGGCCTTCAACCGGAACCTGTATTTGGTCCAAGCTGTAGGGAACAGCCAAGGAAAGAAAGTGAAACCTGATGTGACTGATGCTGGGGACCAGTGAGAAGCAAGAAATAGTGTGACTGAAGCCTTTGAATGATGCAAAATTAAACACACCAAAAACCTGTTTGCAAAAAATGTAACAGTTCAATAGAAGTCAGTTTAAAAAAAAAAAATACATTTTAAAGCTGCAGTAGCTCTGAATGTGTAGAAACATGCAGACAGATTCTAACTTTACTATAAGAATACATAAAAACAACGTTTCCTTTTTGTTGCTTTAAACAGCTGCTCTGAGATCGGACATGCCTTTTACCACAGTTCTGTTTATACAGGGATTGCAGAATCCTGTGTATTAAGGGTATTGCAAATCACCTCGGAGTTCCATGACCTTATAAAGGAACTCCGTCCTCTGCCAAGTTCTACTATATTGCCACAGAAGTCTTCGGCGACTTGCAATATTCTTATAATGTACAGCAAGAAGTACATTATCACATAAGTAATTATGGTCACAAATATACAAAGCATTGTATTGCCTTTGATACAGGTGCCATTATGTGGGAACAGACTTGGAGACCAACCCCCCACCCCCCACATGCACACTTTGATGAAGCATGCCTGTCAAACACACAAAGGGAGACTTGCGCCCTGCTATAGGCCCAGATCCCTATACATAAGAGGAGCAGCATCCTTTGCCTCTGTAAGTGCCCCCTTCAGACTGTACCAATCCACAGCACCCACTGATGATTAGCCTTTACTGCCTGTCTGTTGGCCCTGACTCAACCATGAAGTTAATAGTCCAGTTAACAGACCCTTTCCACTAGGCCACATGCATCATGCATGCGCACAAGTAAACATGCATCATGGAAACAGAGTGGTGCGTATGGCGGGGAGGAAGGGAAAAGCAGTCTCAGGAGATCCCAAGAGCACGGAGAATCACTTGTCAGATGTGCTGGCAACGTCAGCAGAAAGGCAGGCAGTATCCCTTTACAGGACAGAGGTAATCCAACCGCAGCTCTACTACTAACCCTCTAACCCCTGGCATGAAAGGGTAGTGGAGAGGTCACTTGCTATGGAAGGATAGTACGAGAGAGGAAGAGCACTGCTCCCACCAAAAACAACAAGCGGTAAAGCCAAAAGTCTCCCCTTTAGGACCCATTGGCTTTGCAAAGGTTTTTAGCTATACTAATAAAGTGGGTGGGAAAAGCAATACAGGGGGCTGAGGAAAGCAACGGGGGCACAAGGACGGGGTGAAGCAACGATCGAGCAGGCATGGCGAGTACCGAGTGGGGAGGAGAAGCAACATGTGCGAATAGAGGGCGGGGAGTGGGGGGAAGCAACACAGAGGGGGACAAGCAATGGGCAAAAACCAACTTTGAGTGGTTGGGGGCATGCAAATGAAATAGAGTTTACACCATTGAGCGTGGGGTAGTACATGAGGGTGAGTGCAGCATGGAGGGGATTAGGGAGAAGCACAGAGGACAGAGAGCAACTGAGTGCACGCGGGGAAAAGAGGTTCACAAGACGACAGCTGAAAAGAACATGCAACCACATGAAAAACAAGCAAAAGCGCGCCTCACGCGGCAGCAGGGGGGCCTGCCGATTCCCTTGCGGGAGCCAGCGGCGATAATTGACACCATATGGCGCTGCCGCTCGCTCCCGCAAGGCAATCGCCACACATGCACGCGTTGCCATTGAAGGCAATGGAACGCGTGCACGTTTTTGGGGGAAAAAGGGAACCGATGGCTAAAGGTCTCCTCTATGCAGCGCATGCGCGCTGCGTAGGCGAGACCTAAACAGCCACTCATGTACCCAGTCACTTGTCCATATAGACATTTATGTATCTCCTCACACACTCATTCAGCCACTCATGCACCTCCCATTCACTATTTACAACCACTAATACACCAACTCAGTCAACTATACAGATACTCAGACAGCCACTCACTTACTCATACATGCACTGGCACACCCACTCATTCACCTATACAAAAACTTACACACCCACTAACTCATGTATACAGTCTCTTACATACCTAGTCACTCTTCTATACACCACTTAGACACCTACTCACCCATACAGGCACTTCCACAGCGGGTTACCTTAGTATATATGTTTAACACTCAGTTACTTTTATAAAGCGCTCACAATCACTGGATGATGTCATCAGTGATTTCATTTCAGATGTCATTAGTGATGTCATTTGATATGTCATCAGTGATGTCACTGACCATGTCATGAGTGATGTAATATGTGAGGTTATAAGCAGGGGCGTGAGTTATAGCTAGCTCAGCTAACTAGAACTGCTGAATTTCTCTGGTTTTGTAAGAGTGAAAAGTCAGCCTAACTAAAACGTCCTTGTAACCTTTGTTTTTTTCAGTGAATATATTTATATATAGGGGTTTCACTTACCTTATATATACTTACCTTGCATTACAAAGGCATGCATGGCAAAGGTATATGCGTGGTAAAGGCATTATGTTGTAATAGATGCCTGGTAAAGGAATGAATTATACATGCATGCTAATGTCATACAACCATCCTCTAACCGTGTACACCTCTCTTTCCATAATTGAACAACAGTCCATTTCCCTCCTTCAGTTTCGGAGTTAGGGTACTTCTTGGGAGCCCCATTTTTACACTGTGTCCCTCTTAGCCCATATGCAGCTCAGCTCCAAGACTCTGATCCCACCCCATTCCTCCAGCAAACCCAACAATCTTGAGGTATGTGAGCTGTATCGTCTGTCTGGAACAAATTCTAGGGAATGTTTAACAGATGACCAGTATTTTTGGATCAGGGGCATTCCCAAACCATATATAGAAACATCACTCACTCCTCCGAGCACCTAGTGCAAGTTGAGTCGGGCCTACCTTTCATCTTCTACAATCTTACTGGTGTATAATAAACCTTATGAAGGTATGGAATTAAAATTAGCCTTAAACCGGCAGATATCGCCAGCACTCACCGGGGCATTTTGGCATCTATCCCTTCATCCCCATCTAGCTCTTCCAGATCTCTCTGCCATGCCTCCGCAGCTCAGTTAAGGGGTTGGGGACATTAAGTATGAGAGATCTGTATAATCCTCGATATGCCACGGGGTCCTATTGGTCCTAGCATTAGCTTGGCCTTTAGGGCATGAACTCCGGCAAGGTTTCTGGGAGGGCTTGAAAGGGGTATAGCATGCGTCTTTATTGTAGAAAATGGAAGTATTTAGAATTATGTAGCTTGACCTCACCCCGGATCTCTTCCAAGAACGTCAAGCGCCCATCCTACCAGACATGTCCCAGCCTAGAGAGGCCTATGTGGTCTCATCCCTCAAAGTCCCAGACTCTGTTGGGGCTAAGTAGTGGTGTCCCAATACATCTTGGGTGTTGACTGGAGGGAGAAAGAACCGATTGATGCATGAAAACGAGTTATGGACTATGGAAAAAAAAAGTATATGCCCTCTCACACATATATCAGGACTACCATTGTCTCTAAAACCCAAAGGAGGCTCCCCTCACCCCATCCCGGTAGTCTACGAGTTATTTGCATAGAGGTGGTGTGTCTGTGCCATGTGTCCCTGTCAATATTCATAACACCGTTAAACTTCACATAAATTAGCAATTTCCGGGGGCCAAGTGCGCCACTAGTGAGGTGAGATGCTTAAGGATATCTTCTAGTAAGGTTGGTGAGGGGAGAACATACACCTAGAGGAGGGTCCAGTCCCACCCTTGCAGCCTGCCTGGTTAATGCTAGATCATATCTGCCCAGTCTATCTGGCACTAACTGATCCACTGTCCTGGATCTTTGAAGAAGAATCATTACCACCCTAGAACTATAGGTGAAGCCAGCATACAACACTGTCATAGCTATTTCTGCCCAGGAAAGTACATTTAGTTGCCTAAAGATGCCTCGTGTAGGAACAGGACCTGTGGGGTGTGCCTTTTGATGAAGTACATGACTAGCACCCTTTTGATGCAGTTATTGAGACCATATACATTCCAACTTAGGAGCTCGTACACTTCTCGATTTATCGTGCAGCGGAGTCCGCCATCTAATGTTTGATGCATGTCTGACTACGTGTTGGGATGTCTGTGATGCTGTGTTGAATAATCAACATTCTGACCAAAACTCACTCCACCCAGATGCCCCCAGCCTATACTTCACCCTGGGAAGCATGTGTTGTCCCATTACTGAATCCCAGAGAAATAAACTTTAAAATAACAGACATAGAAAAGAATAAACCACACAAAAAGAAAGAAATTGTACAAGAGATCAAACTCTAGGGATGGGAAAGGTACAGATTCCACTTTGGATTCTGGCTCCAATCTCGAATGCCGTGGAGGTGCAGCTGTGATGTGGGGTGAGGGAGAACCTTTTTACTTGGGGCTCCTCCATGTTGGATCATATGATCTGTCTTTTCTCTGCCTCGGGCTTCTAGTTCTGCAATCCAGCATCTTCCAGTCCACTGCTCAGCCTTCCTCTTGGGCCTTTGTAGCCTCACAGAGTCTGGTCATTTTCAGTGTAGGTCGTTCTTCTGCCCAGTCTTAGTATATTACTTTCAGCTTGGATGGGAACAGAAGCATATATTTGACTTGCACTGCCCATAGTTTCTGCTTGGCCTCCAGGAATGAGCACTGCAGTCATTGGTCTTTTAGTGTATAGTCTGGTAAGACCATCACTTTTGTTGGCCTACACTGGGGATTATTCATAGTTCGGGTCACCATCAGAATGGTTTCCCTTTCTATGAAATTGAATACTTGGTGACCAGTGGGGGGGCGAGGGTGTGGTGGTAAGGATATGTGCACTCATTCAGCTATGAGGCAGGTGAAGAGGTGTTCTTGCATTACCCATGATTTCAACTAATTTGTGACTGTGTTGGGGATTAGCCTTCAAGTGCCTCTGGGACCCCTCACAATCATGATCTTTTTCCGCCTTGACCGTGGGCATGGGGTCCCACACTCCAGCCACTCCGCCAGCCCCCAGGCCATCCCCCACTCACCACCAGGGGAAATCCAGAGTCAGGGTAGATTGGAAGTCTTAGGGACTTGTGTTAAAGTAGTTAGAATATCTGAGTAACCTTGTTGGATAACAGAGGGTTGCTTATTTATTTACAGGCTGCAGATTCCCCAGGTCTCCCTGTGGCCATCAGTCTTCAGTCTGGAGGAGGAAGTAAGCCCTCCACAATCCCTCGACACTCTGGCACCACAAACAACCTCTTCTCACCTGTGGCCTCCTCTGTGGTGCCCGGTCCTACTGTCTGTAGGGCCCGCTCAGGTCCCGGTCCCAGCAGGCCTTCAGTGTCATTGTTTACAGTTGTGCTCCCCTGAGTCCCTCTAGGACTGAGGGGGCAGGTAGTATAACCAATCACAGGGGCCTCACACTCTTCATCGCAGGCCTCAGTGGCTGCCTGGATGGTGCACCGCCACCCCCTTCAACCCCCCCTCGATCCCCCCACCGCCACATGAGGACTTGTGCTGCTCAGTAACACCCAGTCCGCCTGCGACATAGCCCCAGCTCGTGCCTGCCCTTCAGACCTCTGTTTGCAGCTGCTCCTTTGGCCTGCCACCTATGTGGCCCGCCCGCCTGCCTCAGACTGCTTCTGGCCACCAGATCTGCCTCTTCTCACAGCCTGTCTGCGGTGGAGCTGAGCAGCGCACAGATGCAGGGCCCCTCACGCATAGCAGGTAGGGTAGATCTGGTAGGGAGCCGCTCCCCTGAACCTCTGACAACGAGGATCACTCGACGGCCTCCACTGCTTCACAAGGGACTTTCTCCAGCCCTCCTGTTGCCATCTCTGGGACCCCTGCCATAAGGCACCATGCTGTCCATCACCAAACTGCTCAGTTACCTGTCCAACTAGTCTGCATGTAGTTCCATGTCTGCATCCCCTTCTCTCACATGGTTTACTGGCTTTAAAGGTGATCACCATAACGGAGCCCTTCTGTAAATGATACTACAGCCTGTCTAAAATCTGATCTGGTATCAGCAAAGCAATGATTCATTGAAACCCTTCTGATATTTAAAATTATTTCCCATGATGCTATAATCACGGCTTTCAATGTGATCAGTTGTGATGAACTACGCCTACAGCGCACATGGCCTTTGTCACTTCGCCACTTTTAAAATCCCGTAACAATAAACAATGCACATATGTGGCAAGTTAAGCGGTATGTGTGATAGCTCATGAACATCCCACAGAAAAATCAGCACAAAAAAATTGTCTCTCGAGCCGAAGCACTGCAGCAGGCTAAGACTGAAGCAAAAGCAGAGAATGGAAAAGCAGAGGAAAAGACCAGGACGACCAAAGGAAAGGAAGCGGTTGGCAGAGAGTCAACTCACAACGTTCTTAGAGCCAATACACCTGCCAGAGACCACGCTGGAACAGAGGGAGCTGCTAAACGAACCCATCATACCTGAGGAAATTCGTAGCGCAATAATGGTGCTGGCGAGCGGGAAACGCCCAGGCGGATTCCCAGCGGAATTCTACAAGGCCTATGCAACGAGACTCAACCCCCACCTGCATGAACTATAAGACAACGGCCATAAATGAACAACATCTTCCCCGTCCATGAATGAGGCTAACCTGGTGTCCCTGCCCAAACCTGACAAGGATCCCACGGAGCTGGGCTCATACAGGCCACTGGCACTCCTTAACGTCGATTATAAGGTATTAGCAAAATATTAGCAGACCGGTTCGCACAGGCGGTCCCCACCCTGGTTCACTCAGATCAGAATGGGTTTGTGCCCTCAAGGAGCACCTCCTTAAATCTCAGGCGATTCTTCAGGATTGCCACTTACTCGAAAACCCAATGGCCGCGTGCGGGCTGCCTCCAACCGGACCTCGAAAAGGCATTCGATTCCTTGGAGTGGGGGTTCCTATTCGCTAGACAAAAACAAACCAGGGGAAACTTTCCTAAGTATGGTGAAGCGGTTATACAGCACCCCCACAATGAGAGTAAAAACAGGCCCCTATATATCAAACCCGGTGAACGTGTGGAGATGGACAAGACAGGGATGCCCCCCTTTCCCCGCTGTTCTTCTCACTGGCGATTGAACTACTGGCGGAGGCAATACGATCTGAGATAAATTATGGCATCACGATAGGAGACGGCATGCACACAACATCATTGTATGTGACCATCTCCTGTTATACATAAAAGACATCCACCACATCCCGCAAAGACTGGCAATCAT
The DNA here is from genome assembly GCA_963921515.1 of Calotriton arnoldi. Lineage (NCBI taxonomy): Eukaryota > Metazoa > Chordata > Amphibia > Caudata > Salamandridae > Calotriton > Calotriton arnoldi. The sequence goes on along the minus strand of CAWUFW010000788.1, from coordinate 3,009,137 downwards.
TTTGGAAAACTTCGCTTCCATATCGGGGCTACGTGTGAAGGTCTCTAAATCCGGTCTATACTCCTTCAGCGAACAGTGCAAAGATCCTGGTTATACACTCAATTGGACGCGAGTCCAAAGGTCTATGGACACATTCGGTTACCTCCGAATCCGTGTATACAGAAACCCAGCAGATTTACAGGACGGTAACCTGGGCAGAGCTCTGACCGCAATCCACTCCAAGATGACACTCTGGAGCACACTCCCACTATCAGTGACAGGGAAAGTAGCCTTAACAAAGATAGTAATACTGCCCCAACTTTTATACTATTTCACGAATCTTCCACATTATATCCCTCTGTCCTTTTTCCGTCCCCTGGAAAAACTAGTCAAAGACTTCATAAGGGGGAACTCTAGACACTGGGTGGCGATCAACAAGCTCTACTTACCTGCAGACCAAGGAGGCCTAGAGGTCCCGGCACCTAGAGCAGTATTACTTAGCAGCCCAACTACAATGGGTAGCCAGGCGGCTAGCAAATCGTCACAGTGGAGACACAGCTACTACACTACCGCCCCTACATACCACAGAACTGACAACACTATTCCACCCCTGCTCTAAACTTAAACCACCAGACTCACTGCTACTGAACGTGGCGCACAAGTGCTACCACAGAGCGCTTTATATTACCCGTGCAGTCACCCCATACGCATCAGCCCTACCACTGGTCAGAACACCCAGAGGCACCATAACTACCACAGCAACGAAACTAAGGCGCTGGCATGAGGCTGGGGTCCAAGACATGGGAGACCTATATTGTGAATGCATACTAATTCCATACACGACGCTGGTGGAAGATAGCCTGCCCCCAGTCAGTTTCTGCTCCACCACTCCCTACTGGCGGTGCTCTCCGCTAGATGAGGAGACTTAACCGCCGAACCAACGACACACCCTACCATACAATATCTACATGTAATGGGACAAGGAGGGCACCTCACCAAATGGTTCGCAGCATCACACAGCAGCTAACCTATTGCCCCTCCGTCAACACTGGGAACGGACACTGGCCATCAACTCACAGACTCGGAATGGGCCTCGGTACTGGCGAGCCCGACTCAAATCCCTAGGAATGCGCGCCTACGCCAAATTCAATTTTACATTACTCACAGAGCATACCTCACGCCTGCAAAAATCAACCAATACTTCAAGCACCAGGACCCTGCATGCCCCAGGTGCGCACAGGTAGACGCAGACCTACTACACATGATGTGGGGATGCCCCATCCTAACTACTAACTAAATACTGGTTAGCGGTAGCAGACGCACTGTCACAATGTACTTTCATTCGAATGGCACATATACCTCTTACACCTATACCGGAGGAACTGCAACAACAAAGTCACCTCCAGATTCCTTGACCTTGGGATGGCAGTGGCAAAAAGACTGATTACTAAAAGGTGGAAGGCCCCTGACCCCCGCGCACAATAATGTGGAGACAGTCGATGCTCACCTGGGCCAAAGCGGAAAGTGTTGCACTCCGCCGCGAAGACACGCTAGGGATTCGCAAGGTCCCCCTCGCCACTTGTTGGGGACACAATCTTGAATGTTTAACCCTTACACAAAATGATGCAACACCACCTCAAACTCCAACAGATGCCGTGATCGAAACGCACAAGATACCACAGGAAGCTGGGAAGGAATAACACACTTACACCCATGCCCCACACCATACCAATAACCATCGCTAGAGCCCAAGCCACACGCATCAACTCCAGGAAAGCTACATCCGGGGTGCCCAAGAGCCAGTTCCACGGTTTCAGACCCACTCCCTATGAAGTATTATTTTGTTACCGTTTAGTTATAATCCGCCTCCACAGTTCAATGGCATACTGTATTAAACAAGCTGAGCACAGGCACGCATAGTAAGCCTTAATAACCACAGGCAGATGACACCAACAGTGTATATCTGAGGCAAGCTAACCAATAATAGGCAACACACTTTGATGATAAACAAAGCTGTTACTTTAATGGAATACTGTGAAAGAACCGTAATGCACTGTGATTGATATGATTGCCAGAAACGCCTATGTAAACAATCATTATGCAATGCAATATCTCGAACTGTACAGTCCATACATGCTTGATAACCCGCATAAGATTAATAAAAACAAAACAGATTTAAAAATTAAAAAAAGGGGGGGGGGGGGGAGGAAGCAGTTAAGGAGTGTAAATGGAAGGAAAACACAAGTATAGGGATGACGTCCGTCAGAGCATTTCAGGATGGCCAAAAAGAGTAGGAGTGCTTCATGAGTCAGTACCGCAGTAAGAGAAAAAATATTCCTTGGAGAATGTGCATATTTAGTGAGGGATGATTGCCTGTGAGGACAATGTAACATTGAACATTGCATGACGGCTAGGCTAGGTTCAAGGTGCATTTTCGTGTAATATTCCATACAAGCCTAGGTACATGTAGCGTGGGCTAACATAACTTTGCGAATACATTTTACATTCAGATGCAGAGCATGTATGGTGTAACTGGAAGGCCTACAAGGCAGGCTAACTCATGCGTGCTTGGGTTGCCATGTCTTTCCTAACTCATCCTACCAGGACTAAGGAGGACAAGGTCTATTCTCTGGTGCATGCTTTGTTTGTAAACACGACAGCTTAAAGATAGCTACATGGAAAGATGACTTGAATGATCTGTCCCGTAGGATGAAGGACGAAAAGGAGCACTAAGTTTCTGTATACACTTGCTGAGCAAGAAACGTTGCTCAAATAGCGTCTATAATGATACAGGAGCTGTGCAAGAGCCGACCTCTCCTCTCTCCATTGGACACCATGCTTAGGAAAGGTATGTACAGTGTTGGTGTAGGGGCGCGACTACATACACGGACTGGATGTGGAGGGGATGATGAACAATGGAGTTACAGGCCGGAAGAAAAATAAGGTATGCGCAAAGGAAGTCCATGATTTGGTATATTGTTTAGAACTTACCTTAGCGTGCTGTTAGATGGTTGACAAATAATACAACATAGATGTGTGATTAAATATGATTGGAGCATATTTAACATTCGTCCTCATTTATCTAATCATTACTCAGCTGTTTAAAATACAATCATCCTAATGCACAGGAATTGTTAACCAGTGCATGGTAAATATTAATCTAGTAAAGTACCAATTGTTTGTACATACCGAGTTTAGTGTATGGGACAAGGCTCCATGGGGGAAGATTTACCAGGCTACGCTGCGTTGCTCGACAAGTTTAGCGCTGGAAAGTAAATTAGAAAGAAAAAAAAAAGATTTTGCACTGTTTTGCGTCACTTTTGTGACGCAAACACGGCGCAAAATCTTAGTAAGTCTCCCCCTATGTGTATTACCTGTAGTAGAGCGATGTTTACCTTTTGGGCTTTCAGGGATAACAGCTGCGATACGAGCCAATTGAGGCTAACACAACAGCATGATACCATATGGGCTTAATCCGGTTTAATGCGACTCTTGGAAAAATTAAAGAAAGGTTACTTGGTAGAGTGAGTTTTAGAAAATGCACACACTCTTGGTGAGTATAAGAAAATACCAACATTAGCAGATGCTCAAGTTTCTACCGGTATGGCTTCTTGTACAGGAGCCAAGTGGATGTAGTATAAAATCTTATCAGGATCCAAACGGAGAAACATTCAAATACTAGAATTTGTTTTCAGGAAATTCACCAAATAACATATCTAATTGAAGCAGTCTTGTATTTCCTCAAACTGTTTGCTAGAAACATGAATATACACAAACTCTGATAGTAATCAAAGTATCTGTATCCACAACTAATTTATAGGAATTGTATTCACATGCTGCCAACATTGTACCAAACATAAAAATTCGAAAATAAAATTGATGTGGGTCTTTTGTCTTCATACTGAAGAACAAATGATACTTTCTGAATGACATTCGTTGTAACTAATCCAATAGTTGACATTTAATAAAGTTTAGTCACTCCCTTCGAGTGGGAAGATGTCATTTTTTTTAAGCAGCCTATTTAGAAAGGAGTAAAGATTAGAAACTGATAATAATCATTAAAAGAACCACAGTGGGAAGTTAAAGAGTGTCCAATACAAGCATTGATCCATTAGAAAACTAAAACGTGACTCTCCTAAAGGGAGATAACAAAATCTACTGGTTGTTAGAAGACCCATAAGAAGAAAGCTGTTCCCGTTCCATCCCCTGTGTAGGGGTCCTGTGCATTTAGTACAGTTATTGCTGCCACATTTGTTTGCTCCTAGTTCTTACTGGCATGCACCACTAACTCTTTGTAATCCGTTTATGTACCCAATATATGTGATTTTCCATTTGTTACAGCACACAAAACTCAAAGTATTTCTGATTATCTAGACACGGTAGCCAGTTTCTGTACCCATGAAATGTACACAACTGTTTTAACTAATTATATGCTCCAATGATGGATACGCTGGTTTTAGAATCATTTGCCTTATCTATTACATGTTCCTAAACAAACTGCCACTGCTCTGATGTGTCTACAAAACATTTGTTGATGTGCTGACCAATCCTAGCAAAATCATTAGGGTCGTTCCTACCCTACGTTCGATTTTATGACAAGACCGGAGGCTAAGATTGTTGCAATCTCCTTTATTGCGCCACCCACAGCAGCTCCTTTAAAGAATATAGAACATTAACAAAAAAATTCCAAGTCCAACAAAGGGTCAAACCTCCAGCCATCTTCCTTCTTTTTTGCTGCTGCTTTCACAGATAAGTTTACTTGTGCTGTTGCTCCTGTTGTCCTGTGTGGGTATGTGTGTTTAATGTAAGTTTATCGAATGAATGCAGTCTGATTAACTCTGCTTTGGCGGTGCGAGAACTAGGGTTCTTTTGCGCGTAGTTCTGGAAGTGTTAGAGTAAATTTAGCTTTTGGAAGTAAGCTGCATCGTAGTTGACATAATTTAATGTGCAAAAAGTCTTTAAGGTTGTGATTCTAGCCGCACATGATTTTTATGTAAAACCCCACGAGCGTACATACGTGCCGAAAGATTTTGTTGTAATGTGGAATGAACGTTTGGGTCACGTCGGGCATTTTTTAAAATCTAGATCGAGCTTGTTTAGTGGCTTGAATTACTAGTTTGCATGCCATTTATAAACGCTTCAGCTATACGGAGGGGAGGATCGTCTCTGAATTTATTTATAATTCAAATTCTTACTGTTGTCGGTTGTTGGCCCGAGACGCTCGCGAGCTAGCAACGTAATTTTGACAGCTTGTCACAGCGGCTCACAGACGTGTGTTCGTCACTCATTGTGGAGGCCATCTTAGGAATGTAGATTGCAGCGATCTCAGCCTTCGTGGTACGCCTTCGTGAGTGGTGACGTATGCACGTCAGGGCTCATCAGCGAGCGTATTTTCCTGTCAGTTACGGTGTCTTTTCCAACAGAAAGAGAAGTTTGGGGAGCGTCGCTTTTTCTTGCCTTGAGGAAGGTCGGAAGGTTTTTTTCTGGCATTTTGTTTACCGCGCAGTTAACTAGGTTGTCTTTAGAATATATATTGGCTGTCTTAAGTTGTTTTGTTCTGTGGGCATTTTATATCATATTTCAGACTGTAGAATAGCAAATTATTAGAGGTTGCTACCTATGATAATGGCAGAGGATAATATTAATAGAGAGACAGATGTTGTTTGACAAGAGAGGATTGGCAATATGTTAACTAAATTTGCAACGGATTTGGATAAAAAAATTGAGAATTTTTTTTAAAGACTTGTTGCACAATAAAGATATTTCCTCCCAGGAAGAACATTTTTGGTCGGCTGGTGAAGGCCCAGTAATTAAAAAGGGAGGAAAAGTTAGTAGGAAACGTAAAAATGTGGAAGGGGATGGATTTAGAAATAAGAAATCCAAAAATGCTATTGCTGATGGTGGTTTACGTAGCAGTACGAAACATGGTAGTGTCGAGGACACACAAGGTGACCATTTTAAGGGCCCATTGAGAACAGAGTCAAGAGCTAGGGGAAGTAGAAGACATACTACTATCCTCTGTGACGAATCTGCAGAAAGTGCAGAAATTGAGTTGAGTTGCTCATTTGAGTTTGAGTCTGAAGAGGAATTGGTTGAGAAGGATAAGACTCATGACAGTAAGTATGGAGATGAAGTGGATGGCCATGGTGCGCCGACTGACCCTCTTGGGGAGTTAATGTTTGATCCAATGCTTCTGAAGCATCCTCTTTCTCCGGAATGGAGTCCAGCTCCGCATTGGGGAGAGGAGTTGGCCTAACGGCTAGGGCGGTCGACCTCGAACCTGGGAAACTGAGTTAGAGTCTCGGCAATGACGCTGAACATCCTGTGATTCTGGGCAAATCACTTAATCTCCCCGTGCCTACCAAAAATGAATGTGTCCTCATGTAATGCAACTGGTGCTATGTAAAGCGCTCGGATACCCGATTCGGGTCAAGTTCGCGCTATATAAAACTCTGTAAAATAAAATAAAATGTGGCGGAATATGTGGAAATGTGGCTGCGGAAGCAGATTCCGAAAGATGTGAGGATGAGGCTGCGCTCTGAATGCCCATGTCCTAACTTGGCAAAGAAAATAGTTATGACACCTGATCTTGATGCAAAGATTTTAGCATTCATTAGGAAAGGTTGTCATGATCCGAGAAAGGGATTGGACAAAGGCCTAAGAATGTGCCAAGATAGGCTGTTGGATTTGACTGGACCCCTCACAAAAATCTTCGACATGGCCAAAGAGGCAAATGTGAGAAAGAGGGGTTTTGAATGTGGAGGAATTGAGAGAGTGAGTTCAGAGGGCAGTTTGTTTGCTGGGTAACGCAACACTGCTATTTCAGTGGAGAGGAGGGAAGGGATCCTTCTTAAAATAGATCCAAAATTAGCAGAATTAGCTAATAATGAAGGAGGCTTGGAGGCCAATGGTATGTTATTCGGAGAGGCATTTATTAAAGAAATGTCTAAGTATGTTGGAGCATTCAGCTCTTTGCAAAAATCCCAGAGAGAGATCAAAAAGGTTTTTGATAGACGTGTTTTTGGTGGGGTGGGGCGAATTCGAGGTCGATTCCCTGGCTGAGGACAAGGAATCACAAGGACCTCTTTTTCTAGAGGGTTTAGACCCTATCAGTACCAGGCACAGAGTGGATACCAACCTGGAAACTTTTATCCACAAAGACAGAGAGCCAGTATCACAGGAAATAGACGGACTAGAGGAACAGGTAAGTCAAGGCCCTTTTGTTATCCAAGTAAAGTTGGGCGGCAGACTTGCTCAATTTTATCAAAATTGGAATGTGATAACAAAGGACCTGTGGGTTCTTCAGACAGTCATGGGTTACCATATAGATTTTGTAGAGGAACCGGTGCAGTATCGGTGTCCGGAAATTATAAGATTAGATTCAAAATTAACTGAATTAGTGGCGACGGAAGCGAGAGAATTGGAAAAGAAAGGTGCCATTGTAGAGGAAATGGACTGCTGTGCAGGTTTTGTGAGCAATATATTCCTTGTGGAAAAGAAAGGGAAAGGAATGAGACCGGTCATAAACTTAAGGCAATTAAACGATTGGGTGGAGTACCATCATTTCAAGATGGAAGGAATGCATATGTTGAGGGATGTGTTGCAGTCAAGGGACTGGATGGCGCGTCTAGACTTGAGACGCTTATTTGACAATCCCCATTTGGGAAGAGCATCAGAGATTCCTAAGATTCAGGTGGGAACGAAAGTTATGGAAGTTTGTTTGTCTCCCCTTCGAGTTATCGTCGGCCCCATGGTGCTTCACAAAGATGCTTAGTCCAGTAGTAGCCTTCTTCAGGGAGAGAGGAGTACATCTGATTATATATTTGGACGACATTTTAATTATGGATCAGGACAAGCTGAGAGAAGAGGGTCATACAAGATTGGCAATAAATCTGTTGGAGAAGCTTAGGTTTGTGGTAAACAGAGAAAAATCCTGTTTGACTTCAAGTCAGGAGACTCAATTTTTGACAATGTTGTTGTGTCTGCTTTCTTTTAGAAGGGTTTCAGATGTAAAAGCACTGGATGTTTGTGCGAGGATTTTTAGTCCAGAAGGAGTTTATTTTTATCTGTGCAAAAGAATGAAAACGAATTCAGAAACCATTTGCTACCCTTATTTTGAGGAGCATGAGTGTTTATGTGTGGTACGTTGTCTGAAGGAGTATGAGAAAGGACTAATGGTATACGTTCTTCCAATGATAAGCAACTATTAATTTCCTTTAGGCAACCTCACAAGGCAGTGTCAAGCCCAACTCTGGCTAGGTGGATGAAGGAGGTGATGAGGAATGCTGGTGTTGATGTGAGCAGGTTCGGTGCACATTCGGTGACGGGTGCTTCCGCTTCGAAAGCATTTATGCTTGGGGGTGCTTTGCAAGACATTCTGAGGTGTGCTGATTGGTCTAAAGATTCTGTGTGTCGAAAATTTTATTTTAGACGAGAGTAATGCAGCTTCTTGTTTGTTAGAGAAGCTTTGAACTTGCAATAATCTTAGCCTCCGGTCTTGTCATAAAATGTAGATTTTCCTCAGCCCTGATGGACAGAAAATCTGGATTTTATTAAAGACACGGAGGCTAATATTATCCCTCCCATGTTTCCGACCCTTGTTGGTAATTTTCGTTTCTGTTTTTTAGGTCGTGGACAGCAATAAAAAGAAAAGGGGGATTTCTGTGAAGAACGTATAATTACCGTTTTGGGAAGTAACAAGTTCTGTTTGTGTTATAGACATTGTTCTTGGTTATGTTTGCAGTGCACAAAAAAGAAGGAAGATGGCTGGAGGTTCTGGCCCTTTGTTGGACTTGGAATTTTTTAGTTAATGTTCTATATTCTTTAAAGGAGCTGCTGTGGGTGGCGCAATAAAGGAGATTGCAATAATATTTGCCTCCGTGTCTTTAATAAAATCCAGATTTTCTGTCCATCAGGGCTGAGAAAAATCTACATTTTACGGCTACTTTGAAAGTGATTGGATGCAGACTGCCTCAATACAGTGTTGCAGCTGGAGCCGAGCGTGCAGTTTCATTCATCAAGGAAGAAGAGGCTTCACCAGGATTCCCCTCTAGGGCAGCATTGTTCGAGAGATCACTGGGGTAGGCATTCTAGGGAATGTATCAGAGATATTGGGATGACCCTTGGCTAGTCAGCAACAATAAAGCAGGACAAGTGACTGAGGAGCAGGCTCAGCACCATCACAGCAGGTAGAGATTTCTCCATTTTCAATCGAAAGAGGCGGCCGAGAAGGTTTTGCCCCCAATTCTCTTACATTAAATAAAGAAAAAATGTGTGAACTGAATTAATGCACAGTGAAAACAAGCATCGGAATAAGCCAAAAAACGGTGCAAAAGACTTTGAAGGCCTCACTAATTCCTTTACCCACATTGTTTCAAAGAAAGCTTCAGTAGGTCAGAGATGAGCACTAAGATCAGTGGGGGGGCAGCAATAAAAATAGGGCAAGTATAAATTAACAACACAGTGTAGGATATGTGTGCCCAAAGCAATAAATAAGTACTTCTGCTGGGACGTATGCTAACCTGTCCACCAGACACGAACAAAACCACTAAAAAAGGCCCTTTAATAAATGGAACTGGGATTAAAAATGGGGAACCTGTAAAACCCACACCTTCTTTAATTTCATTTTTTAGAATAACGGAGCAGAAAAAGAATACAAATGCACATGATATGGGCTGAGGGAAAGCACAAGTGCTATCGAGGGAGGCAGAACCCCAAAGGTGCTACAAGATCACATACAGAGTTTCATTATGACTTCTATAAAGCAAGGAATACAAACCATGGAAGTGACTAAGGATGGGTGCATTCTGGACTGCCCTCACATCAAATGGGTTTAAGGCACTAATGGGGTTAGCTAAAGAGACAACAGATTGGGAACCTTTGCAAGAAAGACTCACTGCTGGTAGAAACACCATTGACGCGAACAATGAAGACAATGTCAATGAGTCCAGTTCATGTTCTACACAAGTGGCAATAAAGACGATCCTCTAGGACGTAAAATCGGAAGCAAAGTCAAGGTTCGAAATTTCAAAGGCAAATCAGAAAGAGATCCAAGGATGCGGTCACATCCTAGAAAATAAGCTAGACAACCTAGATGAAAGGACTAAACTACTAGAAGAGAACGTGGAGAAGGTAACCTTCGACCTGCAAAGAAATAGTTTGAGATTAAGAAAACTAAAGCAACAAAATATCACACTGATAAAAGACGTTGAAAGATTCGAAATTCACTCCAGAAGAAATAACTTACGATTCTTAAAAATTTCCAGGGGGAGCGGAGAGCAACGATTGGAAGGAATTAAAAAAGGATGCTTAAACAGGGTTTACAAAGAACAACACTGATATAGACCTTAATGCAGAGATACACAGGGCCCAAAGGGATCCATTCAAACAAGACCCTAATAAGAGAACCCCAAGAGAAATCTTAGTAAACTTCCTCACATATACTGTTAAAGAAAGAACATTAGATAAGGCACTAAAGTATAAAATATTGTTTTGTGAAACCTTCACCTATCTGATAAGGTCAGACACTGGCAGGGTAACAGCACAGTGTCTGTGGGAATTGGGTAAAACCTATAGAAGAACTTGAGAAACTAGGAGCAAAGGGCCAATTAAAGTTTCCAGTCTTGCTAAAAAATAATGTGACGGAATGAAATGTTCAATATCAGGAAAGTAGAAAAGGTGGAGGAATTGATTGAATCTAATACATTTGTGATCATCTAGCCACTGTGGCTTGTTTCTGTAGTTATGAATTTACGCCACCGTTTAACTACTGGTACATATCAAAACTACTCGCAATAACACTCAATGATGGTTCGGTTTCTCTGACTAGTCTGTTTTGGAATCACTGGCCTTATCGACTATATATTCCGAAACAAACTGCCACTGCTCTAATGTGTCTGCCAAACAGATTGTTCCCTACAAATCAGTGGCGCTTTGCTACAAACCTGTTACTGTAAAATAATTCCTATGCCTGCATGTTTCAAATGGTCATAGAACTAATTTAACTATTCAATTTCATTTCTCGAAAACATCCAACATAGTTGATAATCTGTTCTGAACCTAATCTAGAACACTTTCATATAGTCACATGCATTATTCTAGCAGGTATTAAAAGTTCATTCCCCTGTTAGATTTGCCCTCTTCACTCAACTTTTAGGAGTGCTGCTAAAAACACAAACATTCATCTCTCTAAACCCAAACTCCTGCTTGCAGATAAATACCTAGATCACCACAAAAGAACATTGCAACCAGTCTTCCTTTTTACCAATTTCGAAAACCCAGGAGATAAAGCTGGTAAAAGAAACACCAGTGATAAGCTCAACAGTTTATTCAAGTGCCATTTTAACCAGACTTAAACAGACGGGTTGACTCCCCACTCACACTAAATACAAATTCGTTGGAAGCTTACAAACAATGATTTAATCATTGAGGTCTGACAGAAACACATTTCAGCCACCCAATAGGTATCACCACCTGAATCAAACCAAGGCCTCACAATCTACTCCCAGTCACCTCCACTACTTCATCCCCACCACATGCAAATTCATAGCTAACACCCCCATGTGGGTCTTTGCGAAATCCTCCTCGTAGCTTGTCAGAAGTGAATAACACAAACCAAATGAAAAAAATGATCGCCCCCTTCCGTTGCATCTAAGTTATTCAGAAGGCCAGACAAATTCATCTATCTACTAACCTGCCCTCTAATGTTGCATGTCAATCCATTGGTCCAGTCATTCGCGATGATGTACTTCACTGTGTTCTCCAAAACACCCAATCTTAAGCATCAAACTATCGTGATATCCTCCATTAGTAAGGATACTTACTGGACCTACCTTTCCTGACAGAAGTCTGGTTCACCTTGTTCTCCACAACTCTCAAGAGTATTTTCCTATCTGATGGTTTCCTAATCACATGCACCAAAAGAAAAGATAAGCCAGGGTATGGAGAGTCAGTCTTGCACAGCAATGCACTAACTTGTCTCCCGTGGTGAATTCAAAAACAAGGCAGATTCTGATGCATCTAACATCTCCTTCCTCGCTTCAACAACTTGGATCAACATTGTCCCAAACCATCCTACAGTAAGGATTCCATAATGAACCTTTGCATTTCTGAGCCTAACCCACTCAGGACAATTCCCCCTTGGAAGTTAGCAGAGCTAAACACAAGCAAATTTAATTTACCATCTTTCTCCAAGGTCTTTGCCAAAAAACTAAACCAAAAAATAACAACATATTAAAGAAGATTTCAGTCAGCGATCAAAATGCCTTGGTCTGTTTGATCACCACTTAGCGACACGGGACTACTAATAAATTCCTTGCTTTCCTCAGATGGACAATTTAAAAACAAGATTCCATCCCATTGGTTTTGCCCTGATCTGAACTAAAAGGTTATAGAACTCAAAATGAGAAAAATCCCAACATCAACTCTACTGGTGTAGTACAAAAATATTGTTACAAAAATATTCACTATCAAAATAGCACCATCGTATGTATATATAAGAAAGTATAGGCTTACCATGCCTTAATTTCACATATTTTCACATTGACAATAAATATGCCTTTACGGTATGAGGTAGTGAAGTTGAGAACAGTAAATTATAACATACCTGTATATACTTACCTTAACGATATTTTGTTAGTCAATATTTTCTAAAATATTTTTGTAGTGCAGAATTTACGTCCACAATATTCTGGCATGCAATCACTCTACTGAAACACCTCTGGGAGAAGACAAAAAACTACAAGTAGAACCTTCACATTACTAATGGATCATCCCTGAAAGCCATGTTTTGTTGCACAGATGGCCTCCTCCTTGAGCTTTCCTGATGTTACAGCAAAGACGTAAAGCTGCATATTTAAATCCTTTCAGGACATGATTAAGCACACCCCTGCATCACTTCGGGGTTCCTGGTTCCATGTACCCGTCTGATCTCCCAGCCACAACCCCACTTACCTCCTAATGTTCTGCTAGATGAATATTTCACCCCACTGCTGCCCGCTTATTTGGGCTAACTGATGGATGCAGTTGCAAACACATGTACTCATCTGACAAACTTCTGTTATGTCAATTTTTGTTAATAATCACATCAATCTGATTGTGTGGCATTCACTACGCTAGGCTCTGTAATTCTCCTATTGTTAAGTTTGTTTCATTTTACCCTTGAGGCTCAGATTTTGGGGTCACTGGGTGAAGGAGTAGTGTGTTTGGAGATGTGCAGTGCTGTGACTGGATTCTCTCTATGAACTTTGGTTAAATACTACTCTTCCAGAACTTACTACTGGACTCATGCCCAGTTTGTAAGGGACATTTTCCTGGGCCTGTTAGCAGAGAAATTATTGTCTGCATTTACCCTACAAGCTTCTGCAGAACATTATGAAACATGTTCCGCTCTAGTGGCGTGGACTACAGAGGGAAGGAAAGTTACTTTCCCAGAAAAAAATCAATCATTCCAAGATAAATAAGCAATTTGAATACAAATGGAAACCACCACTTCTTGAAGATCTGGGATGGTAAAGAAAAACAACTGCTACACAGTGCTCCAAGAACAGGAAGCACAAGGTTTTTTTTTTTTTTTTTAACTTATGGCATGATGTAGGTATCGTGCTAAGAATGATTGCAATTAAGAACCTTGCAAACCCTTTGAGTGAGTGTCACGGGCAAATTAACTGTTCAACACAAGTTTTATTATGTACAATGTGAAGTTACACAAACCGGGATCCAGAATCTTTAGCTTATGGCACATTCCCGAAATATGTGGCATACACTTAACTGGAGAGTCACCACACACTGCTCATTTTCTGCGATTTGGACAAAGGCACCCTTTGCTTTGCTATCCACAGGATATTTCTCATGTAATAGTTACTCCCACTTATATTATTGCTTGAAAAGAATTGTAGTTTTCTTTCAGATACCAACTCATTTTTGGCAAAGAGAAAGGATAGCCATATCTATTTTCACTACATCAATGTCAAACAATTTCCAGATGATAAATTACAACTGTGCTCAAGAGCACCAATTCATCTTGGCAGCATCAGCATAAATTAAAACTATCTGGCATTTTGGGTCTTTCATACTCTGAACCAAGAACATAACCCAAAATGTGAAACTTGCATTTTCATAAAATCTGAAATTAAGTCACATTTAAAACTGAAAACCTAAGAAGTGGACTAGAATCATGGGTCACTTAATTAGGGGAGAAGAGAAAGGAGAGCCCTTTCGAAGAAAATGATAAGAACTGAGTTGTGCAGCCATCCAGATGTCTGATCCCTGGGATCACTTATTTTAAAAGTATTTTCATTGCATGTGCTCTTCTTCGTCTCTGCCTCAAGAAGCCTTGATGGCAGAGTTGTCAAATCGGTGCACGCTCGCAGGGCTCCATGTTTCTAGTCCTCACCCTTTAGTAATAATTTTATTAAGTGACTGATGGCCAATGTACTAACTCCAAGTTGCAAATATAGATGGGTGTGCCAACAAATCAATAGGGCAAACTGATACAGAGCTGAGCCATGGGTCTGGCTTGGCTCTAAAAGGTCCATGCACGGGCCAAGCCCTTAAAACATTTGCCATTTATATCGGGCAACAATGTAAAAATATGATACAGTGTATTTCTTTACATGCAGAAGCGTTTCACTATAGTACATCATATCACTGCATAGACAGACAAATCCTCCTCGACCGCTCTACTGCTTTTGAAACTGTTTCCCACCGCACCCTCGTTAACCGACTCTACAACATCGGCATTCAGCAAAACGCCGTCAAGAGGATCAAGTCTTCTCACGGGATCAACACAGAGCATCCAACTGCCTCCCTTCATTTCCTAACCCAAGGACATCTCATGCGGCGTACCCAAAGGATCATCCCTCAGCCCACCTTGTTCAACACCTACATGACCTCCCTCGCCGACATCAGATCCCACGGCCGCAACATAACTTCCTACACAGACGACACTCAACTTATCCTCTCGCTCACCGAAGACCTATCCACCACCAGAATCAACTTCTATGATGCCATGACAAACGTAGCCAACTGGATGAGAGACAACTGCCTTAAACAACTCCAACAAGACAGAAGTACTGAACTTTGGTAAGAACACAACCGTATGGAACCACAGCTGGTGGCCAGCAGAACTCGGCCAAACATCCACACCTACAGACCATGCACGCAACCTAGGCATCATCCTCAACAGTGAACTGACCATGAAACGACAAGACAATGCAGTCGCCTACTCCCGCTTCCACACCCTTCGCACGCTCGGTCTTTCTGGTGTTGACTGGGATTCAAATGAAGATTTTGCAGTCACTCAGGCCCTCATCACTAGCCATGTCATGTCCTTTAGGATAGTCCGACCGTGTACATACAAGCTACATACAGTTTGTCCCATCCACACGACATAATGGTTCTAAATAGGTGACCTTTTACCCAGTAACTTCCTTCTGTCTTTTCGACAAGGGTCTCTTGGCAGCCTATCTTAATCCCTATACCTGACGTACATGAACGTCCTCCGGCACAGCAGATTTATTCCGTACAAGAATGACAATTTTTTCCATCCATGGCCAACAGCCAGCTGCGCATGAGTATTTTGTTTAGAAAAGGATAAACGAGGGATCAGTGAATGTTTTCAAAACAATATCCATTCTCAAAAATCCCTGAGTGGTCACTTTAGTATAAAAGACCCTCACTCCCTCATAGACAGGCAGAGGAGAATTCCTTCCAGGCTGGACCGAGACTCTGCAGGCTGATCCTCCGGACAAGCAGAGACCTGACACCCCTTGCGGGGTGCCATCCTCAAAGCAGAGACAGGGGTCCTTCATTCAGAACCATCAGGTGAGGGGTTAGCACTTCCCCGGGGAATTCTTGACTCCATTAGGATCCACTAGGATCACACTAGTACTTCCATACACATGCTTCACCTACATATCTAGGCTAGGTAGGCTACACATCGTAGGAATACGCCAAATGCTACTATTTTATGTAATCTGGTTTTATTCATGTTATTAGCAATATGATAGAAATGTATCTGCTATTTACTATGTTGGTACTAGCGATCACTTTTGTCTGCTCCGGTCTTTTGATTGTCGCAGCTAATATGTTTCACACTAGATTGACGCTTAGCCAATAAATACTTTGAAAACTGTTTTAATATCGTCATTCTATGTGTACTCTGAGAAAAAGCAAGCACGAGTGACTGAGCGAAAGATATCGTATTGTTTCCACGATACCTGAGGAATCGGGGTTGTCATGTTCGGTGGTTGCCAGAACCTACACACACCACTGTAGAATACAGGGGGATGGTAGTGGCACCGTAGAGCTAGCTGGTCTAACAGCTGACTCATCCTGTGGGGGTGTCTGCACACCAAGCCCTCAGTTTATGTCATCCAAAACGCGCAGGTCCTGGGGGGTCCTGGGAACTACACAACAGCTGCCTTGACTATGGCAATGCTCTCTAAGCCGGAATATCCACCCAGCTCCTCAAAAGACTCCAAACCATACAGAATGCTGCAGCCAGACTCATCCTACACCTCCCCAAATGGATCCACATCACTCCCCACCTCAGAAACCTCCACGCGCTCCCAATCAAGAAGAGATGCCAGTTCAAGATCCTCATGCACTCCTACAAAGCTCCGCACAATCAAGGACTGGCCTACATCAATCAATGACCAAAATTCCACCTACTCGCAACACACCTGCGCTCCTCCTCACTAGCCTGTGCGCATACCCCCCGCATCCATAGTGGGGGCCAATCCTTCTCCTACAACGCCACCAAGACCTGGAACGACCTACTACTCCATCTTCAAACAGCACCCTCCCAGGCAGACTTCAGGAAGAAACTCAAGACCTGGCTCTTCGACAGCGCCGGCACACCCATAGCACCCAGATACCCCTAGGGGTGACAGTACTGTGCTATACAAATGCGGATTGATTAAAAGTGATAGTTTTTAAATCTGAACTTGGAAACATTAATGGCTTGCTCCCCCACGGCAATGCCATTATTGAACTACGGGGCATGTAAGTAGTCCTGTAAACCCTAAACGTGGCCTACATTCCTACTATAGAAGCAGCAACATTATAGTCTAATAAATTAAACAAAGAGTGGAGTGTACAGCGCACATCCTGAACTCATGCATTTAGAGGTGCTCATTTATGATAAATGAGAAGGAAGTGCTGCGAAATACATGGATCATACAATTTAGATACTAAGCCGAGTCCATCCTAATTTATACCCTGTCACATTTGCAGTCTATTTTCTAACTCCATCAGTGCCCCCAGTCTCTTGGGAGACAACCGCTTTTCTAAACTTTCTAATCAAACTGGCCAACAACAGTTAATGGACCTTAATTCACACTCATACCCTTTAGTGAATTTCAGGTGAACCCCTCATGAAATGGTATGCCATTTGGCACATTTCTCATTACCCTAAAACAAATTTGTCCATCCCTATTTCATGGCACAAATAAAAAAAAATTAAAAAAACACATGTAATATCACAGAATGCAAAATCAACTTTTTGACAGCTTTGCCAAAACCACTGCAAGGTGGGTTTCATGGTAAGGAAAGCTCTGCTAACAAAAGCCCTTTGATCTGCAAAGGAGTGAAGGGGAGATTTAGGAAACAGGAGCAGTGGCCAGTAAAGTGAGTACTAAGATGCAATCCATGCAACTGGAAAGTTGTGAATGAGGGCTTACGAGGACTTTTCAACACTGTTTATTGCCTTCCTAAGTAAGGCACATACAGAGGTTGGCCCAGCAGAACAAAATAACGTTCAGACAGTCCGCTCTTCTAGTGTGTAGATTAAAAGAATTGTTGTTATTTGGGTGTACCTTGAAAGCTGTTAAGACAATTCTTCTGCCAACCTTCTCCTCGGTCTTCCTGAACCCGAACGTGTCCCATCTCATTTAGTCAAACACTTTTGGCTACCTGCAGCTAAATCCTTTCGGTTCCAAGTCGTTTGTATGTTACACAGAGCTGTACAAGCTTTTAGTTGATTTAATGTCTTAAGAAGATATTTTTAGAAACACCGGTCTGCACAATCCGTTTCTCACCTCAGCCTCTGCTGTGTTTTCCCCTCACTAGGCGTACAAATCTGGGAGCCCTTTATTTCTTCCATTGGGCTCATATGCACGGGATTGAATTACCTCTCAATTTCTGCATCATCTCCAATCATCTATCAATCCTTTAAGGATTTAACATTTACTAATTTTCCTTATGGAAACCTCTGCTGTTTCCCTTCATTCTAACGCACTAAGTTAGAGCACCAAGACACCGATGTGTAACAAAGCACTCCAAAACCTCATTATTTAATCAATCAATTCGTGAACATATGACCAATTAGTCAACATATGTTAACACCTTATATCCGACTGTGGAAGTCTCAAATAGAGCATTCGAGTTATTTTGGTGGCCACATCTCCAGAAGAATAAAGACAGATTAGAGACAAATGAGTCAAGGCTGACCTAGACGGTGCAACGGTCTTAAATTTGTCAGAAGCAGTGCAGGAGGCACCAGAATACATTAACTGCACATGTGCAGTGAAAGGCGTCAGCAGGGTTTAGTAGCTGTGTGGTGCTGGTACAAGAGGCCGTGAGGCGAGTCTCTAGTAGCTCTGAGGTGCTTTCACAAGCGGTCACGAGGAGAGGCTCCAGTAGCTGTGCGGTGCCGGCACAAGAGGTCGTGAGGAGATTCTGTAGTAGCTGTGCGGTGCCGGCACAAGAGGACGTGAGGAGAGGCTCCAGTAGCTAACTGGTGCTGGCATAAGAGGTTGTGAGGAGATTCTCTAGTAGCTGTGCGGTGCTGGCACAAGAGGTCATGAGGAGCCCTCTTGTAGTTGTGCGGTGCTTTCACAAGAGGTTGTAAGGAGAGGCTCTAGTAGCTGTGCAGGCACAAGAGGTTGTGAGGAGCCCTCTAGTTGTTGTGCGGTGCTTTCATTAGAGGTCTTACGGAGAGGCTCCAGTAGCTGTGTGGTGATGAAATAAGTGGTTGTGAGGAGAGGCTCTAGTTGCTGTGTGGAGTGGCCCTGAGGAGAGGCACTAGTAGCTGTATGGTGCTGGCACGAGAGGTTGAGAGGAGAGGCTCTAGTAGCTGTGGGGTTCTGGCACAAGAGGTCATGAGGAGCCCTCTAGTAGCTGTGGAGTGCTTTCACAAGAGGTCGTGAAGATAGGCTCTAGTAGCTGTGCGGTGCTGGCACAAGAGGTCAGGAGGAGTCTCTGTAGTAGCTATGCGGCGATGGCACAAGCGGTCGTGAGGAGAGGCTCTAGTAGCTGTGCAGTGCTTTCACAAGAGGTCGTGAGGAGAGTCTCTAGTAGCTGTGAGGAGCTAGCACAAGAGGTCATGACGAGCCCTGTAGTAGCTCTGTGGTGATGGCAAATGCGGTCCTGAGGAGAGGCTCTAGTGGCTGTGCAGTGCTGGCACAAGCAGTTGTGAGGAGAGGCTCTAGTAGCTGTGCGGTGCTTTCACATTAGGTAGTGAGGAGCCCTA
Organism: Calotriton arnoldi; assembly: GCA_963921515.1. NCBI lineage: Eukaryota > Metazoa > Chordata > Amphibia > Caudata > Salamandridae > Calotriton > Calotriton arnoldi. The sequence goes on along the minus strand of CAWUFW010000788.1, from coordinate 2,989,687 downwards.
TTGTAGCTGTGGGGTGCTGGCACAAGAGACCATGAGGAGCCCTTTAGTAGCTGTGCTGTGCTTTCACAAGTGTATGGAGAGGCTCCAGTAGCTGTGTGGTGATGGAATAAGTGGTTGGGAGGAGAGGCTCTAGTTGCTGTGTGGAATTAGTGCAAGTGGTCCTGAGGAGAGGCACTAGTAGCTGTATGGTGCTGGCCCAAGCGGTTGAGAGTAGAGGCTCTAGTAGCTGTGGGGTTCTGGCACAAGAGGTCATGAGGAGCCCTCTAGTAGCTGTGGAGTGCTTTCACAAGAGGTCGTGAAGATAGGCTATAGGAGCTGTGCGGTGCTGGCACAAGAGGTCATGAGGAGAGACTCTAGTAGCTATGCGGCGATGGCGCAAGCAGTAGCGAGGAGAGGCTCTAGTAGCTGTGCGGTGCAGGCACAAGAGGTCGTGAGAAGAGGCTCTAGTAGCTATGCGGCGATGGCACAAGCAGTAGCGAGGAGAGGCTCTAGTAGCGGTGCGGTGCAGGCACAAGAGGTCGTGAGAAGAGGCTCTAGTAGCTGTGCGGTGCTGGCACAAGAGGTCATGAGGAGCCCTCTTGTAGCTGTGCAGTGCTTTCACAAGAGGTTGTGAGGAGGCACTCTAGTAGCTGTGCGGTGCTGGCACAAGCAGTCGTGAGGTGAGGCTCAAGTAGCTGTGCGGTACTGGCTCAAGAGGTCATGAAGAGAGGCTCTAGTAGCTATGCGGCAATGGCACAAGCGATCGTGAGGAAAGGCTATAGTTGCTGTGGGGTGCTGGCACAAGAGGTCATGAGGAGCCCTCTAGCATCTGTGCGGTGATGGCACAAGTGGTCATGAGGAGAGGCTCTAGTTGCTGTGTGTTATTAGCACAAGTGGTCCAGAGGAGCGGCTCTAGTAGCTGTGCGGTGCTGGCACAAGAGGTTGTGAGGAGCCCTCTTGTAGCTGTGCAGTGCTTTCACAAGAGGTCGTGAGGAGAGGCACTAGTAGCTGTGCGGTTCTGGCACAAGAGGTTGAGTAGAGGCTCTAGTAGACTTGCGGTGCTGGCACAAGAGGTCATGAGGAGAGGCTCAAGTAGCTTTGCGGTGCTGGCACAAGCAGTCGTGAGGAGAGGCTCCAGTAGCTGTGCGGTGCTGGCACAAGCGGTCGTGAGGAGAGGCTCTAGTAGTTGTGCGTTGCTGGCACAAGCAGTCGTGAAGAGAGGTTAAAGAGCAGGATAAAGAAATGAATCTGTGCTAAATGTATGGCAAAGCTTAACGCATTCAGTAACAGTAATTCATTCATTTTTAGGTCTCGCAGACCTGCGTTGCAGAGCGCATGCGCTGCTCGCTCTGCGAGGCTTCTTGTAATCAAGCAGATTTCAGAAGTGGAGTCTAGGCTCCGCCCCTTCTTTCCATTGGCTTGCGTCATCGTTGATGCAAAACGCTGGCTTTGGATTGTGAGTGAGGCTTTTTAGTCCCTCCTTGTTACCGCCCAGTCTCCTTTTGGCCCCGCCCACCCAGACTGGATCGTTTGCTTGCGGCGTTAGACTGTCTCCTTCAATTACTTGGTAGGCACTTTCTTTTTGTCATTTGTCCACGAAGCGCGATGCTGCAGCGCTATGCCCTCTAAATTGTATGTTTTTTTTTTAATTTCTTTAATGAGTGCGGCGCCCACTAGGGACACCGCGCTCACTTTATTTATATTTTCGCGGCGTCTTTCCCGGCGTCTACTTCAGGGACACTGCGCTCAGGTTTTTGTTTTTTTTTTTACTTTAAAACAGAGCGCGGCGCCCGCTTCAAGGACACCGCGCTCAGTGTTAAAGTTTAAAAAAAAAAAAAAAAAAAGGCGGTGTCCTTCAAGCGGCGCCGCGCTCAGTTTTAAACTTAAGCATTTGCAATGCAAATCGGACCCATTGCATTGCAAATGCTTGTTAAGATGAGCAATGTGCACAGCGAGGAAACCTGCAAACATGCGCTTCTGAACTGTGAGCTACATGCTGCTTTTCACTGGCAACCGAAAGAGCACAGTGGGGAAAAACGCAGTTATTTCCGATCTCGCACTTACCAATAAAGAAACTTGCCCTAAGACAGGATTGTGCAGTTTAGGCCCAAGGGTTCCCAGTCTACTGTTCTAGACCAAGTGTTTCACAAATAGGTTGCAATAAACAATGTGCTATCTAACTATTTTCAGGGATCGCTTCTGTGGGTCGAATTCACAATTTGTTTGGGCCATTTACTCTGGCGTAGATAGGAAAAAATGAGTGTTTTATCAAAATGCGATATGTGCGTCATTTGCATTTTTTACCCAAACGGCTTCTAGCATATATTGTGCACTCCCGGGGTGACACAAGCATGCATCTGGCTTCGCCACTTATTCATGAGGGATGCAGTGACAGTTATGCAGTTCTTTGTGTGCAACCTGTTTCAGCTGTCAAGGTCCTAACATGGTGCAGGCCCGGGAGCATGTCCATCCACGATCAGCGTTGCAAGTGACTTCACTCCAATTACATTTCCACCCCTTACTGTGGCTAAAAATGTAATTGCTATTCATGGCCCCTTTAAGAGCTGTGCAGGTCACTGCCGCTCCCAAGAGCAACATGGGTGGGAGCCTGAGGCTACACGGGACACGTTACTACACCCACAGGGCTCCTGGGGGGCAGCTGTAACATCAGCAAGGACAGGCGAAGACAGAAAGCGACAGCACAAGCTACTCGTGTCCTGTCCCTCTCCCTGGGTAAAGATTGTGAACTGAAACCTGAGCTTACACAATTTGGTTGCTTATCTTAGAGGGGAATCCTGCTCCTGGATGAGTGACAACGTTTTACAGAATCCATGCTTGTGTCTTTTTCCTCTATTGTATCATAGTTTAAAACTGTGTTTAGTGTGGCAGGCTACATTTACTTCTTCACACTTTGTTATGGTTTATTATTTTGGACATTGTCCAAGCCCATTGCTTTCAGGTTGTGTTGTTTTGTGTTGTGTGGATCTGTGTAGCACATAATCGGCCACTGGAATGCACCAGCAGTTTCAACCTCAGACTGGAGATACATTCTAGCTGTAAAGACATGCTGTCATTGGTGCAAATATTAACAAGCATTTGCAATGCAATAGGTCTCGCATTTGCAAGACTTTGAGCTACTGGCATTGTAAATGACAAACCTTTTATCTATGTGTTGGTTTTAAAAACATAAATAAAACGCAGTGTCATTTACAATGCCAATAGCTTAAAATTTCGCAAATGCGAGACCTATTGCATTGCAAATGCTTGTTAATTCAGTAATGGATTAATGTATGTAACCCAACACACCAGAGACAGAAAATGGGAGATCTGTGTTAAAACGGGCAGTAGATATAAAATGCCCACACCGTCTCTCCTGTGAACGTGTACATCTCTATGCGTGCACGGAGTAAAATCCAGAAAACGATCTTGAAAAGGTAAGACAGCGAGACAGATCTTTGGAGAACAAAAATGACATAGTGCAGCATCGTAAACCGGTTTTGTTGTTTACAATCCACGTCTGAGTTTATTAATAAAGGACGGTCTGCTGAAGAAAACACAGTCACCGTGTATGTACGTTCAGCGGCCTCCAATGCATCCATGCTCCGGAACTGCGCATAGCGTTGATGGAGTGCTCCGCGGCCCTGCTCTGCCATGCCGAGGCTCGTAAACTCCACCGATAAATAAACACAGAATACAGTGGAGCACAAACTCTCCAAACCGTTCATCAAGGCAGCAGTAAGTCAATGTCTGCTGGGATTCTCCGTAGGGGGCTCATAAACAGGCGCGGATTGATCAACGACTGGCACCCGTTACACCAGGAGCCACAAATCTCATCCGACACATCTAATCCGAGCAGAAATCTTCAGTGTGTGTTGTTTCAGGTTTTTATTTCACCAAAATAGCAGTCCGTCAAAAACACTGCATGTTCAACAAAGATGTTCATATTTTATTGCAATAACATACACTTTAGACACAAAATGAGCAGCGCTTTAAAATAAATAAATGGTCATCGCCATGGTCTCCTAAAAATGGAAAATATGGCCCCTCCTACTAAACATATTCAAGTTAGAGTCCCCAATAAGGTTTCCTAAGCAGCCCAGCCGGTGGTGGTGGTGGTGGTGGGGTTGGGTGGGTAGAAAAAGTAGACATACATTTTTGCTTGGGGAATTTTGTATGAAGGCATGTTTAAGATGATCCCTAGACACATGCAAAAAAAAAAAAAAAAAAAAGACTGCAATCGATTTCATTTTTTGGGTTTGTCTGCGATATAGTGAATGCTCATCAATTGAGAGCCCAGAAGGTGAAAGGTTAATCGATACCCATGATATGGTATTAGCCCGGGAGACTTCCAGCACACTGCCTCGGATGTGCGCCAACGCCGACAGAAGGATGAATAGCAGACTGACTGTCAAATCCCTGCGTCTCCTTAGTGAGAAAAGGAATGAAAGGGACACAGGAAAAGACAACGGTGAAACGGAGAGAAAGGGAAACAGATCTAGAGAGAGAGAATGAGAGAGAGAATGAGAGAGAGAGAGAGACATTAAAGGTGCGCGACAACCACAGCCAGAATGGACAGTAACAGAAATAAAGAACAGCAACTGGAGCGAGGGACAGGAAAGGGCAATGGAAGACTTCAGGCTTTGGGGATATAAAGCCAGGGGGTGAGATCAGACGGGAGAGGCCGGAGCCTGAAAGAAGAGAATGAGTTGAAGACACGGCGCATATCTGCTGGCAGGTCACTCACTGGTCCCCAGTTAAAGAACCAATCGGCGGGGGTAAGAGCCCGAACTACCTGAATGGTTGGGATCATTTCGACAAATATGGGAGTAACGTATAATTGTACAATGACGTATTATGCTGGCTTATTGTGACAGTGTTTATGACCCATGATTAAAATCAGTAATAGTTTTTAAAAAAAAAACAAGCAGCAGCAATGGGCTGGGAATGCAGATATATCAGGTCCTAGAGGGCAGGCACACTGCACACATTAATGACCAGTGCATTACTGTTAATTAGCACTTGTGTTGAGAGCATCCAATCCCTCCCGTGAGGGCTCCTTGAACATGCATCAACAGCGACAGTCTAGCGTGAATGTAGTCTTACTTTTACTTCCTTGTTAATACCCCTTGCAGCCTAGGCTTCTGCATTGCTTTCTAAAATGGTGTCTCTCCCTGGGCTTGAGCAGTCGTTCTGTGCGTCGATGAAAGCCAGTGGCCAGTTTACTCCTCCAAGAGTGACTGGTACGAGGGCCTCGTATTGAATGACTCTCCACAGGCACATCTGTCCACCACGCGCAAGGGAGGAGCCAGAAGTCCGTGCATCAGCTTCACACCATCCTGCAGATGCCGCCAAACACTTGATGACATCATAGCTCAGTAACAAGGCACTGCTTTCCAGAGGTACTAACGTTGTTCCCATGTTTTTCAAATGTGCCTAAAATAATCGAAAGAAAAAGATTGTTCAATAAACAAAACACAAAAAAAATTCTTGTTCACGTACGAAATGACAAAAATAGCTTTCCATTCTCCTAACTCAGGATTCCTCCTCCCTCCCCCACCCCCCCCCCCATTCCCATCATTTCAGATGGTATATACAGTCACAGTGACTGCAAAATATCCGTGAGCGGCTCTTACGTCATTGACACAGCAATGCGAAAATATACGAAATAAAAAATACTGAATATATTCGTTATGGTTCTCTATGCTAGATGTGCCCAAGTGGTACAGACAGAGGACATCTCTTACTTAGCCTCTTTACCAGCATGGTAGAAGTGTTTCCCCTCACAGCCCGCTGCTGGTCAATGCCTTGAGTGGATCAAAAAACATGGCCACCCTGTATTCCATGCAGTCTCAGTAATTAGATGCAGACAGGCAGTGGTTCCAAAGTATGCAATCAAAATCATTTACAAAGTCGCTGACACTCGTGGTAGGTTCCCGGTTTTCATTCTAGCAGCTGGGGTAAATCTATCTTTCTTTGGGGAGGTTTTGAGTATTGAATACGGTGACATCTTTGTGTAACGTGGCACCACTGCTTCAGTGTGACTGTGCTCTTGTCGACTTTTTACAAAACCAATCCGGATATTCTTTCACTACTCTATTTTAAGCAAAAGTGCTCTGAGGTAAAACAGTCTTTCTTTGCCATTTACCACGGTATATTAAGACATCCTTTCATTATGATTGTAGTCGAATATTTCGGCTGAATGCTGGCAACATATGTAAAGGCGGCCGCTCAGGCCCCTCTTTGGGCTAGCATGCGCAGTGGGTGCCCTTTTCTGCCTCTCACTGCTGAGGGAGGGATAATATATATCTATCCTTCCGGCAGTTGCCAATAGGTAGTTATAGTTAGGACCATGTTTCCATAGGAAAAGCGTTTTTGGACTGGTCTAGATCTTTGGCACCATTTGACAAATCTTCATAAAAGATGGCCAAAAAAACTGCCCGCTGTTCTTGTTGTGCATGGAAAGTTTCGAGATGATCCGTCAAGCAGGGGCAGAGCAATGGGGGGGGGGGGGGAGTGTTTCCCAGTGTTAATTCCCATAGGACCTTTAGTCAAAGCTGCAGCCCGAAGCACTGGACGGAATTAAACCAAATTTGGCAGAAAGGTAGATTTGGTTACACAGATCACACTGTTATTTGGTGTAAATCCATTCAGAAGTTAAGAAATAAATAAAATAAAAAAAGTTAGTGATATCTGTGGGCGCATTGACTTTGCATAAAAAGACAAGCTCTTGCAGGGAAATGCAGAGCTATGACTGGCTGCCACCATTTTTTAAACAGGAAGTGTTGGCAGCCATCTTGGGACTCCGCTTCAGCCAAGACCCACAAAATAAACGTGTAAAAAAAATTTTTTTTTTTTTAAAAAAAAGCATAGTGGGTTGGGTAGGAATACCCTGACCACCTAAACTTGGACCCCACAAAGCCAAAAAAAAACATTAAAAAAAGTTTGCTGCAAATTTGCAGGAAAAAAAAAAAACCACAAACACGGTCTCCCACGCTTGTTTTTAATTAAGCCCCCAAATGGGCCAGGTCATGGGGGCATTCCTTAAAATAAAAAAAAGTGGCACACATGGCCCCCCTCCTACGGCTTATCAAAGCCCCGGCGACCGCCACCCCCCTGGGGAAAGAGTAATTAAATGAATGCAGGGGGGGACCTGCCGTGCCCCGGACCGCCATCTCCCCTGGGCTAAAATGAAATGAATGCCGGGGGAGGGGGGGCCCTCTGGCCACCCCCGCAGGGCACCACCTCCCAGGGCAATTGTTTTAATTAAGGGGGCATGCACCCCCCCCAGCAGCCACAGGGACCACTACCTCCAGGGCGGTGTATTGCAATGGAGGGGGGCCACGCGGCCCCTCCTCCTGGAGCCATAGATGCCCCCAGGGACCGCCACACCCCCGGGCCGGTTCCTGCTATGTCTCGGGGTGGCCACCCCAGAGACATAGCGGTTTGCTGTGGCTTGGCGGGAGCTTTACCACTCCCGCCAAGCCACAGCAAACACTACTTCCAGCAAGCAAGAGCTCAACAGAAATGCTCTCGCTCACTGGAAGCAGAGCAGAACTGCGTTCAGACACAGGGAGCTGCTAAACAAGCAGCTCCCTATGTCAGCAAGCAATGCTGGCACCCGGGGGAGCCAGCAGGGACCGTGGATGATTTCTGGCTCCCCGCGGTCCCAGTGGAGACTGGGTGCCCCCACTGGGTGCCCTGGGGGCAGACATGGCAGGGTCAAATTCGGCCCTTGGAGTTTGGGGGGCGCACGGCCCCCTCCTCTAATTGTAAAAGGGCGGGCCCCAGGGCCAAAATTGGTCCAGGGAGGGGGGCAGTGCGGACCCTCACTCCTCTATTAAACAGAAATTTTAAAAAAGGCTGGGCCTCAAGGGATGGGGCCCCCCCCAAGGCCAAAAATCAGCCTGGGAAGGGGGGCCACGCGACCCTCCCTCCCCCCTTTCCCATTGCAAAAACACCTGACCCGGGGCCACTCTGCAAAAGAGCCTCCTGGCGCACAACATGTTGGGGGATGAAGTCCCCTTGGCTGGTGGGGGTCCTTGGGGATAACAACCCCCTCCAGTAAGTCCCACAAAGCGGAATTGCTGTGAGGTCGTCAGAGGCCCGCCCTCTTTCTCCCCCCTCTGCAAAAGCGCCTCCTGGCGCACTACTTGTTGGGGGATGAAGTCCCCTTGGCTGCTGAGGGTTCTTGTGAACCAAGAACCACTTCTTTTACCTTCAGTAAGTCCCCACCCAGCTGGATTGCTGAGAGCTCGTGGGAGGCTTTGCCCCCCTTCTTCACTAGTTAGGAAATAGAATTTAAAAAACCTTAGAAATTCACTCAAAAAAAACAAAGGTAATATGGACGTTATAGTTCGGCTCACATTTCACTTGTACAAAACCAGATAAATTCAGCAGTTATAGTTAGCTGAGCCAATTAGAACCTATGATCCTCGCAATGCACTGCTTATGACCTCACATATTACATTACTCATGACATGGTCAGTGACATCACTGATGACATATGACATAACTGATATCCACAGAACCTGTGACACACCCAGTTAAACCCCCATACATCACCTCATACAACCACTGCCACACAACCACTGACATTCCCATTTGCAGACCCATAGTGACACCTCCTCAATGAGCCATATAGCCGCTAACACATCAATTCACCCACACAACCACTAACTCGCATATATAGGCACTCTTGTGCCTACTCACTGACCAACACAGCCACTCACACATACACTCAGCCATTCTCGTACTGAATTAGTCACTCATACAGATACTCACATACCTGCTTACTCACCCAGTCACTCACACATCCACTCACTTATTCATAGATATACTAACAAATGTACTCAGTCACCCATAGTCACTGAGACAAGCACACTCTCCCATACAACCTCTCTCACACTCACTCACCCATATAGTCGCTCACACACCTATTCACTCACCCATACAGTCACTCATGTACCCGGTTAATGACCCATACAGACCCTTATGTACCTGCTCAGTCATCCATTCAGCCACTCATGCACCCGCTTATTCACCATTTACAGCCCCTGACAGCCACTCACTCACCCATACAAAAACACATACCCACTCACTCATGTATACAGTCTCTCACATACCCACTCACTCTTCTATACAACACTTACACACTGACTCACTCACCATACAGGCACTCCCATTTCCACTTACAGTATATATGTTTTACACTCAGTAACTTTTAGAAAACAATCACTGGATGAGGTCATCAGTGATGTAATTTCAGATGTCATCAGTGATGTAATTTCAGATGTCATCAGTGATGTCACTGACCATGTCAAGCGGGATGTATTATGTGAGGTCATAAGCAGTGCATTGCGGGGGTGTAAGTTATAATTAGCTCAGTTAACTAAAACTGCTGAATTTCTCTGGTTTTGTATGACTGAAATGTGAGCCTAACTATAACGTCCCTGTAACCTTTGTTTTTTTTCCAGAGAAAAAAAAAAATATATATATATATATATATATATATATATGTCCATCAACAAAGTTTGCCTCACGAAGGAGCCCACACAGGTAAGTAACGCTCTTCAATTTTAATAGACGCTGCAGCATGGAATGACAGGGCGCTTCAAGCAATGTCCTTAAAGCCGACACGTTTCAGGCTCCCGCCCTTTTTCCATAGGCTTAATTACTGCAGACGTGCACATCACAGGGTGCACCTCTTATTCACGGAGATCCAGCCCCAGTGGGCATGGCCGTTCGCACGGCCTCCTGGACTCTGTAGCAGCCTCTATTAAAATTGAAGAGCGTTACTTACCTGTGTGGGCTCCTTCGTGAGGCAAACTTTGTTGATGGATGTAAAACGGCTCGCCTAGCCGTGAGGGATGCCCCGCTGCATTTGGGAGGATCGGGGAACACACCAACCGGCGTAGACCATTACAGAACAGGTGCTGGAATAGGAGGCCGCGAGATGCAGCTGGTTTTAAGATGGACGTTTGAGGCGCCCCACTGTGGTTTTAATTTTGGACAAAAAAACTTCAGAGTGCACACAACTCACTGGAGTAAAACTAAGGTGTCACTACAGAGTCCAGGACGCCGTGCGAGCGGCCATGCCCACTGGGGCTGGATCTCCGTGAATAAGAGGTGCACCCTGTGATGTGCACGTCTGCACTAATTAAGCCTATGGAAAAAGGGCGGGAGCCCGAAACGCGTCAGCTTTAAGGACATTGCTTGAAGCGCCCTGTCATTCCATGCTGCAGCCTCTATTAAAATTGAAGAGCGTTACTTAGCTGTGTAGGCTCCTTCGTGAGGCAAACTTTGTTGATGGATGGATATATTTTACCACCAATCCCACAAACCTTCTGCCAAACACTTATACAGGTGCCTCTGTCGTGAGTTTGTGGTACTCACGCATCAATCTTCCACCAACGCTCTGCAACAGAGCAAACAGAGCACTCAACAGGCTGGGTCCTTAAAATTTTATTGACGATCCGTTTCGTCATCCTGCCTTAATCATGTCAATTGCCAAACACTGCCAACTAGTCCGTCAAATAAGAGTCCGTTGGTACACATAGAAAGAGGACTTCCTTTCTAAATGGCTGTCTTTTTGATCGTCATTGCAGAGGGGTTGCCAAACTTGCATACCCTTGACAGTTTCCACCATCAGTTGATATTTCGCACATGTTGAGTACTGGACATTTCATGTAGCACAACATGCCAGATACAACGGTAATATATTTTCAGTGGTTCCCAATCTGTGCGCAGCGGCACCCCGGTGCGCCCTCAAAACTAGCCAGCGGTATCGCTCACCAAGGGCTTCTGATTTTCAATTTCAAGTAATAATTGCCAGCTAACACAGAAATGCGAGTTTCAGTAAAAGGATAAAACCTCGTTTTCCACTAGATGGCAGCAGAGCATTCTTTATCAAGAGTGCAGAAGTGAATGTTACTAGTCCCTCCTGCCTGCAGCAGCGCTTCCTGCTCTGACCTGCATTTCAGCAAAGAGAGAGATGGGTGCCTCAACTGCTGCAGCTTTTCATGTGCGAGAAATGCGGGGATGGGCGTGGGGCGCAGGGCTCGGATAGCCATCTTGAAAGGTGCTCAGAGACACGCGCTGCCCTTTTCTCCTATTAGGTAAACAGTGACCTGCCTGCTGCTGGAGGAAGGGTGGCTTCCTCAGAGTCAGGTGCAAGTATGTGCATTACTTCACAACTGTATTTTACTTGATGGGTGGTAGAGCGAGAACAGCCTTTCTTTGCACTCTATCAAACCGCCATGTTTAAATAACTATTCCAGGGGTCTCCAACCTTTTCTGTAACAAGAGCTACTTTTGTTCAAAGGAAATCCTCCCGAGCTACTAGTTTTTGTGATGTAGTAGTGACAGAATCAGACAATGGCTACCCTATGCAACATTACCAGCAGTGATCACCTCCGTGCATAAGGAGGCTTGCCAGAACTAATGTAAAAAATACTTTGTCAATTTGGAATGCCTTTACATGGGTAATACATACCAGCCATAGCTGCAACCCCCGAGGATCACAGTAATAATTCTCTCCATCACCACATGATTTATCACTCAAATATCAGCTTTAAATACACTTCAGAAATTCAACCATTTTCTCCAAACATTAGCTTCTTTGTTCTAAAGATTACTCCTATTGATGTCTCAAATACACATTGTTTCAATTTTAGTATACGTATATTATTTCAACCAAGCAAAAGCTTTTAATTAATTAGGCTGGGCTGCACAAAGGAGAGCTACTTACAGGTAGCCAGAGAGCTACTAGTAGCTCACAAGCTACTCGTTGGAGAAGCCTGAACTATTCAATACGGCTGCGATTTAGACTTTTGGCTGCAGGATCTGTCAGGCATAGATTATCTATACCTAGGGAGCCTTGCCAAACCCAAGACTGCCTGTCCATGACTGCCCAGAAGTAGGGGCTATCTGGCACAGTTTACAATGAAGGCCTGTCAACATCGCCCTGCAGCTCTTGCTGGCATTGTGCAGCTAGGCATGAGGTTTGCCCAGAGCCCTAAACCTGCGCCACTGGAAGCACTCGCCAGCACAAGGTTAACTAGCTATACAAATGTGTGCTTGTTAGTCAATCGCTCCCAAGAGAGAAGGAATATTATGACCGCAGATAATGTTGATGTCTTACTATTAACTGAAACACGGCTGACACTGCATTAATATGTTATGTTCTAGTTCATCAACGCACATACACTGTAGTTTCTTCACACGAAAGAGCAACACCAAAGTAACCAATGTAGAGATTAAAACGAAAAGTTAAAATAATGCATGCGAGGAAAACTACAGGGTAAATTACAAGGGCCTCGAGGGTTTATTTTTGGAAGGGAGGGAGGCGCTCTCCTGCACCTCAAGAGGAAGATTGCTCCATTGCCTGGCAGCTGTAAACTAAAAAGCTCTCTCGCCAAATGAAACAGTTCGAGTCTTAGGGATATTCAGTAAACGTTGGTCTCTGGAACATAAAGTCCAATTGGTAGTACATACTGAAAAATAGCTGCGTTAAAAGTATAGGAAGCCGAGTAGAAGGCGTGATGTACAATAATAAGTGATTTATGAGAATTCTATTCCTCACTTGGAGCCAATGGCAAGATCTCTAAATAGGTATGATATTATATGATCACTGCAGCGGTTTCGTAATTAATCTTCCTGCAACATTTTCTACAAGTTGAAGAAGCTGAAGTAGTTGATATGGCAGATTCAGGTAGATGGAATTTTCATAGTGAAAACGTGATTGTATGTGGTCCAACGAAACATGGAGAGCCAATCAAAGGGAAAAGCTCTCTCAATGGTTTCATGTGCCAGAAACAAGAGCTGGCAACTTTAGAAACCTAAATTTCCAAGGATAACTTGGAGTCTAGATAGATTTTAAGACAGCAGCGGTCTTGGCTGGGGTAGGAGGAGAGCGCATGGTTCTGGCCATAGACTTGGGATTCATTCCTCAAAAGTCTGTTTAGTCTGCTCTGTTTTGTTAGGATTTAGTTTAAAAAATATTTGTAACCATTCAGCTACCTATAAACGTGACGGCAGAAAAAAAAAACTACTCATTTTGTGAGGATGTAGATTTCTTGGGGGTCAGTCAATTTGAAAAGCAGTTGTGTATCATCCCCATATGTGTAAAACTTTATCCTCATCAAATGGTGAGTCTTGACAAAAGCGAATATCTACACAATAATAAAAAAAATTAAAAAAAAAAAAAAAAGGGGAGGGAAAAGAATGCAATCCTTCAGTACCCCATATTTGTTAGGATTTTCTTGGACATAAAAGGAGGGGAAAAATAATGACAGATCTTTCCGACCAGAACTCCAGCCATTTTAAGTTGAGGTCGTCCAGGCAAGTGGCATGTAATCTACTTATGAGTAAGGGGAAGTCTGTGGTGTTGAAGGATGACAAGATATCGAACAGAATCAGTGCCCCGACACCTACCAGTATCAGGAGAGTACCCAGTATGGAGACCATCACCTGTTCAGTGCGATGGCAATATGCAATGGCATATTGTTGGTCACAATCCTTGGACCCACGAGCACAACTGAATGAATCGATCACTCAATAGTAAACAATGTTCATGAAATAATCAAACCAAAATTTAACATATTTCGTCATGTATATTACACAAAAACATGTGTTTTAACAACCTCATATACGACATTTGACAATATAGTAATATTGTGTTACTTTACAAACAAATATTGCACAGTAAATCCTTCTTTTGTACAATGGTCTTGATAGCCAAAATTTTAAAAATAAAATTCAGTAGCCCATAGCCCGATGAATTTCGGGATGCACTCCCTTCTTCAGGGGCTGGAGAATCTTAGCTGAAAAGTAAATGAATAAACGAACATCAACATTTTATAACAGATGGCAAATTGATTCTGTTTTGCGCAACGTACAACTATCTCGTGGTATTAACCACGTGCTCAGTAATAGGAAAGCAAGTTATTTTTGCTGAATATGAACTAAATAAGCAAACTCAAAGGTCTGAATTCCTGCCAAAGCGTGATCCGAAGTGACAGTGCACCACTATGTTGTATTGCGTTTACCCAGTTCAATGTCTGAATGTCCACAGAAATATTGTGAAATCAAAATGAAACTCAAACGCAACTCCCAATTTAAAAAGAAAAAAAGCACCCGCAGAAGCACGCATTTGTGTAAAGAGGTATCAACATTAAAAATTATACAGGAGTGCATGATATTCCCCTATACTGGTCTAGGTAACGTGGTCTATTAATATCGCTGCACCCACCAAATAATCACAATGTCTTTCGACTAAGGCATATACACAGGAACAAGCATCTGAAATCTATGCACTAATCAAGGAAACAACAGCGTTAGATGTGCAAACAGGTTCAACGGCGCAACAATTGAAGCAATTAGAGTATTTGATGCGGAGAGAACTAAGTCAACGGCTCCACGCTTCCACATTAATTCAATACCAAAGTTAAAAGAATTCCTCGAGGATTACGTCCATCTATTAAACCCATGTTATATAAACTTCAATTCAACAAGGAATTCATGGACGAGTGGTATTCAATTTTAAATAAATGTTCATTGGATTTAATTTTGTTAATAGTGGAAGAATAATCGCACACTATTAAAGATTTGGATGAAGAGATCCACACAATTAAAACAGAGCTAGAAAGACGAAAGGAGGATAACGTCTGGACAAAAACATTAATAGAAATAAACTCAAGATTGGATATTTACGCTAAGGAAACCCAAGAACATAAATTACGCAAGTTTAAGAGGGACACAATAGATTACAAACTTAATGAAACCTACACGTGGGCGGAGGTATACGCCCAAAGGAGGAACTTTAGGAAAACAACAACTCAAACATCGTCAGAGGAAAGCATAACATCAGATAAAGATATTGATCCTTCTAGAGTTCCGATTGCTCAAACTTCACAACAAGAAAGAGTACATACAAGAGAAGCAGCAGATTTATCCAAGGAGGCAGCCACTTCATCTTCTTTGGCCTCAGGCCACGATTCCGGACAACCACCCAAAAAACAACAAAGTGGAAAAGGAAAACCCACAGAGGAAAAAGGCAGAACCTCAGGAGCCAGGACAAAGCTTAGTCATCAACATTGTCAACCACATTAACAATCAATCAATTAAGAGTCCTAGAAAAAGGGACATCATTTGTCAACACATATAACACTAATCTTTTGGAAGTTGCTCTTTTTAGGTTCATGCGCAATTTAAGATTGCCTCATTTTTTCACTAACATATTGCTACCACAAGGGACTCTTAATCCCACAGAATTTCTGGAGTTCAAACCAAGGAGTACGTTTCAAGCTCCTGTGTTGCATAAACTACTTGATACCTTTGAACTTTTAGTCAGAGGAGAATTCAATAAACTTCAATTCAATCCTAAGCGAAGACAGAACTTAACTAAATCTGAACTAAAACATACTGCAATCCCTGGCAACTAACCCAGACATAATATTTCAAAGTGCAGACAAAGGAGGTGGATTAGCGTTGGACCGTGTATTCTACATGAGAAAGCTGGAGGAACATGTCAATGACATTTCAACGTATATGGAGTTAGATACCGTTGAAAGAAATCTCAAACGTTTTGAAGACAATTCTATCAAAAGCAGAGGAACTTGGGTGGATTTCATCTTCTACCGAATCGTTTTTGACTACAGCATTTCCAAGAATACCAACGTTATACATGTTAACCAAGAGTCACAAAAATCTACTTGATCCACCATTCAGACCTATAGTGTCAGGATGCAATTCCATCTTTGAACCAATAGGGAAATATTTAGACACATTTTTTCAACCTTTTGTGCAATCCTGGATGACCTACATTAAGGATACTACGCATTTCCTCAACAAACTTGATGCTTTACCAACAGCGAATTGTGACAATTGGATACTATGCACCATAGACGTAACTGCACTATATACATCAAACACCAAGAAGGAATAGAAGCAGAAGAGTGGGCTCTTTTGCAGTCAGTAAAGGCTCATCGAGTATTTTTACTTGAACTTTTACATTTTTGCCTATATCACAGTTATTTTCAGTGGCAAGATCGTTTTTTTCTCCAATTACGAGGGACATCTATGGGCTTTGCCGGACCCCATCATACGCTAATATCTTTATGGCGAAATTCGAGAAAGAATATACTAGACAATTCTGAATGGCAACAAAATTTAGTAACTTACATTCGATTCATAGACGACATCTTCCTGATTTGGAAAGGCAGTCAAGAAGCACCGTCCATTCAAATTACTACACTAAACAGGGTAGAACCCTAGGATACAATTTACCAGTCAGATTAGTCAAACTGAAATCACATTTTTGAATGTGAAGATTGTTAAAAAAAAAATTTAAAAAAAAACACAAGAAGGATTAAACGAGTGTTTATGTGAAACCCACAGATAGAAATAACGCACTATTATTCCAAAGTTTCCATCTGGACAATTTATTAAGAAATCTTCCATTTTCACAATTTCTAAGAATTAAACGGGTAACGTCAGATTCAGTCACAGCTTCAGAAACTATCAGACAACAAAAAGAAAAATACCGACAAAGAAATTATCCTGTTAAACTATTAGATGAAACAGAAGAGAAGGTTATGAAATTAGACAGACGGACATTGCTTCAACCACAAAAAAAGAAACAACAACTAAGACACGTTTGTGTGTCAAAATACTCAACACAATCAAAGAACATTAAAAGAATAATTCAGCAGAAATGGGAGCTTATACAACATGAACCAGACTTCAATGGTCTATTTGCTGAAAAACTCATATTTGTATACACTCGATCGAAGAACATTAAAGAAAGATTGAAATCACCTCGTGAAATTTCGACAACCAATCTGACTGGCACGAATCGCTGTCACAATTGTATACATTGTAACATGATCGTAGGAGATAGAATTTCACATCCTAGACCAGGGGCAATCCTTAAATTACGACATTCAACTAATTGGGATTCAAAAAATGTAATATACAGTATCAAATGTCCCTGAAGTTTATTATATATAGGCAAAACAGAGTGTAAGGTTAAAGTCCGAATTACAGAGCACAAGTGCACAATTCGCAATCAAAACAACAATTCTAATTTAGAGGTTCATTGGTTGGAATTGCACCATTCGATTACACAGTTGAGGTTTCAAATTATTGAAAAGGTAGAGATACGATCAGGTTTCAACAATGCGCAAATCCTGTCTCAACGTGAAATCTATTGGATTAAACGTTTAGATACTCTTACACCTAGAGGGTTGAACGACCATTTAGACATGGCATGTTTTTTGTAAACAATTTTCAACCGAGGATTCATGAACATTGTGGAACCAATGTGTTCAGTAAAGTACAGCAAGTTTACAATGACTACAATATGGAGGGAGACTTCTTTTTCTTCCTCCATCACCGATTATTTTGGGTGGTGTTTATTTTGAGAGCACTTTATGATCTGGGTCACAGTCTTTTCCATACAGCATCACAGCATTTTTGGTGCGTGATGATTGGTTCTTATTTCGGATAGTGAGATATATCTTACAGTAGAAGATCACATTTGATTTTGCGTTGAGCACCCGTTATGTTCACTTTTATATTTGGATCCGTTCATTAATTTACACTCTCAGACTTCACAATTCAATCATTGTTTTAAGTCAGCAATAGCAACCCACAATCATAGAGGGCAATACAAAAAGAGTCAGCTAGCGGAAGTTGGAATATACCATGATCATGTTTTCTGGTCAGTAAGAGGATTTGTTTATAAGCAGAGATGTTTTAAGCAACCACAGAAGAAGTGTTTCTAGTAGATGGATTCAGTTTGTCTCACTATTGTTCATAATGTATTATCGGACAAAGGATGTCTCCTCAAAGATGGCGAACATGGAATCACACCAGGAGCGGCAGGTTTAGTCCTCTTTCCATGACAGGCATTCATAAAGAACTTCAGAACGCGAGCCGCGGTATTCTGGTGGACAAGTGAGCAAACGAGAGCGTCAGCTCTTGTCAGAAAGAGAGGTGAGAAGTGTAGACTCGCATTTAGAATGGAGCCAGTTTCCCTGGTGATTTTTTGTTTGGATCCTTTTTGTTTGTTTTTTTGATGTAGCGCATTCGCTTTTTTTGATAGATTACTACTAAAGCGGAATGAAGAGTTTCATCGCTGTTGACCAAAGGTGCCATTGGGCATTTAAAGTGCCAGCATTTAGTTGAGAGGCGGAACGCGGGAGCACGCGAATAACAGAGTGCAGCGTTTGCCAGAAAGAGAGGTGAGAAGCTCAGATTTGAATATTACATGAGACCAGCATCTCGGGGGTTTCATCGTTCGTTGATGTAAAGTGCATGTATGTTTTACAGATAACAATTTCAGCAGGACAAAGTTTCCTCGCTGTTGTTCAAGAGAGCTAGTGGATATTGAAAGAGACAGCACCCCGCTGAGTGGCGGTATGTTAGATAGAACAGTACATAATGATCATATATATATATATATATATATATATATATCACACACACACACACACACACACACACACCCGGAAGGCTTATGGGGAGTAATCAGGTTTTTTCATATTTCAATTTGACAGACATCCGCAGCAGGTGATTATTCAGGAGCCAGCGAGTGTTTAATCATAGGCAGTTTTAAACAGAACTATTTACATGAACACACGGTTGGGGATAGGTCACACAGCATGTTTGGGAACTCGAGCACATGGGTGTGTGGTTTTTTCTTTTACTTTTTAAATTGGGAGTTGCATTTGAGTTTCATTTCGCAATATTTCTGTGGACATTCAGACATTGAACTGGGTAAACGCAATACAACATAGTGGTGCACTGCCACTTCGGATCACGCTTTGGCGGGAATTCAGACCTTTGAGTTTGCTTATTAAGTTCATATTCAGCAAAAATAACTTGCTTTCATATTACTGAGCACGTGGTTAATACCACGAGATAGTTGTACGTTGCGCAAAACAGAATCAATTTGCGATATCCGTTCTAAAATGTTGATGTTCGTTCATTTACTTTTCAGCTAAGAGTCTCGAGCCCCTGAAGAAGTGAGTGCATCCCGAAATGCATCGGGCTATGGGCTACTGAATTTTAATTTTTTTTAATTTTGGCTATCAAGACCATTGTACAAAAGAAGGATTTACTGTGCAATTTGTTTGTAAAGTAACGAGATATTACTATATTGTCAAATGTCGTATATGAGGTTGTTCAAACAACATGTTTTTGTGTAATATACATGACGAAATATGTTAAAAATTTTGGTTTGATTATTTCATGAACACCGTTACTATTGAGTGTTCGATTCATTCAGTTGGGCTCATGGGGTCCAAGGAATGTGTTCTTTGGCTTTATTATTGGTTCAGGTCGTGTAGGTTAGACAACATACACACCCGCAGAAGCACGCATTTGTGTAAAGAGGTAGCAACATTAAAAATTATACAGGAGTGTACGACATTCCCCTACACTGATATTGTTGGGGGTAAGGGTCACTTTTCCATGATTTCCCCCCTACAAGAAAGTAGAGAGTTTATCAGGAGAGAAAGTGAGCTTTATCAACTGAGGTTTTAACCACATATTACCATGGCCAAATGCCAGTTTTTGGGAATCATGTCTTGCCCAAGACCAAGATTAAACAAGTATGTTACTTCTTTAGTCAGACCACGACTAAGCCGTTTCATGAGTTTGCAGGACAAATATTAAATGGGAAGCTTGTAGGTCTTGCTGTGAATAATATTTTTCATATCTCACTATGGATGCCTTTTTTTTTTTTTAAAACAGGAGAGAGTATAGTCACGTTCCACTTGTACCAAAGAAGGTTGCAAAAAGAGACTTCCCAGTTTAATTCAAGTGTGAGTTGCATTCTAATAGCTTCAGTCTTTGTGGTAAAGAAGCTTCATAACTGATCTCATTACTCTTGGGAAGGAGTAATAACCAATGAAGCAGGAATGGATGTGGAAAGATCTTATATTTCATTGTGGGCTTGAAAGACTTGTTTAGCATCTTGTTTTGTTCTGCATATTTGTTGCTTGTTCCTCTGTAGTGAGGTGATTTATTTTTGTTGGTCTTTACAAATATAGTCCTGTGTCAATACTATTGCCAACTTTCAGATTTTTAGTTTAATGATTGCTAATTCGTAGATGAACAAAGGTGTATGTGGTATAAGGATTAGTAGTGCAATTCCTAGTTTTACTGGCATCAAATTTGCCAAGTTTTAAGAGAACTTAGACAAAGCTGTATTAACATCTATGTATATATGTCCAATTTAGCTTGCGGTTGAGAAAATAGGTGAAAAGCAGAATTAATGAAAGACAGGAGTTCCTACATCTTTTTGATCTTAAACATTTTAGTGCCGTTAGAATTTTTGGTACCTTTAATTTAAAAAAAAAAAAAAAAAAATACCAAAACCAATATGGTCTGAATACAACAGGGGACTTGTCTGTTTAGCATCAGGATGGGCTAGAGGAGAAATAAAAATAGCATCCAGAATATATCTCGAGGGCTCCTTATTTATTAATACAATATTGAAATCTTCTAGATCTTTTTTATAGAACAAGCAGCAGGCCCTTCTCGCGATTCTAGCCAATACTTGCAGTCACCTAGGACAACTGTATGCTCATTTTATAACAAACCCAGATCTGTACTAGTATGGGGGTCAATATGTAAGGAGTAGAATTTGCTTCAAATAGTCTAGTTTACATTTGTAGGCTAGCATGTCACCTGGGAAAGAACTCTCCAGGGCATTCTCATCTATCACAAAATGGTTCCCATAAAGAACTGACCCTTCCCCACCTCTTCTATCAGAATGATAAACTCAGACGATGGCCTACTTAGTTGGCATTAGTTCGCCCATCAAGTAGTCTAAATTCTCTGGTACCCATCTTTCATAGGTCTCGCAAAGAGCAGCTATTTCAAGACTAAGCAGACCTAAGCAGAGATTAGGTATGTCCACCCTGTAATATTTTTAAACAAAATCATTTGTAAGCTAATCGTAGTGATGGTGTGGCTGTCACAGCCAGCGATTCACTAGTGATCTTGATGTCTGCACTGAATGAAGTAAAAGGTGTAGGCTTTATACTAGTGCATATCTCCCCTACTCCTTCTCAAACACTATTCTACCAACCTATAGACCTCCAATGACTATGCACAGCTTTCCACTGAGTTACTAGGAGTTGGTTTGTTCACTATTATGCTCATCAGCTAAATGAATGAATTAGCTTAATTGCTTACTTCACCATTTTTCTGATACAACTGATGGCCCTACTCATTGAGCAGGTCACATTCTGACAATATATGGACTACAGAACATAAAGTAGAGACCATGGACAGTGTGCCCAAAACCTGATTGGGCTATTACTTCATTAGATTTTTTGGTCCCCGATGCCAACATACACAAAGTAACTAAAAAAGTTCCAGTCTCTCGTTACAACTAGACTAATATCTACATACCTAATTTTGATCATACTCTTCAACAAGCATACGGGCATCTTGAAGGTCCAATCATGAAACAATATGCAGTTTACCTTTAATGGGTATCCACAGCAGTGGATGTACACACTGAAAATTAAAATGACTGATGATCATCATATTTGATAGCCTTGGCTGCTTCCGCAACTATGCTGGAAGGAGCGATTGAGCCATAGTAAGGGTGCGGTAGGATTCTCTGTGCTACATGATCCAGGAGTGGTAGGGCAGGGTCTGAAAGGTCTGGAATGGAAGGGAACATCCAAAAATGATTGGACATTAAGCAGTCATATACTGCATGCTGGGAAAAAAGGTGACAGAAGGTCACTGAAAGGATCGCAAATCGGCTACAATGTCCACACTGGCATCAACACTTTGGAATATCGCTGCTGTGGAAATGATTACATACTAGTTGGGGATGAAAACTCTGGAGCCATTTGGAAGTGGGTGATGCAGTATTTGGAGGAGACGCACTTGATTTCCATGTTCTTGTAGACTAGAATCATTAAGAATATACCGGGATCCTTGAACGATTGCAAACTTTATAACATACTGTAAACGAATTAACAGATTTTTGACTTCCTGCATAATGTATTCCCCTATAAACAAATTCATTTTTTAGCCAATATTACTGTAAATAATTGTTTTTTAGTACAATGAGGATGGTGCAATATAAAACTGTCAAATAAACAAAGCTGTAATTTACACTTCACAGAATGGAAAGCCTAAATCACAAAGTTTTCATATATTATGTCATCACAAGATATATTTAATGCGATACGGAATTCTTCAGGGGAAATGGTCCTTTTGCATACTTGTCGGAGTGGTACCGTCACACCTGCTTCTATAACTTTAAGAACTGGTTAATGCAACGGCATTTATCTTGGCTGTCAAAAATATTTTATTTGGCCCTTAACAAAAATGCAGGACTTAACAGCACACCGTTATGAGGAATAAAATAAATATATCATGTATCACCAACTCTTAAATGGCCGCATAGCTACCGGTTGAGAAAGGAAATGCATTTACCCAACCTGTCTGTCCAATAAAACGTTCTATGATTTGTGCTGTTTTTTCTGAGAGTAAGTTCTGAGTTCTAGCACTCTAGAAGTTTAGGATGTTAATGCTAAAAGAGGCAAACACTCTGAACCTTTGACCATCACAATCCTAAAATTGAATGAAATGCCCAACTGTTGTTAGTACCCTTGAGAATGAACTCAGGACACACAGTTTAACTCTCTAGCTTAATTAGCTTTAAACCTTAGCTAAGGGAATTCTCAGGGAAACAGTGACTTGTGGTGGATGCAGACCAACACTATCAATGCATTGGCTTCCCATCAGTAAAAGTTGAAGCAGGGAGAGCTTGGATTGTGACGTCAACTGCCGAGTTGTGGCCGCTACAGCCGACTCCAACTGAGTTCTCTCCCTCCATTTTTACTTAGAGACTTTGTTCTTTCAGACATCTGAGACTTTGATTTTGTCTTTGTCGTCCATGAGTCTGCATGTAAACTTTCTCCTTTGCCTGCTGAATTGATTACTAAAACGCACCTTGTACTGCCAAGTGGCCTTGGTTAGAGCATCACAAATCAACTAAACAAATAATGCAGCTAAGCAATTCCATGTGCAAATGTTTAAAATTAAACATAAATGTGCAACAGTCGCACTACCACGACAAGGTGCCAGAGAGGTTTCTTGTAAGGCACAAAACCGAATGTTCTTGAACTCTATCCTTACAGGAAACTCTGAAGACACTACTAGATTTGGTAATACAGCAAAACAAGATTCACCACTGCTGTTATCTTTAAGTGACGCATGAAAATATTTAACACAGAATGGGGCTCTTGAGGACTATGTTTCAATGAAAAAAAGTTAAATATGGTATTGTTCCTGGCTAGAGAGGGATCACAGCTGACTGATCATTTCTCTTCTTCAGCAAGGTCATGTGGCATGTCAAAGCCAACACTGTCATTATGCAGATTTCCATGGAACTGTTGATCGTGTTCAGCCCTACAGAAAGAAGTCTAGTAATTCAGGATGGAAAAACTGCCTGTGTACCTTTCCAAGATGGTTTACGAATCCGACATCAAGCCATATTTCTTTCCAAGGATCTCCACTGTATGCATCAATGCGCTACAGAAAAGGGAAATAACAGAATTATTACCATTATGCAGAAAATACAGTTTGCCATCACTTATGATTAAATGAAGAATCTCTCAAAGTCTTGAAAAAGTTATTTGGAATCAGACCCCTAAAGCGAAATCGATATAAGAAATAGTATTTAAAGTACTAACTAGAGGACAATCCTCATCCATCTCCTCCTTCGAATAAGGAGTTAGAAAAAGTCATTGCCCAGACAGATAGGTTAGCTATGGGCTTACAAAATGCCATTAAGAACATGAAGAATTTATTAACTCTCTCGGAAAGCTCTCTCTCTCCAAAACTATCCACATCCAAAATTCAGTACACACACTCATTAATCATCATAATTCGACCCCCCTTCCTTGGTCTAATAGGATTTATCGTCCTCGAAAGTTCCTGAGATACCTGACGGACATTGAAACACAGTCATTACAACTATCCTATGAGCCGACACCCACTTTCACCGCCAACATAATTGATCAGAAAATTAAAGTTGTCCCAATTAATGTTTATAGAACTACTCAATCAAATGGCAGGAAGCTAAACCCCAGTAACCTAAAAGAATTAAAGAGAATCCCAGAGGGGCATGACACTAACCGAGACAACCCTCTTAAATCAATTTCTTGCCTTTTACTTAATTGCCGTTCAGCAGTAAAACATGCGGCTGACATTGCAGACCTAATTTTGAACCATGACATAGACTTGGCTATTCTAACGGAATCGTGGCTCACTGAATCCTCTTCACCGAGCCTTGACTTACTAGTGCCCCCTAACTACTACATTGTAAGACTAGACAGGCTAAACAAAGTGGGTGGAGGGGTGGCTTGTATCCACAGATCGGACATAGTCATCTCCAAAGGGCTCGCAGACCTTATGGAATCTTGTGAATACCTCATGCTCTCATTAAGATCTTTGGACAATCAACTCTACAAATTACACGCGTTCTACCACCCCCGGGGAAAAGCATAAACTTCATTGACCAGCTAATGGAAATCATTACAGCAAATTCTGATCCTCACTCTATTGACATTTTCCTTGGAGACTTTAATCTGCATTGGAATGACCTCAATGACAATCAGGTCAATATTCTCAAAGATTTCCTAGCCGTTCATGAGCTAAGGCAAGCGTGTGCCCTCCCAACTCATGTCAAAGGCGCAATTTTAGATTGGATCATCTCCAAAGATAACGTGGTGGAATCAATTTCAATTGTACCTTGTGACTGGTCAGATCACCACATCATCAATTTCCGAATACCTTACAGAAAGAAGAAAAGTCACAATTTGTCAAATCCAAGCAGTGGATTAGAGACACTAAAGGCCTGAACATGGAGTCTGTCAGCGCGGTGCGAGATCGAACTTATACCGCCCTCTGAAATGGAAAACGTCAGTGATCTTACGGACCATTACAATCTTACGATGTCGAAATTAATTGAGAATATAGCTCCGCTAAAGCTTAGAAGAATACAGATTAAGGATAAAAATCCATGGTTCAACGGTTCTCTGAATGAAGAAAGACGGATTCTCAGACTTTCTGAACGGAAGTGGAGACAACACCCATCATCCCACCATCTAACACAGTTAAGGAAGACCAGGAAAGCTTACAATAAAAGCGTTCTTAATTCTAAAAGAATTTTTAGAACTGAACTGGATAACGCAAAGAACAGAGAGTAAGCTCTTCGAATTGCTAAAAGTTCAATCGAACAAGCTGGCCAAATCCTCACTTCTAACAAATAAATCTGAATTGAGCTGCGATGATTTTTCATCATTTTTCACAGCTAAAGCCAGCTCACTGGAGAGTGAACTCTCGAATTCCTCCGACAAAACCTTTAATTTAAGGAGTACACTAGTGGAGCAGCCAGCACTACCAGCACTAGCACGGCCTAAAAATAATGCGCAATGGTCAACATTCAAACTATACGACCAGGAGGACATAGCCAAAGTTATATTAACTTTGAAACCGTCCAATCATTACAATGACCCTCTTCCTGCAAAATGCTGGCCCGCATTCAATCACAAGGTCATCCCACTTTGGACTAAGATAATCAATGCTTTACTAGTACAAGGATCTGTTCCAGAATGTCCAAAAACGGGCCAAGTCATCCCTCTATTGAAAAAAACCCACTGAGAACCCTTCGGATCCTAACAATTTTAGGCCGGTAACAAACATTCCCTTATTAGCCAAAGTTCTTGAAAAATGTGCTCATCAATTGGGACAACACATTATGCACTTTAAGTTAGTAAACGATTGCCAATCGGGGTTCAGACCTAATCATAGTACAGAAACTGCTATTCTGCACATAGTGGATGATGCTCTTCTCGCTCTTGATTGTAAAGGAACTTGTCTCCTTGTCCTTTTAGACCCATCATCTGCTTATGACACCGTGAATCATGCCAAACTTTTAGACCGTCTGGAAAACAGGATGGGCCCATCTGGAACAGTCTTAAAATGGTTCCAGTCCTGCTTACAGAACAGATCTCAGAGATTCATGGTGAACCACAAGTTCTCTGCCTACCCCAATCCAAATTGGAGTTCCTCAAAGATCAACTTTATCACCTTCCCTTTTCAATCTATACATTGAACCATTAACTGAAGTACTACAACAGGCTAACATCTCCTTTCACATGTATGCAGATGACTCAGCTGTACATGAAGATTACATCATTGGAAGAGATAATCATAATGAACCAAGCTCTTCAGAAGACTGTTCATTGGCTTGAGGGCAATCATCTCAAGCTCAAACCACAAAAAACAGAATTCCTTCTGATCTCCCCTCCCAAACGTGACACCAGGATTAAGGAATGGTCTAAGATGATAAATGCGCTAAACGGCTCCCCGATTATAGTAGTCTCAACTAAGTCTTTAGGAATCACGCTGGATAAGGATCTAAACATGCGTACCCATGTCAACACAATGGCAAAAAATGCCCGCTTCCATCTGAGCTACCTTAGAAAGCTGAAGCCATTCATTAACTCAGATGACCTGAAATCGGCAGTCCAGGCGTTGGTCATTTCTAAAATTGACTACGGTTGCGCAACGTTATTAGTTCTTCCTAAGATTTCAACAGCTCCCCTTAAAGCTTGTCTCAATGCGGCAGCTAGACTTATATCGGGATCCAAAAAAATTGACCATATCACTCCTCACCTGATAGCTCTCAATTGGTTACCGTTCGAGGCGAGAATACAGCTAAAGATTGCATGTATAACACACAAGGCTATTCACCACTCAACTCCTCATTACCTGGCCCAGAAAATTACATTGTCTGGAGGTAGTAGATCCTCTAGGGGGCGGGAGATTTTTTTTACTGAAACCAGCATTATTCCGGAAGAGATCATATGACAGCATTCACAGGAGCTGCACCTAGGATTTGGAACTCACTCCCGCCGAATAGCAGAAGGATTGCCCACGCAACCCGATTCAAGAAGGAGACCAAGTCCTTTCTGATGAGTAAATTCCTCCCTTAATAATGGAGCGGTTTAAGGTCAATTCATAGGACTTACGTTAGGTTCCATGACCAATCCATCGTTGTTCTGGTCTTCTACTGTACTTGTCATACATTCCGTCACCTTTGTGTATTCCTAGTAATGCTCAGTATTGGTTTTGGCTTGTAAATAAGGGTTATGTGATTTGTTTTAAGGTTTGTCTATTACTATTAAGTGTGTGTTATTGTAACTATTAGAACATGCAACGGGGTTAAGTCTCTTTTTCCCAGTAGTAGGTTGTATAGGATTTGATCTGAAAATGTAGTGCTATCTAACTGTAAAGCGCTCCGACACTCATTTCTTTGGGTCATGTTTGCGCTATAGAAAACACTGAATAAATAAATAAGATACTGGATTCTTAGTGTTAGCTAGATATAGTTGAAAAGATATTAATCACCTTACTGACAGCGGAGCCCCAGCAACATGGCTGACGCCCAGAGGAGCTGCCTAAGTAGCTATAGAGGAGATCGGCTTTGGATCCCCCATTGGCCGTCACCTACCCTTTGGACTTGGGCACGGTTTCTCATCTCCCTGCCACGTCTACTCTCTCCCCTCGCCTTCCGACGAACTCTGAAAATTCTGCGACGGCAGAGCCCCAGCAATCATTGCTGATGCCCGGAGGAGCTGCCTTGGTAGCTATTGAGGAGATTGGCTGCGGATCCTTCCTCGGCCACACCTACCCTCTGGACTTCACACTGTTTCTTGTTCTCCCCACCTCATCTTCTTTTTCCCCTCTCCATCCGATGAACCTCCGAGGGTATACCGATGGCGGATCCTATTCGTCGCTGCTGATGCCCGGTTGAGCTGCCCTGGATGCTTCTGGGGAGCACCCCTCCGGCCTTCGCCTGCCATCCGGACCTGAGCCGCGGCTGCCTGGCGTCCCCCTTCGCCTCTCCTGGACTGCGGTTGGGACGCACGATTCCTGTCATCCTCCCCCCACAAAGCAGCAACGAGAATTGCCGCAATCGCTGCTTGCCACTATTACCGAACTTGCTTTCCCTTTCATCCTCCTATTTAGCGCGCCCTCCTGACCCAGCAGCTGCCTTCCTCTTCCGGGGTCGCTAACTGGGTGCCCGCGCTGACTTCCCCCTGACTACGACGACCAGAGTACAATCGGCGTCCCACAGCCTTCCCCCGCCAGATCTGGTGGCTGCCTTCCCCTTTCAGCCCTGCTCCTGGGGTAGGTTTCCTTGTTGGCTTTCAAACGGATTTCTGTTTTACCCGCTTTCCCGCCATTTTGTGGCAAAGTTATTGGGGTCCATGACCTGGTTCCTCCATTTTGCGGTCTCTACAGACTCTCAGATCTACTCCTGCTGACGGTTAGCATCCTTGTACTCTCCAGTCTCACCATCGCCTTAAATCGATCCTCTCTTGGAACTCCTACACCCCTCTTTCCTTGCTTGGTCACTGTGATGCATCCCTTTGCCCCCTCCTTCTGACCCGTCCCTTTCTAATACGACCCGATGCAGTGAGGGAGTCCAGCCCTGGAAGTTGTTGATCTATTGGACCCTTACCGGTTTGTTGACACGCTTAATCTAATCTTTTTGGTGTTCCCTCGAAGTACTATCCTCCATGACCGTTTTTCGACCAGTCCTCATCTGCATCCCTACCCTCCTACTATTCCCCCACTACTCTTTACGCACCATAGGACTTGTTTTCGATGTTTTTTAATGCTCTAATAACGGATGTAATTATGTAACACGTTTTTTTTTTCTCTATGAAAGGACTTGTTCTTGTAACGTTGTAACAATGCTAACCTCATGTAAAGCGCTCTGATACCTCTGGGTCTAGCCAGCACTATATAAAAACTCTTCAAATAAATAAACCTAGAAACACACCAAAGGGCCGATTCCGATCTGGGTCGGAAAGCTCTCCGACCGATCCGGATTGTTTTCCGACCGAGCCGGACCCCTGCAGTCCGACCGAACGAGTACGATGCGGCCGTATGCTGCCGGACTCGGTTCGGTCGGACTCCCATTGAAGTCAATGGGAGCCGGTCATACGACGTGCACATG
This sequence comes from Calotriton arnoldi, assembly GCA_963921515.1. NCBI lineage: Eukaryota > Metazoa > Chordata > Amphibia > Caudata > Salamandridae > Calotriton > Calotriton arnoldi. The sequence continues at coordinate 2,960,637 of CAWUFW010000788.1, read as the reverse complement.
GGCTCCCATTGACTCAATGGGTACGTTGCGCACAAGGGGGCCCCCTGTAGAGGGTACGCGTTGGTGCCATCCGCACCGTACACGCATGTATAGGGGGGACCCATGGGTCCCCCCTGTGTCCGACTCGTACGGCTACGGGTGAAGGGGGGTCCGGCGCGGACCCCCGAAGTCTGCGTCCGGGAGCTTTTTCGTGTCGGAGGCTCCGACTCGATCCGGATCGTGCATCGTACTGGCTCGGTCTAAAACGTCTCCATTGCGCGCCACGAATCGAGTGCGAACGAGTCGGACGGAGCGGTTCGGACCTGGAAATGAGTCAGTCGGCGATTTCGCGTTCACTCGCATCGTACTTGCTCGCTCGGGCGACTGTACGAATCGGTCGGAAACAAAGCCTCCGACTCGGATCCGGTAAAGCCGAATCCGATTTGGAGCCCTACCGACCGAGATCGGAATCGACCCCCAAGTTATAGAGCTTACCCATGCTTCTCAACAAATCTACTTTCAGTGAGCACTTTGTAACATTCAACTTGGCATTCCTTTATGATGCAATGGTAATGGTTGCTTTTTTCAACTTTGTACTTTGTTTCTCAAAACTAAAATCGAAGAAATGTAATAATATAAAATGACACAGTTTAGACAGGCAACCTTATAAAAAAACATCCAGGTGAACTGAGTGAAATTTGCCAATCTAAGTATTTCCAAGAGAATTAAAAAAAAACATATGGTAGTAAATGTAGTGCATTCACTGTGTTCTCCGAATAAAGGTATGATTCTCGTGGACACTTCTTCGGTCTAGGTATGAGCATATGTTTTCTTGTGGTATATTTTTGCTAGTAATATAGAGTGACATATCCATGTTAACATTATTATTTTACTTACTGAAATGCATATCTATGTTATATGCATATGTTAGATAAAAAAAATTCAACATTACACTTCGGGCCTCATTACAATGGGGGTCGGACGAGCGCCCGACCGCCATCGTCTCGGGCAGGTGTCTGACCGACTATATGTCGGCAGTTCCATATGCCCAATTACAATATGACCGCAATGCAGGAGGTCGGAAAACTGCTGTTTTCCATTGCGGCTTGTGCTGCGGCCCCAGAAAAGGGTCACAGCACAAGCCACAGGGGAAAAGGGCAGGTCTCAAACATCCATGCACTGTGTACCAGGCCCCATGTGGGGCTGGTACACACTGCATTGATGTTTGGGGGGTCACCACATGTGCCCCCCTGGGCCCATAGCAGACGGGGGCCCCCAAGTCCCACTCCATCTGCCTTCACATGGTGGTCGGACCGCCATGTAAAGGCAGAGGGAAGAGGGTCATCATAATTCCTACGGTGGTGCCTTCACAGGCACTGCCCCTATTGTAGGGATTACGCTCCAACTGACGACACGATGGGCTCCTGGAGTCCCTCTGCCTGCTGTGCTCTGACCGACCGCATCATTATGCGGCGTTCGGATCGCATCCTGAGATGTCGGATGGACCGCCACCGATAGCCTGTCGGTGGCGATCCGTTTGACATCATAATCGGGCCCTTAATATATCTGGGTGAAATTAAGCCTTCTCTGCACAGTTCAAACAAATGGTAAAAAATAATCTACAGCATGTGGGCAACCAAATGCAAAATGTAATGGAATGTCTACACAAATGCCAAAAGACAAAACTATAGAAATCACTGCTTCATGACAAAAGAAACCATTCCGCAGTTTAGAAACACAGCATGGGCCAAATACATTTCACATCATTACAAACAGCTGCAGGATAATCAAGCTGTAATATTGTATTCCTTTGTAAGACAAACAACTAGCGACTGAAACAGAGCATTCACACTGCTTTAGCTACCATTTAATTCCCATCTATCACTTTTACAATTTTCACACATTTCTCACGACTCATGACCAGGAACATATCTCCTACAAGGTCAAGTGTTTACCATGTTCATGTAAAGATACAGTACCAACAAAAATGCCCCTCTTGCTTATGAAAACTACAACATGTAGAGCAGATATTGGACTCCCAGAGTTCGAGTACCCAGATGTATTACCAATCCAACCAGAAAAGTACAAGTGCCCAAGCACCAGTTTAATGTGGTGGGAATAACTAGAGCGCTGACTCAAATATGTAACAAACAAATATTGGACCTTACTAACATTTCCAGTGACCTATTCTTAAGACCTGGTCATTGCTAGAACAGAAAATGCCCTACAGCTTGTATCTAAGTTTTGAAAAATACCATAGGAAAGGGGCTAGTTATACAGGCAAAAAAGCGGATATCTAAATTCTGAAGATCCGTTGAAGCATCGGCATTTAGTTTGTGCTACAGTTAATAAATATTGTTTAAAGAACTAGATATCCAGTATGACACTGCAATTTTCATAGTACCAGTTTTTGACAAACACCCAAGTCTGTAGGAAATATCCCAACGAAAAATATACATTAACAAGAGCAGCCCGTTCTTCGGTGTGCTTGAACAGTGGACAATGACTAAGTATTTAGCCAATAACGAAAAGATAAATTTAAAGAAAGGTCATTTTATTGGAACTGGCCAAATATGAAGATCATCAATGATAAAAATGTCCAACCACTCCCCTCATTGCCGCAGCAGCTCCACCATCACTACCGACAAGGCAAAGATATCTGCAATGTATTAATTTATCAAATGGTAAAGAAAACTACCTTGGGTTATGCAGCAAGGGCTCCTCACCCACCTGTTCTTTTTCCTTATATAACCCTTCATAGAGATAGCCTAGTTTACACCACTCTCTAATGTTTTGACTCTGAGAGTAGTGGGTTTTCTGATATTTGAAAAAAATACTTATTGCCGTGTTCATCTCAAGCCTAAAAAAAAACTCTAACTGAATAAACATATTATAGAAAAATAAGCTGTAAATATAATTAATCAGAATTAATGCAACAAGCCAATTTTAACACATTTCACCTCTACTACTAGCACTGTATCTTACCATCCAGGCCGAATAATGGTGTACTTTCCAGATACTGAAAGATCAACCACTGTGGAACCCAGGCGGCATTCTGGGCTCATGATGTTGCCAACTGGACCACCATCAACCACCAGCGACAACTGAGGCCACAGGTCCTGAAATTCCTGAGAGAGAGAAATGCTTTGCTTGACATTGTGAAACTATATACACCGATATCTTTTGGTACAGAGAAATGTTTATTACAACAGGCCTTCAAGCTTGCAATGTAATACAAAACAAAGCAACATCTGTTTTTTCCTCTCCACGCCCAAGGTTTGTCCAAAAATCATAACCAGGGGAGCCTTGCTTTTAAAGATTGTGGCATCTGGAGATCTTCCCCTGAAGAGAAGCCAGTGAAACCAGATGACAAAAACATGATACCTACTAACAGTTTGCATTATAATAAACTCCTCTCTGCAACCCAATACTCTGTGACTAAAGGCCATGGAGACTAAAGAACCTCACCAGTCTACATCAAAGCATTTTCTACTACGTTATGCTTTCAGACCCAACATAGCACACCATCACCATTCGGTATCAAATATTTACTGGACCCTCCAGCATATGCCCAATCCTAAGAGAAATAGAAGAAGGCTATAGCTAGAGAAGGGAGGAGGTTTTTGAATCTGGTCAACAGTTTATTTGCCCCGCTACAAAAGTACAAGGGACAGAGATGCCAGACAAAGGTCTTTGCTACTAATGAGCAATCATCTGTGAAGGCTTTACAGGAAGTAGTGACTTTCAATATACAAGCATCAAAAGATTAACAAATGCAATTAAAAACACAAAGTAATAGTTATATAAAACTTGGTGGACCGTACATGCAGCCTAGACGTCAATGCGCCTTGAGGCAGGCAACCAGTTTCGAGATTTCGTGGTGGGTGTCACATTGTCTCCAAGATTCAGGTCCAGGGATATATGAGCAAATGTATTCCGAAGGCATTACAAATGTCTACTAAAATATGCCAGGCGAGGTAGAATATGTTCATGTAATCCTTTCCTACAGATTACCACACCGCTCCTAGCCTTGGACTGCTTTCCCAATGGGTTATATTGCATGAAATGTTAACACATGCAGCAAATATTGGTATTCTGAGCTGTCATGCACTGTCTCACCTGAACCATGAGTGTGCTGGATTGGGAACTGATATTTGCACTTGTTAAGGCAAGTGGCTCAGAACATGTCTGTGCCAGCAGTTGGATGAAGGCGTGGTCTGGAATTCGAACACCAACAAGCTGCAGAAATAGAGAACATGGTAGAGTTAGTATGTTTGTACATGCTATAGAGAAAATATCACAATTAAAAGTTGTAGAAAGAATTATACACAACTGTATTTTTTTCAATGCAGAAGATAGAACATCAATGGACTCAAAAAGCATTTCCCAGGATTTAAGATCTCATATTAAACTATTTTATCTGAAACGGAACCATTTACAGTATGTTCGCCAGACTTCCTATACTACAGAGAGCAACATTTCAGAGAACAGAATATTAATACCTCTAGCTTCTTCTTACTATATATTTATGGAAAAAAGTCCACGTTTGTCCACATTTGACAGTGCGTGTGACACATTGCTAAGTGACACAGAAAGACCCTTTCTGATGAGTAATGGAACAAATGTGTATGTTCATTTCTATGTTTTAATGTGGCCTTTCCAGAGACATTATTTAATATTTATTTGTACCAAAGCAGCACACATTGTTTATATTAAGGAAATAATAAGAACCAACTGGCTGGAGCTCAACACGGACCAGATAGAGGTGCTGATCTTTGGAAACAACACCTCCCCGTGGAGCGACACCTGGTGGCCGCCAGAACTCGGACCCACACCAACAGACCTCCAGTCTCCTCCAGCTGCTTCCAAACCCTGTACATGGTTCAAAAGATTTTCAGATGGCTCCCAGTCAACATCAGGAAAACCATCACCGAAGCCCTAGTCAAAAGCCAGCTAGACTACGGCACCGCTTTCTACACAGGAATAAACACCGAGCTGCTAAATAGATTTCAGAAAATTAAGAAATCAGCCGCCAGACTCATCCTAAACATACCCAAGTGGACAGACATCGCACCCCTCCCCCACTAAGGAAGCTGCAGTGGCTCCCCCATCGAGGAACGAAAACAATTAAAGATGCTAAAAGGCATATAAGGACCTCCAACACCAAGGACCAGCATACATCAACCACATCCTGAACTTCCACCAACACTCTGCATCTCTTGCCCCCGCTCACACCCCCTGCATCTGCCGAAGCTGCAGCAGAGGGCACCCCTTCTCCTACCTTGCTGCCAAAGCCTAGAACAGCCTTCCCTCCACCTCCGAACAGCATCCTCCCTCACAGAATTCAGAAAGGAACTCAAGACCTGGATCTTTGACGGACTGCAGCAGAATCACAGCGCCTGGATACCCTCACGGGTGATTAGCCGCGGTCTACAAATCCTGTTTGCTTAGAGGACTACCACTTTAAAGTATAAAATGCATAAATAACCTGATATGCAACTTTAATCTGCTTATGAAAGGGAAATGGTCAGAATATAAAAGGTCTATGTTGCTGAACGTTAACCACCCAAAACAGCTGACAAAAGCCACATCTGATGGCAGGCCTGTCTTGAAAGGCATTAAAATATTTTAATTTGATGTCCTGGATGAGTGTGCTTTTTGTACAACCAAAAACCTCAAGCACCCTTCTCAGCACGTACATCCCTAGGTTGTAACAACATAGATCACAATTCTGATTGTCCCAACAGGTCCCAACATGATGATCCATGCAATGAGAAGAGTGGACCAAACCATACCAGGAGCTGCACCTGCAAGGTCATCTGTAGAAAAGAAACTAACAATTCTAGCGGGATAAATTGGATTTCTTTAGTCAACAATAGCACAAATTATTATTGGATAAAACCATTTAAACAATACATTGATGAAACTTTTAAATACAGATGCCTCCTTTAGTCTTACTATACATCAATTTATTATATAGCTATATCTTACAGACAAGATAACATGTTCTTTAAGACACAAGTCACACTATCCTTGTATACATATGAATAGTTGAAATATGTGACGGCCCAATGTGTGTTTTCAAGCAGGGTCTGTCAAGAGATAGTCCACTTTATCTGTAGCTGTCGCCTAGGGCTTATGTGCAGAACATCCAATGAGGCTAGGCTGGTAGTCCTCAAGTAAAATTTATCTTTTCAACTGTCAGCGTGGGCATCTCTTAATATGTAGTCGATGTATTCAGGCCAGTCTCCATTTGTGGCCTCTTCAGGACTGTACAAGGGAGAATATAGACAAAAAAAAGGTACCATCACATTTATTGATTTGTGTGCATACTTGTGTCCACATTTGTCCATATCTAACAAAGATATTACAAATGGTGCAGTGTGCATGCCAAAACTGCCGAGACAGACCATGCAAACACAGACGTAATCATGACAGACAAAGAAACATGTGATGCCCTGTAGATCAATATATCGGTCCAAAATCATGCGTATTGTTTTAGAAAACCTTCGGAGAAAAACTGAAATGTGACCCCATAGTAGGTCAATCATGTGAGGTTGTCTTGGGATACCAAAACAGTGGCTAGTACCCTCGTGCAGAATGCTAAACACAATGAGGAACTTCAATACTTCCTACGTAGTGGGGGATCAGGCATGTTGCTAGAACCCATGCAGGCCTGCCACCACATATTCTCTAGTGTGATCCAAAGACTCCCCACATTGTGGGGAAATCACTGTACAGTTACCTGGAATTTACTTATCTTCTCAAACGAGGGGGAACCTTCTATTCACTAAAGTGGACATCAGGCACTCTCAGTGGGTTTATTGCATTAAACGAATCGGTGTCAAACAATGCGGAGTCAATTGTAAGCTAAGCAAGGTTGCATTATTTGAATAAAACAAGGACACCTCCTATTGGTAGATGTGGCGCAGGGTCAATTGAGATTACATCATTTAAAGGAACAATGAAATTTACTTACTATTTGTAGATGTGGCATGGGGTCAATATTGGGGAGTTGGCTAGGCTGTAGCGGAACTGCGCGTCTCTCCAAGCGGTTCAGCCGCCGGAATCCTGCGCGTTAATACTCTTGTGGGCACTCCCGGAAGTGAAACTACTTCCTGTCCATTTAGTAGTGCAGCTCCATCGCCATATTGGAGCGGTCATGGTGTCTAAAAGGACACATTGTATCAAAACGTATTTGTTCTAAAGGGTATTTTGAATTTTTTTCTTTTAAAGGGTAAGCGTGTAGCATATTTCTATGGACGCCAATATTTATGTCATTAAACCTCTGTCATTCGTACAGACTTGAAACCAAGAAGTAAGCAACCTTGTTAGAGTGTGAGAGAAATGTCCGAGAAATTCGCCCTGTATATATCGGGTTGACAAATACGAAGACTTTCATTTACCGCAAACGGCATCGCTTACATAAATGATGTAGATGCCTTACCATCTCTAAAGTTTTCTCAAATTTCACTTTATAGATGTTTGCAACGGTTAAAATCATGTGCGTATATTAGCATCAGAATGTGCATACATTTGTAGCTGGAAAACCCAGACGTCTTAGCTCATTGTCACATAATGTTGAATTAATGAGAGCCCCTTATTGTACATTACCCATTATAATTTTATCAGTGACCATAATTCATCAAGTTCATTAAGCCCCACAGTTGGTGTACGAAATTTTTCAATTTATCTAGCTTTAGCCCTTAATGCCGGGTATGGTGGCTTAGTGGACTAATGCATCTGCTGTAGGGGCCTGCGTTTGATCTCATGGTCACAGGTTCAAATCCCAGCAGGTTCAATCAGCCTTTCATCCTTCTGAGGTCGATAAAATGAGCATCATTGAGTCGGGTACTAATAAACATCTGTTATTCAGCGCCAAGATATCCTTCGCGGTAAGCGTGCACTTTACAAATACATAGGTTATGTTATGTTTGTTATGTTAACAGTAATGATTCAATGGACTCCTCTTACATCTGCTGTCGCCATGACTAGTACTGTCCATTCGATTTAATTTTCTGTACGTCCTATAGTTTCATAATGCTATATGAGAGGATCCTCTAGGTTTTGCATCTGATGTGAGACCAATGTAAGGCTTACTGCATGGACAGAAAATGCAATAAATCACGTTTAGTATTATAGTTTGAAAAATTGTGTTGATGGAGGGCAAGTCCATTAATTGTCACTTCTTAGTTGGTCGTGAATTTGCAGGCTATACAATTCCCACATTTGTAGTGTTCTGTTACCGAAGGTATCCCTAACATCTGGGGTAAATCTTTGGTTTGTCTTTCTGGCTGCTCGGACTAAATGTTATTGCAGGTTTTTGTCCCTTTTAAACGAAAAACAATGGATTTACGAATATCAAGGGACTCAACATTTTCCAATTTGTTTTAATGATTTTTTTAAATTGTTTGCAGTGGGGGAAAAGGTCAATACACATGTTAGCGGGATGGTCTTGTTTGTACCTTTCCTTAGGTGCCAGCAAGCTCGGACGAGGAGCGCACCCTGCTCGTTTTAAGGCATTTTTAACCAATTTATTTGGAATCCCTCTATTCGCACGATTTCATGCATAGCACTTCTCCATTAGCAAAATAAATCTTATGGGAACAGTTCCTGCAAATTCTCAGAAACTGTCCATAAGGAAGATTTTCTTTAAAGGATCTGGGATGGCTACTTTTAATATGGAGCAGACTGTTTGTCAGTAAGTTTAGTGCACAGATTTACCACAAGTTTTCCATTGTCTGCTATGATACAGATGTCTAGGAAGTTAAGTCTCTCTTGACTCAATGTCATGGTGAAATTGCAATTCTGCTGATCGTTCATTTAACCATTATTTGAACTCAGTAAAGGTGGTAGTCGAACCCTGCCAGGTAAAGATGTTATCTATGTATCTATGCCATGTTTTTATTTGGCTCTTGTATAAACTGTCATCGTCATCTGTGGAGTATGCAGGCCTAGTGTGCAGAAGACATTGAAACATGAAAGGGTTAATTAGCTTAGGCAGTATTGAGAACTGAAAATGCATGGAGAAAACCCTTGTAAAACAGCGATAGCAGAGAATCTCGTGATGCTTGTTTTTCATTTATACTAGACACAATTAGATGTGCTGCTAAGGTGCTTTGTTTACGGTACCAGGCCATGTTGAGCTTGCAATGCTGGTTTTCAACATTCCATAGACGCAGCTATCTGCGAAGTTGCTCATTGGGCTGCTAGGTCGATCAGGGGCGAGACATACCATTGAGGACGTACTGATCCAGAGAGGGCCTGGGAGGATGATTGATGAGTACCAGTAAGAGCAAAGTTGTTAATACGGATAACAGGGCTAGAACTTGCGAGAAGGGAACAGAATATTGTGCAAGCCAGTTTGTGGGAGGCCTTGAGTGAAGCTCACAGCCGAAGTTCTGCAAATCTGTTGTTGCCCAAAGCTGATGCCCCCGGTTACGCCGTTCCCAGGGAGGGTGTTGGAGAGACTGGAGCGGGCGTTTGTGGAAAGTTAAGTCCCAGGGGGTGAGGGGCCTGATTCTACTGCTCCATCTTCACCTATCAGATTAGTAGTATTTTACCTTTAATTAACTGAATCAATGGCAATGCAGTTAATTAAAAGGTAGAATACTACTAGTCTGATAGGTGATGATACATATATATGGATCAGTACATCCTCAACGTTATGTCTCTACCACGATCCAACTGGGAGAGGATGCAGCACAGCGGGCAGAGCAGCCAACTCGGAAACCTGGGTTAGAGTCTTGGCTCAACATCCTGTGATTCTGGCCAAATCACTTAATCTCCTGATGCCCATGGACAGCACCTGGATACCATCACGGGTGATAAGATAGATATGATATATAGATATATATATATATATATATATATACACACACACACACACACACACATACATACATATACACACACACACACACACACCCACACCCACACCCACACACTTTGCCCTTGTTAGTTCAAAGGTTATATTCTCCTGTGCTACAGACTTACTTTTGATTTACTACATTGTGCGTGATTTTGACTGGTTTCTGGCACTACATTATAAATATAGAAGCAACTTTTCTGTTTGTGTAATTATTATTGACGAGATAGGTGTTTGTGCACTTAGTATTCCATTAAAGCTAAATTGAGTTCACTACCTGTGTGTTGCTCCTTACTGAGAGTCTTTATTGATTTGTACTCTATTGACTTTGCTTGGGTTGGTTGCCAACAGCCAGTCCAACACACCATTGATCCATCTGTCTTCAAAATAAGATCCAACAGAAATTCAGTAGGTACTGAATAAGACTGGGGACTCTTGTTAAGGATATATATCTCATTTCTGCGAGGGCTTCTACTTGCGGAATATTGGTATATAGCGACTCAATGTCCTTGGATACCAATATGGCCTCTTTAGGGTCAAAGTTTCTGTCTTTGTATTTTGAGATAAAGTCCACTGAGTCCGTAATAAATGCTTTTGTCTCCACTACAAAGGATTTAAGGGGGGGGAAGAAAAAAAAGGAATCTATGTATTGTGCCAATGGTTCGAGTATTGAACCGCGCCGATAGAATAGAATGACCCGGGGATCCTGTGCATTTTTTAATAGATCTTTTCCAACACATTAAATACAGGAATGCGGGGTCTTTTTAGGTCTCGCGCCTAGCGTTGCAGTGCGCAGCCCTGCTCGCGCAGCGCGAGACCTCTTGAATGGGCTTCAGAAAGCTAACCACACGCTCGTGTTTTTGCTTTCGCAGGCTGGCATTGGGAGTAGCGCGCTTTTTAAAAAATAAAAAAACGGCACGCAATTGGGCAAAGGCGGGCGCATGTCCCGGCTTTGCTCTGCCCATTCCCGTCCGTGTCTAGGATGCGCATCAGCGCACGGCACAGACAGGCTCCCTCGCCCCCCCCGCTCCTCTGTGGTGCGCGCGCACCACTGGTTTAGATTCCCGCGTTCGGCTCCTCTGTGGTGCACGTGCACCACAGTTTTTTTTTTTAATAAAGCCAGTGAAATGTCTCCTGCTAGATACAGATTCCAGGATTGCATATTAGTAATAGCCGAATCGCGGACAGTGCTCGGCATAGAATGAGGTGTCTCCACAGACCAGACGGAGAGATATTTGCAGAGACACAGGCTGCTTCCACGCGTGGTGTGAATGCAGTGCCACGGGTCTTGGGGTGGCACACTCCTGATTTATGCCCAGGGGTTGATAGGGCAGAGATGCGTCAATAAGGATCTATGCTCCGGTGTTCCAAGGCAGATCCCCTCCCCCCCCACACACACCCGGTGCCCCCACTGCCATACCTGCACAGATGTGGGCCAGCACGGAGTCCAGCTGCAGCCCATAGTCCCGCTCGGGGGAGCGCGGCTGGTGGTAGCTGTGGGCTTTCTTGCTCTTCACCAGGAAGGAGCGGGGCATGGTGGCGCTGCTGGTGCCGGACAGTGCTGCTGGCGGTGGCTCTCCGGGCGGGTCGCTGCTGCCGGTGGCTCTGCCCCTGCTCGCGGCGGCGGTGGCCTTGCTGCCGGGCAGGTGTGGTCGCCGCCTCCTCCTCCTTCACTCTCTGCTTCTGTTTACAGCAGACTGCCCTCCCTGCTGTCACGCAGGCTGCGGTGAATGACTTTAAGGCCGGTGCCGGCTGCTCTGCGGGGACATTTGACAGCCCATTGGTTGGGGGTGTTAACCTGGCTCTATACAGCCTGACAGCGCGCGGGGCGGCGGGCGCGTGGGGCACCTCCCCCATTCACCAGGTGGCATTCAGACAGGTGGCAAAGGAAGCGGCTCTCTGGGCCATAAAGTACGCCCAGCAGCAGGAGGGCTGCCGGCTTAAGCTAGGAGGGCGCCCCCAATGCCCCCCCCGCGGAGCACCCAAGAGGCGGGCATGATATCCACCACTTGGACGTAAGGCCATGCACTCCGAGGGCACCGGGGAGCACCTTCAGCCGACAGGGGTTGGTTTACATTACATGTTGTTACATTTACATTAATATTCACCCGCTGCCCACAGAGACTCCCCCCTGAGCTCACCGGGGAGCACCCACGGCCCACAGGGAATAACAGCTATACCGACTACCTTGACCCATCATGGGAGCACCCACATATACTGAGATTGATATTACCCATCTGAGCCCACCCATGACTCCCTCTCAGAGACTGGCAGGGTCATACACCCTCTGACCCCACCGGGTGCACTCAAGACCCACAAGAACCAATACATAGTTGTATTCACCCACTGAGCCCACCTGGACATCGCCCACAGAGAGTGAGCGGGACAATATTCTTCTGAGCCCACCGGAGACTCTCACAGAGACTGGCAGTGGTATACGCCCACTGAAGTGCCCCGACAGGGATTAACAGTAGTATTCACCTCCCGGTCATCACCCAGAGACTGAAAGGGTTATTCATCCTCTGCGTCCACACGGGGTTGCCAGCAGGCCCTGGAGGGAATATTCGCCTCCCGAGACCACGTGGAACTGCCCATTTCCTAGAGAGCCTGCTGTGTTATCCGCCTTCTTTACTCAATCCCTGTTACTCAGTCCCAGCTCAGTCTGCTGTCAGTGGACGCGGTGGAGCACGGATGCTGCCCCTGCTGAGCAAGGAGGATGCAGGCCGCGTATTTACTCGGTTGTGAAACTACGGACTCGCAAACCTGTGGCACGAAGCGGGGAAAACGTGATACATCGCAGTCAATTGTGTACACTGCACTGGGCGAACACGCACACACCACATGCCAGTAAAAACACGTTTCCCGATAAAATAAATTATTTAAAGCAAGTATAATGAGCAGATCCAGTAATTTTAAAAAAACGCGCAGAGGCCAAATCCCATGTTTTAGCCATAGCTGCATCCTACGGGTTTACTGGGCCAGGGTCTTCCTTTAGAACTTCACTGTTTAACTCTGCACCATGAGAGTGTGCCCAGGGTCGGCTTAAAATGTTTATAATCCATGTTCATGAAGGGGCAGCATGGCATAACCAGTGCTTAATTTGTAAAAAGTAAAAAAAAAAAAAAAAAAAAATGGCCCTTGTCAGGAGGCCACTGTAGCTTGCACCACCAGTTGTCTCTGCCAGTGTTGCCAATGACAGCACCAACACACTACTAATCATCACACTTGACAATTCCAGGCCCGCAAAGCTGTAAAAACGGCCTGGGTGGCAGGTATTAGTCATTTATTATTGAGCATGAATTAATATACAGCTGTTGTCCTTATCTCTAAATTCGACTGACAGTGCCACCATGTGCAGACTGACATAAGTGCCGGTGCCGAGCACCAGAAATCACCGGCTCAAATTAAGCACTGCCCAAACCACATATGCAAATGTGAGGAGAGAGTAACGCCTTTTGCACTGTGATAATGTGCGAATGTGCTCTACATAAAGCACTATTGAGCTTCCATTATTCTCAATGGCGGTGGGCCAGCTGTGCGGGTTTGGGGCACAGGGCCTAGCCGCAGACCAAACCCATGGCATGGTTAGGTATCATAATAAAATCTCATTTTAGGTTAGAAAATCCTTAGAAATTAATTGAAAAAGAAATAAAGGTTAATGTGACGTTATGGATGGGTATGTTAATAATATCTTACTTTATATTAAAAAAAATGAAAGCAGTGTTATAGTTAGGTGAAAATGTCAGTTAACAACGTTTAAACTAAAAAAAAAAAAAAAAAAAACACTGAAATTCAACAGTTATAGTTAACTCAAGTAACTGGGATGCACTCCCTAACCATGCAGTGATGTCATCAGTGAGGTCACTTTAGTTGCCCTCAGTGATGTTATCAATAATGTCATAGAACATGTCAAGAGTGTTGTAATATGCAAGGTTATAAGAAGACTATCATGTACCTACTCGTCTGTAATAAAGAAATGATGTAGCCGTTCAACTGTAATAGCCTTTTACAGTTGAGTTCTGATGTCACAAGTTCTGCTGCCAAAGCCAGCAACTAAGGGGAAAGGCATGGCAAGGAACAATTTAAAAAACGAAACTTAGCTTTTACTTCTGCTCTGTTTTTCTAGATGAATAATGTTAAGCAGAAAGGGGATATTTTTGGCAACATGTTTTTTATGCCTAAGGTAATTATAAGAAAGGATAAAATCACTGCATTTGTCTACACCTTTGAGCTACATTGTTTTTTTCTTCAAATCTGACATATTAAAGTGATTCTAATATCTTTTTTCAACAAATATCTAACTGCTTTTGGTGTGTTTCATTTTGCACTAGAGGTTCTAATTGTATTCTTCATGTTTACATGTATCCTATCAAGTTCACATGAAAGAGCAACACACCAAGGAATTAAGCGTTTGATGGGAAGAGATACAGTGTGACCATATATTATAAGGAATAAAGTACCCCCTGCCATACGTTATAATGATATTGAAAGTCACCTCAGAGTGTCATGATCTTATAAAGGAAATTGCCCTTCGCACTCATTCCTATTTTTATTCACTGACCTCCATGGTGACTTGCCATATCCTTATAATGTATTTCGGAGGGTAGTTTATCAAATGTATATATGCCGATGCACATATATTTATTTCTACATGTGTATTGGTATATATTGTCTGCACACAGTGGTTACTCAACCTTGGGTACAAAAAGAGTAATATTTTTACTTTTTCAAGTTTTTTTTCACCAGGGTGGACTGGGAACTAAAAGCAGTTCTTAAAAATATTTGAATACATGCCCAAATTAAACCGCCCCCTCTAGTCTTTTCTTTTGTGTCTTTTTGCAAGGAGGAGTGGCTGTTTTCCTGCAAAATTTTCCAAATATGTACTTGCCAAAGCCCATGCGTTTAGGAAGACGTCCGTTCAGAAGAGAACATTACATCTGCCAATTTCATACTTCACTATACTAATTTTCAACACTAATCCTTTATAGGTTCCGGAGTAGCGTCCTACTCGCCAGAAAAGCACTTCAACACCCATCAGGGGTAACAGGTGCGACATGAATGCAAACCTTTCTTCCCTTTTATCCCTCCGCTACCCTGCTCACTCTAAATAACTGACTAATACCCACCACTCAAATTACTTTCATATTTCACCATACTAATTCAGCACTAATCCTTTATGGGTTTCCAGAGTAGCGTGCTTCAAAACCCCATCAGGGGTAACAAGCGCTATATAAATACAAAGCTTTTTTCCCCTCTTCTATCCTTCTGCTATCCTTCCAAATCCAAATAACTGACTAACCTATCCACCATTTAAAATTTACTTGCATGTTTCACTATACTAATTCAACACTAATCCTCTATGGGTCCCGGAGTAGCGTGCTACTCGCCGAAAAAGCGCTTCGACGCCTCGTCAGGGGTAGTAAGCGCTATATAAATGTAATTACAATACCTATATCTGCCTGCGACAGTGCCTCTGGTGTACCGCGAGGTGTTCTGCACCCAGACCGTCTTTATACACCCACCTTTAACAGTTGCACTGGTCAGAGCACCCCCTTTACCTTTCCCCGGGGGCGCCAGTGTGGGTCTCTTTGAAGGGAGTCCTCACGCCCTCCTGCCAAGTGTTTGCTACACGTGTCCGCCTGGCATGGTTGGAGATATAATTTCCAGGGGTGGGGCGGTTGGGGCTGCTGTTATGGGGGCGGGAGGCCGAGTTTGGCCCTTCATTCAACCCACAGCAGCAGTAAGCGCACAGCCTCATTCATTGGGAATTCGAGTGGTCAGTTTGAAACGGATTCTGCAGCTTACAGGTGCAGTATAGAGGGATTGTGAATGTTGAACTAATGTAGAGCAGAAAAAACACGTGGGAAGTAAATCCCCGCTGCACACCAAATACCCCTTAGACGCCCAGCATCCGGTTACAGGTTGCACGGAGATCAACTGCAAACGTGTCACTGGTGTTCGATGCCCAGAACGCCTTATGTCGCAATGGGATACAGAAGAAGCCCTTACAAAGTGATCACCAGGAATTGCCAGGTCAACAAGCTGTTTTTTTGTGCGTGCAGTTGTCTGTTATAGTCAGGCGCTTTACCGTTGCATCAGGATTTGGGATGGTGGCTTTGCACGCCTGTGCATATGTATGCTAATTTTGGGCCACATATATCACCCCTGGCTTAGGATTTGGGGACACGTTTACAAAGATGCCATGCGAGGCAGCGCAGCTACAAGGTTGCTGCAGTGCTGTGCCTGACTGGGAGAGAGGAGGAAAGCACCATATCTGAGATACGGCTCGGTCCTGCTCTCTCCCTAGCACTGGCGCACAATCAGGCTGACTATAGCCATGCACACACCTTTGCACAATAGTATAAAGGTATGTGTCATCTCTAGCATAGGGTTTGTACTACTATGCCTACACACAGTGGCGGCTCCTCCTTTTTGTGCCTATGTTTCAAAAGATATTGCTAAAGGAATATAAAATCCTTCATAAGAGTCGAAGGATAACGTTGTATACATAGAGATGTCTTTGACGGGACTGTGTTTAGTGACTGAAGATGTGCCCTTCAGCTTTGAGATTATAAACATGTATACTTTCTCAAATCATAGGACTAATCTGGACGGATTAAAAATAACCGGTCGACTGTAGGCAGAGACATAGCAATCTGTGGAACACAACGAAGTTTTTTATTTAATTCCTGCAACAAATGGAAATAAGTTAAGCCTTTCTTGAGTCAGTCAGATGGGTTCTCGATTCCCTGCGCTGCAGATGAGACTGGTACAGCACTGTGTTGGAACAACAGTATATAGATCAAAGATCCTCACATAATGCATGACAGCAGTCTATTATGGAATTTCTATTCTCACTTGAGATCCTGCTGGCTAAGGAACAGCTTTAGCTTATGTAGAGAGGGAAGAGAGATCAGATAGGCGTCATGATTCTCAATGTTTTTGCATACTTCTTATTGTGTGTGTATGTTTCAATTATTTCCCATGCTCATTTACCAAACTGAATTGGAGTCTTTCCCTCCCTCCCTCCCCCCCCCCCCCCGGTCTTTGTACAGTTTCATTTGTAGGTCAAGAACACTGAAGAGACTCAGCAGAGAAGCGCTGGACTTCAGTGCAACTCAAGGTTATGCAGCAAAAGCAGTAATTTAGCAGAACGGGAGAAGCTACATAAATCAATTGCCTCTTTTACTGTCTCCAATGGAACGGTCATTATGGTTTTCAATTACAAGAGCTTCTGTACCGCAGCTTGTAGCACAGCGATTGCCCATAGTCAGGAGCTTAAGAACGAGTAGCACATCGGAAACAGTTTCAGTTGGACCAAAGATAAATAAGTTCAGGCAGTACTCACTGAAGTGAATGGGTTTAAGTCTGGGTTCAGGGATTCCGATCGCTCAAAGACCAGAGTAACTGGGCCTGGCAGCAAATCCTGCAGCAGCTCGTCTGCAACGTTTACGTGGCAGTACCTGTAAGAGTAAAAACAAAATGGTGAACATTAACTTCTGAGCGAAAAAAACCAGAAAAGCATGATAGAGGTACATTCCAGGCCTCTGATCTATTTCTAAGAGTTTAGCAGACTTACTTTCATTTCATAAAAAAGCATGCTGTTAAAATGGTAAGAATACTACAGTATTATCAGACTGTGCTAGACTATGTCAGTATTTGTCTCAGCTTGGCTATAAGGAACAAAATGTTCTAATGAATTTTCTCTTTTCGGAACAGGCCTCAACCGATTAAAAAAAATAATAATGTCTTTTTGTAGTAGCCCTAGAGCTACAATGCAGTAAGTGTTTTGTCCAGCACTGCCATAACGGTTTATACCCATGTAAATTTTTAAATAAACTAGTGTGAAATACAGCAAATTTTACATACCAAAAGGATGACCGTTCTGCAGCATACCGTTATGCCCTTTTTATGGTCTGGCTTTACAGCACAGCTGTCGCTAGACAATTTGGTGAGCAACACTAGAGAGGGGCTTTGACTCCGCCCACATGTTGGAAACCAGAAATACATGTTTTAATTGGGCAGATGTTCTCTGCTTCCACAAAAGTGCTTGCCCTCCACGCAGCTGTGATAATTTTGTTCATATATCCAGCTGCCTAAGCTTGAACTTTTAGGGGCACACATAGGTTTGGAAGGATATTCAAGTGTCTTAATTAACTAACTTATGTTGTTTTTCCTACGACAGCATCATAGATCGGAGGAGGGCAGTCACTTACCTACATGGAATTTTAGGACTGACTTGACAGCGCAATTGTCACTTGACCTTTTAACCTACACAAATATTATTCTACAGTTCTTTGTTTCCACACAAATACATATCTATTCCCATGCTATTTACTTGTAATGCTTCACATTACCATACAACATTCCTTTAAAGTCAGACCTACTTGCATTGCCAAGGTTTGTTGTAGCCTGTACATGTTCACATGTGCTACCTCAGAGGGTGAACTATACCAACTCAGTAGTGTGATATTATTGTCAAACCAGATTCCAACCTTCCTAATAGCATACAAGACTGGGCTAAACTACTGCAACCATACTTTTAATGGATTTTTAGCTCACCGATGACAGCCAAAAAAGAAAATATACATAACTATAAGGTGTTATTTTTCCTCGGTTATGGATGATGTAAATATAAAATTGCCACACAATTCCAATCAACTTGCCTGTTATAAGATAAAATGTCATTACATAGGTTCGGAAACTAAACTATGGCCGACATAAGAAATAGTTCAGCTTCAGTAGCATAATACATTTCATCCCTTCGAAGTGGCTAATGCTCTCCACTGTATTCTTACCTGTAAATATCTTCAATGTTCCCAACACATATGGCCAGAGGTTTACTGCCATTGCGTCCTTTCACACTGTACATATTTTTTATGGACTGAGAGTTCTGGGCGAGACAGGCAAGTCCATAGACTGTGTCAGTGGGGACTCCGATCACCCCTCCCTCCTGCAAAACACGAGCAGTTGTATTTATGATCTCTGTCCAACCTGTAAAGAGGCAACAACAAAAGCCAAGTTAGGTCTCCAAAAGCATATTGGGCTGGACTGCTTCTTCTAAAGCACTAAGTGGGATTTGCAAAAGGTTAGTCCTCGTCAGTAGTGGTGCTAAGGTGACCAACTGGCAAGAAGGCAAATTCTGGACTGCTACAGTAAAAATTCTATTCAAGAGGTCTTGTATAGCGCACAACTTCCCCGAAAGGCCTTCTGATGCGGAGACAGGCACACCTGCAGGCCTTGGCAAGCCATGCCAGAATTAAAACAGATTCAGAACAAAAGGGTCAAAATTCCAGATAAAAATTCAGGACAAAAGGTAATTTTTACGGACAAATCTTGGGGCGTCGCACAATTATAAAATATACAGCTGCCAGAAGTTGAAGTTAAAATAGATTTAAGTTCTTTAGTGTATATTACACATTGGAGCATTGAACAATAATTCACACAGAGCTGCGCGTATTTAACAATGAAAAAACTAGCAAAGATATACACTACAGGCAGAATTTGACCACTGACCTAAGGTAAGGTTTTCACCATTCTACCCCAGTACCATGAATGATAGATAGTGCCAGAAAAAGCACTGTGCTGCTGAACTTAGACTTCGAGTTCCCAGACAGTAGCACTACCAGAAAGTGAGAAAGAGAGAGAAATTATGGTAAGAAAGGAGGAGATGGCATATACAGAGAAGGAAAGATAGAAAGCTGGAATAGTGGGAGTGAAAAGTGAGAGACGAGGGAAGCAAGAGATGACCTACCAGCTGAGATGGGAAAAGAACAGATGGTTAAGAGAATCACAGAAGAAGGTGGGGCAGACAATGGAGCGAAAACAGATACAGAAAGATGCTGAGGGTGACCGAGAACAGGTTTAAAAGAGAAAAAAAGGGCAGAAGGGGCATATAAAAGCTGAGGGAGAGGAAACCGAGAGAAAGCATGTGGGGGAGGGAGAGAGGCAGAGGTAGTAGAGGGGAGGGAACAGACAAAAGAGTGAACTGAGAAAGGAGGAGGTTGAATAGGGAGTGAACAGAGATGATGTGAGGGTTCACTTGGAACTTGAATGTCAGAGCTTTCAATTCCAATGTGCCATATCTTTAAAAATATGGTGCTGTTCTGCTCTTTCACGCAACGCATTGCAGCAACTTCACTTACTGTGCTGTATTGCGTGAATTGTTAGTAAATATACCCCTAAATTATTTAGAACAGGTGTCCAGACAAATTTTGCCTTGGACCTTGTACAGCGCTCTGCTGCCTTTAAGCGAGTGTCACGCTACTGACCTGACATACATTCAGACAGAAAATCACTGTTTAAGAAAAGAATATTTTTTTTAAAGAATGAGGGGGAAATCCATCCAAGATTCCAACCCAGAGCATTTGTCTGGCAATAGAAGATTTTGGGATTAGTGCACACTAGTCATGCTATGTTAGGCTTTTCAAATTGTGCTCCTCCTTCGCCATGAACTCGAAATTTTGAAATAAAAAAGTTTACAGAAACAAGGATTGAATAAAATCTCTCCGTTCATAGGCTATGCCTTTCCACTAGTCCATTCCAAAATCAGCTTCTGAAGTGCTTTTGCTTTAGGGCCTGGGGCACCGCACAGGCTGCAGGAACAATAGTTATGCCTAGAAGTGGGCGAGCATGCAAATTAACAGGGCGAGCCAAGCCAGGCCATAGGCTTGTTTTAGCTCTTCGAGCCAGTGAACAAGCCGCGGCCTGAAAACGTTTGCCATGTAAAACAAAAATCACGTAAAATATTATGAAATCTTTTCATAATTTTAATTAAAAATTTTTTTTTTTTTTTAAAAGTGCATTTTACATGTGGAAGCTTTCATGTGACTACATCATATTATAGCACTGCACTGAGAAGTACTTATTAAAAGTGATAGTTTTTAAACAGGAGTTTAGAACCATTCCTTTCCCCACCCCTCCTCAGGCAACAGTGCCGTTAGTAAAGTAAAAGGCAAGACAGCTGTCATGTGAACCCTGCATGTGGCCTTGATTGTTATAGGAAGAGCAACATTATAGTCTAATAATCCAACAATAGATTTTTGTATAGCTGGTATTCTGAACTTATGTATTTGAAGGTGCCTTCATGTGCGAAAGTGACGAAAAAGGAGGGTTGGCAGAATAAAATATTTGCCCGAAATCACAAAATTTGGTTACGGGGAAGCCACGACTAATCCAGGTTTTGTGGTTTCACTTTGTACAAATCAGCCACTAAATGGGTATCCATTAGTCTCGCCTTTTTATCTCAGGTGTTAATGCTTTGTTTTTACCTCTTTGTGCATGAAGTTTGAACAAGGGTGGTAGGCAGAGCCATATGAAAGCTAGGCTCGTTATGGGCTCGAGGTTACAATGGGACCTCAAGCTGAGCCAGAGCCATGCTTCAGGCTTGAGCTATCATCGGCTCCCCCTTCTGTAGCTATGCCCCCGACAGGGCCAGCTTTAGTGCTGGTAGCAGCCAGCATGACAATCTTTGTTACCCACCCCCGAAAAACACCAACTTCTCCACAAATTCCCTTACTACTACCCTGCCATGGTGCCCCTCAACTCTACACAGACCCTCTCTCATGTGTATTTATTTTCTTTTAAAGCGGTCCTCATCCCAAGTATGTTGGGCAGGGTGTTGGAGCGTGTTACATCACACACATATTATACAGAGACAATGGCTTATACACTTGTCTGAGTCAATGTATAGGAAATGTTACTTAAGATAATGAGGGCTGCAACGTGTAGGAGTCACGTCATCCAAACTGGCAGGAATTATATTTTGAGTGCCTGTTCTGGAGAAATACAAACTCAGGATTTTAAAACCTAACGTAGTGGTTGGGATTGTTTTTAGGTCTCGCCTGAGCCAGCGCGCATTCGCTGATCTGCGAGGCTTTTAGTAAGGACTTTAAACTCTGAACACACGCTCGTGCGTTTCTTTTTTGGCTCACCCGCTATTGGCCTTTGCGTGAGTCTTTCTAAGAAAGACAGCACGCAATTGGGCAAAGGCGGGTGCATGTCCCGCCTTCTCTCGCCCCTGGCCTAGGGAGAGAGCATCAGCGCCATATGTTTCCAATTATCGCGCCCGCGTCTCGCGTTCATTGGAAACAGATGGCGCTGGCCAGAAGACTAGCTTTAGTAAATGAGGGCTGCAGTCAGTGTCACGCCCTTTTCAATACAATCGTTGACATCCGCGCTTGTTTTAAGGAAGTGCGGCGACTTGCACGTCTGGGCAGCCATTTGGTAAAAAACGTACAAATATTTAGATGCATTTGCATGTTCTGAAGCATTTGATCCATCTAGCAAGTCTTTCATTGCACGCGGGCGGAATGTTGGTCTACTGCGTGTATTTTTGACATCAACAGATGCATGGAGGATGACACCCAGTGAAAGGATACAGCGTGGGACCACTGTTGTACGTGGCGGTTAAGTAATGTTTCGGCTGAGATAACATTGCAAGCACGGAAAGGCTGAAGCAAGGATGGTTGAAAACAGACACAATAACAAAACATTTATCAGTGGGCATACAGTAGTTAATGCAACCAAATCTTCAAAACGACAAAATCTATACAGAAAAAAAAACAGACTGTTATAAACAATGGAATTTTCACAAGTGCTTGTTGGTGCGGTCTTCGCCTTCACCACTAATAAAAAATATCCTAGAAATGGCATTCTATTTAAAAAATAGCCATAGAACTATTCCGCAGGTGTCACTTGTTAGTTGTTTGAAACTTCTTCATTCTGTTTTTCATTTTTGCAATGAAGCTGGGTTTTCTAAAGCGGAGTTAGAAACCCTCACATTTTCATACAACTCTTCTAATAAAAACATGTGTCGAAATGTGAGCGCTTTGCACATTACATTCATGTGATCCAGTTCTTAGATTAGCGCATTTTTAATTGCTGCATATGTCTTAATTTTGATCATTCTTATGATTTGCTAAACTTGCAACCTACTTGTAGTTTTAGGCTGTTTGCCTTGCTCATGTGCATTCAAATTCTTTCGATGCGTTTACTGGATCAGCTCTTATGTCTGACACCAAACATTGAAATAAATAAAACAAGAGAGTCAGCACTTCAACAACTTCCTCTAGATGACTGGTGTGCAGGCACCAAATAATTCAAGGATGCCTTATATAAGGAGAGAGAGTGCATGTTTTCAAATGTTATTCGCTCCTGTTAAAATCAAAGCGCAAATTGATCCTTAAAACCCCGTTAGGTTCAGCTGTGAAAGAAATAAGTGCGAATCATTCAGGTAGTGCTTATTTTGTAAGAAAAAAAATGCAAGTGACCAACAGTTATTCCTGAAGCCCACCACAGGTGCTGCATAATGCCGGGACTGCACAATATCAAGGCGGTCTAGTCTGGATTCTTCCCCATGCCATTTTCATCCACCATCATATTCTCCCTACCTTTTATCTCACTCTTACCAGTTATTTGCCGTCCCTTTTCGCTATTTTCCTATCTCAACGTCCTCCTTTCTCCAAGATTCGCCTTTCTTTTTCTTGCTTTAAGTCAATTTGATGATGAAATATACGCCCAAAAATGAGTAACAGAGCCCACCACTGCAAACACTGGTACAAATTAATCATTGTGCTTTTAATAGGGACCTCAAAGCGATCCCCAAAACAGAGTAAGGTTCAGTTGTAAGACAAGGAAGTGATGGGTGGAAAGCTTCATTACTGGAGCTTGTAGGGTATGGTGTTTGTATGTGGACATCCACAGGTGCGAGTTGGCAGTCAGATGGGCGTGGTAAGAACACATTATGAACATTTTTAGGCAGGGGTCAGACCAAGCAGCAACCAAGCAAGAACTTCTTGATGGGGCAAATATAGCACTTGAAGGCTACAGAGCACGAGTTATGATCAGGGGAAGCGGGCAGATGAGACTGGACAAGCGTGAGCAGCCAGACAAAATGGAACTCACTGAACAACAGACTGTTAAATGAGGAAGGGACAACAGTGTCTATGTTGTGATTCAAAATCAAATTTATTCCAAAGCATCAGATAGCTACAACAGGCATTTTTAAATGAATAATATAAAAATCTGTGCTACGGAGAAGAAATGATAGCTGGAAGCGTGTTCTCTTCCCAAAAAGTTATATGCCTTTTATTTATTTGCTGTGAAAATCTGCAAGCGGTGCGTAAAAACGCACTTTGTACTTGTAGTTGTTGCTTACAAGAAGCAAGGCTGGCAGTAACTGCTTCTCTTTTACTACCAGCCTTGCTTCTCGTAAGCAAGGACTATAAGCACAAAGTGTGTATATACGCACCGCTTGCAGGTTTTCAAAACATAAAATTCATTGTCATTTACAATGCCAATAGCTCAAACCCTCGCAAATGCGAGACCTATTGCATTGCAAATGCTTGTTACTATTAAGTATTTATTATTATCCAAAGGAACCCTATTTATTAACCTTAAAATAATGAAACATTGGGGGGAAAACAACTGCAAGTAACAAAAGCAACTGTGACAGCAGCAGTAACCCATTGAGCTAGCTACTTTAAACAATTATTTGATCCACAGGTTACATCTTGTGCTTTGCAGGAGGCACATTATCGCTCTGCGCTACTCTGAGTCAAAACTGGGACTGAGCAAAACTCGGATCTCTCCAACAAGCACATTAATCACCAGACAAACTGACATTTTTGCTACTGCATAAAAATTGCTGCCACACAAGGAACTCCGAAGTCTGTTATGTATTTCAAAATGCAACTGCCCCCTCCCACCCCCCAAAAGAGCTTGGCCCTGGTTGCAGTGGCACAAGCCCCTGAGGAGGCCCACCACATGCTGTAACTGCTTAGACTGGCCCACTGTCATTCTGTATGTGACAACAAGCCGGCAGATAGAATAGCAATGGGCAGGTCGACCATCAGTGCAAGGTCAGGCTGCTCTTGAGCTCAGAGGAGAAGTGGGAGCTGGCACCAACAAGAAGTTCTGAAGAACTCTTAAGCTTCTTGCAGGGAACAGTACAGCTCGCTGAAATCCCCAGAATTACGGACAAAAAGCGTACGTAAAAGGGATCATCACAGACAGCTGGACGGAATAAACCTACTTGTTCCTTCTATTACTGCTGCCAACAAATGAGTGTGTTTGAAGAAGCTGGTTTCCAAACAGACAATGGCTCAAATCCAGTTTCAAAGTTACGAATACCTTAGGGAGTAGATTCTAGCTGCTCTAAAATGCTTTGGAATGGGAGGAGAACAGGGCACAAGTCGGGGGTACACGTGGGTAGACCACATCCACCTACTATTTTCACAGGGTGGATGCCGTCCACCCTGCCAAGAAAATGGGCCCCACTAAAATATGCTGAATTAGTCCCGGTGTAGGTTTCAGATAAGGGGACCCATTCAGTAGCGGCTCCACGTGGTCTGCTTTTGTTCCGAGCACAAATGTGCAGGGGTAGAGGGGACTTTAATTTTTTTATTCCAGCTGGCCCAAACAAAGGCCGAAGTTAAGGACCCATCAGGCCTCCTTTTGTGCGAGTATCCTGGCTAGAAGCCATTTGGAGCCTCACAATTATATTCAATAGGAGGTGGGAAAAATGTCACACAGCTCATCACTTAACAGGTACTTGAGAGGTATGCTTTTGGCTTTGTTCAGTCCATGTATAGTATATGCATGCACTGTAAGAATGTCAAATGTGTTGATCTGTCCCAGTATTTACACAAATAATTTGAATACCACTATTTTGTTTCATTTCTTTTAAAACTCGAACCATCCCAATGCAGGGTGTCAGAGCTTTACAATACACGTAAACATTATAAATTGACAAAAAATCATATCTGTGTAAATCAATGTACAGGATGTG